>JAZKJV010010879.1:0-729789 GCA_037367405.1 Ottelia alismoides
TTTAAGTTAAAATATCATATAATGCATGTTTTTTCTAATTTCTATTTCTCAGTATACTTATCATGTAATTAACCCAGGGCTATTCTCCTATATAAGAGAGCCCTCGGGTACGTCTAATGCATCGATTTTTTTTCTCCCATCACTATATGTTTGCATGAAGCCTTTTGCAACCAATCTGGCTTTCAGTCTGTCAATGGACCCATTGTACGACTGTTTGGTCATGAACACCCATTTGCAAGCCACATGTCGAACTCTCGGGGGGCACGTCACAAGATCTCATGTGCCCCAGGAGGTAAGGGCATCCATCTCCTCATCCATGGCATGTCGTCAAACCCTGGTCCTGCATTGCACTATGATGTTCTATGGGTACAGAAACGACATTCATGACATCTGCAAACCTCTTGTCACATCTAGATAAACCATCGATAGAAGTAAAATGTGATATAGGGTGAAAAGTACATTGCTTGTTTTGCTTTCAGAGAGCAATTGGAAGTTCCTCGGGTACATCTGGGGCAACAGTGGTGGGAACACTTGAAGAGGGCATATCATCCTGCATAAAGGAATATGCAAATAAACAAAGCAAGCGTAATGGTGTGCTTGCGTGTATAGACGATTTGTGGAGGCAGGAGATCCAAAGGGATGTCACCCACAGTCTATGTATTGAAGCTAGCCTGCTTAAAGAAAGTGACATCTGTGGAAATATAGTACCGACATCCAATAGGATCATAGCATCGATAGTTCCTTTCTACTGCCCCATTCTGTTGAGAGGTATATATGGACATGATGTTTGATGAGCAGTCCCCCGAGGAAAAGAAAGATGTCAAGTCCTGTTGGGTGAACTCAAGTGCATTGTCAGTTCGAATAATTTGAAATTTCTAACAATTTTATTTATCTCGGAACGTTCCTTTATTAGGTAAACTCAATAGGATCTACTATAATCATCCACAAACACAATAAAATAGCGATGACCACTCAAATGTCAGAGCAGACAAGGTCCCCAAATATCACAATGAATAAGACCAACAAGAGTGGTACGACGTGACTCATCACGAACTGGAAAAGAAGCTTGATGATGTTTTCCGAACTCACACATCTCGTACTGGAAGGGCTTCAGAGTAGAGAGTTCATGGAACATTATGGAGAGAGCCTTGACCCTTGGTAGAGGGATTCCCAAACACATATGCCATAGGAGAGGGTCCTTGGAGATGGATGCAACTCTAGCAAGCCAAAAATCTGAGGGTATGTCAAGATAATAGATGCCATTCTTGTCATGCCCTCCACCAATAATCTGCCTCGTCCGGATGTCTTGAAAATAGTAATAGAATTCCTCAAATATCACACGACAATTAAGCTCAACACAAAGCTTATAAAGAACTGAGAGGGAAATCAGGAGCATAATGAACCCCATAAAGTCGGATCTTGAAGGAGACTCCATGGTTCCGACCGTAGTAACCAGCAAGTGAGTCCCATTGGCGACTCGAACCGACTTCACCGAGGAAGAGGGTTTGGAGAAGGTTAGTAGACTACCTTGTCCAGTCAGTTTAGTAGAGGCTCTAGAGTTAGTGATCCAAGCAGGAGCAGTTGGGCTCGCAGAATTGGCTACTGTACCTGACAGGACAACTGATAAATCGCTATTTGACTTGTTGTAATACAAGCCAAAAGAAATCGATCAGAATCACACTTAATATATCTCGATGAAGCGAGCGTTGCTTAAATTTATACTTGGACAAGTCCAGGTCTGGACACAAGGGCAAGAGCGATTAAGTTATTTGCGGTAGGGGGTTTAAATGTCTAAATTATTTGGTTTAATGGGATCTAGATCAAGATGAAAATGTATGCACGATATATCTTTTTGTATGCAATATGTGATGCAACAAAGTGAATTAGAATGTAACATTAAAGAAGCACGCAAGTCACGTAAAGTGCTCCTGAATTATTTGCATAGATGTGATAGATTGGTCTATAAAAGTTTAGTCAACAATTAATGCTCATCTAAAATGCTTAATTTAGTGATGAATCAAGTTAAAAATGAAGTATCTTTGTCCCTATTCACAAAGACATCTACTTCTATTTAATTAGAGTTACAATATGATAAAGCTCATTTAAACATGAAGTATGTGAACCAATGATTAATTTACCTACTTGTATGTCTTTTTTTTAGAGTTAAAGATAATTTAATGGCAAATGAATACATCCAAAAATCAACGACTTTGTTTTGTAAAATCATTAATATAAGTACTTCAAATTAGAACAGTCAGAGCATTAATGGATAGAATATAAAAATACAATTCAAACAAGACAATTACGTTAAAATTGGAGTCCATATGTAAAAGTTATTAAGCAATCAATCTAGGGGATTATTTAACAATAAAAACATACAAAATAAATAACAAAACAACACAAATAGGTCCAAACAAGGGCTAAAATGCAAATAAATAAATCCAGAGGGGCTTATCTATAAAAGTATAGGCATGCACGATCTAAATCACAATACTGAGAAACCGATAGGGCCTGGGTGTAAATAACCCACAATGACACGTGCTGAGACACATGAGGGTTGGGGCTCATGCGTAGCTTAGGTCCGGATTGCGGTTCGGTCCAGATGGCAAGCAGGTGAGGCTCGACTGGACCCCAACCTACATGCATGGCGGGTGGCTTGGATCATGAATCCGAACCGTTGGATCAATGGGATCCAAGGGCTCAGAGAGATGCGGAGGTGGATGGTTGTGATGCTCCTGCCGCTGGATTAGACGGTGATGAAGTCTTAAGAGGAGGACCGTTGGATGAAGCTCGAGCCTTGATCCAACGAAGACTGTACCTCCTCCTTCCTCCGTGCACGGTGGAGGTCAGGCAAAGCTCTGGTGAAGGCTGTATAGTTCCTCTATTGATCCCAGTCCTCTCTGAAGGTCGGAGAAGCTTCATAGACGATTGACGAAGTAGGTGGAGGGCATAAGATGATGTCGCATGCACTGGAGCTTGAGGTCGATGAAGCTTCTTCGAACAAGAAAATGGAGAACGGCGAGGCTTCGAAGCATCTGACCATTGATGCCTCAAGACACATGCAATGGTTAGTCTGATAGCCGAATCAAAGAGGATTTTACTGGAGTGGAATGGAGGCTAGTTGAAGGTGGAGGAATGTAAAAGCCCTAAGTGGGTTCTTCACCCGAGCAAGGTGAAGAAGGGATCGAAGTGAAAGGGGTCCTGGAGGAGGAGGAATGTGAAATCGAAGTCTATGTGAAGGTGAAGTTTATGTGGCGAAGGTGTGGAGCTATTCCGATCGAAGTGAAGATGTGTGCGTACATGTAGAGAAATTGGAGAAAACAAGAAGGGGAAATATTGGGCTTTACCTGGAGATGGCGAAGATGAACGGAGGATGAATCGAAGCCTAGACTGGAGCTTTGGAAGCTCCTGGTCCTCGCTTGACTCGCATAGCAAGGGCGTGAAGCTCAAGCGACAGTGGAAGGTGCTGCGATATAGCGTAGGTTACCGTGGATCTCGTCAAAGAAGGTGATCGTCTGCTTGACCTCTCTCTATCACTGAGGGCAAGTAGGGAACTCGTATGCTTCTCGCGTACAGGAGGATGGGGGTCAATTGCCGTCCTCCACCGAGGTTTTGAATCTTTTGATTAAGGAACAATTAGGTAGACGCAGTGGTTTCAACTGCTGCTAGGTAGTTGTGTTGATGTGGGAGGTCATGGTGAGGGAGTTGGTAAAGAAGAGGAACGAAGGAGCTGTCGAATGCCATCGGAATTGAGGCATGAGGACACATGGAAGTGGAGTGGTTATTCGGTGAAGATACACCGGTGAGAACCACCCGGATGTTGACGAAGCACATGGACCGTTGGATATGGGGATCCAGGCCGTTGGATCTAGGGATCCAACGACCTTGATTTGGGCACGAATGAGAGAGTCATCTGATAATTTGATCAGATGCTCCAGATGAGAGCAGAGCTGAAGAGCTGTGGACCATCTGATCAAGAGATCAGACATTGGAGATTGGAAGCAGGGTTGAATAAAGATCCGTCCACGTAGCTAGCCCAAAAGAGGTCACATGGTCCAATCATAAATTAGATAAATATACAAAATAAAGTTAAATAGAAATAAAAAGTTTTCAATATGAAGTTGTATATTCTTTTAAGATCTACAACTTTCATGTAGAACCCAAATTAAAATACATCATATTTACATAGCAATATTTTTATAAGTTCTTTTATAGATATATAAAACTGCCAATTTTGATCTTTTCGTATATTTCTTGTATTTTGAATATCAATTAATATACAGTCTATTATTTACAAAATTACTCTAATTTTTATGGGATTTTAAATATAAAGGAAATACATAAAAAAAAGAGAACATATAGACACATATATACAATAAAGTGAGACTTTATTTATTTACACAAATTAGCATTAATTATCTACAAGGTATATAATGTTAATTATATTTAGTTCATTTTTTAATCAATTGATTAGGTTAAGATAGAGTAAAAACTCAATATAATGTTGATGAATATGAGATTAATCAGTAGCCAAGGTAGCAGTGGTAGTCTGAGGGAAATTCCTAAGTAGTACCTCGGATTTACTTAAATCCCTAGGTACTACGACATCTTTTTTTATCTGGATGCTACAGTGGTGTTGCATCTTGAATATGCGACACCGTCTAATGTTTTTTATCCAGGTACTATAGGGGGAAACACATCTTCGATATGCGCTATCGCTAAACATTCCAGAATGTGCTATTCGAGGTACTTTCTTTTAATATCGCATTCCTAACATGTGATATAGCGAGAACTTCCTGGAAATGATGCAATTCTACGGAGTTTCTCCTATATCGCATGTTTAGAATGCGATATTGAAGAAACACCATGGATAAGCAAAATTTCCAGGAAGTTTCTCCTATCTCGCATGTTGAGTATGCGATATTAAAGGAACTTCCTGGATATGGAATATTTACAAGGAATTTTGGAGAAAAAGCCATTCATTCATAGTTGACCTTGATTTCCACATTGAAATTGGAATAAATTAAATCTACATGTTCGTAATATATCAAATTATCTACATTGATATTGGTACAAACAAAATGCACACAATCATTCACATAATTGACTCCCAAACATTCAAAAACATAAAAATTTCATTAACTTAGAATTTTACAAAATGTGTTTCCATGAACATCATATGATACTTTTCACCACCCGTAGTAAAAAAAATTCAATCTCTAATTCTATCGTCTTCTTCTCCGTTGATATGTCCTCGTTGTATCATGCAGATCAAAAGGTAATAAACGACTGTCCTCATCTATCATCGTTATTTGGGAGGGTCCTGCACCGTCGTCCTTAAATGTTGGCATTGGTGGCGGTGTCAGCGTGCAGTAAATGAGTTGAGTATCCCTAACGTCCACGCCCAGACTCATCGGTGGCTGTGGTGTTGGCATGTCTTCACTCGATCGCTCGATAACTGTTGTGACGAGCTGGCTCCTCCAATTCCGGGGATGTAACATCTGCATTTGCCCCCTCGTCTTCCTCGTTCACTGGTATGGCGGGTGGTTCATGCGCTCTGCCCCTGCCTCTTCCTTTCCCTCTAGCGCTTCCTCGTCTAGCCTCTGCCTGGGCCTGGTCAGCATGCTCCTCGTGTATCGTGAGCGCATATGTAAATTGCTATGCCAACCATCGCTCCATTTCAGCCTTTTCTTGGACTGCAATCTCTGGACACTCCTGATGTCCGGTTTTGTATATGCGGCCCCACCTGGACATCTGCATAAAAAAATACACATAGTGGTTAATCTTACAAAAACGTCCTGGCAACATATTTGGCGAGTGTTTATACGTTGCTTGCCAAAGTAGCCCCTAACCGATCTACAAATCTCCTTGTAATCATTCTGTACTAATCCATATAGCCTGGAGTCTTAATGGTCCCATTGGATTGGTCGAGGGCAACAACTCTATCCACTCGATCATCCCACACATGTATGTGCACCAAATGTTTGGACCTTCAATCAATATGTACCTTTCCCCTCAAGTCGATGGCATGGAGGTCATGGAATGTAAAGCACAACACGAGAATGTCTTGACGGCCACCAAATTGACGAAGAAAGCGGTCCGAAAAATAATAATCCACATTGTGGAAGTATATCAACGGTACCCTTACCCTCCAAATATTTTGTCCCTCGATACAATAGGCAGGTAGATATGCAAGTACGGCATCATTATATGACGTCCACAACACCTGCACGAAAAATTGATACGTAATATATGCCTGTTTTTTGTAGAAAATTGAAGGAATGTGTTGCTGTTTATTTACCCGCTCTGGTGATTGCATGTCAAAAGCATCACGGTATGGTCTCACGAAGTGGGTTAGCTGTCGATGATGCACGAACGCCGAAGCTCAACAAACTTCTAATGGACGACCGTGCCACTGCCTTGTTTCCCTAATCACAGGAGCAATGTGTAGAAAATGCTCCCATACCCACAACTGAAGCAATATGATCGAGCCCTCCAATCTCCTCGGTCGCCATATCTGCTGCTAAACATAGATGCCTGTATAGAAATGCAAGTACCACAGATCCCCAGTTCAACATCCTAGAGTCTTGTAGATCATGCAGACATGGAAGTGTAATCAGAGAAATCAATGATCCGTACTTGTCCCTGAATAAAACACCACTCACTAATTGTAAAATGTCTCGTGCATGCCTCTAAAAGACCACCTCTTCAGCATCTGGTGGCAATTCTGCAAAATGTGTGAATAACCAGCTTTTCAAAACTCTGCTGCAAACAATCTCAGAAGGTAGGGGCCTGACACCGAGAAGCTGCTTGCATGTGTCAGCCCACGTCGCTACAGGGGTGGTCTCTCCTGTAACCAACGGTCCATCGATCCGTAACCCCAAGATGAAAGCGACATCCTCGGGCATCCTTAAGAACTGCATTATAACTTTCACTAAGATTTGTAGTCATCTGACCAAACCTATAACCACCATCATATGCTAAAGTCCATTGCTCTCTGCGACAATTGTGAGTTGAGAACCATCTACCTGCTTTTGTGTTCCAATCCTGCAATTTTCTCATGAAATACGCAAACTTCTTACTTGTCGTTTGAAATGCGTCTGCTTTTACCAATGCTTTCATAGAGCCATTTTAAAAAAACTGTTGAAGTTGCTTGCGACATGCCTTGAACAAAAACGTCAGTATGCAAAAGGTTCTATTAAATCCACATCAACATCATTTGTTGCGGATTTTATTCCAGAATTACAATCAGAAATGATACATATTGGCCCTGCACGTACACCAATTACTCTGATACATAATAACGAAAGAAACCACTTCCATGAAGGATCAGATTCTCGTCAACAATTCCCGAATGCTAGGGCAACAACATGTTTATCCCCATCAATCCCCCAATCAATCAACAATTTCTGTTTTGTACTTGCCATATAAATTGAGTCCCATCAATACTAATCAAAGGCCGACAATATTTGAATGGCTTCAATGTAAGGGACAAACGCCCAAAACATCCTTGAAATCTACTTTAATGTGGTTTTCGAGGATCTAGATGTTCGCTATGTTCGATATCTATGTCAGTCCCTGGTATGACAACCTTCAATGCATGTAATAGATAAGGCATCTCAACATAAGACTTCTTCCAATCACCGAATATTATTCTGATTGCTTTCCTTCGAGCATCCCATGCCCTTTTTTTGTAACCCAGTAATTGTACATCTCGTGGATGTGAGCTCTACAACTCGACACCCGAACATTAGGATCATCCCTCACCAGAGATAAAAGTGATCTAGACATGAATTTATAGTCTAATTGAGGACGCTCCTGATTAACTGTAGGGTTTATACAAGTGTATGCCAGCAATCTTAGAGATCACCCACAACCATCGAATTTCCTGTAATGAACACGTAGATACCAACACATCCTTTCGATCAGTAGGTGCAAAAAACAGACCAGATCAAAGTCATGAATTCTTTAACCATGAAGTTGTAGTGTGCCATGATGTGATATTTCTTTACAACATAAATCAAATCATCTCTACATTTGAAGGTTCTGCCCTTGCGTATTTCATCAACAACATCGTCAAGTACAGACTTCATTCGAATGTCATCCTCATAGGTTGAACAAGTATCAAATCCTCTCACCCCAAAAAATGATAAACTGGGAACAATCGGTTGCGTGATTTGTTCATCGGCTCGTATCCCCTCGTTTACGACATTATCTTCAACATCTTGATCACTATCCTCTTCCAGATCATTGTCGATTCTCCAAGGGATGAAGTCATTCAAGGCATGATTAACCTCTCTCAGCAGGGCGTCACTCATGCGCCATTGTGATCTGTTGATGGATGCGTTATGGGCACATCAGTGCTAGGGACAACGGAGGGTCCGGAAGTAAGGAGATTGTCCACATCAACAACATTCGGGACTTCGCCTACTGATAGAGTTTCAATAATAATGTCAGTCGGCGTCGATTTCCCAATGGTCCGAGCATACACAAAACTCCTTGTACATCATCATCATCGACAATAGATGAAAACATTGGTTCTTCGCCTGCACCACGAGGAATGCGATGTAATAGTTGGATTTTTTGATCATTCACATCTAGGTTGAACTTACAGTAGACTAGGTTCAACATCTCATCGAATGCCATAGTCAGCATTAACCCAAAACCACGCACATTGGACGTCGAAGACCCAATAATTGCATCCTTCAAATGAAACTTACAATATATCGACTCCATTCCGACCTAATACGTGAGGCAACATACAACTCAATATTATACGATCATGAAATGAAGAGAAATACGTGTAGTATATATCATAAACCTAACAATAAAAAAATAGGAATTTTACCAAAGCTTTGGAGATATAACGGAGAACACGGGAGGGGTGGCGACGACGCAGGAGGAGGCAGAGGAGGACCTTGGAGGAGTTGGCGGAGAGGGAGGAGGAGGCGACGGAGCGGGAGGAAGAGGGGTGGAGTGGGAGGAAGCGACGACTGAGCATGAGGTCGAAGGGGCAATGGGGGTCGAAGGAGGTGCATGAGGGTTTACAGGATGAAGCTAACGAGGGTCTTAAAACATATCACATTTTAGGTGTGCGATACCGGAGTCGCATATCGAAGATGCATTTCCCCTGTAGTACATGGATAAAAAACATTATATGGTGTCGCATATTCAGCATGCGACGCCACTGTAGCATCCAGATAAAAAAGATGTCGTAGTATCTAGAGATTTAAGTAAATCCGAGGTACTACTTAGGAATTTCCCTCGTGGTAGTCTCACTGGAAGAAGAAGCGAGCCCATGAGTCTGGAGAATATGCATCAAATGGGGATAGTCTGCATCATTGAGATGTACCGTCTTTCCACTGGGGTTTGTAGTAGGATATACATCTTCCATCATAAGCGTCCTCGTAGGCATTATTGGCTTGATAAGGAGGTACGCCTACGAATGGTTCCAGCGACTATAGTGAGTGCACTATGGATACTGAAGAGTAGTAGAATCTCATCCACGACCACAATCAAAGTCACGTCCATGTACAAAATCTCGTCCACAGCCTCGACCTCTTTGAAAGTTATGTCATTCTCTCTTAGATGATGCGATATGTGCAGAACTCTCCGCGGGAGGTAAGGTAGGAGGCCGTGCAACATATGTCTCCAGTTCTTTAAGACGTCCAAAGATGAACCTCATCATTGGTAGTGTATCAGATATCAGAAATTGCTCTTTCACTACCTGATATCTGGGATGCATGCTATAAAGAAAGCGATACACCTGCCAATCTAAACGCTATTGTACCTATTTGATACAACATGGGGGATAAAAAATCGCAATCTCCTCGTACAAGCTAGTGAGATGCCTGTAGTACTCAACAAGGGTAAAGTCATCCTGTGATGCAGACCCGATCCGTCTATAGATGATAGCAAGGTGGACTTCATCGTTTTCTGAGAGTATGCTTGCTCAAGGTCATCCCCCATCTCCTTGGCCGTGTCTTTGAAAAGCAAGTTTGAGGCGATATGTGCCTCAACGCTGTTGGTCATCCAGTTGATAACCTGGTAGTTGTTTGCGGGCCAGTTATCATATGCTTTATCTTTCTCATTTAGAGGATCTCTAGTTAGGATATAGACCTTCTACTGACCACCAACGGACACCTTAAAGGAGTGAGACTGAAGCATATAGTTTTTGTTAGTGACTTAGATTTTGCTAATGACCTTATTGTATATTTGTTTTGTAATTTGATTAACTTTTCAAGTAGAAGCTCGGATAAGGTCTTTAATGAAAAGTGTAGAAAAAGTAGAAGCCGACTTAAAGCCTAAAGTGACTTGGAAAGACTCTGCTTGAAGGCTCAAGGCTTAAAATCAGATTGATGAAAGAATCAATTAAAAACTCAATTCCAAAAGCTCAAATTTTGAAGACTTCAGATGTTGATGTGACTTATGTTGAAGAGTTTTATGTTATGTTGCTTTTTCGCAATTATTTATTTATTGTGTATGCTGTATGTAATTTACCCTTTAGGGTTTCTCTCTTCTATATAAGAGAACCCTTGGGCTCAATGAATAAACAAGTATTCTTTTCTCCACATGGTATTAGAGCGGCGGTCCTAGACCGAAGCCTTGAATCAAAATCCTAACCCTGCCATCCATCTTCTCCTCTCCCTTCGCGCGTCGCCCATCTCCACACCAACCTGTAGCCCCGTGAACATCACACGACCTCTCTAGCGGCCTTGTGTACCGCCATACAACGGCTTAAGAGCCTCCCAGTGACCCCAGTATCATCGCACAGCGGCCCAGGAGCCGCCTAGCGGCATCGAAGCCGCCCAACAGCCCCAGCATCGTTGCACAACGGCCTAAGAGAGCCACCCAACGGTCCCAGCGCCACCCAACAGGGCCCTTATGCCGCCGCACAGCAGCCGTAACATTGCCTTACAGTCTCTTGTGTCGCCAGCGGGCGCAACAACCACTCGTGAAGCCCTGGAATCATGATTCTTTTGGTATGTATTCATGATTTAGGGTTTGATTTACCTTATTTTTATCAAGATCAGATCATGTTTCATCAACATATGGCTGTGATATGAGTTTAAAATCACAACCACATTGTTTCATGTAGAGATATATTTATGTTACGTTATTTATTTTTTGTTTCATGTATTGTTTCTTAATTCTCTTTACTTATGAATGTCTTATGTAATTTACCCATAGGCTACTCTTCTATATAAGAGAGCCTAGGGTTCATGGAATAACATCTTTTACGTTTTTCCCAACATGGTATCAGAGCAACGGTCCTAAACCGGAGCTCCGAAACCCTAATCCTAACCCTAAGCCCCTCCCTCTCCATGCTTGCCGCCACCGCCCCTTGCTGCCGATCGAGCCCCCGTCACCGTCTCCTACCACCTCCTCGCGTGGGCTCTGCCATCCCCGCCTGGTCCTCCAACGCCTCGCCCGAGCCCCCTGCCTAGTCGTGCTCCCGCAGCCCCTCTAGGGCACCTGCAACCACCACTTGGGCATCGCAGCCCCTGCCTGGGTTCCTGCGGGGCTCCTGCCTTCGCCTAGGCTCCTCGCAACTGCAGAGCGCCATCGCCTGGGTCCTTGCGACCCTCGTTTGCACACGGGCTGACCCCCTTCTTCTAAGGCCGGGTCCTCCGTATTTGATGAGATTGGTTGCATGAGTCTACACATGCAACCATATATCTCTATGTCAGTGTAGACAAGCCCATGTCGAGTTTTCATTCCGAGTCTTCTTAAGCCGTCATGTCAGAAAGCAAGGTCGAGGTTCCCCCCATAGGCACATTCAGAGGTTCGGCGCCTATAGTAAAGATGGATTGGTCAAACTATGAACTATGGGCTATGCAGTTCATGAGTATGATGAAGTCTACAGGTAAGAAACACATTCTTACCGATGAAGAACCGACCGAGAAGACCAGAGTTAACGCCTCATGGGAGGCGGATGATGCTTATGCCAAGGTTTGGCTTTCTGGAACATTGGTATTGGAGATCGCCAACGATATACTTCATCAGCCCACAACCAAGGCGACGTGGGATATTCTTGCAGCCACTTATTCACAGGCGAAGAATGAGACAAAGATTCTACAGCTCCAGCATGATATCTTTACTATCAGACAGAATGGACGTCCTTTTCACTCGCTATATACATCCTTGCGTGGGATGTTTGAGAAGCTCTATAGCTTCATACCTCTGACAGCCACCCCTGAGTAGCAGAAAACTTATCGGAATGCCACCATGGTTGGTGTGTTCCTGGCAGCCCTTGATCCTGAGTATGAGGCGACCCGTTCTCAGATTTTGGCAGACTCTACCATTCCTCTAATGGAGGAAGCCTTTTGTAGGCTCAGTTGGATTACTGTTCCATCTTCCACTACCAGTCAAACCTCTTTAGCGATGGTTGCCTCTCGAGGTTGAGGAGGCTCTTCTCAGTTTTGTGGACGAGGACCGCGAGGCAGAGGAGGTCGTGCTCGTCAACCCTGCACCTTCTGCCATCGTTCTGGACATACCGAAGACATGCTACTCTAAGCATGGGTTTCCTGCCTCTGCTCGTGTGGTTGAGCAGATTGAGCATCCAATTGCCTCCTCGATGGATCAACGATTTGATGATCTTGTAGCATGATTAAGGGCATCATACCTCTAGCCAATTCTGCCATGTCTTCCTCAACCCCTGGGAATCATTCAGATGTAGCTGCTTCAGCCTCCTCCAGTACCTCAGGTAGTACTTATGCACTCACTAGCTGTAGTGGGCCTGATGCTATGGAATGGATTATGGACTCCGGTGCCACACATCATTTGTGTGGAGACATGGGGTCAACTTATAGCCTACAGACAGGTTCCTCCAGGATGAACTGTGGCTATTGCAGATGGGACCCATTCCCCAATTACTGGTCAGGGGGAGATTAGCTTTACACCCTCTATGCATCTACAGAACGTGTTACATGCACCTGATTTCTCTATGAATTTGTTGTCCATTAGCCAGATTACGAAGGATTTACATTGTCGAGGCATTTTTGACCCACCATCTCTTGTTTTTCAGGACATCCTTACGGGCAAGATGATTGGGTGTGGCCATGAGCAGGACGGTCTCTATCGCCTAGTTCGAATTCCCTATGCTGGAATCTCCTCCCTATCCGCTGGACCTGTCTCACCATTTATGTGGCACCTGTGCTTTGTTCATCTCCCGCTCTAGAATTGTGTTGTGTTCAACATCGCATCTTGCCTCACACTCATTTTCAATGTGAAGCATGTCAGTCTAGAAAGCACCATCGCTCTGCCTTCCATAGTCATCAGAGTCGGAGCAGTAGTTCCATTTTTGAGTTGTTTCATATAGATATTTGGGGTCCCAGTCATATTCTTGATCACCAGAGACACATGTTTTATCTAATTGATGTTGATGATTTCTCTTGTCTGTCTTGGGTCTTTTTATTAAAGAATAAATCAGAAGTTCGAGATGTTATTAAAAATTTCTTAACCGAAGTACAAAATGTCTTTTCTGCTTTTGTGAAAATTGTGAGAACTGATAATGCCTTGGAATTTTGTACTAATGCTCTCTCAAATTATTTTTCAACCCAAGGAAATATTCATCAAACATCATGTGCCTATACTTCCCAACAAAATGGTGTTGCAGAAAGGAAACATCGTCATTTGCTTAATGTCACTAGGACACTTCTCATTCAGAGTTGTGCTCCTCATTCTTTTTGGGGTGATGCTGTTCTAATGGCGTGTTATCTTATTAATCGCATGCCCTCGTCAGTCTTGGGTGAGAAAATTCCTTTCTCTCTTGCCTTTCCTGAAACGGAATTGTTCTCACTCGCTCCTCGTGTGTTTGACTCAGTCGCATTCGTCCACCAGTTGTCTCTAGGTATTGACAAGCTTTCTCCTAGAGCTATCAAGTGTGTTTTTGTTGGGTACTCCAGGACACAGAAAGGTTACAGGTGTTATGATCTACGGCACAGGAAATATTACGTTAATGCCGATGTCACCTTTTTCGAGTCTGTGATGCACTTTTCTCGTACATGTGATCGGTTGACGTCTTCAGATACTAATGATCACATATACATGCCACCACCACCACCATTACCTCCATAACTCCACCACCACCACCTCCTTTACCACCCCCATCACGCCTACCTATATCACCTCCACTTACTATAACGGTCCCAGTTCCACCATTGCCACACCACTATACCCGCCGGCCTGCCTCTGCTCATGGTCATCGCTCATCATCTAGCATGCACGAGGTATGTTCTGATAACAACATTTCTAATGAAGGGTCTAATGGTCTACCTGAACAGAATTCTTTACAGGGGACATATGTAGATGCTGCAGATTTGGACCTACCTATTGCGCTTCGGAAGCAAAAGTGTAGTTGTGCGTCATATCCTTGACTGGCGATTTCAGGAAATTTGCAGTTGCATTATCAGTCATGACCATTCCACGGAATTATCAAGAGGATCTGAAGGACGGTCGATGGCGTTTGGCTATGGAAGAAGAGATGGCTGCTCTTCAGTCGAGAGGCACGTTGAGCCTCGTCTCAGCTCCTACTGGTGTGTCTACAGTGAGTTGTAAATGGGTGTTTACAGTTAAGCAAAATGCAGATGGTAGCATCGACATATACAAGGCACACCTGTTTGCACGAGGGTTTACTCTGACATACGGGGTGGATTATCTTGACACATTCTCACCAGTTGCTCGTAATTCCACCTTACGGATTCTTCTCTTTGGTACCGTGATTCGAGCTTGGCCGTTGTTTCAGTTAGATGTCAAGAATGCATTTCTGTATGGTGATCTTCAAGAGGAAGTCTACATGCAACACCACCTGGATTTGCTGTTGAGGGGGAGTGTTTACAAGTGTGTAGACTTCATAAGGAAATCTATGGCCTTAAGCAAAGCCCTATAGCTTGGTTCCAGAAGCTTTCAGACTTGTTTGAGAAACAAGGATACAAACGTTCGAAGCAGATCATTCCCTTTTTTTATATAGAAAACATCCAGAGGTGAGGCGCAACTCTAGGCGCAACTTTGAGCATTGCATACTCCCAGGGGGATGGAGAGGTGGTGGAGAGCTCGAAGTCCGAGTGAGCGGGTGGAAGGTGGTGCTCAGGGAAGGGGCTCGTCGCGCTGCGGTGGAGGGGGCTCTACGGAGTCGGGACTCGGTGGGAGGGTTGATGCTGAGGGAGGGTGCGCGGAGGGACCTCGTAGTTCGTCGGGTTTGGAGGCGAGGTTGGGGGTGGCGGCGAAGGGGAAGTCGGTGGTGTGCGGGGAGGGGTCGGGTGGCATCGTCCTCGATGGGAGGGTGGAGCCCGTCGGTGGGGATGAGGTTGGGTGGTTGCATGTCTCCCATAGGAAGCCGGGGAGGAAGTGCTTCCGGTGTGGGGTCCGGGGTCACATCATGTCGCGGTGTCCTGTCCCTCCGAGGTGCTACGCGTGCGGGCGGTTTGGCCACCGCCTGGCTACGTGCATGTATGCTCCTGAAGCCCGTGTTGCTGTTATTCGGGGACGTTCATCGGTGCAACGTCGGTACGAGGAGCTAACTACTCGCCAGATGGATAGGAGCTTCACAGATGTTGTTGCGGGGGGAGCGCGACCTGTTCGTGGGTTTCGACCTGTAGGGGGGGTGTTTCTTTGGAGGATGAAGCGGTGAAGGGTGGCGGACGTGGGGCAGGTTCTCAAGCACTCATCGGCTTCGCGGTTCAGGGTACCATCTCGATGCCGGCGGTGAGGTCTCACATCATGGGTTTCCTTGGGCCTCAGTTCGCGGGAGACGTAGTGGCACTTGACGCTCGGAGGTGCTGCATTCGTGTCCTCTCCGCGGTTTAGAAGGATCAGCTGCTGCAGAATGGGGATATGGACAACGTTCGCTGGAGACGCCTTCGCTTTGCTGATGGGTCTTGTTCGGACGTGGAGGTCTGTTTGGCGAAGGTTCGTGGCGTCCCTTTCCTATCCAGGACAGTGAGTTGCTTGCGGGGTCCCCTCCGACAACGGGGGACGGTACTGGCGGTGCTTGAGTATGGCTTGAAGCCCGACTCGCCTGCGACGGACACGGTGGTGTTGATGGAGTGCAACAAGGGGTTCTTGGATTGCTTCAGCGGCAAGGTTGCCTTTCGCGACAATGGAGGTTGGCCGGTTCTCCTTCAGACACGAGATTCAGGTTGTCGAGCCTCCGTCACCGCCGGAGATCCCAAGGGTGCAAGAGGGCGCTTCGTTTCCTAGGTTGTCGGTTGGATTTCCAAGGGACGCCTTGGTTGGACCGTCGCGCGAGGTGGATTCGGGTCGTCTTTTGCATGCGCCTTCTCGGATGCTGTGCATGGTTTCCAAAACATTCTCTTTGTCCCCTGATGCGAGTGGAGGGGTATCTGTCTGTTTGGCGTCGCCTTTTCCGTTGCTTCTGGAGGAGGATCCTGATACGCGAAGGGCGGAATCGGATCCTTTTTCGGGTACAGAGCACCCGACTAGCGTCTACCCGGTGTTGAAGGGCTTCTCGGACTCGGTATTTGGTCGGTGCTTCCCAACTTCCTGGGGCCCCGTTGCCTCCCTTGCCCGTGAGCCTAGTTTGATTCACCCTTCCTCGGTCGCCTGCTCTCTCCTTGACTGTGGGTTCGGAGGCTCGCCCTCTGTCTGTCTTCCTGGTCCTTCGCGCTCCTGGGGTGGCCCCCTCATACCGGGGGAGAGGGCGCCCACTCAGTCTGGGCCGGGCTCTGTGGATGCTCTACCGATCGTCCCTGATCTGGTAATTGACCTTTCTAGCAGGGGGCTCTCTTTGGTTACTTCAGGGGTGCCGCAACCAACTCTGAGAGATGATCACGCTTCTGATGTGCTCGCTGACAAAAGGTCAAGCAAGAGATATAGACGCATAAACATATCAAGATCTTCACGCCCCGAGCCGCAACCTTGCTCTGATCTGAAGAAGTCCATTGCGGAGGCAGCCAGGGTGGTCCGCATTCTGGGACAGCACGATGACTCCAAATGAAGGTTCTATCATGGAACGTAAGGGGGCTTGGAGACGCGGCCAAACAGAGAACTCTAGGCTCGAGGTTCATTGAGTGGGGTTGCGACTTGGTGATACTACAGGAAACGAAGCTGCAGATGACCACGGATGAGATGTGGAAGTCTTTTAGTGTGGGGGGCATTGATCAGTTCAGGGCCTTGGACGCGGTGGGCGCCTCGGGTGGTTTGCTGGTGGCATGGCGGTCATCGGCACTGGAGTTCAATTCACTAATTTGCGGGAGACACGTGCTCTCGATCCTACTGGTATGCACGAAATCCTCTATGCCTTTGGCAGTATCTTGTGTCTACGGCCCCTGTTGTCACATTTTGAGGAGAAAGGTTTGGGAGGACCTTTTGGAGGCGGGCAGGGCATTCAAAGAAATACCCTGGCTAATTGGGGGGGACTTTAACGTTACCCTCCGAACATCTGACCGGCCTGGGCTAAAGGGGGCAAGACCCGGGAACTTTGGAGTTTGCTGATGCGGTCGATTCATTGGGCTTGGAGGTTCTTGATGAGGGGGATGTTGCCTACACGTGGAGGAGCTCTAACTCTCGCTCCCGTATTGACCGTTTCTTGGCGTCGCCTGAACTTCTTGATTCTTTCGCGCTCTCCTTTGTGGAGCCTAGGCCGCGAACGCTTTCTGATCACTTGCCCATTGTTTGGGACTCTGGGGATGCCCCCATGCAGAGGGGTTTTTTTAGATATGAGAAGTGTTGGCTTTTGGAGGATAACTTTAAGGAGGTGGTATCCTCCCATTGGTCCGGGTTGGAGGTGTCCGGATCAGATGCATCTCGTTTTGCCCAGAAGCTTACTTCCTTGCGCTTGAGGCTTTGCACGTTCAAGAGGGAGACCAGAGAGGCCAGATGCGCTGCGAGGAAGGAGGCTGAAGGGGTGGTCCGGAGGCTGGATGCCTTGGAGGATGACAGGGAGCTTTCGGCTGCCGAGCTGGCTGCTCGATCGGGGGCTCAAAAGTTGGTTGCGGCTGAGGACCTGAAGAGGGTCACTGAATGGAGGCAGAGGTCGAGGAATACTTGGTTGCGGGAGGGGGATGCCAACACGTCTTTCTTCCATCGTGTTGCTAGTGGAAGACGTCGTTCCAATGCCCTGCGATCGATTTTGGTTGATGGAGTGCGCGTGGATGGAAATAAAGAAATAGGGGAAGCCATTGTAAAACATTTCAAAGAAGCATCGTCGAGGAACATTCCGAGAATTTGGCGTTGGACGGGCCTCGGGGCTGCGCCCTTGGACCTCTCTCTCTGTGATATGCTAACGCAAGACGTGTCTTTGGGGGAGGTCAAGGAGGCGGTATGGGATTTAAATGCTGATGGGGCTCCAGGCCCCGATGGTTTCCCGGTGGCATTCTACAAAGACTTCTGGGATTTGGTCGGGTCGGAGGTGCTTGAGGTCATCTCTGAGTTCTGCTCGGGAAATGCGGGTTTCGAAAAATTAATCGGTCATTAATCATCTTGATACCCAAGTCCTCGGCGGCCGTAGATATTGGGGACTTCCTTCCCATTGCAATCTCCAACGCTCTGTATCTCATTGTTGCGAAGGTTTTTGCCATTCGTCTAAGCCGTGTTATGGAGAGTATTATCTCCCCGCTACAATATGCTTTTATCCATGGTAGGCAAATCTCGGATTGCCTCACTCTCGCTTCGGAGATCATTGCGGACTGGAAGAGACGAGATAAGCGCGGGGTGTTATGGAAAGTCGACTTTGCTAAGGCTTACGATAGCCTGGACTGGAGGTTCTTATGGTCGGTTCTGCGAAGGAGGGGGTTTTTGGTGAAGTGGATTTCATGGATGAGACAGTGTGTGACTACGTCTTTCTTTCGGTCATGGTGAATGGCCACCCGGAGGGTGGCTTCTTTCAGCCACGTCGGGGCGTGCGTCTGAGTTGCCCCCTTGCTCCTCTGCTTTTTATCATTGCCGCGAACGTCTTAGCGCGCATTTCTATTAGCGTGGTCACCTCGGGGCTATCGTCCAGTTATTCTAGGGACGAGATGCTGATCTCCTTGCTGCAGTAGGCCGATGATTCTATTTTCTTCATCGAGGGCGGTTTTGAGGAGGCCACCGGCATGGCCTTGGCTCTTGATATTTTCAGCGAGCTATCAGGCTTATTCAAGAATGTTGCCAAGTCGAAGGTTGTCCCCTTTGGCCTCTCTCCTGATGAGGCGAGCGCTTGTGCTAGTGCTCTGGGGTCGGACTACAGCTCCTTACCCGTGGAATACCTTGGAATGCCGCTGACGATTGGTAGATCCAGACTCGGGGATTGTCTGCGGGTTGTGGAGAAGGTGGAGACCAGATTGGCGGGTTGGAAATCAACCTGTCTCTCGGGGGGGGGGGGGGGTTGGTTCTCCTCAAGGCGGTCCTCTCCTCTATTCCTGTCTATTTTATTTCCAATCGCCGCTTACCGAAGGGGATTTGTGATCGCCTTGAGAGACTTATGCGTAGGTTCTTGTGGGGCAAGCATGGGGCGACCGGGGGGGGGGGCAATTACCTCGTGGGATGGGAGGTCACGCTCCACAAGAATGACGGAGGGTTGGGGATAAAGAGTCTTGATCAGATGAACGAGGCCCTGCTACTTAAGTGGGCGAGCAAAATTTGGGGACCTGGGGAGGATTTATGCTGCAACGTGTTACGCAAGATCTATGGTAGTGGGGGGACTCCACCGAGGCTAGGGGCTTATTTGGACTCCCCCATGCAGTTCTGGAGGGGGGTGATGGAGGTTTTCTCTATGCACATCTCCCTTTTTAGGCCAATGTTAGGCTGTGGCGATTCTTTTGCGTTCTGGTATGACAACTGGACGGGTGGGGGGTCCTTATACGAGCGATTCCCGCGCTTGTTTGCTCTTGCGGATGATAAAAATGCGGTGGTTACAGCATGTTGGTCGGACGGTGGTTGGTTTCTGGCATTTTCATCCTCTTTCTCGGACCGGAGATTCGAGGATTTCCTCGCGTTACTGGATGATATCAAGGATGTGGGGCGCCCAACAGAGGGGAGAGACCACTGGGAGTGGCTTGCGGCCCCTTTCTCGGTCAAGAAGGCTTTCGGGGCGATTTGCAGGCCGCCACCATCTCGCTCGGAGGTGGTGATCCGTGATTGCGCGTTCTTTTGGAATCTCAGGCTCCCAGAACGGATTGGGTTCTTCTTGTGGCTGCTACGCAGACAACGGCTGATGACGAGGGACCGGTGTGCGAGACTCCTAGGCTTCACATCTGATAGGTGCCTTCTCTGCAATTGCGCGATTGAGACTGCCGACCATCTCTTCTTCTCTTGCCCCAAGATGAACCAGGTATGGGAGGGGACCAGACTGACATGGTTATGCATTATGGACATGGCCTCCTTCTGCGCCTTTATGATTGACAACAAAGACAAGCATCTGAGGGAGCTGATTTTTCCAATAGCCATCCTTTGGGCCGGTTGGCTTGGGAGGAACGCGCTTCTCTTTTCGAGGCAGCGCTTCTATAAGGAAAACATCATGATCCATGCAGTGAGGCTGGTGGAGGAGTGGGAATTGTAGTTAATTTGGGTTCCCTTTCGCTGTAATCAATCTTCTCTTCTTTACTTTTTGTTATTGAATAAATCTTTGGGGTGAACACCACCGAGTGTCTCCCCCTATTTTTGACTTCAAAAAATAACATCCAGAGGTATGATTGCTATTATGGTGTATGTTGATGATATTCTTATTACAGGAGATGACATACAAGGAATCAAGAGGGCGAAAGAACTTCTTGATCGTGAATTTGTCACCAAGGATCTTGGAGTCCTTAGATACTTTCTGGGACTGGAGTTTGCCAGAAATCAACAAGGGCTTGTGATGACTCAAAGGAAATACGTCACTGATTTGCTAAGTGACACGAGAATGCTTGGATGTCGACCTGCTACCGCACCCATGGATCCAAGCATGAAACTATATGATAATGATATTAATGAGGTTGATAGGAGGGTATACAAGGAGTTGGTAGGAAAGCTCCTTTATGTTACCATTACCAGACCCGATATTTCTTTTGCTGTTAGTCGGGTGAGCCAGTTCATGGAGCAACCACGTCAGGTCCATATGGACGCTATACAGATGATACTCAGGTATCTTAAATCATATTCAGACTCAGCATGCATAGATACATATTATGCAGGGTGTCCAAAGGATATGAAGTCTACTATTGGATTTGCTGTATATGTTGGAGTTTCTCTTGTCTCATAAAGGAGCAAGAAGCAAAATGTTGTAGCCAGATCTAGTGCTGAGTCTGAATATAGGGCTATGGTCCAGGTTAATACAGAAATGATGTGGGTTCGATATGTTCTTACAGATCTATATATAGAGGTTCCCCTTCCCATGGTACTGGAATGTGATAATCAGGCTGCTGTATTTATTGCAAATAATCCAGCATTTCATGAACGCACCTAGCACATCGAGTTTGATTGCCACTATATACGAGATATGATTCAGAAGGGTTTTATTTCCACATCTCATGTTAGCTCAGGGGATCGGACTGCAGATATCTTCACCAAGGCCTTACTCGGACCTTTTCAAAAGTGCTCGTCCAAGCTAAGCATGATCGACATCTATGCTCCATCTTGAGGGGGAGTGTAGAGATATATTTATGTTACATTATTTATATCTTGTTTCCTGTATTGTTTCTTAATTCTCTTTACTTATGAATGTCTTATGTAATTTACCCATAGACTACTCTCCTATATAAGAGAGCCTAGGGTTCATGGAATAAACGTCTTTTACGTTTTCCCCAACATTTCATGTCCGTTTAGATGCATCAGGATTGGCCTAAGGTCCCAACAATTGTTCATGATATCGGAAAGTAGAGTTGATAAGCCATCTACGGGTGTCTTCAAGGGCCCCGCTCCTATTATCAAGATGTATGGTACCAACTACGAGCTATGAGCATTGCAGTTCAGGAATCTAATGCAATGCCATGGCAAGAAGCATATTCTGACGCAGGATGAGCCGGTGGACAAGACTGGGACCAACACCTCATGGGAGACTGATGATACATATGCTAAGGTGTGGCTATCTGGTACAGTTTCTGTGGAGATAGCCAACGATATTCTCAGTCAACCCACATCAAAGGCAATGTGGGACATTCTCGCAGGAACGTACTCTCGGGCAAAGATGAGTCGAAGATACTACAACTTCAACACTTTATCTTCACGACCAAACAGGGCGATCGTCCTCTTCACATCCTGTATACATCTCTGAGAGGTATGTTTGAGCGACTTTACGGCTACATACACCTGACGGCCACTCCCGAGCAGCATGAGACCTATAGAGACTCTGTCATGACTGGTGTTTTTTCTGGCTGCCCTTACCAAGAATATGACTCTGGTGTGCAAACTTCATTAGGCGATCTATGGCCTTAGGTAGAGTCCGAGAGCATGGTTTCAGAAGCTCTTAGATGTGAGAACAGAAGGTGTTTGTGAGATCCACTGCAGACCACTCCTTGTTTGTTCAGAGATTCCAGAAGGGCATTGTTGTTATACTGGTATACGTAGATGACATCATCATCACAAGGGATAATACACAAGAGATTCAAGCAACTAAGGCCTTCCTGGGTCGACAGTTTGTGACCAAGGATCTTAACAGTCTACGGTACTTCCTTGGACTGGAGTTTGCTAGGAACCGGTGAGGTCTTGTGATGACCCAAAGGAAGTTTGTTATGGATCTCCTATCAGAGACAGGAATGGCAGATTGCAAGCCAGCCACTGCTCCCATGGACCCGAGCATGAAGTTCTATGATGACGACAGTGATGAGGTCGACGAGAGGTACATGGAGTTAGTTGGGAATCTGCTATTTGTGACCATCACCAGGCCAGACATGTCCTTTACATTAAGCAAGGCCAGTTCATGGAGCAACCAAGACATACCCATATGGATGCAATCCATATGATTTTGGGGTATCTGAAGACCTCACCTGATACTAAGACCTCACCTGACACTGGCCTTTTGTTTAGTCACATCCCTTGCTGTTACATCTTTTGCAGATGCAGACTACGTAAGATGCCCCAAGGACGAGAAGTCGACTTCAGGGTTTGCAGTATTTGTAGGGAATTCATTAGTATCATGGAAGAGTAAGAAATAAACTGTTGTCGCCCGATCGAGTGTTGAATCTGAGTACAGAGCTATGGTACAATGCAACACAGAGATGATGTGGGTTAGATCAGTTCTGACTGATCTAGCCATTCAGGTGCCTCTTCCTATGCACCTCCAATGTGACAACCATGCCACATTGTTAATTGCTAAGTGCCAACAATCCAACCTTCCGTGAGCGAACCAAGCATATCGAAGTAGACTGCAACTACACTCGAGATATGATCCAGAAGGGCCTTATTTCTACATCCCATGTTAGTTCGAGTGAGCAGACAACATACGTGCTCACCAAGGCCCTTGCCAGAGGACCCTTTCAGAGATGCTATTCTAAGATGACCCTAATCGACATCTACGCTTCAGCTTATGGGGGAGTGTTTAAGAGTTCTATGTTATGTTGTTATTTCGCAGTTATTTATTTCTTGTGTCCGTTGTATGTAATTTATCCATTAGGGCTCTTTCTTATATATAAGAGAATCCTTGGACTCAGTGAATAAACAAGTATTCTTTTCTCCACGACTTATTTTATAGTTTTTATTTTATGCTGAAAAACAATCTTATAGTTTTTGTATATTCTTGATCACCAAGCAAACTTAAGACATAATAGTCAATTTCATAAAATCGATTTTTGCACTATTCGGAAATGCGATCCATGCGGCCACAAATACGTAGGCGAGTTACCTTTCCTAATTACATATGTTATATACGGCCATATGCGGTTATTGCGCATATGCGGTCTGAGTAATCTGCATATGCGACCACATATTATATAGGATTAATGCCTAACCTCTTCCATCATCTTCGACTACGCATCTTAAGGAACAATATTTTTTGAAGCTTTATACATCATGATTTTTTTGAATTCTCATAAACACTAATTTTAGAACCTTAGATTCGGGAATCATAGATATAAACTATTTGGTATTAGGCTTTATCCATTGACTTAGAAATCTTGATTATGATCTATGTTACCAATGTCAATAATGTATTTGCATGTTTAAAGCATAAATTGAATAATTATCACCGATATTTCAATGGAGCATTTCTTTCTTTTATAATTTATTGTATTTATATGATTGAATTTAATGGATTGTGTGGGGGTCAAGCACCGAATACGCCCTCTCATCGCTTTTTTTGTAGAAAGCTCGACCGGTGAGTAAAAGTGTTTGGCCCAAGTCAAAAAATCCTTTTTAATGAAATGAATCATGTAATTTAATATTTTATCAACTATATTTATTATATTTATTATTTTAAATTAAAATAACACAAAATGCATAATCCACATATACTTCCGCATATACTTACACCTCTCCGCTTACTCACTTCAAACCGTCTGACCGAACGAATATCACATATTGTCTTTTTGAACCTTAGATTTTTGGACATATGATCGATCACCTTGACACCCCCGATCGATCACCCTTGATCGATCATTTTGTTATTCATGACAAGGTTTGAAATATCAATATCGATATCGTATCATTCCATCTAGAAAAGGATATATCAGGGATATATCGACTATATCAATGGAAATGTCAGAAAGGGCTCAAAAACTATTTTTTACCATTTTTTCCGCAAATTAAGATCATACAAGTTATTAGAACAACAAATAACCTACAAATACACACTTTTATCATACATATCGGCCATTTATACCCCATATATCGCACATATCGGTCATATCGAATATATTGCTATTAATGTTGATTGCTGACTTACAGATATTGGAAATGGAGTTCATCCAAGTTCTTAGAACAATAAATAACTTACAAATATACACTTAAAGCCCACATATCGATCATCTAAGACCCTTGTATCACACATGCCGGTCATATCGAATATATCTTTGTTAAAGTTGATTGGTGACTGATAAACATTGGAATTGAAAACAAAATAGCTAAGTTAACCACGCTTAGAACAAATGTTTTGTTCATGGAAGATAGTGAATGGCATTGAGATAAATCATCTGGTTCAATAAATGTAGATAATGATTAATGAGGTGATGTTCCTTTCATATAAATAACTTTCGGCGATGGACACGGTTTTAGTGAATTAGAGAGTTAATTACAGGAAAGGAGATGCGTGATGAGAGACTCGACTGGGGGCTGGACACATATGAGTCGAGGGCCCAGGTAGCCGCCCTTCGTCGGCAGGGGCATCTTCGCAAAATGGAGCTGGAGGGTCGGGGTTCAGGGGAAGGTGTTTGCGGTGTAGAGAATGGGGCCACCATATGGCAGGTTGTCGGGCCCCAATCAGATGTTTACTTTACACGGAAAGCAACCACCGAAGCTTCTCGTGCTCATCACGACGTGCAAAGGAGCCTGCCAAGTCGGTGGTGAAGGATTCAGAGGGGTGTGCTGGGGGGGTATGCCGATGTGAAGGGAGATTCCTTGCCGATGCGATGGAGGATGTCAGTCAGGCGAATGGTAATGGCTTCGACGGTGACCTGGTGAAGTTGGAAGGGACGATGGTGTGCGCGTGAGGGCTTTCGCTGTTGGATGCTCGGAGGCTGTTGAACTTGTCTCAGCGCGCTGGCGTTAGAGTTCATTGGAGGCAGCCTTTTGTGCGAGATGTATGGAGCGATGCGTGGCAACAAGGTCGATCGATTTCCGTCCACGGCCTACCGATCTTGGGACAGAGCGTGGAGGTGGTTCGAGAACTGCTTGCACCGGTCATGCGTGTACGAGAGGTTGTTTCGGATGGTTTGTGGTGAGGGCAGCCACCGTGGATGGTGGCGGGAGGGCTGCGACTTCAAGTGAGCGTTGCCGGTGACCTTCGCGACATTATTCCGAGGGTGCGAATTCATCTTGGAGGTGCGGGAGGAGAGCCAGTTGACAAATGCCATCGGAGCTTCGTCGGTGAGGGAAGCTGGATTGTCGACAGGAGCAACTGTAGAGGGGTTTCGTTTTCAGGAAGGGGAAGCTACACTTTTTTAGAATTTTGAAAAGGGAGGGCCTAAACGGGTAATGGAAGGGGTTGCTTTGAGCGCAATTTGCGTCATCGAACCCGAGGCGGAGATAGGTGGCCTCAAAAGTAGGGTCTCCTATGTAGAGGCATTACTCGGGTACTCGGGTAGGACGAAGTGTCCACCCGTATTTGCGACTCGCTTAGGTGGATCTGAGCTTGCTGAGGCGGGCTGTTCGAAGCATGGAGGCAGCTCTTCGGACCTTCCTGTAGGATCCGGTATGGCTGGGGCAGATTCACTTCGGGCGAATGGGTTGGAATAAACATTTGGCCCGTTTGTCGGGATCTCGGACCTGTTGGTGGACCTGGTTGACGTTGGTGACTCGGTCCACCGAATGGATTCGGACCCGTTGCTGGTCTCTGGTGAATGCTCCTGGGTAATCTGCGTGAAGGCTGGCGGCGATGAGGCTCGTCAGCAGGGTTGCCCGAGGGCTTGGGAGATGGGTTCTGGGCGGTGCAACAATGGGTCGGTCCCTTTGTTGGCAGATGCTGATGGGGTGTCCTCGGGTTGCGGAGCGGACGTGGAGGGTTGCCGCACTATGGAGCAAGGTGCGGCCTTGCGACGGAGAAGGGAAGATTTGGCCAGTCCTATTTCTGGCAAAGGCTCAAAGAGAGGAGAGAGTGGCATGTGAAGGGGGTTTCGATGGTGTAATAGCAAGGGGAGGGGGTTGAGAGGGTTGTGCTGGCGGGGGAGGTGGAAGGGGTGGCGGAGGAGGTAGAGGTGAATGGGCTGGTGTCGGGGGAAGGACTGGAGTTGGTAGTGGTGTCTTGCCTTGGTCTGGTAAGGCCTGGGGGGTTTCCCAGTTGATTTATTGAAGATGGTCACATGAAACTTCAGGGGTTTGGGCCAGGCTGACAAGCGGATGTTGGTTCGTAATTTACTATCTGAACAAAAGGTGTATGTGGCATTATTGCAGGAAATAAAACTAGCGAGTGGATTGGAGGGGAGGTGGAGGGAAATCGGGGGAAACAAATTGGGGGAATACATGGCTGTTGAATCTGTTGGAGCGGTAGGGGGCTTGGTGATCGGATGGGATGGAACCAGGTTGGAATTGGTTGAGGAGGAGATGCATGAGGCTTTTTTGTTGTCGATTCTGTTAAACTGCAAGGCCAACGGTAGGTGTTTGTTGGTGATGAACGTTTATGGCCGTTGCAATGGCATGGGCATCGATGGGCCGGTGGACTAGTTTTGGATAACGAGGGCGAGGTTCCATGATGCGATTTGGCTTATTGCAGGTGATTTTAATGTGACACTGCGATCGAAGGACCGTCTCAGGGGTCGTGGTAGTTGAGACAGTGGTTCATTGGAGCTGGCTGACGCGATTCATGCTTTGGGACTTCAGATTCTTGACGCAACGAGGTGTTTGTACACTCGGCATAGCTCACGGTTTAAATCCCGACTCGATCGATTCTTGCAGTCCAGTGAGGCTTTGGAGGCTTTCCCGCTGGGGCTCGTGCCCTCCCTAGGTCGCAGTCTGATCACATGCCGCTTCTGTGGTTCTCTAGAGAGGAGGATCACCCTCGCGCCTTCTTCATATTTTAGAAGGCTTGACTGTTGGAGGACGGGTTTCGAGAGGCAGTGCTGGAGTTCTGGGCTGGGTACCGGTTGAGTGGGACGACGACATGTAGGCTCGCGAGCAAGTTATCAGCTTTGAGGACTTTTCTGATGAATTATAACAGATTGAACCGATTGTAACATAAGGCGAGGAGGATGAAGGTGCAAGAGAAGGTTCAGAGATTTGATGAGCTGGAGGATACAAGGACGCTGACAGCTGAGGAGTTGGCCATGAGAGGTAGATGCCTTGACGAGATTCTTCGAGAGAACAAGAAGGAGGAGGTTGTGTGGAGGCAGAGGTCCATACAACGGTAGTTGAGGGAAGGGGATGCCAATATGAGATTCTTTCATGCGGTGGCCAATGGGAGAAGGCACGTGAACTTCATACACTTGATTTCGGTTGATGATGCGGTGGTGGAAGGAGGCAAGGCAGTCGGGGCAGTATTGTTGTCACACTTTCATGAGTTCGGCATGCATCACGTTTGGGTCGGATGGGGCTCACAGGGCAGAGGTGTCTCGCAGATAACTGAGATGGACGCGATTTCGTTGGTGAGAGATTTCACGGAGGAGGAGGCCAGGCAGACATGTTTTCAGCTGAATGCGGATGTGGCTCCCGGCCCGGATGGTTTCCCTGTGGCCTACCATGAGTTACGAGAGATGATTAAACTGGATGTTCACGAGGTCCTCACAGAGTTTCGGAACAACAATTGCAGCTTCGAGAGATTGAACAAGGCTCTTATCTTCCTGCTTCTTTAGAGGGGCATGCCATCCAGAGTTGAGGATTACATGCCCATTGTGTTGTCTAATGCTGCATATCTGATTGTTTCGAAGATTCTTGCGAATCACTTGAGGGAGGTGCTGAAATTGGATAATCTCACCTGCGCAGATGGCTTTTGTGCCATGGAGGAATATGGCTGGCAGCTTGGTGTTGGCTTCGGAGACGACGACAAACTGGAAGTGGAACAAGGTGAAAGGGGTATTATGGAAGGTTGACTTCTCCAAGGCTTACGATTGCATTGATTGAAGATTCTTATGGGCTTCTTCGGAGAAGAGGGATTTCCCGGAACAGTAGATTGCTTGGATCAAGCGATGTGTGATGACAACTTCACACTATTTTGGTCAATGATAGGCAGGAAAGGGGTTTTTTCAGCCGCAGAGGGGCATCAGGTAGGGGTGCCCTCTGGCGCCACTTCTGTTCATCATTGTGGCGGACACCTTGGTGGTGATGACGAGATTGGCGACGAGCACGAGATGGTGTGGTGGTTATGAGAGCGAGGAGATATCCATCTCGCTCTATCCATCTCGCTCTTGCAGTATGCAGCTGACACTTTCATGTTCATGGGGGCTGAGGAGCAGAAGATGCGACGAACGTCCCTCATTATGGACATTTTTGGGTATTTATCGGGCCTTCAGATCAACATAGCAAATCAGTGGTCATTCCTTTTGTCTTATCTGAGCTTGAGATATAGGGGTCGGCGATGACTTTAGGCTACCCAACAGTCGGGATGCCGATTACATACTTGGGGTTCCCGCTGGTGGCGGGGAAGCCTAAGAATGGTGATTGGAGGGTCTTGTTAGACAAGTTAGAGGGAAGGATGGTGGGGTGGAAAGCGTCGGTGCTGTCGAGAGGTGGGAAGATGGTGCTATTGAAGCACGTTCTTTCGGCCATACCTATTTTTTTGCTCCACAAAGCGGCTTCCTGTGGGGGTTCGCACGAGGATTGAGGGTCTCATAAGGTGGTTTTTTTTGGGCGGATGAGGGACAGACTAGATAGGGCATCCATTTTGTGGGATGGGGTAAGATGGCATCATCGAAGAAGAAGGGCGGGTTGGGAATTTTGCGAGTGGGCGAGATGAATAAGGCTTTCATGGCGAAGTGGGTGGTGCGTATATGTGGGAAATATGAGGACTTGGTATGCAGGCTATTGAGGAAGATTTACCGGGTATTCATGTCTATAATGGTGGTTCCGAGCCGTCTGCCTTCTTCGTTGTAGAAGGGGATCACCGAGGTGTTACCTCATCTGGCAGTGAAGATGCAGCCGGTTCTGTCGGATGGGGTCACATTTCGATTATGGATGGATGATTGGACGAGCGAGAGGATTTTCGACGAGCAATACCCATGGTTATGCCGGCTAGCAGGCAACAGGAGGGTGACGATGCAACAGGTTTGGGAGCACGGTTCTTGGGCCCATGCCTTCTTCTCTGCCTTGTCGAACCAGAGGATGGATGAATACTTGGATCTACAAGTGCATTTGGCACAATTTGAGGGCCCGACTGATGGCAGGGATCACTTTACTTGGGGAGATTGGAGATTCTTAATGAAAAAGGCATATCGTTTTTTGATGGAGGATGGGGAGGAGGTGGAGGAAGAGATGACGGTTGATACCAGGATGATATGGAGGAGCAGGGTGCCTAATCGAATAAAGATTTTTTGGCTTCTGCGACAAGATAGGATTCTCACGCATGTTCGTTGAGGGCAGTTGTTGGGAATGGAGGTTGATGTGTGTACCAGATGTGGTGCGGTGGCAGAGGATGCAGATCACCTTTTCTTCTCTTGCTCGTCGTCTGCTCAAGTGTGAGATGTGGCTAACATCACGTGGTTTGGGGGTCAGGATTGTGCTGATTTTTGGAGGAACTTCAGATTGGTTCGTGGTTACGGACACGAGGACAATGCGCTTACCATTGTGCTTTTGTGGGCGATTTGGTGTGAAAGGAATAGTGTCATTTTTGGGGGCCAGTCGTGTTATACGAAAAATGTAATAGAACATAGCAGAGCACTGTGTGCAACGTGGAGGATGTAATACATTGTAACTTTTATAATTATATAGATTAATATACTTAGCGACAGATCCCAAGTTCTGAGAGGTCACCCTTTTCCTTCTAAAAAAAGAATTCATTATAGACTTAAACAACTAAGATTTATTTATTCACTAAAATAATTGAAAAATTAAATTAATGTAATATTATAAAAGATATTACCTGCTCATGAGGAGTTCAGAACCAAGAGTTTTGTGGTGGATCCGTATGACCCTTCTTGCCTTGTCTCTCATAGTGCGGCGCGAACTCAGTGAACTTGCAGTAGTACTCCCATGTCATGTACGAGTACATGACCTTGTAATCCATCACACACTGCATGTACTGATGGTCATCGATGCCTATGAGTATCCCGAGATGATAAGCATCACTAGATCATGTATCACGAGGGACACGACGAGGCTGCGAAAATACTGGCTTGAGATCCTCAGGATGACGACGACGGAGTAGGAGAAGATCTATGCAGAGGAGGATGCACGACCGTATTGTAGTTGGGGAAGATACCATAACTTTTACCAACAAAATAGCTGCCCTGACTCTGCTCGGGCTGGCTACCTTGATCAGTGTTGTAAAAGTCCCCCGACTGGCCCGACTAGTAGGTCCGACTAGTCTAGTCAGTGGGGTGGCCGACCGAGTACTGACTAATTCCGACTAGGCACACTAGTCGATCAGTTTTTGCTTGGTTTTTTTATATTTTGCTTTTTTTAAAAGCAAACTTATTATGATATGCTTAATGTTTTATTTAAATTCAATTACTTCTTTTATTTCTTTATGATAGTATAAAATTGTACAAAACACATGTAATATATGTATAAAAATGAGTTATGTATTTAAAATTGTTAGAGTTATTATATTTACATTTATGCCTGTGACCCTTCGGGTTCCGTAAACCCCCGTGACACTTCGGGTTCCATAACCCTTTGTGACCTTTCAAGTTCCGTAACCTCCTGTGACCCATCGGGTTCCGTAACACTTGTACTCTCTAGGGTTTTCTCTCTATATAAGAGACCCTAGCTCTATGGAATAAACATATCATTAGTTCATCTTCTCAACAAGGCATCGGAGCGACGGTCCTACATCGATGCCTAATAACCTAAATCCACTGCCACCGCCAACCCTCTCTCCGTCGACAAGGAGAGAGGGCTGGACCTCTTGCGTCGCTCGTGGATTCGATGTTCCCGCACAAGGCAGTCCGAGTTTCCAACAACACCAGCTGCTACCTCCAACAACACCTAAAGCGCCGCCCGACACTTCAGGATGCATGCTGCCCTACCACGACTGATAGACCGGCACTCCAGACTACTACTCAGATCATCCGTCTTCACCGAGCATCGACTTCTTCGTCGGGATGTATACTTCTTTTACGACCTGATTACTACTCCGCGTTGGACTTTTTCTACAATGATTCTTCTCCAGGCACGACAAAGATATGTTCCGGTGACCTGCAGGCATGACAGAGATACGTTTCGGTGACCTGATATCGCAGCGACTCTACGTGCATAACAGAGATACGTTCCGGTGACATGTAAGTCGCAGACCCGTCCTCGAGCGAGGTCTTCTACCAGCAACGGATATGTGTTCTTATGATGCATCGTGTGAAGATGCGGTGTATTCTTTTTTTTCTTTTTGTTACAAGCTGCAGCTTTCTCAGCTCCAGCTTGAGGGGGAGTGTTAGAGCTATTATATTTACATTTATGCCTGTGACCCTTCGGGTTCTGTAAACCCCCGTGACACTTCGGGTTCCGTAACCCTTTGGGACCCTTCGATTTCCGTAACCTCCTGTGACCCTTCGGGTTCCGTAACACTTGTACTCTCTAGGGTTTTCTCTCTATATAAGAGACCCTAGCTCTATGGAATAAACATCTCATCCCATTCGTTCTTCTTCTCAATAAAAATAATAAAAAATTCAAAGCCGAGTAAAGTCCGACTAAATCCAATTAGTCGTCCGACTACCGATTAATCCTTAGTCAGTGACCCGGCCGATCGAGTACCGACTACCGACTTTTGCAACCTTGACCTTGATAGTTTTCACCATTGTAGCTACTGTATCCATACCCGTTGTACCCATATGATGGAGGTGTATGCGCATGACGAGGAGGTCCGGAAAGTATTCTGGGAAGATGCCAAATGATCTCTCATCGTGTGATGATCCATATCCACCCAGGGGACTCGGTGTTACTCCACGATAAGAGCTATCAATGTCCATGCAACTCAAGGAACCTGCATATATCAAATCGTCCATGTAGTTGTCCGTAGGATGATGGTCACGTCCGTATGCTTCATAATCCATAGGTCTCGGACTTAGACTTGGGACATATTGTCCATGTGCGTTTCTCTGCCACTCCATATATTTACGCCCTGCATGGAGCCCTTCTTTGAATCTTGTATCATGTGGTCTACGACCACCCCCTGCTGACCCTGACCCCCTGAATACGTTTCCCCATCACTGGATCTACCACGACCGCCAACAACAGCATCATCATCATCACTTCCACTAACGTCCTTTGATTTTGGATTTGGAACCAATGGAGAGAATGCCATCAACAATTATATCAAGTTCAAATTCTACAAGAGGGGTCTGTAATTCACCCGGATCTAGCCATGTAATCACCAAGATCCGCTCCCATTTTCTGACTTATATTCGGATTCGGCTTTCCTCCCGATTGATCAAGCACTGGAGCACCATTGGAATCCATCTTCCTCTGGAGAATATTTTCATCTGCATCGTCATCGTGCAGTTTGAAAATGTATGCAAGATCGATGGGATCTGTGTAGTCCTCTTTGTCATGCCATACACTTGTATGTTTCATCTTTAGCCTCAAGTTTTAGTGCACGTTGACAAGATCATGGAGCTTCTGTTCTCCCAACATGTTCCCTCTCTTCGAATGAATCAGGTTGAACGTACTCCAATTCCTCTCACAACTACCAGCATATGCAGTTTGCGACAATACTTTCAATGCCACCTTTTGTAGGTTGGGAGACTTAATCCCAAACAATAACCACCATTCCATTATGGAAAATCCAAAAGAGATAAATCAATAATAATAAATACTAGTAATACATCACAACACAATTAATGGACTTATTCATCCTTACCAAGAAGAGTATTGCCTCGTCCATTGACCGCGGTAATTCTACCGAAGGACCCCAAGGCATCCCTAAAGTACTTGAATTGCACATTGTTTGAAGTCATAGATTGTCGCATAATACTTCTAAATTCCAATGAATATTTTGTTAGACTACTTGGAAACGTAAGTCCACTCTAGATTCCAAATTACCTCATTCACGCACATGATTTGCGTTTTCTCATCTTTGACGAGCTTCTCCACCACAATTTGGACAGTTGCTAGAAGGTTAGTTTTGTACCAAGATGGTGCTTGTACTGCTGGTACTTGAGATTGAAGTAATAAGCTGTATATAAACATGCATAATTCTCAGAATTTAATCCATCAACAATGCTATCAAAAATTAAAGAATATATTTATTTATTACATACCGACCTTGTGAAGAGGATGCGGGACTATCTTGGTCCAGCGTTTGCTAATGATGTCCAACCCTGCTTTGTATCCTTTCTTCCCAACTGTTTCTCAGACCTTCTCTTTTATGCACCATATTGCCTCGTAGATCACTCTCATGGTCAACTTTTTGTCACCATCCACGATCCATAATGCAGACACAATCGAATCCATAATCTTCGAGACTCGTGTCACATCATCCTAGAAGTAAAGATCATTGATCAATATCTCCAATTTCTTCCCTCCTTTTGTTCAATCTTCGTGTATCTCAAACCATTCTCTTTGGTAAAACATGATTTTCAAACCCGTCTTGTGTTGTTTAAGGCTCTGCAATGCTATAAAATTGGTTGCAAAGCTTGTGATGCCAGGCCTTACCAGTTCACTATTGCACATCTGCCTCATCAAAGCGAACACTTTGAAATAATTGTAAATGAAGGTGGTGATCGTTCGCACTTGCTCCACCACCTTTGAGATCACCTTCCTCTTGCTTAAGTCCTTCAATATCAAATCGATACAATGTGCAACACACGGTGTCCAAAAAATACTGCAGTTGCTAGAATCCATTATCGTTTTACCTGCTTTCTTGAAGTTGCTGCCATTCTCTGTGACAATCTGGACAATGTTCTCCTTCCCAACATCCTTGATGGTGACCTTCATCAACTTCAACATGTACTTATGGTCTTTGATCGGATATATCAACAAACTTCAAAAAAATGATCTTCCTATCGCGGTAAATGAGGAAGTTGATGATCCGCTTCCTCGTGTAGCTCATCCACCCATCGCACATCAACATCACCCCGTACTTTGGCCATCTCCTCCTCAGCTCGGTGATGTACTCATTCATCTCATCTTTCTCTATCCTGAGATACTTGTTCGTTATTTCATAGGATGTGGGAGCCTTCACTCCCTTTCTCGTGGAGGCGATCTCGACGATAGCATGCTGCAAAAATGATCCAATGGCAACGTTCGCTGGAATGCTCTCCCAAAAAAGAGCTTGCAGATGGCATTTCCCATTCTCCTTGGCATTTGTGAACATGCCTTTCACCGTCTTATGTCGGATCCTTGCTTGGCTTGTATTGCATGTATCCGCTCCTCATCAAGAAGGGCTCAACTCCCTTCCCCTCGTGTTTTTTGGTGGGTGATGGTATTGATGCACCTCCAAAACCACTCCCACTGCCACATGCACCATGGAAGCCGTCTCGTGCATGACAACCCGAAAATCACCCTTATTAACTAGTGTCGGTGTTGTTTTTGTCAGGTAATTAGAGGTCTATCAAAGATGATAACCACACCGAGAGATAATATCAAAGATTATATCTCATTGAGGTCAAATACTTATTTTACTTGGGTAAGTCCCAAGGTTGAACTCAAGGAGGTAATATGAGAGTTTAGAATAATTCTCAAATAATTCAGAAAATTAGGTTTTCAAGAGAAAACTATTTTTAAGCTTTTTAGTATTTTTGCAAAGATTTTTACGAGTTTTTAAATTAAGAGATTTAAATAATTATTTAATTAAGATGCATGAATTTTTCAAATAATTTTATGCAAGGAAATAATGCTATGTTATGTGAACAATAAATAAATAAATGTAAAAAATGTAGGATTTTTTTGAATGATAAATAAGATGCAATATCATTAATGCAAGATGTGCAGGTGCAAGCCAAGTCAATCAAATCCAGGAGCAAGCAATTCAATTAATCCACTCAAACCCTTTTATTCTAGAGAATATTTAATCACTTAATGTCAAATGAGTCCCAAGTTAATTATCAATCAATATCGTAATTTATTGAGCAAAATCGAGTTAATGGAAGAGAATAAATGTTCTCAAGACATCAAAGAATACCTTAATAATATTTATAGCAAAAATATCTCCAAAATTAATGTTTAGTATTCTACATGATAGAGACTAAAATAGGGTTCAAAACGATATAAAGAACATCAAAATCTGACAAAAATAATGCTCGAAAAATTAAATGAAGTTTAGGAACCAAATTGTAAATAAAATAAATAAATATATCTCAAATTGGACCTTCTGGAGGACCTTCTTGCAATTGGTAAAGCCACTTAGGTCTCCTGTGCAAATTTCCCTAGGCAGAGGTCTTCTTGTAATATTTAGAAGGCATAGGGGGTTTGGTGCAATTTCCCATTGACTACATGCACGTCGCACGTGGTTGGATCTCTGCGTAATAACGGGAAACAAGAAGGGCATGCCCATAAAAAGTCTCGCCCGCACGTGATGGGCTCGTGGTGGCGGGCAGCTCGGGTGGCGTCGTAGGCTCGAATCTACGAGCCTCGACGTGGTTGCGCTTAGAAGCTTCGAATCACTTGAAGCAAGAGGTTTGGATATCTTGTTGATGAACAACTCTGATGCACGAGGTTGATCCAATGGCTGTCAGTGAGGTGGATTTGGACAACTAAGATGAAATGTTGCTCCTTGAATCGATGACAACTGTAGCATGTGAGCAACCTCGTCTTCTTCTCTGATGAATCGGGTCTTGATGGCCCTCCTCTCTAGTAGGATCGAGCAGAGGACACTTCCAGTTGAGTTGTGGTGCCAGACACACGATCGTGGGTCATTGGGGTAGAGGTGCCTCGTGTGACTCCGGTGAAGGGCACCTATAAGAGATGATAGCTTAAGCTTGGAAGCTTGGCTTGTGGGCGGCGCTCTGGGCAGAGGTGGAGGAGAGGAGCGAGCCGGTGAAGGGTTGCGAGTGGATAGAGGTGAACGTGAGGGGGGTACTGATAGGTGACTGCATTGACGACCGGAGGGGGATGATCGAAATATAAAGGTACGATTAGAACATGGGAATAAGAAGAAAGGAGGTGATCTGAGGAACGAAGGTAAGTGCAAAAGAAGAACAAGGCGAAGAAATCGAGAAGAAGAGAAGGAAGGTGAGATAAGGGTGTGATACCTGATCGTCTGGGATATTGGAGGAGCGAGGGAGCTCTCTCCTGAGCTTCGACTTGAGCCGCGGCGACGACGAGTCTTGGCTGACTCTTGGTTATGGAGCAGCGACACCTGAACAGATACTCCGGTGGATCACACCTGGTAGAGGATGATGTCGCCGGAGATGGAAGTCTGTTGTCACTAGATGCCTCTTCCTCCTGCTCTCTCTCTTGTTCGATTAAGGTCGACGACGACGGATGACTTGTCGAAGGGAGTTGAGGAGTTTAAATAAGGGGGAAGAGACGTGAGGAGATACGATGATGGGTTGGTTAAGGCCGATGAAGGGATAAGGAGATCGGAGAGGATTAGGTTCGCGAAGGTTTCGATCCTTCCCAGGCTGTTGAGTCAATATGGAGGTTAAGGACTGAGATGGGAGATGATCTCGGGTAGGATTATGATCAAGTTGATTTCATGCAAAGAAGACAAGGTAGGGGACGAGAGCGTTGTTGGATGGTTAAAAGGATAGGATGGGGATAGAGCTGTTGGGTTATGGTGGTTAGGGCCGTAGAGAGATAGGATAGAGGGGGTTGGTTGAAGGCTGAAGGTTGATGGGTTTCGATTGAAGGGATAATTGACGTTGGTGTAAGGAGGAAGGTGGTCTCGGAGGGGATAGGTCGTTGAGGATTGGTCGATGGTAGGAGAGGCGGTTGTTCGGTCGGGGTGAGGTGAAGCCAGGTGAGGAGGCATAACAGAGGGGGCTGGAGGTATGAGGAGAGTTGTGGACCGTTGGATCGCCCACGACCAATGGTCGAAATGGGTCACATGTGATGCATGTGTGGAGGCTAATGGGTGGGCGGGAAAAAGGATGGCCGTTGGATATGAGAAGATCCAACGACCAGGATTGGAAGCGCTAAAGACAAATGAGGTTGACTTGGCGAATGGGGTTTGACCAGGAGATTGATGTGGACTAGTAGGGTGGCAACATGTGGGCTTTGACCAACTTGACTATGCATGAAGAATGAAAAATAATAAATAAGAAATAACAAATGATCTCAAATGTAAAGATGTTCAACATGAAAAATGTTCATCTAAATGTAATCTATAATGTTCATGAATGACTTGAATGCGAATGGATTATGGAATGAAAGATATGATCTTTTTGGTGCTATTTTATATATAAAATATCAATTTTTTAACTTTGTAATTTTTATTTGGATTTTTGTAGATGAATAATGCATGCACAAAAATCAAATATGATGTGAAACAAAGTAATGGACTCGAATGTAATTTTTTTAGATTTTTATGGGTTGAGTTATTATCAGAATAAATCAAAGAAGTGAAATGTATACAAGTGAATTAGGTTAGTGAGCTCAAGTCAGGATATGTCTTTTTATTTGCTTTTTTTTTTGAATTTTGGTTTTTATGTAATTAGTTATATCATGAAATGAAATAAAGAAATGAAAAGAAATAAATAAAAAAGAGTCAAATATGTACATGAAATAATCAATAAAAATGTACAATTTACAGTTAGGTCCCAAAAATCAATTTTCACAAATGAACTCCGATTCTTTTGAATTTGGTCTTGATTTGTAGATATTTGAACCTGCATTAATTCAAAAGTGAGTAGAGTAAAATTGGACATTGTGTGTGAGAGATATCGACATTTACGATTTTATGTCCTGAAATTAGGGGTTGGGTTTATTTCAGATATATACAAGTTAGTATTTTTTAGGATTTTTTATTGTTTAATATTGATGATATGTAAACAATGGAGTCAGTTTCATGTCAATTGGAGTTCGCATGAATTAATGAAAAATAGGTGAAATTAGGTAAAAATTTACATATGAATATGAATGCAGAATGGAATGCTAATTTATGCAAATTATTTACAAGTGCATGAATCTTAATTTTGAGATATAAACAAGTGAATACACATAATTACTCGGGACAGAGCTCTATTTTCAGCTAATTATATTGATGAATCACAGATTCATCAGTGCACCACCGAGTTCTCTCCTCTCAAACTCACTCCTCATATATTCCTTTGTTGCCCTTCTATATGCCCTCTCAGCTATGGTCCGAATATTAGCGGGATAGACAAAGGAGAGCAAGGGGAGTGTTGTGGAAGGTTGATTTTTCGAAATCCTATGATAGTGTTGATTGACGCTTCTTGTGGATTTCTCTATTTTGGAGAGGCTTTTTGGATCGGTGGATTATGTAGATGAAAAGATGTGTCACGACTGCATCTTGTACGATACTTGTGAATGTGCAGTCGGGGGGGGGGGATTTTTCAGCTGCAACGGGGCATTCGTCAGGGTTGCCTACTGGCCCCCATGTTATTTGTTCTCACGATAGATGCCTTGTCATTTATGGTGGACTAGGTGGTGTCGGGAGGTTTCTATAGCGGTTACAGTTGGGAGGAGATCTCAGTACCTATTCTTCAGTATGCGGACGACACCATCCTGTTTGCGGAAGGAGACTTTGAGAGTTGCAGAGGTTTGTCTGTGCTGCTTGATATTTTTGGTGCGGCCTCTGGCTTGAGGCTTAGTAGGGATAAGTCGAAGTGTGTGCCCTTCGGCCTGGAGGAGGAGGTTGGGCGGTATGCAAGTTTGTTGAGGTCCCCTCGTATGGACCTACCTCTGCGATACCTTGGTGTGCTTCTGGTTGTTGGGAGGATGCTTATGACGAATTGGTTGACTGTGATCAAGAAGATGGATCAGAGGTTGGCGAGTTGGAGGTTTGCTTGTTTATCTCGTGGTGGTAGATTGGGACTGCTGAGATCGGTTCTCTTTGTTATTCTATTTTCTTCTGTCATCTAGGCTTCTCTCAGTTGGGGTGCAGAAGAGCTCGAGAGCATCATGAGATGTTTATTCTAGTCGTCTTCCGAGTGCTTAAATGTGTTGCCACTGGTTGATTGGGGTATGGTCTCGTGTTTGAAGGATGATGACAGTCTTAGGGTGCGTAGCTTGGAGGAGATGAATAAAGCCCTACTTAATAAGTGGGTCACTCGTATCTGGGGAGAGTGTGATAGTTTGGTGTGCATGCTGATAAGGAAAATTTATGGTTTGGGTTGTTCCTGTCCTTGCTCGGGGGTTTTTGGACCTGTCTCCTCTTATTTTTTGAGAGGGATTTGCGGCTTGGTACAGGAGATACACCATTTCTTGAGGCTGGTCGCGGACGATTGTACATGCTTCAAGTTTTAGACTGATGATTGGAGTGAGGCTGGGGAAATTGGTTTGCGCTTCTCGTGGTTGATGGTGTTGGCAGTTGATTCGAACTGTTCTGTTGCGGATGTCTGGGATTGGCACTTATTTTCCCCTTAGTTCAGATCTAAGTTGTCGGAACAGCGAACAAGCAAGCTTTTGGTGATGCTACAGGATCTGGAGAGCACTCGGGCCCATGGAGAGGTGGGATCGTTGGAGCTGGTGTGATGGTTCTTTCATTGTGCGGAAGGCATACAACGCCTTGAAGTGCCTCATGGTTTTTAATCCTAGAGGTTGCATGGCCAACTGCAGAAGAATCTGGAGGCGGAAAATTTCAGCATGCGTGAAGGTCTTTATGTGGATGTTCAGGATGGGAGATTGTTGACATGTGATAGACTTGCTCGGTTTGTTCAGGTGGCTGATCCGACTTGTTGTCGTTGTCAGGAGGATGCTGAAAGTGCAGATCATCTTTTCTTCAGATGTAGACGCTTCGTGGGTGTTTTGGAGTTATTTGGGAACACTATGGTCTCTACTGATGGGGTCCGAGGTTTTGGAAGTCCATTGGTGCGGATTGGCATGGTACTGAGAAGGAGCATGTGAATTGTGTGACAATGATTTGGGTTCTTTGGTTGGCCAAAAATGGGGTGGCCTTTCACCAAGATCGTCTATATGGTGAAAATGTGGTGGCGCATGCTAAGGCTCTAGTAGAGAGTTGGAGTGTGTAATGCGTGATTTTTTATTTTTCCCTGTCAATGGCATGCAATTATTTTTTGGTGATTAAATGAAGCTTTTGGGCATGCAACTATATGTGAAGGCCCTTTTCTCTTTAAAAAAAGTTTATTCGGAAGTTCACGTGTAAAATCCCTTTATTAAAGCTATTCCCAAGAGCTAAGTTGAACAGTATTCCAAGTTGAGCTTGATTGATCTATATGATCAGCTTGAGGGGATTCCTGCCTTTTCCATTTGTTTATTTTCTGTTTGATTAATATCTATGATCAGCTTGAGCGGGGGTGGAGTATTGGAAATCCATGTCTTCTTCATATGTTAATTTTACTATTAAATTTTCTGTTTGATTAATATTTATGATCAGCTTGTACGGGAGTATTGGAAATTCCTGTCTTCTTCATATGTTAATTTTGCTATTTTCTGTTCTATCGAATGGTCCGCTTGTATCTTTCCCACTAGCGTCTCATTGTATAGAGGATTAAGATTTTTAATCAGATTATCGTTCCTTTGTTCTCAACGAGCCTGTCACCTAAAATCAATTTGTGATATTGAATTTGTTCTCTTTTCATTGATCATTCTCAAATCTCAATATATCTCATAATATGCCTCCATGTATCTAGGTTGGATTATGTCTGATTGTGGAAGTTACCATTCTTAGAGATTATTTGTTCAGAGAGTCTATCAGTTGTCTACACCAAATTATCGAATGTTACTTAACAGGGAAATTTAATTCTTTTTGGGTGTGGGCAATGGGTTGATTGGTTGCTTATTAAATGATGGATTAATCGCCGAGGTAGATAGAAAAAGTTATGAAAAAAAGCTAAATGACCCTTTAAGCAGATGGACTAATTATGTCGGTGCTATCTTTAGATCTAGCTATCTGTGTGGAAAATGCTCTCCATTATCTTTCTTGTTATTGGGGATCCTGGAGGGTTGATTTTATTGATTTTCGCCGCTAGTGTACTTCTAAGTTTGCTATTTGATGAAGTGTTGGATGGCCATTAACCTCTAATATTCATCTTTTGGCCTTTCATAAGGAAGTTGGTACTCTCTTGAGAACGACATCCATTGCATGTTCATGCGAGCGGGTTCTGTTTAATCAACTTTTTGAAATTTTTTTGACAATATATTCTGTCCCCAAACCACATGCTTTCGAGAGCCATTGAAAATGAAAGATACCCAAATATTAGTTTGTGTAGGATAGTTCCAGAATTCTAGAAGAGAAAGTGTGATTCGTATTTTTTCCGAAGCATGAATTATTATTCAATTTTAGGCATTTATATTAGATGTGCTTTTATGGGACTTGAGATTTCAGCTTAAGATTACAGATTTCTTTTGTCTGACTGCAAAGTTTTCCTTTGAGAATAGTAGTTATCAATACCAGATTCTCCCCCTATTGGCATTTTTCTTGTTGTTGCCTGCAAGGAAATTCTACCATTGAAGATTCTTTTATTTAGCATATTTTTTGTTATTTGTGTTGGTTGCAGCTTCTCCATTATGACGTCAAATATGTGCCTTGTTTTGTGCTATTGGATAAATATGGAAAAGCTTTGGCAAAGACAGGTCCACCAACCAGCAGGTTACACGTCATTGCAGGCCTTTCTCATCTTCTACAGCTTAAACGCCCCCATAAAAAAGCAAAGTAAGGATGTTTCCAGACCATCTACAAGTTTCTCTGAAGAAAAAAGAAATCTTTAAGCCTGTGGGACTTTTAGAGGCAACTCCTGTAAGTTGTCCCAATTTGGGAAGGGCTCTGTACTTCCTCGTACAACTGCTTTCAAAAAAGGATGTGCAGGTACTTGACCTCCCATGTCTATAAGAAAAGTCGTATTGATTGGCGGTTGAGAAATTATGACCTTTTATCGGGCCACCGATGTCTTGTTTAGAATGTAATCCGTGAAGCTATGTTCTTCAGAGAAATGCAGGTTGTAGGCTTTGTGCTGCTCTTTGTGATTAGTTTATGGCGCGGAATTTATACAGATAATCGCATGTTTCAAGCGACTTCGTAAGAAAAATGAATGGGGGTTTGTAAAATGTCCTGCATTTTCAAGTCTGTCACTTTTGCAGGACATGCGAATATTTTTGATCTAATTACCACTTTCTTCGTACTTTTCGGAAGTTCGCTGACGGTCTTTCAACACGATTAAAGAAATCAAATTTAAGGTTTATTTTTTGTAGACAACTATTTATTCAAATGGAAAACTGAAGGATATGGAAGAATCCTTAAGCGCATCACGGAAGCGTGAGGATCACATCATATACGATCGATAGCGACTAGTCCTCGGTGTAGCGGAATTTAAAAAATTTCTTATCGATGAAACCACATGATCCAAGCACTTTTTAGATCGTTTCATCTAACCACATAGTAGATAAAGGAATACCTCTTGTAGTGTGATTGTGATCGAGGCTCTAAGGGAAGAGACCTCCCATCTCAAGTCTGATCTGTCGGAGGAGACGCTTGCAAGTGTGGGGATGAGTTGTGTGCCTCTCGCAACCCAAGTCGTCGATCCAAGCAAGAGAACTCCTTATCTCGTTGCACGAGATCAAACGTCTTCTTTGTGAGCGAAGCGCACTAATGAAGACAGAGAACCAAGGGTAGCTGAGGCAACAACGCAACGACGATGCGACGACGACATCATCATCTTTCTAGGGTTTGGATGGACGACCACCAAAGAGAGAGAGGGTGTGAGAATGAGATAGAGAGAGAGAGAGCTTGATGTTCCAAGAGTTGTAACTTAGAAGAGCAAGGGGTGCCTCTTCTTATATAGGGTTTGGGAGTCCATGGATCACAATCCATGGACTACACAAAATCAATGGATGAGATTAATTTGTACTTCTTTCAACGGTCAAGATTTTGATGTAAAAATACAATAATAATTAATTTAACTTAGATTAAATATATATTGATAAATCAATATAAATTAATCCTAAAATTAAATCAATCAAATATGGAGATAATGAAATGGAGATTACATCCTTCCATGTAATAGAGTGGATCGCGACCCTTTCTTAAAGGAATTAGGTGGCCATCCACCCTTCAAATATGGAAGGGTGCAATCTCATGTAATCTCATGAGATTACATTATTGCTTGGAAATCTCCTAGATTTACAACAATATTTGTTGTAAATTATTCTACAAAAATAATTCATAATTATTTTGTGAATATTGCAATCTTGCCATCGGAAATTTGTGAATCACATTCACAACCCAAAATAAAATGTAATTTACATTTTCAATTAATTATCCAGTGTAAATCCAATTCACACCAATAATTAATCAATGAATATAAAATCATAATTAGCTCTCTCTAATGCATTATAGATCACATTTATAATATATTATGAATAATTTGAATAGTGATATCCACATTATCTTTATCCATAATAATTAACTCACATTTAATTATATTGGATAATTATTTTCATGCATCCAAAATAATATGAATCAAATTTACATTATTCATGATAATAAAATCATATTTAATTATCCTTTTCTCAATGCTTAGATATACTTTAACTATGGAATTATTCTTGAACTCCTTCAAGAATAATGCGCTTTCTCCGCAGATACTTGGAGATAAGGTCAGGACGATTGTACGTTCTAAGTATAGTGACTTGGATATTTAGATCACATCTCAAATCCAGATCTCATGGACCTCTCATAGATGCTTGATTAAATCAAGACCGCAAACCTAATCTTCTCACTGCATCTGAATCTCATTCAGATCAATGTCCAACACTTGGACCAAGATCAAGTTACTTCTCTACTAAGAGGAGTCACTAAAATCTCCAGACCTGCTTTATCACTCCCTCGGAATGGAAGCGTCATGGTTATACAATCGTTTAGGATCACATCACCATTAGGTATTCCTAATACCTGTACATCCTGTATAATGGAAGACCTACGATAAACCCGAAGATATAGATCGATTTCACACTGTCATCTTTAGCGTTCCATCATCAAGTTTCTCATTCTTGATCATTGGGAGTTGGTATCGATCATATGCTTTCCAAAAACATGTATCATACCTTTCGAATTCTTGTCATGCTTCCAACGCATGACGACCATGCATGGAATTGATCGGTCCAAAAACCTCAAGAGTGAGCTCATGTCTTCCGGTTCACAAGTGAACCTGTATGATCCCTTTAAGAGTTTGTAGTACTCATATTCGTCATATTCACACCACCTCGTCGGTGTATAGACCTTGGTTAGGTCATCGACCTATTGGTCTGCCAAATGTACATACTTAGGCATATAGTAACACATCTATCTTCGATCAGAGGATGTGTGCCTGTATCGTGACAGTATACAACATAGGACTTTGGTTATCTCAGTCTCGTTAAGTCAACTCCTTGACTCAACTAATCTAACACCTCTGAATCCCTATTCCCATGCAGAGGATCTGCATCAAGAGATCGGTTAGATATCAACCTAATGAGAAAGGATTGCCATTTCCTACTCAAGATGGATATCGTCTCTTAACAATCATTTGACGGTGATTGATGAGTCCTCAATCTAACTCATTAGATATTCATCCAAGAACCAACCTCTCTGATTCAACCATTGAACCAACGGTTGTATGATTATTAAGATGGCATGGTATATAATCCTAATTGTAAAGAGGGACCTTATAGAGCATTCATTCACTTAATCTCAGATAGGGAGTGAAAAAATAAATAACTTTTATTAACAAATCAGATATTACAATAACATTTATTGTAGGAATGGTTCGCCTCAGGATCACATGGCTAACAATCTCCCACTATCTCTAAGAACCATTCAGGTACAATCCTTAATCCCATACTCATTACTTGCTGGCCGAAAAACTTCTGTGTCAAAGGTTTGGTAAGGGGATCAACAATGTTGTTGGCAGAGGCCAACTTGGTGATGATGATATCACCACGCTTTTGAATCTTTCGGATGATGTGGTATTTCCTTTCCACGTGCTTGCTCTTCTGATGCCACCTGGGTTCCTTCGCCTAAGCAATAGTGCATGTGTCATCGCAAAGTAGCGGGATAGAAGTATCAGAGGAAACTACGCCAAGTTCCAGGATGAACTTGCACAACCACACCATCTCCTTTGCAGCATCCGATGCGGCAATGTATTCGGCTTTTGTTGTATAATCTGTTGTAATGTCCTGCTTCTTGCTTCTCCAGATTACAACACAACCATTCAACAAGAACACAAACCCTGATGTCGACATTCGATCATCAATATCTGACTGGAAGTTTGAATCTGTGTATCCTAACTTGGAGATCACTGTCTCCATAGATCAAGATGTAATCTTGTGTCTGTCTTAGATACTTGAAAATGTTTTTCATTGCATTCCAGTGTTGTTCTCCATAACAGGATTGGTAACGACTTACCACTCCTACTGCATGGTAGATATCTGGTCTAGTACACATCATGGTGTATATTAAGCTTCCTATGACTGATGCATAGGGACATCTAGCTATGGCTTTCTTTTCCTCAACACTTTGAGGAGACATCCCTTTAGATAGGTGGATACCATGTCTTAAGGGGAGTAAACCTTTGTTGGAACTATCCATACAAAAATGTTCAAGAATTTTCTTAATGTATCCTTGTTGTGATAATCCCAATATCCTCTTTTTCGATTTCTGAACAGCTTCATACCCAAGATGTAAGAGGCTTCTCCAAGATCTTTCATCTCAAAGGTATGGGATAACCAAATCTTAATACTGGTCATCATCCCTATATCATTCCCAATGATAAGGATGCCATCTACGTAAAGCACTATAAACACAATGATGCTCCCACTAAGCTTCTTGTATACACAAGGTTCATCAGGATTCTGCATAAAATCATAACTCTTTATGATTTCGTCAAATTTTATGTTCCTGCTACGAGAAGCTTGTTTGAGCCCATAGATGGATTTCTTCAGCTTGCATACTTTACCTTCCTCGGTTACGAAGCCCTGGGGCTGCTCCATATAGATATCCTCCTTGAGGTATCCATTGAGGAAAGCTGTCTTGATGTCCATCTGCCAGATGTCGTAGTCAAGAGATGCAACTATAACTAGCAGTGTCCTGATGGACTTAAGCATGGCCACAAGAGAGAACGTCTCATCGTAATCGACGCCTTCTCTCTGTGTGTAACCCTTGGTTACGAGCCGTGCCTTTAAAGTCTCTACTTTCCCATCAGGTCCCCTCTTTCTCTTGAAGATCCATTTACATCCAATGGGTTTTACCCCTTTGGGTGGATCCTCTAGGGTCCATACACCATTCTTATGCATGGAGTCAATCTCTGACTTCATTGCTAGCATCCATCTATCCATGTCATGATCCGCAAGTGTTTCATAAAATGAAGCAGGATCATTGTTAGTTTCACCTGACACATGGAATCCATACCTTTCAGGTGGTGCAACCATCCTCGAACTCCTTCGAAGAGGTATGGGTGTTTCATCTTTATTTATCTCTTCAGTTTCTAGTTCATGAAGTTCATACAAGCTCTCTCTCTCATCGTCACACATGACCCCCCCTCTCTAAAGTGGTTATCCACTTTATGACCTAGAGAGGATCATCATTATCGCTACGCCGTCGTGTTGCTGCTTCGATCGCTCGTGGATCTTTATCTTCTTCGGTGCTTTCAATACACAAAGAAGACCTCGGATTTTGTGTGATGAAATCAGGAGATCTTTCGCTTGGATCAACATCTTGGATTGCGAGAAGGACACGTTTCATCAATGCACTCACAAGTGTCTCCTCCGCCAGGTTGAACTTGAGACAAGCAGTCTCTTCGTTTAGAGACTTCGATTGCAACCATGCTTCAAGAGGTATTCTGATATCTACTTTGTGGTTTAGATGAAATGATCTGAGAAGTGTCTTGGATCATGTAGTTTCATCTCTTTAAAATTTTTAAAATTCTGTTGCCTCGAGCAACTAGTGTGACCAGTCGCTCTCAATCATATATGATGTAATCTTCACACTTTTGTGATACTCTTAAGGTTTTTCCCATAACCTACAAGTGGTATCAGAGCCAGGTTGATCTCTTGGATATGATCCAAAACCCTAGGCAAACAGGGTTCATGTTTCGGATGCACGAGACTTATTGTTTTTGCATTGGATGCAAGATTCAAATTGATTTTCATTAAAAAATAAAAACCTACTATTTGTGCACTGTTTGGACATGTTTTATTGTAATATCTAAATTTTTTCCAAAAATATTATCATAGTATTGGTATCAAAAGTGCATGAAAATAATTTGAAGATTTCCTGCCATGAAAATTGTTTTGCATATATTCATAGATTTGTAAGAAAATTATTTTTTCTTAATATTTGTCCCATGGAACATGAAATAAACACTTTATAATCAAATCAGCAAATATCTCGAATTTATTTCATGCGATTCCGACTCTGTTTGCTCTAGATATTCCACATTTAGTGGAGATGGGTCGGAAGATGATTAGATCGTCAAATCTCTTTGCTTAATGTGTTTATAATTCAATGGAAATCATGGATATTATGCATTTATCTTGATTAATTATGATTCCTAATAATTATGAAAATAATTGATTAATCATCATGGGCCATTAAATGCATGTTTCATGAAAACCCTAGTTTATACTACAATAGTTATAGGACAATCTTTACATGCAAAACATTGTTACTTGAATTGGATTGGAGATTTGTTTAACAAATATCCTTATAATATTATTCAAAATAATTTTGATAAATATTATATGTTATAACTTCGATTATAAGGTCGAATATTATCTCAAATACAAAATAATCATATCACATTATCCTGACATGAGGCAGATAAGGTGTCAAGTTGGGGATCGTTGTGATAGCAGGTTGCTCCATGAGCGGTTTGTCCCTCATCTTGTGTTTACTGACCATGACAGTGGGTAATGAAAAGATAATGCTTAAAATGATCATAATGTATTTTTCCAATCATTAAAATTTGAATAATATGTATTTTGAGATTATACCATCCTTCAAGTAACAAGCGAGATTGTTTGTTGGTTGATTGATTGGATTGATAATTGATTTCATATGTGATTAAATAAATTAGATCCAATTAAAATAAACACTCTATTATGAATAGAGTTGTAATTCCCTTGGAATAATTAATTATGTAAATATGATTCATAATCATTAATTAAAACGTGAACATGGTATGGAGGATCACATAAGTGACATCCATGGTCTCCCATCAAGGCGAAGGGTTCGGTTGTCAAGGATTGTATGTAGGACACAAATGTCCGAAGTGACAGCTCCTTCATACAAGCGCACATGGATCGGGCTCTTTGCTTCTCGAAAGAGTAAGACAATATGCGTAGTGACCCCAATATCAGTTCCTCATATTATTGGAGTGGTATTGAATTGCGCATAGCGAGTTCTAATCCTATTGATGGTTGGTTCAATTAACAACGGGTCAACATCACCGTAGGGGTGGTGGGCTCGGGTGTTAAAGATCGAATTAGTAAATATAAGTAGAACTTGCAAGGCGAAATGAGTTCCCGCTTCTTTTTATCCGAGTTACAATTTCTCATATTATTGGGATGAGACAAAGGTAAGAAAGGAAATCCCAGATCTTGCTTGTGATATAATGGTACGTATGTCTCTTACTTTGAAAGTGAATAGGGGAATGAACTTTTAGAGTTAACAATGCATGACAACTTTGATATAAAATCCTTAATCAAAGCAGAACATATTTTATGCAAATATTTCTTATTTTAGATAATCTACATTAAACCCACTCAAAACTATACTCAATAATAATCGGTAAAATATCATAGATTGGATTCATGATCAAGATATTGTACTTGCAGTTGGACACATAATGTATGTGGTTGCAATGTGCAGGTTTCCTCATAATAATGAGCAATGATAATTAAATAGCTAATAGGATAACAACCCATGGTTTGTATGTCTCTATAGTCTAGATCTCTCATCGAACGTGTTTTGGAAGTATCATGTAGATGATGATCGTAATTATCAAAAATCCTTATAAAATCTAAGAAGATGTTTTGGTATACATATGTGTTCTCAACATTTAATCATGAATGACATGGTTCACTGCATTATGCAGAATGGTGGCTCGATAAGAGATGTACTCAAGATGTTTGAGTACCTACCTGAACCAAAGTCTTTAAGAATTAAGATGGATGCAGATATGATGAGTGTCATCATTCTGCTATCTCAACTTAAGTATTTTATAAAGCTTCATAATATTCATATTGTATGAATATAATGATGCATGTATAAATGTTGAAATACTCTTATATTGAAGTCCCTTGAGGACATGATCAATTTAAGAGATCCTTTATCTTTAACAAATGTTGTTTATGGATTGAGGGAGCACAATGGAATCATGGGTTGGACTCAAGTAAGAAGAAAAGTCAAAGAGTTGACTGTACTTATGTGACTTACATACATATGTCATATAAAGAGTTGGATGACTAACAATTAGGGTTAAGCATTGGGCCGGGCCAACCCGACCCGAAATCCGGCCCGCTTAGCCTGACCCGAACCCGAGCCCGCACTTGAAATGGGCCAGGCTCGGGCCCTTTTTTGGCCCCATTTGCAATTTCGGGCCGGGCTCGGGCCCTATAGTGCCCAAACCCGCAAAGCCCGATAGCCCGAATCCTACATATAGTTACTAACATTTATAGCATACAACTCTAACAAATATAAATTATATACCAACTAAAATTACCAAATATACAAGTTTCATATTGCATTTATTCGTTACCTTTGTATTGATATCATCTGCTAAGACTGAAAGGTTATAGCTGCTAATCTTTGCCACAAGATTCTGATCAAGGAGAACATTCACCGTCTTAATGTTATTTCCAAACAATCCGGGAATTACTCCAATATGCATTCCCTATGAAACTGGATGCCATGCTTCATTAACATAGGTTTTACGAACCCATATCAAATACATATATTGCTATTTCAGATGCAAAAACTGCATCTATTTTTAGATGCATTTGAGATAAAAGTTGGGGCATCTAAATGGGCCGGCCCGACCCGAGCCCGACCCAATAATCTTCGGGTCGGGTTCGGGTTTGGGCCTATATTTTTAAAAATAAACGGGCCTAAGGCCCGGCCCGTTAGCCCATATATCAAAATGGGTTTGGGCCGAGCCAAGGCAAACCCAGCCCGAACCCGGCCCATGCTCAACCCTACTGCCAATACAGCACCAAGCTAATGTACTGATATTATGACTATCTATACTACCTAACATCCTTAGAGAAGGACTTGGATAGTGCATCAGAATATTATATATCTACATATCATCATTGAAATCGACTTACTTATTAGATAAAATCAAAGTCTAATAATTGTATCTCATTTTTCTAATAACACCTGCAATTGGTTGCATATGTTTAAGAAGACTAGAAAATTTGATCTTAAGGTTTAATAGTCATCCAAATGGATGTTGATGCAATTGTTGCAACAATCTTCATTGGATAGATAGACTACATATTTTCGGTTGGAGAGCCCTTAGTCTTAGAGAATGAATCTATGACATAGACATTAGAATACATTGATTGTTTATTTCTAAATGTTGGAAATAAATGTGCATTCTGATATAGACCTATCATAAAGAATTATGATGGATATATTTCAGATAGTAATCTAATATATAGAGGACTCCACTAAATTAGAACATTAATGAATGATTCATTAATATTTCTAAATACTAAAAATTTGGAACTTAAAAGATAAATAGGAGAATTAAGATCATTTGACAATGATCTGGCATCAAGTCTTGGACATATGTCTGTTGATAAGATCAATAGACTAGTAAGAGATGAAACTTTAGACTGTCTAAAATTTGAAATCTTACATACTTGTGAATATTGTATTCGAAGTAAAAATGTCCATTGCACCCTTCTCTGGGAATGGTGTTAGATGCCAAGGTATTTAGGATCTCATACATATTGATGTATGTGAATCATCTATATCATAATAAACATTAATGATATGTTGTACCTATTGACGATTATTTGTGATATGAGATTTCTTCCCTTATCTTAGAAACCTTTGAAATGTTCAAAGATTTCATATTTTTTATTTAGAACCAAAGTTTAAAGGAAGATGAAATGAATTTGATCTAACTAAGGTAGCAAGTACCTATTAGATGAATTCAATGAATACCTTATGGAGAAAGGAATGCCATTCATATTTCACTCCTAGAATACCTAAACTCAATAGAGTTGTATGGAGATACAATTGGATCATGTGTGACATGATTTGCTCAATGATGAATCTTAACATAATTACTTCTTAGTTTCCATGTATATATATCCTTAATAATATTCCATGCAAATATAAACCCGAAAATCCTCATAAGTTATGGTTTGGAACCAAGCCTAGTGTTGGACACTTAAGGAAATAGGGTTGATTGGTCCATAACCATGTCATGGATACAAGTAAGTTGGAATCTAGCACCAAAGAGTGCTACTTCATTAGGGATTTAAAAGATGGTATTAGATACCTACGTTATGACCTTGAGATTCATAAAGGATTTCATCTCTAAGAATATGATTCTAATAGGATGACTTTCTTGAGACTCAAGATAAGAATGAAGTAAAGGGACTCATTAAATCCTAGAAGAATAATGAGGTTCCTAGAATTGTAAACTAAAACGATAATTAAAGATGAAACACTCATACCTTTTTGATAAATCTCCATTTCATCACCTTTATTCCATCATTTTGGCCTTAAAAACCCTAGTAAATGCATCTAAATACCTCTAACTTGCATAAATTAACATTCATGCTTTGTTGTATAAATAGTGTATAAAAAAATGTTTTTAATGCCAAAATTATATAATAAATAAAATAAAAGAAAAAGAATGAAATATCAAAGTTATTATATGACCCTAAACCCTGAGACCTAGGCATCTTGATGACTAGGTCGACAAGGAGTAAAGTAGGGGGAGATAAGGACCAATAATACAGTAAAATCCCTTTTATTTATTCATTATTCGTTCATTTTTGGGACCTATTTTATTTTCCACTTTTTATACTGCAAAAAAGCAACTTTGTACATGAAAGTTTTAGATAATAAAATATAAAAAATACAAAATATATTTCATATAAAAAATAACATACAGAATAAAGGTTACAATCTCAATAAAATTCCAAAACCCTATCTTCCCATACCCATATATCTCAAATAAAAACTCAAAATATATTAAAATCACCTTTAATTATATATAACTTTTAATAAATTATTTAATTAAAGTGGTTTCGTACTTTTTGGAGTTAAGGTGTCAAAGTTAAGTTTTTGGGCCCCTATTGTATAATATATACGATTAAAATAATCATGTTATTTATTCTTTATTATTTTTATAATTTTGTAAATATTACTTATAGTATATATACATATTAAAATTAAAATGAAACCATATATAAAACACTAAAATAAAATATGTATATAAAATACATAGATAAAATACCTATACTTATACTAATATATTTAATATACCTACTTATTTAAGTGTATATATTATATCATAAAAATATAATAAAAATATATTTAAATGTATACAAATAATTTATAAATATATAAAATAAGAAAATAAAATAATAAAAGCAAAAATACAAATAAAAATAAAATACTCTAAAACATAGGTAAATATACCTATAAACTAACCCAAAAAATTAATTTATAATTAAATACCTCAATAAATAAATAATAATAATATTAAAATATGGGAAATGATAAACATTTTTTATTTTATAATTTAAAATTAATAAAATCATTTATTATTTATTATCTATTTTTGAAATAATTTCAGGTCAGCTTTTTCTGGTTGGTCCACGTGGACCAAACAGATTGCCTCGCGCATTGACCCTGGTCAACTAGCTGACATCCGCTCTAACTTCTGATAGTCTGGCCTTTTCCCCTCATTTTTTGATTTTTTTCGCACGTGATGTGTTGTTCGAGAAGGATGATACCCTTCATGAGATTTCTTCTCTGTATATCCCTGATCCACACCGGCTACATATCTTTCACCAAATCGCCTCACTGCACCCACGATCTCTCCTCGAAAATCACCCCATCACCACTCCACCATCCTGTACATAACCAGCTACATGTCTTTCCTCCATTTTTTGAGTCTCTTTTGGCCACTCCTTCTCGTCTTTTTTGGGCACAAATGGTCGAGGATGGTGATAGCATCCTCGACATGCTTTGAGGTTGATTGAAGGAGTTGTCTAAAGCTGATCTCCACCACCTACGACAAGCTCGCCGTTGAGGTCTCAACTTCTTGGCTTTTGTCCAGTCGAGGTTAGATTCCTAGTTCCTTATATAGCTAATGGCCTTAGGTTTTATTCCATGTGTTTTTCTTTGCATTTTAGTCTCCGATTGAGCGTAGTTAAGGATTGAAAAGCCCTCGCTGGATCTCCGCTCCGGCCACCACTATCCGCTCTTCGCCCCGCCACCATCCCACCTCTAAACCACCTAATAAGTGCCCAGAACCCTTCGCCCTTGTCTTGATGTGCCTTTGCGCTTCTCTGCAGGGTCTTGAGGGCTTCATCTAAGGAGCATCTGCAGCATGAACTAGGGCCCAAGTCGAGCACCACCGTTGGACCAATCTAAAGGACCTAGCTTTTAACGATACCATCTGGCATGGAGGAGTCTCAAGAGTTCTAGGAAGCCATTCACGACGTTCGCGTAGACGGAGCAAGGAACTACATCGGTGAGTTCTTCCGGTGTCCGTTCATCATCGTCGAGCGTCATTGGATCAAGAAGCCTCTGCCAGGTCTACAGCCGTCGTTCGATCAAGCGAGCCAGCACCATCCGATCCAGATCTGGGATCTAATCCCATCTGTCGCTCACGAACCGTCATTGGGCCACCAGGGGACACCATGGGGCAAGTGAAGCTCATCTGACCGTTGGCTCCCGCTATTTGCTGTATATTTTGTAAGTCCAACCCAACCATTTTTGTTATTTAATTATTAATACTTAAACTTTCCTTTGCCATTGAAATATTTTTGTAATAATTGCATTCAATCCCCCCACATTTTTGGTATTTGTATTTAGTCCTCTGCCAGCTCACCTCATGTGGCCGTCCATGTGAGGTGGGCATTTTGTACGGAGGCCCTTGTGGCTTTTGATATTTGCATTTAGTGCAGTAACTTTTTAGTTCAGTTATATATTTTTGTGAAATTTGCAGAGTGGTCTCTGTGTTTAATTTTATTTACAAAAATGCCTCTATTAAATAGTTATTGTGCTCAAACAATTCCCTAAAAATAGGATAGGCTCCTAGATGCTTGCATTTTAACATCATGTATTTATTTTAGTATTTTAGGATCTTTTAATATTTATTAAAAATAAAAAACAGTCTAAAAATCCCTGTCTACAATTTAAAATACATAGAAAATATATAATCTTTTTGAAAAATTCCAAAAAATAGTATTCTTATTTATTTAGTTATTTTACTACTCTAGATCAAAAATACTTAAAAATTACAAAAGAAAACTCTTAAAAATAAAAGACCCCAAAAACCTTTATAAAAATTTATAAAATCCCTAAAAATTCCAAAAATATTGTTTTCAATTTTATAATTTTATTTATATAATTATCTCTATATTAAAACTGATTTGGAAAATTTTGGACTTGATGTTCTATGTTTAATTTCCATTTTAATTTCAGCCTTTTAATTAATCCATGATTTAGGGTATTTTTTACTTTAAAAATATATAAAAATTAGTAAAATTTACTAAAAAATCAGATAACAGTAAAAAATATCTAGAAACCCAAAAATATTTTATTTCCTGAATTTTGAGTATTTTTATATGTATTTATATCTATATTAGCCTACATTGTATATAGAGTTCTATATATAGCTATATTATATATAAAAACAAAATACAAAATATAAAAAATATAAAAAGAAAATATAAAAATAGAAAATTAAAGTAAAAAAATATAAAACAAAAATAAAATAAAAATTAAATATAAGAAACCCACATAAAAACATATAGACAAAGAGTTCACAATCATCTTTTGTTCTTCATAGCCCAATCTATCTAGTTTGCTCCCTGTTTTCGACCTCTACACTACTTACACTATACACATCTATTGTGGAGTTATAATAAATTTTAACTCCACAATTATTTTCATTGCTCGATTTATCATTGTGGGTTAATTGTTGTTTTAATCCGGATTTCTTATCGGTCACTTCGACGACTGTGTTCCCGCCTTGTGTGGAACATACGACCGCTCGATTTTCCGGGTTAAATAAGGGGCATCGTTGCTGTTAAGCAACTACACATAGATTGATCTTTACTTGATTGTGATTTCTTTGTCTACATTTTCCTTTAGTTTATTTTCCTATTTATTTGATATTACTGAGCTGTCTATCCACTCTCTTTGTTGACATTGTTGCGAGGGACCACAGAATGAGGAGGATCGCCTAGGTGATTCTACGCAGCCTTGGGAAGTGGAGTCAGCTATTCTACTCTAGCCTAGGAGAGAGCATCAAAGAAGACTTAGAGAGATTTTTGAAGACAGAGCTTTATTTTGCATTTTTATTTAGTTTTGTTATTCAAGTGAGAGAGAGATATAATTAATTGTAATAATACAAGACTCTCCTGTACTCTGTGCATTCTACGAGGTCCAGTGCCCGAGGGATTGTTCCCTTGGGGGCCTCATCGGTTTTGTTGATATTTTCATCACATTTTTTCATTTTTAATTTTCGATTTTCTTTCTTTTGTGTGATTGAGCCCTAGTTGTAGGACTTGCTTGACAATAGATTAAGGCCAAACACCTAATACCATTGCATGTACCTATAGCTTCGTTTGGACTTAGTCAATATTACATTGTTAATTATTTAGACTTGAGATCGAGCGCCGAGAGAAGTGCTATATAGCACTTGCAGGATTTGCTGTGGCGGACACCGATGCACTTAAGAGATCAGACTTTTTGATCTCGATTCTGAGTAGTTGACATTTTGTGCTTCACGATAATAACAATTTCTGTACCTAGGGCGATTTCATCGGCTTGCATCTGCATATAGATAGGTTTCAGTTCTACTTAGCATCCTTGCATGTAGAGAGATGGAGGCAAGTTGAGCATTTCTCTATTTGTCGCTTGCTTCACTTTTCCTACTCTCTCCCTCTGATTTTGATTATTTAGGTGCTAAAAGGAATTGATTCCCCGATAGGCTCATGCATTTCTTATTAAAAATCCAAAAAAAGTGATAACAATAAAATTGGGACTGCAAAAAATACTTGACCCTAAAATAGATCAAAATGAAAATCACTGTCTTAGGATGAGTAATTCCCTCTTTGTCTTCATTTTAAATTGCTCACGTACATAGTAAGGTTAGTGCCCAAATCCCATCAGCCAACCTAAGTGTTTGTACAACTTTTGCATTCTCACCTAACTATAAAAAAGACAAGATAAAAAAACTGAACTTTTACGGTCTTCACCGAGTTGAGTAGGTGAATTGAGGGGTTTGTTTTGTGAGAGATTGTTTGTGTTTGTTTGTGTGCATACTCGATCCTTCTGCACATTTGCGCCTTTTTCTTCACTTCTCTTGATTTGACCATCGTGCTCTCCCAATCATTTTCCTTTTGCTTCGAGGTGACCGACTGAATCGCTTTTTATCCGAACTTTGCGGATCCTTCGTACCCTCTAGCCGGTCCACCTCCCTTTTTCCAGGAGGACCTTCCTCCTACTTTTTTTACATATCCACCTTAGCCACAATGTCAGCCCTCGGATTTTTATCCACCACTACCTCCATATTTTCCACCTTCACATCCACCTGAGACTAGCTTGTTGGAGTCGCCTCTGATGGCAACCACACTTGAGACCTTAATCTAGTTCATGGAGCATATGAATTTGAGGATTGACAACCTCACTTTCCTAAATAAGAGCCATATTGAAGCTTCACGATCTGATGACTTGGATTCATTTGAGGATTTCCATGAGAACTTGCAATCGCCCGAAACACAAAAAATGAGAGAAATGTTAAAATGCAAAAAAATATCGGGAGATACCTGGTGATATAGATTGTGAGGAGAGGGCCCACATGCTAGACCCTTTGACCACACATCCATTCACATCATGTCCCACCTTTGACCCCAAGGACAACACTGTACAGATTGCTCTTAGTCGTCCCCGTGTATATGTTGACTCTGATCTCCTCTTTTGTATGGAGGAGATCCAAAAATTCAAAAAAAATTGACTGAACCCAAAGTGATGGCTACTATCCATGAGATCATCCAAGCCCCACTTCACCAGGCCATGACCCAATTATCTTCTCCTCAATCCAAGAAGAGAAAGCGAAGGAGCATATCTGAGTGTCATATTTTGACCATGGCCACTGCCCACGCCATCATCCACCGTCCACTTTGTAGGAAAAGGAACACTGCTACATCGTTCATTAGATGCATGATAAGCCAAATTCCTACTAACCAGATCAGGTAAAAATATCACACTCGGGTTGTTGCGACCCGGATCGATAGAAATCTCGGCTCAATTAAGAAAATAAGATCAGACCACCAAAACAGAATGAAAATCAAATAAACATAATAGCGGTCCTGGCTATTGGATTAGCCTGGTATAGCGACCAGGGTCACACTCAGGGAGCACGTAATGGCTTTGCGGCCTATGAAGTAGTCTAAAAAAGAAATAAAATAAAAGAGAAGGCTTTTTGGTGGATTTTTAATCTTTTTATTTTTTTTGGATTTTTAATTTAATTAAGAAAATAGAAAAGCAATAAATCAAGCAACTACAAACAATTATTTAACTATTCAAAAATCATCCAAAAATTCAAACAAAAATGTTTTTATGTTTTTTATAATTTTTTATGTTTTTGGTTAATTTTTGGTGATTTTCTGATTTTTATTGAATTTTATAAAAATCAAACAAGACTGAAAAATAAAGGCACTGTCCAGTCAGACTTGGAGGACCAAAATAAAATGGATAATGGTCCTATCAAGGTCTGAAGGTAATTTTCCTGTATAGTAGAAACTACAAGGAAGACTTGGGCACTGGAATTATTAATTTTTGATTTTTTTATTTATTAGAATTTTTATGGGTTTTTAGGGGTTTTATAATTTTTATAGGTTTTATAAATCTAAAAATGACCAAAATTGGTCAGAAAATCAAACACAGTAAAACAAACACTATATAATTTTTTTGTAATTTTAGAGTGTTTTAATATTTTTTTGTGATTTTTAAAGCTAGACAGTAAGAAAATGGCGTGTTTTTGAATTTTTAAAAAATAATAAATGAAATAAAAAATGTCTCCAAAATTTATAGAAAATTTTACACCATGGCAGGAGCCATGTTTCCAATTTTCATCAAATTTGGAGTTGGTTTGCTATTTTATTAAAATAAAAACAATGGTACATTGCACAGGGACCTGTACGCAATCAAAACAAGTTCCAAGGGGTCCGGTGCAATTTATCCAAGAACTCACGCGCGGGGCGCGTGACCTGGGCACTCAAGGACCTAATTGCAATAAACTTAAGTCCTGGACTATTTAGCAACATGTATTAAAAGTCCAGGGGCATAAGTGTAAATTACCCACTATATCAAGCACATGCACAAATAAAACATTCACAGGGGCATTTCTGCAATTACTAAAAAGTTAATTTCATTCATTAACACCCTCAAATAATCAGCCCATACATGCAATTAACCCACAAAACACGTGACGAAGCACGTGCACCACTACGAACAGGGGTATAAAAGTAAATACAGGAAACGACAGGGTCCTCTATGCAAATTACCCAACTAAAATAAAAGTTCTAAAATATTTACAGGACTAAAGCTTAACAACTAAAAACCTAAGGGACTAAGAGATATTTACCCTTTATTAAGTCGAGGGTCAGATGGGCGCCACGTGTGAGATCCAACGGTCGGGGGAGGGTGGCGCCCTGCAAAGGAGCCCTCGGTGCGATCGAACGGCGGAGGACATGCCACATGGGGAATTGGACGGCTATGAGGCACTGTGGCTAAGCCTCGCTGAGTCGACGGTCACGATCCTCCCTCTGATGATCGAACGGTAACTGCTACTCCTCAAACGAACGGCTCGATGAAGATCTGGAGCTGGGGGCTGGATCAGACATCTCTGAAGGGTGCACGAAGAACAAGCGGCCGGCGAACTTCGCCGGGCTCGTGCACGTACAAGTGAGCTCCTCGGAGGCTGCTATTGATCAGAGAAGATTTGCCTTGGCCTCCCGTGCCTAATGGACTCCTCCGATGACGCGGCGGAGCTCCGGAGAGCTCAGGCGACGCCGGCAGAGGCTGAGCTGCTGCGCCCGAATGTCGAGCCCTCAGATGGGCTCCTTTGGACCTGCAAAGCTATGCAACATGCTCCTGGGTCTAGGGTAAAGTGCCTCGACCCGGTTAGGGGTGGTGAAAGTGAACGGTGCGGCAGGGCGAGCGAGCTCCGGCGGAGCGACGACGATGGAACTCGATACCCAGTTCCTGTGCGAACTGGGGTGAATGAATGGGTGAAGAAGGTGCGCGGAAGAACGACGAAGGTGGTGGGTGGCTCCGATGGCCGAAACGAGGGCGAGGGTGGTCGGAATCAACGATGGTCGGTGACGGGTCGATTTGGGCGAAACGCAACATTAAGGAAATAGAGGAAGAACGGGAACTACCTACTGGTCGAGGTCGACTGTGGAATAGCTGAGGATGCTCCAGGTCCTAGCCTCGAGGGCCGTCGATGCCCGAGGCTCGAGCACCACCTCTAGGCGGCGCACGGCGGTGCGAAATCACCGGATCAGTGGTCCGGTCTTCCTCTCCTCGCTGCGACACGGCCGGGAGCGAGCTGTCACTCTCGCGGTGGCTGTGGAGGTCCTGGGACAAAGAGAGATGATCCAAAGATAGATTGAAATGGAGGCGGAGCTCGGACTCTATACGGCAAAGGGTCCGGCTAGATCAGGTCGGGCAGGGCACAACGAGGCGCGGATCCCAATGCAATCAACCGGGCGAGGATCTCGGATGCACGAGGAAGAAGTAGCGCCCGGGAAGATTGGATTTGGTGATCGGGTCATGATGCAGTAATTCGGAGAAGTCGGGTCGGGCGTCACTATCCCGTGGGAAGTGGTCCAAGGAGGGGAGTTAACCGGGGGGTCAACGTCCCCCGTGGACCAATCAGAGCAGGCCACCTCAGAAATATTTAGAAATTCAAAATAAAATAATAAATGGCTGAATAATTAAAAACTCAAAACATGAAAAATGTTTGTTTTAGTTTTTTTTTCTATTTTTTTGTGATTTTTTATTATTTTTTTGAAATAAAAATAAGGTATTTACACTATAGTGCTATATATAGGTATATATACAATATTGCTTTTTAGTTTTTGATTTTTAATTAGTTATTTTTGTGCATTTTTATCCCCATTTTATATTTTATTTATTTATAGCATAAAATTAGGAATATTTTGATATTTTTATTTTATTTTTATTATATATATACAAGGGTGAAATAAATAGATATATACATTTATATACATGATATATATACAATGTTCTTTTTGGTTTTTAATTTTGTTCTTTTTATTTGATTTTTGTTTTCATGGTTTTTATTTTATTTATTTACAACATGAAAGATAGAATATATACAAATTTTTAGGGATTTTAATTTATTTATTTACAAGTCTAAATAAATATAAGAGTGGGTTTATATACATGGTGAATATGTACAAGGAAGAGTATTTTTAGTTTCTTTTTAATTTTTCTATTTTTATTTTGATTTTGTAATTACAAATATTTACAAATATATAGAAGCCCATTTTATTCTATTTTTAGAGGAAAATATTTTTATTATATTTACAGGTGTATTTACACACATGAGCTCCCTATCTCTCTCTACTTTGACTTTTATGCGGTCAGGCCCATGCTGAGCCCTCCCTTGGGATTAGGTTGCTCAATATTTATTCTAAATATTTCCCTCTTTTTCTTTTAATTCTTCATTCTTTTATTTTTGCACAAAAACATGCTAATTATTAGTTTTTACACTATGCATGCTTTTTGGTAATTATTTGTATTTACAAACATATACATGTATTTGCAAAGGTTTTTGTAGCTAAAATATAAGAATAAAGAGTGATGAATGAGTATTCATCACCCCCTTATACTTAACTTTGCTAGTCCCTTAGCAAACATTTATTTGAAAAAGATATGAAAAAGAGAAAGAAAAAGAAAAAGAGGAGAATGTACATGGATCAAGGTTGAATATTAAACTTGCCTTCATTAAATTGAATTATGGAGCTCGATCAGATCTTTGGATTATTAATGTGTCGGAACCTTATTTGGACTTAAGTTTAAAACTCAACAGCCTCTAAGTTCCACCAATCTATAATCAAGACTCCTCAACAATCCAGATCAGAACAAGTCACCAAACACAAACCCTGAAGACCATGAATCTTTCCTTGTACTGTGAACGTGAAGTATAAGCTCTCCACCTCAGAAATGGCAACTTGACAACCCTCCCCAACAAGGTAACTCTATGACCCCAATCCGGCCACTCTTTCCTCGAGGAGCGGGGTATTCCCTTCTAAGTTCAAGTTCAACCGGCTCAAGAAGAGGGGGAAGAAGAGAATGGACCATGGCCAGTGTAGCCATGTATCCTTGGGAGCTCAACAAGTGTAGCCAAGTCTCCCTGCTGCAAGCTACATAAGGTGGGACATGAATCTCAAGCTTTGCTTATTGCACTATATACATACTCCGGTGGGATTATCATTTTCTATCAGACCCACCACTTTTTTGGAGTTATTTCCTTTTTGCATTTTTTTTCAAGTGCATCTATACAACATATACATGTGCAGCATATATACAAGGAGTTTTTCCTCTTGAGCCAGTAGACTATCCCTCTTTTGAAGCATTATTGCAACCCACAACTCCTGTCATTAGACCTCATGGCAACCAAACCAAGTTGAGACGCACTTCCTTCACTAAAAGAAGAAGAGAGGTTTCGCCTAGAAGTACTACCCTCATATGCTACCCCAAGTCAAGGAAGACTGCCTCCTCACAACCTCATCCGTAGAGAGCTCGGTGCAAGTGCGGTGTCCAAGTAAAGCCATTGTTTATATGAGTCATGTGTGTGTTGTTAAGTGCTCTACTTAGGCTCATTGAGATGACATGTGATCATAGCCTAGTGGACTCAAAGAATTAAGTCACCATGGACCTGAAAAGCCTTAAACCTAAGCCCTATAAGGTTCCTCTTATAAATTAGGTGGATTAAGATCTTAATCAAGCTCCATTTCCCAATTTAATTCCAGGCTAGTTTAGATGTCAACTATGATCCGGGAAAAACTATATACATATATACAAAGATGCTATTTACACAATATTTACAAACATGCAAAATTTTTGAAAAATGTTTTGAAATCATGGATGGATGAATGCATGAATGCAAGTTTTGCAAAAGTATTTACACACATTTACACAAGATTTTTGCAAACTTTTGATTTTCAAAACATTTTGGAAAAATTTTGTACTATATACATGATTTTGATATGAAAATATTTACACAAACTTTACCCAAAAAGATTTTGAAAACATTTTTACAAAAATAGTTTGTACACTAGCTATATATGTGTAATAAAAGAATGGTTATTTACAGGAAACTTTTTAATTTTTGTGGTTTTTAAGGTTTTTAGCCATTTTTATTTATTTACACACTCACACAAAGTACGAGTTATGGCTAAAGTATATATGAAATATATGCACACACCCCTATACTTAGCTCGAACGATGTCCTCAGAGTCAAGAGCGATGAAGAAGACATAACTCGTGCTTAATATAGGGAAGTGAAAAGGAAGGCTATATACAATGAAGAATGAATGAATAGAAAATCAAGAGACTCTCGGCTTTTCCCCTATACTTAGGATCAAACAATCCTAAGTATAGCAGGCTGTACATAAAGGGAAAACCGAGTGGAGAATGTACAGGGTCTACCCCCCCCCCCCATACTTAGGGTAATATATCCCTAAGTATAGGCTGCAAAACAGGGGTAGAAAGGAATCAAAAGAAATACCCAAAGGTCCTACATCCCCCTATACTTAGGGTAAAGTACACCCTAAGTGTAGCATAATCAAAAGATGAAGAAAGGGATGTGGGACTAAAGAATGTGATGATATGGACATCTGGATCTATACAGGTCGGACGATCAGTGATAATCAGGAATGAGATGCAATAGATGTGAGTCAAGAGACCACATCTCACGCAAAATGAATAGGGGCAACATCAACGACCCGCGGCTCATGATCTAAAAATGGCTTGAGCCGCTGGCCGTTCACTCGAAAGGTACTCTCAGAAGACGACTCAGATATGTCAATGCTACCGTTATCGTGTACCTTTCTCACCAGATAAGGTCCCTTCCATTTGCTATGTAGCTTCCCTGGAAATAGACGAAGCCTCGCATCAAACAACCATACTCTCTGTCCAGGCTCAAAATGCTTGTGGCTGATGTGAGAATCATGCCACTCCTTCACTCTCTCCTTGTATTGTAGGCTGTTTGAGAAGGCGGTATCTCTAAGCTCTTCCAGGGCTGCTAACTCTGCCCTCCTCTGGTCTCCTACACTATATGGATCAACAAGTACCTCAGTGACTGCCCAAAGTGACCTGTGTCTCAGCTCAACAGGTAAATGGCACGGCTTGCCTTATACGAGGCGAAAGGGAGATGTGCCCAATGGTGTCTTGAAAGACGTCCTATATGCCCACAAGACCGAGTCCAAAGTTGTGACCAATCCTTTCGGCCAGGGCGGACGACTTTCTGCAGAATAGTCTTGATCTCCCTGTTCGACACCTCGGCTAGACCATTCGTCTATGGATGGTAAGGAGTAGCAACTCTATGGTCTATGCCGAACTCGCTAGCAAGGGCCTTCACCTGATCGTTGATGAAATGAGACCCCCCATCTGAAATCAATACTCGAGGTACCCCGAACCGCGTGATGATGTGCTTCCTCAAAAATCTGCAAACTGTCCTGGCATCAGCGGTTCAGGCGGGGATGGCCTCAACCCAACGACTCACATAATCCACGGCTAACAGAATGTACTCAAATCCCTGACTCTTAGGGAATGGACCCATGAAATCGATGCCCCATGCATCAAAACCTCACAGAAGTGAATGGGCTGCATCGGCATCATATCACGCTGTCCGCAAGTGCCCATCCTCTGACAGTCAGTACACCTCTTCACGAACTCATCAGAGTCCTTGAAGAGGGTAGGCCACCACAAGCCGGATTGGAGCACTTTCTGTGCCGTTCTCCTCCCAGAGTGATGTCCTCCTGCCTCAAGCTTGTGGCAGTAAGTGAGGATGCTATGGTGCTCCTCCTGAGGAATGCACCTACGCCAGACGCTATCCCCTCCTTCGTGGTAAAGGATGGGATCCTCCCAGTGGTAGGACTTGGCCTTCGCAAGGAAGGTCTCAAGCCTCTACCTGGGCCAATCTTGTGGAACTTTCTTAGCAACAAGAAAGTTCACAATATCGGCATACTACGGGAGTGAGGCGATGGCAAGGATCGCCTCATCTGGGAAGGTCTCACAAATAGGGTCAATCTGCTCTGCATCCTCAAGGTGCTCTAATCGGGAGAGATGATCCGCCACCACATTCTTGACTCCAGGCTTATCATTGATCTCAATGTCGAACTCTTGGAGTAGAAGGATCCATCTAGTCAGTCTGGCCTTGGCATCCTTCTTTGCCATGAGGTACCTGATGGTGGTGTGATCAGTAAATAGGGTCACTCTAGATCCAATAATGTACGATCTGAACTTATCTAGGGCGAATACTATGGCTAGAATCTCCTTCTCTGTGACTGTGTAGTTCCACTGTGCGGAATCCAATGTGCGGCTAGCGTAGTGGATAGCAAATGGAACTCCATCCCTCCTATGTCCCAGCACGACCCCCACGACAAAATCGGAGGCATCCGTCATGATCTCGAATGGGAGAGACCAATCAGGCGGCTGGAGAACAGGAGCCTCAACAACACACTGCTTGAGAGTCTCAAAGGACGAAAGACACTTGTCATCGACAAGGAACTCGGTGTCTTTCGTCAGCAGTTCAGTCAACGGCCGGGCAATCCTACTGAAATCATGAATGAATCGTCCGTAGAAACCGACATGCCCCAGGAATGACCGTAACTGCCGCAAATTGGACGGCGATGCGAGTTTTCTAATGACATCTATCTTGGCCGGATCAACCTCCATGCCCCTGTTGGAGATGATGTGACCAAGCACCGTCCCTTGAGTCACCATGAAGTGACTCTTCTCCCAAGATAGCACAAGGTGGACCTCTATACATCGCTGAAGTACTCGGTCTAGGCAGTCAAGACAGGAGTCGAATCCGTCACCGTAAACCGAGAAATCATCCATGAAGACCTCCAAGCACTCCCCTACCATGTCCGAAAAGATCGACAACATGCATCTCTGAAAGGTCGTAGGGGCATTGCATAGCCCAAATGGCATGCGTCGGAAGGCGTATGTGCCGAAGGGACAGGTAAAGGTGGTCTTGTCCTGGTCCTCAGGAGCGATGGCCACCTGGTTGTAGCCCGAGTACCCATCCAGAAAATAGTAGTGGCTCTTCCCTGCCAGTCTCTCAATGATTTGATCTATAAATGGCAGGGGGAAATGATCCTTCTTGGTGGCCCGGTTGAGTCTCCTGTAGTCAACGCAGACCCGCCAAGAAGTGGGTACCCGTGTAGCAATCTCCTCTCCAGACTCACTGACCATTGTAGTGATGCCCGTCTTCTTGGGCACCACATGCAAAGGGCTGACCCACTTGGAGTCGGAGATGGGGTAGATAAAATTGGTGCTCCACCATTTCGAAATCTCCTTCATGATAACCTCTCTCAGATTCGGGTTCAGCCGTCGCTGGAACTCACGCGATGGCTTCGCCTCATCCTCGAGATAGATATGGTGGGAGCACAGTGACGGACTTATCCCCTGGAGATCTGCTACGCTCCATCCAATCGCCTTGCGATTCTTTTCAAGAACCCCCACCAGATGGGATTCTTGCTCTCCAGTCAAATCAGCGAAGATAATGACTGGGTACATCTCATGCTCACCCGCAAGGAATCTGTACTTCAGCAAAGTAGGAAGCGGCTTCAGCTCTGGACAACTGGGTGCTGGTGGATCTGGCCTCTGAAAAGTCTGTGTGAACGCTGCCAAATCTACATGGGAGAACTGAAACTCTCTGTCACTCTCAAGAACTGGAGAAGGCTGCCCGGTTGGACTATCTCTGCTCTGCTCAGCGTCTACCTCCTCTCCATCTGCAGGCTCAGTGGAAGTCAGGTCTGGTATATAATCATCACAATCTGCCCAATCAGACTCTGACTCCGAGGGATCTATCTCATCCAAGGTGGCATCAGCGTCACCATCATCACAAGAATCTGTCTCACGGTTGAGAACCGACTCTACTGCCTCTGAAGTATCCTGGACCAGGAATGTGCTCTCCAAGCTCTCCTCTGTTGTCATCTCTGCATCAACGGAATCTGAAAATGAGAGGATGGCCTGTGCTGCTGGGTCTGCCCAAACTGCCTCATCGTCTGTGATCACAAAGTCACAGTCCTAGTGGATGTCTAGCCCGACATCTGTCATCTACTCTGTGTCTGAAGTGGTCTCTGAGCATGACCTGTCTCTGGCTCGGCTGTCCTCGACCGTCTCTATTTGTACACTTTCGCCCTCGATGCGAAAGTATACCTTCCCGCTATCATGGTCAGTCACCGCCTTGGCTGTGGCCAAGAACGGACGACCGAGAATGATGGGGGTATCGGTCACGGACTCAGGGATCTCCATGTCCAACATTACGAAGTCCACGGGGAATTGCATGCCCTGAATCATGACGACCACGTCTCGTAAGAACCCCTTCGGACTCTTGACAGATCGATCAGCAACTGAAGGACTATCCTGCTCTGTCTAAGAGTGCCCAACTTGAAGCGATCGAGAAGGGCTGCCGGAAGTAGGTTGATCGACGATCCGCTGTCTAATAGAGTACGGTCGAACCTCTGCTCTCTGATGTGGAATCTGACATAGGGGGCTCCTGAATCTGGCCTCTTGGCCGGCTGACGGTTCTGGATCGCGAAACAAGTGGCTTTCGTCAGCACATGAATCTTTGAGTGGTGGTTCCTCCTCTTCCTCCTGACTGTAGTCCTGTCTCTGAGGGAACACTGAAGAAGAGGGATGTGCTGCAAAGCCTCCTGAAGAGTCAGCTGTATGTGAAAACGATCTATCATCTGCTGGCTGAACTCTTCCTGCTCTCTTTTTTTGGATTTTCTTTTTTCTTCCCCTTCCCCATCTTAAGGGCTCTAGGGAAGGGGATCACAGGGTCCTTCTCAGATGAAGGACTAGGAAAGGGTCTAGATGGTTCGACGATCGGATCCACACATACATCATGCACCACAGTGGGACCAGAAGAAAATAAACCCTTTCCTTTATTCACGGAAGTGTTCTGAGATACATCAGTATGGGAAAAACAACAGGAATCTCATAAGACTTGGTGGCATCAGCACCACCATCGGCAGGAAGACTCGCAGCTTCAGTACCGTGCTCTGGCTCGGCATCCTGGGTGGCCTCAGTACCACCTCCTCCAACTGGTGAAACAGCAGCCTCAGTACCGCCGGTGGGATCAACATCCATGGTGGCATCAGTACCACCGTCATCATCTCTAGCGGCCTCAGTACCGCTCTCCTCCTCATCTGGCGCTCTGGATGTATCCTCAATGTGTCGCTCAGACGAGTCGCTGCCTGCTGGCATCCTACCGCTCCTAAGTGTGACAAAATCAGTATCAAAAAGATATGCAGACATATCACCAAAAGTATCACTCAGAGTGGCATACTCAGTACAAGCTACCTGCTCAGATTTTCTCTTCAGATTGTTGGGGTTCAGCTCAATCTGGGCAGGGATGGCGGCCTTCCCTCTCACGATGTCCCGCATCTCCTGGCGGAACTCGTCCATCTCCCGTCGAAAAGTAGCCTGCTGATCTGTGAGAAGGCGGGCTATATCATCCAAGATGGGGCTCTCATGGGAGCCCGACGGGTAGCCTCTCTGGTAGTGAGGCTGCTGGAACTGCTGCTGTGGCTGAGAGGGGTAAGATCATGGCTGCTGATGCTGCTGCTGGTGAGGCTGATCACGCCCCCAAGACTGTCCCTGCTGATAGGGTCGAGGACCATACTGTGACGGCTACTGCTGTGGCGGTGGGTACACTGGGGGCTGCTGCTGCTGGTAATCTCTCTGATGGCCGTACTGACCACCCTGTCCAGACGGCTGCTGCTGGGGCTGGGTACCTCCGGTCCCCCAACGGAATCCGGGATGGTCTCGTCGGATACCGGGCTGGGGGAGGTCATACCAAATCCTGTTGACATCCATCAACGGCTCTACATCGTACTGGGGTGGTGGGAGCACTGCCAGGGGCTGATCCGGCTGGTATACCACCATCTGCATGTCTGAAGATGGCGGTAACTGGTAGGTGGACTGCGGCTGCTGGTACGGCTCCGCCTGTACAAGGTGAACCTGTCTAGGCTACTGGTGGAAGCTGGAGCGCTGGGACGAGCTGCCGGAGCTACTCGGATCGCCTCGTGCCTGAAGACGGGGCTGGGAAGCCGTCTGTGCCTCCTGGAGACACATGAGCTGTGTCTTCAAGTCACTCAGAGTCTGTGCCATCTACTCCATCTGCGTGATGCCCTAGAACTGCTTCTTCTCGATAATCTCCATCCGGTCCAGCTTCTCACTGATGATCCCCATGTCCGTGGCTGATGACTCGGCCTGTGCTGCTGCTACTGCGGACGAACTAGAAGGACCGGCGTCGACCCGTGCTATCCTCTGGTACTGCACGGTCTATGGCTGCTGGGGTCTGCCCTGAGTGTATAATCGGGTCTGGGACATCACCATATAGTTCTCAGCCATCTCTTCGTAGATGGCCCAGACCTGGTCGTGATCCTTGGCGAAGTAAGACCCGCCACAAGAAGCGTTCACCAAGCCCTGAAGCTCTGGTGTCAGCCCGCTGAAAAAGCTCTGAACAAGGTTCGGCTTGGAAATGTCGTGGTGCGGGCATCTGTCTGTCAGCTCTCTGAACCTCTCCCATGCCTCGTGAAACTGCTCGTTGGGGAGCATGGAGAAGTTGCTGATCAGGGCTCTAGCGGCGTTGGTCCACCCGAGTGGATAGTACTTGTGCAAGTACTCGGTGCGGAGCTGCTCCCAAGTGTAGACAAACTTCCCCAAATGCTTCAGCCAGGTGGCTGCTCTGTCAGCTAAGGAGAAGGGGAAGGCAATCATCCTGATGGTATCCTGGTCCACTTGACGGTCGTGGACAGTGCTGCAGATCATCAGAAACTCCTGGAGGTGGAGATGGGGATCCTCTATGGTGAGCCCATGGAAACGGGGGAGGAGCTGCAAAGTGTTCGGGGGGAACTTAAAGTCCCCCACGATAGCTGGTAAAACAACCCAATTGTGCATCAGTGTCGATCCGGGGTTGTGCAACTCCCGCATCGGTCTCGGCTGCTCTGCTCCTGCCGCGGCTGCTGCAGCGGCGGCTACGGCTGCTGCTGCTTCCTCATCTGGGATCCTCGGCCCGTCTCTATGCTGCTCTCGCTCCTCTCTCATCTACTCCATCTCGCGCCTCATATCAAACATAAACACTCCCTGATCCCTCAACTGCTACTGCACTGTCTCGAGGGAGGCAATCAGGGTGGAGTTAATCGCACCCTAGTCTAGAACGAAGTGCTCAGGCTGTGAACCTCTAGTGCGATCATTGGAACTGCCGGTCATAGTCTTTGCAAAATCAAACGATCCAAACTTAGGTGCCGATAAATCTGATAGCCTCTCCTCTGGCACTGGTCTCTCGGAACCGAAAGAAAGGGGGTCGAGGGGGAACAGGGTGGAATCGTACTCGGGCTCGGAGAGCAGGTCTCGGCTCTCGCGAACCAACCTAGATGAACGGGTAGACACGCCCGAAAGCGGTGCAGCCAGAGGCTGCCTAAGAGATCGTCTGCCCATCATCTTGATGTGGCGAGTAAGGCGGATGAGATCTGGAAAAAACTATGATCACAAGCAAACCCCTAGTTCACCAACGCAACACGAGCTGAAGACCGTAAAGGCTCGATCAATTTATCTTGTCAATTTTTATTTTGGTGAACAATCAAGATATCAGAGCGATTACGTGACCTGTTGGGATACCCGATACTTTCCCAACCGACTGTCCCGCACAGAAGTAGTCGGTAATCAGTCGAGAAGAGTATCGAAGGGCTCTACCTAGTGTTCGGGGTCACTCTCTCGCACAATCAAACCAAGCAATGAGGGGGTTGCTCTCCCCAAGACAAGTTTTTAAGTCAAGTGTCTTTTAGGGTCAATAGTTTTAGCAGTCCCAATTTTATGATTTTTCCTTTTAGATTTTTTTTTCAATAAAAACAAAAACGCCTAACGAATTTTTCAGTTCTCCTGGTTATTAAGTCAAAAATAGGAGGAGAAGACGAAAAAGCCGATGCGCGAAGAAATCATTGATGCATGCAGAGTAAGAGATGCGTACCTGACTCCAGCAGTCTACATGCAATATGATCTACGCAGAATTGAAAGACAGAAATAAAACTACCCAAATGGTGCAGGCGGAAAAACCGAGTCCCTAAATAGCAACTTCTACTCAAAAGAACCATCTAGTTGGTCACCAGCCTCCGATCCAAAGAGTCCGGTCTCGGTCTACCCCTCCTCCCGACAAATCGGGTTCAGGAGCAACGCTTGGCAAGGCAGGCTGCGGCACGTAGGCTCGAAGGAAGTGAGTCAGCTATTTTTATTAATCTTTTATTAATAGGTCCAATTACCAAACTATAGGTACAAGCAAATAGATTAGGTGTTTGGATCCTACTAATTACGGCACAATCAACCGAAATTCCTAAGGCTAGGGGCTCGATAAAAACCGCGTGAAACCGAAAAAGGCAGCAAAAACTAAAAGCCACGTAAAAAGCCACGAAAAACCTAAGGGTCCCCCGGGCACACCGATGCTCGGCGAAACAGACCCGAGAAAGTGTTCAAGTCCAAGTCCTGTTGTCCCTGTGTTATTACAACAATTCAAATGAAATAAAACCTAATCTAAGCCTCTCCCACTCAGCTACTCTCTCACGCTCTCCTGCAGCTTCGTGCAGAAGGGAGCCGCCTCCGAATCCCGCGGTTGCGCCGGCTTCTCGAGAGTCGCCGCCTCGGTCCTCGGGCCTTCGCAAGCAAGCAACAAAGTGTTATCAACCAAATAAAATAATGAAACAGATAAAATAATACAAGCAGGGTATATGTGCAAAAATAGAAATAAAATAAACAAGCAAAAACAAAAAGAAAATAAAATAAAATAAAATAAAATAAAATGAAATGAAATAAAAATAAAAAGCCGCGAAAAGCTGCGGACTCAGATGGAGCCGCGGAAAACCGCGAAAAAGAAAAGAAAATAAAAATGAAAAATAAGATGACTACTAAGCCATGCTCCCCGGCAACGGCGCCATTCTGATAAGCCAAATTCCTACTAATCCAGATTAGGTAAAAATATCACACTCGGGTCATTGCGACCCCGATCGATAGAAACCTCGGCTCAATCAAGAAAATAAGATCAGACCACCAAAACAGAATGAAAATCAAATAAAAATAATAGCGGTCCTGGCTATTGGATTAGCCTGGTATAGCGACCAGGGTCGGACTCAGGGAGCACGTAATGGCTTTGCGGCCTACGAAGTAGTCTAACAAAGAAATAAAATAAAAGAGAAGGCTTTTTGGTGGATTTTTAACCTTTTTATATTTTTTTGGATTTTTAATTTAATTAAGAAAATAGAAAAGCAATAAATCAAGAAACTACAAATAATTATTTAACTATTCAAAAATCATCCAAAATTCAAACAAAAATGTTTTTATGTTTTTTTATATTTTTTTATGTTTTTGGTTAATTTTTGGTGATTTTCTGATTTTTATTGAATTTTATAAAAATCAAACAAGACTGAAAAATAAAGGCACTGTCCAGTCAGACTTGGAGAACCAAAATAAAATGGATAATGGTCCTATCAAGGTCCGAAGGTAATTTTCCTATATAGTAGAAACTACAAGGAAGACTTAGGCAATAGAATTATTAATTTTTGATTTTTTTATTTATTAGAATTTTTATGGGTTTTTAGGGGTTTTGTAATTTTTATAGGTTTTATAAATCTAAAAATGACCAAAATTGGTCAAAAAATCAAACACAGTAAAACAAACACTATGTAATTTTTTTTGTAATTTTTAGAGGTGTTTTAATATTTTTTTGTGATTTTTAAAGCTAGATAGTAAGAAAATGGCGTGTTTTCGAATTTTTAAAAAATAATAAATGAAATAAAAAATGTCTCCAAAATTTATAGAAAATTTACACCATGGCAGGAGCCATGTGTCCAATTTTCATCAAATTTGGAGTTGGTTTGCTATTTTATTAAAATAAAAAACAATGGTACAGTGTACAGGGACCTGTACGCAATTAAAACAAGTTCCAGGGGGTCCGGTGCAATTTATCCAAGAACTCACGTGTGAGGCACGTGACCTGGGCACTCAGGGACCTAATTGCAATAAACTTAAGTCCCTGGACTATTTAGTAACATGTACTAAAAGTCCAGGGGTGTAAGTGTAAATTACGCACTATATCAAGCACATGCGCAAATAAAACATTCACAGGGACATTTCTGCAATTACTAAAAAGTTAATTTCATTCATTAACACCCTGAAATAATCAGCCCATACATGCAATTAACCCACAAAAACACGTGACGAAGCACGTGCACCACTAAGAATAGGGGTATAAAAGTAAATACAGGAAACGATAGGGTCCTCTATGCAAATTACCCAACTAAAATAAAAGTTCTAAAATATTTACAGGACTAAAGCTTAACAACTAAAAATCTAAGGGCCTAAGAGATAATCCTTTATTAAGTCGAGGGTCAGATGGGCGCCACGTGTGAGATCCAACGGTCGGGGGAGGGTGGCGCCCTGCAAAGGAGCCCTCGGTGCGATCGAATGGCAGAGGACGTGCCACGTGGGGAATCGGACGGCTATGAGGCATTGTGGCTAAGCCTCGCTGAGTCGACGGTCCCGATCGTCCCTCTGATGATCGAACGGTAACTGCTACTCCTCAAACGAACGGCTCGATGAAGATCTGGAGCTGGGGGCTGGATCGGACGCCTCTGAAGGGTGCACGAAGAACAAGCGGCCGGCGAACTTCGCCTGGCTCGTGCACGTACAGGTGAGCTCCTCGAAGGCTGCTACTGATCGGAGAAGATTCGCCTTGGCCTCCCGCGTCTAATGGACTCCTCCGATGACGCGGCGGAGCTCCAGAGAGCTCAGGCGACGCTGGCGGAGGCTGAGCTACTGCGCCTGAATGTCAAGCCCTCAGATGGGCTCCTTTGGACCTGCAAATCTATGCAACACGCTCTTGGGTCGAGGGCAAAGTACCTCGACCCGGTTAGGGGTGGTGAAAGCGAACGGTGCGGCAGGGCGAGCGAGCTCCGGCGGAGCGACGGCGATGGAACTCGATACCCAGTTCCTGTGCGAACTGGGGTGAATGAATGGGCGAAGAAGGTGCACGGGAGAACGGTGAAGGTGGTGGGTGACTCCGATGGTCGAAACGAGGGCGAGGGTGGTCGGAATCAACGATGGTCAGTGACGGGTCGATTTGGGCGAAACGCAAAATTAAGGAAATAGAGGAAGAACGGGAACTACCTCCTGGTCGAGGTCGTCTGTGGAAGAGCTGAGGATGCTCCAGGTCCTAGCCTCGAGGGTCGTCGATGCTCGAGGCTCGAGCACCACCTCCAGGCGGCGCACGACGGTGCAAAATCGCCGGATCAGTGGTCTGGTCTTCCTCTCCTCGCTGCGACACGGCCGGGAGCGAGCTGTCACTCTCGTGGTGGTTGTGGAGGTCCTGGGATGAAGAGAGATGAACCAAAGATAGATTGAAATGGAGGCGGAGCTCGGACTTTATACGGCAAAGGGTCCGGCTAGATCAGGTCGGGCAGGGCACGACGAGGCGCGGATCCCAATGCAATCAATCGGGCGAGGATCTCGGATGCACGAGGAAGAAGTAGCGCCCGGGAAGATCGGATTTGGTGATCAGGTCATGACGCAGTAATCGAGCGAAGTCGGGTCGGGCGTCACTGACCCGTGGGAAGTGGTCCAAGGGGGGGAGTTGACCGGGGGGTCAACGTCCCCCGTGGACCAATCAGAGCAGGCTACCTTTGAAATATTTAGAAATTTAAAATAAAATAATAAATGGCCGAGTTATTAAAAACTCAAAACATGAAAAATGTTTGTTTTAATTTTTTTCTATTTTTTTGTGATTTTTAATTATTTTTTTGAAATAAAAATAAGGTATTTACACTATAGTGCTATATATAGGTATATATACAATATTGCTTTTTATTTTTTATTTTTAATTAGTTATTTTTGTGCATTTTTATCCCCATCTTATATTTTATTTATTTATAGCATTAAATTAGGAATATTTTGATATTTTTATTTTATGTGTATTATTTATATACAAGGGTGAAATAAATAGATATATACATTTATATACATGGTATATATACAATGTTCTTTTTGGTTCTTAATTTTGTTCTTTTTATTTGATTTTTGTTTTCATGGTTTTTATTTTATTTATTTACAACATGAAAGGTAGAATATATACAAATTTTTAGGGATTTTAATTTATTTATTTACAAGGCTAAATAAATATAAGAGTGGGTTTATATACATGGTGAATATGTACAAGGAAGAGTATTTTTAGTTTCTTTTTAATTTTTCTAATTTTAAGTTGATTTTGTATTTACAAATATTTACAAATATATAGAAGCCCATTTTATTCTATTTTTAGAGGAAAATATTTTTATTATATTTACAGGTGTATTTACACACATGAGCTCCCTATCTCTCTCTACTTTGGCTTTTATGCGGTCAGGCCCATGCTGAGCCCTCCCTTGGGATTAGGTTGCTCAATATTTATTCTAAATATTTCCCTCTTTTTCTTTTAATTCTTTATTCTTTTATTTTTGCACAAAAACATGCTAATTATTAGTTTTTACACTATGCATGCTTTTTGGTAATTATTTGTATTTACAAACATATACATGTATTTGCAAAGGTTTTTGTAGCTAAAATATAAGAATAAAGAGTGATGAATGAGTATTCATCAATGCACCATCTCTGACCACACATGTGATCACACTCTCCTTGACGGCGATGCTTCGATTAGCATCATACCCTTCTCGTTGGTACAATCTCTTCACTTAAGGCCTCTCAAGAAAACAAGGATGATAATTCGATTCACTGATGGATCAATCAAGAGGCCGAAGGATATTCTATAAAATGTTATCATTTTGATTCAGGGCATGAAGTATACCATTAATTTTGTTGTATTGTCTATGGAGACCTACACTGAGGAGCACTCTCCAATCATCCTGGGGCGACCCTTTCTCGCTTCTGCGAGAGTCGTTATCGACTATGGATCAGGAAGGATTCGCTTCCGGATGTGATCATTATTGCACCCATTGCCGATCAGAGACCTACACTTGATGCGACTACACCTATTTTAGCTGACACTAAGGACTATGACCTTGATGAGACGATCAGAGATTTTTTTTGTATGTTGGATTCCGCTGAGACTCGAGAATTCCTTCCCGTGGAGGAAGGCTCAGAAAGTGTAGACCTCGGAGTTCCCTCTTTTAGCACTTGGTGATGTATTGATGACATCTGCGGGATTTACATGATTGATACACTTGAGCGGAGGGCAGATATTGATGAGACTGATAAGGTTGAATTTGATCTTGTTGCTTTTATCCAGGAATTCTGGCCTTTTGATGAGAATGATGATCCGGTTGAGACTGTAGAGGACGAACATGACTCGACTACTTCTGCAGATGAGTTCGTTCCTTTTGGTTTTGACCTAGGTGAGATTTCGCAGGACGACCTTGACCTTACTTCTTCCAATGACGAGTTTGTCCCTTTTCACTTTGACATCTGCGATACACCCAAGGCCGGACCTAGACATACTTCTTCCACTGACCCATCTGTGCCTTCTCACCCTAGGACCACTGAGGATCTTTACCAGGTCGATCTTGATCGATACTTGTCTACTGAGGACCTCGATATCGACCTGCACCTTGTCAGATCCATTCCTCAACGGTCCCGCAAGAAGGTTCACTTTCGATCTTCTTGACCTTTGTACATTCATTCTTCTTGTATATTTGATTTCATTTACCTTCGTTCATCTCCCGTATCGATCATCCATCCCATTCTCAAGTGTGCCTTGCTTAGGACGTACTTTGTCCCAAGTATAGGAGGGTAGATGAGTCGAGTGTTCGTTCTCATTCCGTTTTCATCACTTTTGTCGTTATCTATACTTAGGGCTCTTTTATCCTAAGTATAGGGGAAGTAATGTGTACATTCTCTTCGATTTCTTCTTATATCTTCATATGAATTTTCTTCTTTTCATTTTCATTTTTCCTTTTTCTACCAAAAAGGTGTCGTCCCTTTTTGTCAATATTCTATATTTAGGACGTACTTTGTCCTAAGTTTGGGGGGGGGGGTTCACCTCGAATTCTTTTATTCTTTGATCGTCTCCATTGTCTCCTCTTCTTATCTATACTTAGGGATATCTTATCCTAAGTATAGGGGGAGACACTATAAGTACGATCTATTCATTCCCATTCTTGACCCTCTCTGCCTTGTGTACATTCTGTTATACTTAGGATTAGTTGATCCTAAGTATAGGGGGACGACCAACTTCTCATTCGTTTATCTATTCCCTCATTCATTATTCTTTAGACTTTTCTATACTCAGTACGAGTTATATCTTCTCTTCTCTTTGATCTATGAGGACATATCTCAAGCTAAGTATATGGGATCGTATATACTCTATATATACTTTAGCCATAACTCTCACTTTTGTATTTTTAATAATAATTATGGCTAAAATACTATATAATATACTTATGAAATTCATTAAAAATACTTAATAAAAAGATGCATATCATTCCTCATATTCTTTTTGTGTTTACTGATTAATAAATCGGGTAAAAATAATTTTTGCAAAATATTTGAAAAATAGTTTGAAAATCTTTTTGAAAAATCTTTTAAAAACTATTTGGAAAACATTTTGTTCTATATTTTCAACCTTTTTAAAAACATTTTATTTGCAAAGTTATTTTCTTTGTGTGAAATAAAAATATTTGAAAAATGATTTGCAAATGGTTGCAAAAATATTTTGAAAATCTATATATACTGTTTGAAAAACCTTTGCAATATGATTTTCAAATGTCTATAAAAATTTGCAAAAATTATTTGTAAAAATTGTTTTGGACTATAGTTTTCAAAATTATTTTTAAATGACTTTAAATAAGTTCAAGGAATATATACATTACCCTAAAATTCTTTATATACATATCTATAAAAATGATCACTTATCCTTTGTAAATTCTTAAAAACCTAAATCTTTGCAAATATAAGATGCATCCCCGTGTAAATATTTGTACCTATTTTTGGCTAAATCTTTTGTTTTCAAAAATCATAAAAACATTTGCAAAATTAAAAATACAAAAATATTTGCAAAACCTTTTTGAAAAAAATGCTAAAAATTTGCATTTGCATCATCTCTTTTAAAAATCCATAAAAAGTTCAAAATTTTGAAAATTGTATCAGAAAAATATTTTTCATTGCATTGTACATAGCACTTGCATGGCATTCACATTTTTCAGATTGAGTTTGATAATTGAATAAGTCTAAGTAAAATCCGAAGATTCAAGCTTGGTTGGTCCTTAAATCTACCTAATAACGGGAACTTTATAAGAACTGATATTGAGGTACTTCAGGTCTAGTTGACTTAATTCTTTTAGAATTGTGAGACTTGGTTCAATGGATTCTTGACTGCCTAAGTAGATTATTTTGGAACACACGCACAACTCTTACTGATAATAACCTAACTTGGACACCTGCACCTTTCACTTGGCTCAACTCAGTTGGAGTGGTGAGGGGATTGGATTTGCCAGTATGAGACGCACACAAGTGGAAACATTTGTCCTTGTCTAGGTAGGGAAGTTCATCCCAACCCGTCCAGTAGTAGAGAAGTCTAAAGACATGAGAGTGTGGGTTGCAATAATGCTTCGAAAGAGGGATATTCTACTGGGTCAAGAGGAAAAATTCCCTATGTAAATGCTGTTGTATATAGTATTTCAAAAAAAAGCAAAAAACAAGAACTCAAAAAAAGTGAACAGGCCTGATTGAAAATAAAATGCCTACCGGAGTGTATATATTTGTATAGTCAATAAGCAAGCTTAAGCTTCAAAGTCAAACCATGTGAGCCTGCAGCAAGATGACTTGACTACACTGGTCTAGCATCCTAGGATAGGTAGCTACACTGGCTACCGTCCATTCTTCTCTTCACCCCTTCTCTTGAGATGGTTGCCACTTGAACTTAGAAGGGAATACCCTGCTCCTCGGGTGTAACGCCCCGCCTTGACGATGGCGCATCTAAACACCCATTCTCAAGATTTACCCAACAACAATCATAAACAACCTGCATGATATAGCATTTATACAAATATGAAGACATGTGAAAGAAAATCTAAACTTCCATTGATCACCAATGTCCACATAAAAATAGAGATAGAATTCAAAGTCTCTTTATTACATCATAAATAATTGGAAAGGAAGGAAAATAGAAACTACTATGAAACTACTCCTCAACCTCAACAACGTCCTGTAGATGCACCACCAAAGATATGAGCCCCTGTCTCCTGCTCCACACTTCCTGTTGGATTTCCAAAGAATGTAACTTATGAATCAACTGACCTAGTAAGGATAAAATAAATTATAAATCAAGAGAGTATAGGTAGGCAATGCAAATGCAGTAACTTAACAAGTTTAGAACAGAACATTCTAAAAGCATTTAGCATTATACAATCACTTATATTCTAGGCCTTTAATATGTACACAATCAAAACCAATTCTTTGACATAAATAAATCCAAATTTTTATGTATTTATTTATCCCTGACTCGCCCATCAAAGGAGAAGATCTACACTAGGACCGAAGCTTGCAACACTTCATTCAGAGTGCAGACTAAAACCTTTGCGCAATCGCGATCCTTCAGCTAGTCTGGCTAGTAGCACACTAACACCCGTGACAGGGAGCATATATTCCGTAGAGTCGTAACTCTGTCAACCGAGTCTGTCGGAGGAGTCTCGCTCGCTCCAAAACAAGTGCCACAACAACGGATCTGTACGATGCGATGCACGCGTGCATCCACCTCAATTCCACCAGAGTACCTACCACCACCCCACTCTGTGATGCCCCTCGAGTGGGGATGGCTCACTGTCGGCTCAGTCGGACTACAAGGGTGTGCACCCACCTTGTAGCATCTATTTTTTTCCTTGACATGCATAGGATTAACTAATTAATCTTGGAATTGAACAACAAATCTTCGTAAATATTTTCATACACCAACGCACTTAAGGCCCGAGAGGCATCATCCATTCACTATCATTTTCCATGCTTACCAAAGAGTATCCCATATTAGTCTAACACAAAGGAGTTCTTGGAGTCAGATTGTTTAACAAAGTAACCGAACAAAACCTCAACAACAATTAAGATCTAAAGTTCCTTATACCTAAATTATATGATTCAAAAGTAGTATTATAAATGATAAGATACACATTATGGTCATAATGTTGATAATAGGGGATATACATTATTGATTATATAAATATATATACCTAAGTGGCTGCTTGCATACATGAAAAGATGACTCCTGCAAATCATGAACATAAGACTATCTAAAACCATTTTCAAATACTAACCAAGATAAAGGAAATCATGTACAATATACAATATAAAAGGGCATGATGGAAAGGCCATATAATATAATAAGTAATGAGCAAGAAAACAACGACTATTATATATTTTCAAGATTATTAACAACATGGAATTCAACAGTCCTAACTAATGATATGCACGATAAGGGTCATAGCAGTTCCTAATAAAAAAACATTATATAATAACAACTCACAAGTAAGAAAGATCATGCTATAATTAGAATATAAAGAGCAGGTCAATGAGTGAGGGCCTCATGCGTAAGAAAGATCAACTATAATTAGTATATCAATAGCAAGTTAATGATCATTACGAGTGACAGCCAAAAGAGATGATACACTTGATTTGGTCAAACCAATAGATAGGATGTTACCGACATGGGAGACTTCCAGCCTTTGAGATTTTAACCCACAATTTGGAATAGGATAACCTTCAATATCATGGAAAGTAACTCTACTGGGAGAGAACATGCTTCAATGACAAGAATCTATATTTTGATATTTTAGAAAAAGGAAAGAATAAATAATCCTTTTTATAATTCTTTCTTGTATGCAGTATGTTACAGGTTATGGGCACAACTATCAACATCGGTACATGTTTAACAACAGAAGATCAGTAATCGCATTTAATCGATACATAAGTGATCTTAATTATCGATAAAAACTAACAAAAAAACAAATTAGGTAATGCAGAGACAATGAAATATAGTGATTGATTCAGCCATATTCAATAGGCTTCCAGAGTAGAGTAATACATGAGACACATTTAACAGCAACACATTTAGGGATAGCCAATGATGGAGGTTTGTAACATTCTACACCATAGTACTCCTTTAGTTATTTTCTAAAAGCATTATATTCGTATATAATGCCACAACACGGTGATAATAAATACTCAGAGTCGAGGTTTCAACAAAGTGAAAAAAAACTAGCTTGTTTCACATCCGAAAACGATGAAGGTCTCAATTACTAAACTGATACATAATTATACCAACATCAAGAGGAGATCCTCGGGGTAGGATCAAAAACAAGTATTCAATCCCGATATGACAATCCCAAAAAAATGGGGAGAAAGTCGAAGATCAGTTACCTATGATAGCGTACGTCTCTAATCTGCATGCTTGATTGCTTGATCAAGAGTCTGATGAAAGAAGTGCCTTTCCCTTGCGATGGCGCTCCTCCTTTTCCTATTGTCACGAAGCTTCGAAGCTTGCACCGATCTCCCTTTGGTTCTCTAGAGAAGGAGAGAGAAAAATCAGACAAGAGAATGACTTGGGGAGGAAGAAAAAGATAGATTAGAGTTTGGAAAGGAGTGGGAATGAGGGGAGATGAAGGGTGGAGGTCTTAATATAGGTTAGGATTAAAACCCTAGTTTTAGGATCCCTAAAATAACCCTAATCCGAAATTAATTAATCAAAACCCGTAACCTTTAAATCCCCTCAAAATCCATGACCTCTCTTCACCAAAAGAGGCATATCTCCCACATCCGAATTCAGAATCACGCATTTTCAGACTTGTTGGAAAGCTTGCGACGAGACGCTTCTTTTGAGTATAATATTGAATAAGTTTTAAGTGGGAAAAGCCGAAATTCACGGGGTGTTACATCATAACAATCCTAAAATCAGTCTTGTTTTCGAGACTTAGGATGCAATAGGTGTAACATAACAACCTTAAAAGGTTGGACACTATCGAGTAAAAGATAACAAGCTTAAAAAAATAAAAGTAGCTTATAGATTACCTTCAAAAAGTTGTGGGTAGTCACGCCGCATATCCGCCTCGGGTTCCTAGGTGGCCTCCTTAGAGTTGTGTCATTGCCAAAGGACCTTCACCAAAGGTATCTCCTTACGTCTCAACTTCTTTACTGAATGATCGATGATCCGAACTGGTTCCTTCGGATAACTCAGGTCAGTGTCCACATGAAGATCATCATAATTAATCACATGCGATGGATCATGCACATATTTTCTCAAGTTGGAGATATGAAAAACATCATGCACACCAGCAAGGTGAGGAGGAAGAGCAATCATGTATGCAACTTTACCAATCTTGTCGAGAATCTTGAATGGTCTGACAAATCGAGGTGCTAACTTCCCCTTCACGTCAAACCGCTGAACTCCCTTCATGGATGAGACTCCCAAGAAGACAAAGTCTCCAACCTCAAAGTTAAGATCAAAGCGCCGTCTGTCGTTATAACTCTTTTGCCTACTTTGTGCAGTAAGAAATTTCTCCCGAGCTATCTTGACTGCCCTAACAGTCTCCTCCAAGTACTATACCTTATGTAAAAGGTTATGCCCAATCTCCTGCCAACTTAGAGGTGTAGAACAACACCTTCCATACAAGGTTTCAAAAGGAGCCATGCCTATGCTGGCATGGTAACTGTTATTATATGTAAACTCTGCTAACGACAAATGATCCTTCTACGACCCTTTCCACTCCAACGCACAAGCTCGAAGAAGATCCTCTAGTGTCTGAATCGTCCTCTCGGATTGTCCGTCATTCTGTAGATGGTAAGCAGAACTGAGGCATAGCTGCACTTCTAAAGAATTCATGAATTCTCTCCAATAATGAGAGGTCAACCTTGGATCACGATCTGATACAATCTGCTTTGGTAACCCATGAAGTTTGATAATCTCGTTAATAAAGATCACTGCAAGCTATAAGAGAGTGCATGTCATACTCACAGGTATGAAATATGCTGACTTAGTAAGCCTATCAACTATGACCCAGATGGAATCATGACTACTAGTGGTCTTAGGAAGTCCCGTCGCAAAGTCCATAGAAATACCCTCCCACTTCCACTCATGAATAGGAAGGGATTGCAAAAGTCCAGGTGGCCTCTTATGCTCAGCCTTAATCTGTTGGCACGTCAAGCATTTTTCCACAAACTTGGCTACATCCCTTCTCATTTGCTTCCACCAAAAATTCTTTTTCAAATCCTTATACATCTTGGTGCCACCAGGATGTATCGACAAACGTGAACTATGTGCCTCACGCATGATCTCTTCCCTCAATTGTACATCCGTCGGGACACACAATCGATTACCATTTTGTAGCATACCATCTTTATAAGAAAAGCCAACTACGGTTCCTGCAATAGCCTTCTCTTTGAGTCTTTGCATACTCAGGTCTGCATTGCCCCTGGATGATTCGCTCAACTAACTCTGGACGTAAAGGGGATGGAACTATGTCTGTTTCTCGACTAATCTGAAATGGATGCCAATCACTGAAAGCTGCAAGAAGATCCCATGCTTTAAGCTGAGGATGTGATTCATTTTACTGGGGCCTACGACTGAGTGCATCAGCAACCACATTCGCCTTACCAGGATGGTAAGAGATGGTGCACTCATAATCCTTTAAAATCTCCATCTATCTCCTTTGACTCATATTGATCTCCTTTTGATCAAAAAGATGCTTGAGACTCTTGTGGTCTGTAAAAATTTCAAACGCAACCCCATAAAGATAATGTCTCCACATTTTAAGAGCAAAGACAACTACTGCTAATTCCATATCATGAGTTGGGTAACTTTTCTCATGCGGCTTCAACTGTCGAGATCCATATGCAACAACCTTACCATGTTGCATCAAAATTGCACCTAGTCTCTCCTTTGAAGCATCAGTGTAAACCGTGAATCCGTCTGTATCTGATGGGATTGTCAAGATGGGAGCTGTAGTAAGCCTTTCCTTCAGTGCCTGGAAGCTATTCTCACACTCTTCTGACCAAGCATATGGCATCTCCTTCTTGGTCAGCTGGGTGAGAGGAAGGGCAATCTGAGAAAATCCCTTCACAAACCATCTGTAATAATCGACTAAGCCAAGAAAGCTTCGGATCTCAGACACATTCTTCGGTCATTCCCAACTAAGTACTGCTTCGATTTTTACAGGATCCACTGACACTCCTGCACCTGAGATAACATGACCTAAGAATGATACTTCTTGAAGCCAGTTGTGCCTCTGCCATGTCTCCAGCACTGTCTGTAAGTGAGTGCGATGTTCCTTCTCATCTCGAGAGTAGATAATGACATCATCAATGAAAACCACAACAAAGATGTCGAGGAAAGGCTGAAACACCCGATTCATCATGTCCATGAATGCTGTTGGGGCATTTGTTAAGCCAAAGGGCATTACCAAGAACTCGTAATGACCATATCTGGTTCTAAATGCAGACTTAGGTATATCCACATCCTAAATACGCAGCTGGTGATAACCAGACCGTAGATCAATCTTGGAGAAGATGGATGACCCTTGTAGATGATCAAAGAGATCGTCAATGCGCGGTAAAGGGTAACGATTCTTGATTGTTACTTTATTCAACTGCCGATAATCTATGCACAAGCGCATAGATCCATCCTTCTTCTTAACAAAAAGGACAGGTGCTCCCCATGGAGATGTACTAGGGCGTATGAAACCCTTCTCCAACAGTTCTTGTAACCGCACCTTGAGTTCCTTCAGTTCAGGGGTGCCATTCTGTATGGTGCCATAGATATTGGTTGAGTTCCTGGAATGATAGAAATCTCAAACTCCACCTCACGAGATGGGGGAAGCCCAGGAAAATCTGCAGGAAATACATCCAAAAAGTTCTTTACTATTTCAACATCCTCTATTCCTTCCATAGGGTTTTGATTCCCAATGACATGAGCAATAAATCCTTCGCACCCTTGAGATAACATGCAGAGCTTGCAATGCTGATATGCAGGTTACGCCTCTCGACGGGGTGCTCCCATCAAAGACAAATTCTTGTAGATCAGGAATCCTGAAAATAATCTGTTTCTAGAAACAATCTAAACATGCATGGTGATTCTCGAGCCAATCCATACCGAGAATAACATCAAATATCCTCCATCTGAATGAGCAGCAAGTACGCCTACCATAAATTCAGACCCTTATCTTATTAAGGACCTGGGGGTTAGGTGTTTAGTGTCCATCGGGTTCTTCCCGATTGCCCAGTTTATAGTGGAGGTTATATGCTTGAGCTGCCTAAGGTCTCCGCAAAACTCCATGACACACAAGAATGAGATGCACCCGAGTCAAAAAGAGCATGAGCTGTAAAGTCACCTACTGAAATCATACCTCGTACTACTGATCCAGAAGCATGTGCTTTCCCATCAGTGATGGCACTGAGTTGTCCTTCTCTTCGTGGCCCACTAGAACCTGCCATGCTTCGAGTCTGGTTCGGATGTCCCCTGCCACCACGAGAGGTAGAACCATGCCTCGCTGTTGCAAATGTCCCCCTCGCATAGTACCTCGCAACTGTGAAGCTCCCAACGGACAGTTGGACCTGATGTGTCCCTCCCGGTTGCATCGATAATAAACACGTGCATCTGTCATGGTGTTCACCGCTGGATGTGCTGCTCGTGATGGCTCAGAAAGTGCTTGCCCCAAAGTAGGAGCTCCCCTATGTGTGGACCTGGTAGACATGCCATGCTGGTAGGGGTGGAGACGTTGTCCTCTTCGTGCTGTTAAACGATCATTACGAGCAGTCCTCCCAGAATAGTACGATCCTCCTTGCCTGATTTGTACTGTCCTGCCTTCATGCAAGTCCTCCTCCACTCGTGATGCAGCATCAACCACTTCCTTCATTGTAACCAATCCTAAGGGGCACCCGCCTCTCACAAATTTCCTTACGAAGACCTCGAAAGAACTTGAAAGCTTTGTCAGACTCAGTCGGCACAGTGCTGGCAGCATACTTCAACAACTCTATGAACATGTTCAGATAAGCAACCACGGTCCTATTTCCTTGCTCGAGTAGGGTGAACTCCACGCGACGCTGCTCTAGCCAGTATTCCGGGTAGAAATGCTCCCGGAATGCCTCGGTAAATTTCTCCCAAGTAATTGGTATTGCAATATGCCGCTCCATAGAACTCCACCATTCCTCAACATAACTCGTGATGAATCTCGTATTCATCACTCTAAATCTCATTTATTAAGCTCAAATCCCCAAAAATCAACAGCATTCTGGCATCTATTTTGCATAATTAGCATTCATGCATGATTTCATAAGAATTGCATTTTAGCACAAAAATCTGCACAAAATAAGAAGCCAAAAATCCAAGCCAAAATGACCTGTAAATAAGCCTAACTTCCCAGATTTTTAACACATTCATGCTAACTCCGAATAACTCAAAACCACTTCCACTGTGTACATATCACTAACAAGAATAAAGGAAAAATACAAAAAAATAACTAACCCAAATAAGTGGACCAAAAACCCAAACCTTAATTTCAGGATTTTCGGACTAAAAGCCACATATCTTCTCCATCCAATGTCCGATTTATTCCTACTCACTTTTGAACTAATGTGCATTCAATTACCTTCAAAACAAGACCAAGTTCAAGTGAATCGGAGCTCATATGTAAAAGTTGGGTTTTGGGCCTCTTTTGTACATTGTATATTTTCGCGGTTTTGACCTTGTATTTTATGTATATATTTTATTAATCAATAAAAATCCAAAAAAAATTAGATTAATGTGTCTTTATTTATCTTTGATTTTACCGTTATTTTTCCGGATTTTTATCGTGTTTAAAAATGACATAAAAATTATAAAACCCAAAAATCAAGGTATTCTAAGTACATAGGATACCCCAAAAATTCACTTTTTACATTTGACCGATTTTGGTTTTTATGTCTTCATGAAAGTTGTAGATCTCATCGAGACGAGCAATTTTCGTGAAGAAACTTTTTCGATCCGAGGTCGTTTACTATTTTTTATCGATTTTACAAAGGTTTTTAATTTCGAATTTTCTAGTGCTGACACGTGGCAGCCCCAGAGGCCAACACCCGAGTCCCCGGCAACGGAGCCATCTGACAGATCCGGAAATGCTGCTTTTAAGAATGTGTTTTTATCGTGTCGTGCGTTGTAGGCGGCAATCGGAAACGGTCAAGAAAATACCACAAATAATTTATTCAATTTTTAATATCGTGGTTTTTTTGTTTATTTTACTTGGGCAAGTCCCAAGGTCGATCACAAGGAGGCAAAGGAACAACCTAGAATTAAGTCTATCAAAGTTCGTGTTCGGTTTTCGAGGCGGTCTTTTTTTGGAATTTTAAATGCAATAAAAGATGCAAAATGCAACTTTGGCCTTATTTTAGGGACTAAACTGTAAATTACGTTCAAATGATGTCCGAAAAATACGAAACTTGGCCACAATGTAAACTACAATGAAATGGATGTACTGTATTTTTTTTGGAATTTTTGGATGCAATATGAATTTTTTATGGATTTTAAATGCAAGTCAAATGATTTTTAATATTTAATTTTAATAAATAGCAAACCTACTAATTTTCAAGGATCAAAATTATCTGAGATCTACCACTAGGTGACGGATCTCAGAAAAATCCTAAACCTCGAAAATGTGGGGTTTAATACTTAATAAAAATTAAATACTAAAAGATGCAAAATGATTTTTACAGAACAAAATATGCATGCAAAAGCAAATTTTTTTGGGCACAATGTTAAGAATAATTAACTCTACAATAGGTGATTTTTCGGGAATTTTTAGAGCAATGGTTAATCAACTGTGAATTTCAGAGCAAGAAATGGGTAAAATATGCAATTTTCCACAAAACAATTATTTATTAATTAACCACCAATCATAAAAATACCCACAATATGTCAAAATGAAGAGAATTATTCAACGAACATCATGCTATTTTTTTGATAATAAAATAATGTAGAGAGGAGGTTCAATACTGAGGGGGAACACAGGTGTATAGGAGCAAATATTATAAATAAATATAAAAGCAGAGGGGGAACTTTTGTGTAATTACCTAAACAAGGAGGGGGGTTTCTGCAATTTTCCCAGAATGACACATGCGTGGCACGTGCCCTCTGGGGGTGGGGACTGGACTGCGAATAGGTGGAACTCCGGGGCTTCTTCTGTAATTTGCCCAAAGGAGCACGTGCGGAGCACGTGCCCCTGGGTTTGCTTGCTGGAGAAGTTCCCCCACGCACGTGCGCCTCACGTGTGGGGGTCTCGGGCCTCGAGCCCCGGCTGTGCGGTGGTGGAGGGCGAGGCGATGCCGGTGGCGTGGTGGCGCCGAGGTGGCGGCGTAGCGAGGCGGTGCAGGTGGAGGAGAAGGCGGAGTGGAGGGGGCTTCGACCGGCAGCAGAGCTCCGGTGGCTCCTGGCGTGGTGGAGAAGAAGGAGCTCCAGGGCCGACACACGGCCGGCGGTCGTCGAGGAAGCGCGTGGCGGAGAAGAACGGTGGCTGGTGGTGAAGCTTCACGGTGGTTGGCGTCGATGAAGACGAAGTCGAGGCGATGATGGGTTGTCGATGTCGTGGGCTTCGTGGGTTGCGTAGCTGGAGAAGAAGGCGATGGCGTTGGACGATCGGGGTAGCGGCGGAGTTGGTTGGTGGAATCGGTCGTGGGCTCGACGGAGACGATCACCGGAGCTAGGGCAGTGCGCGGGAAGGCGCTGCGACGGCCACCCGAGGATGACCGGACCTCGCCGGAGACGAAGAGCGACCGGGCTGTCACCCCGGTCCTCTTGTGATGCTGACGGTGGATGAAGTACGACGTCGGAGGGGGCTGCGGTTAAATAGGTGGAGAGGGTGCCGGAGATGGAAGGTCCTGGGTGATTGGAGCCGACGCGATTTGATGGCGGCGGCGAGATTCGAGGGAGATCGGGGGCGGCGAGGGGATTGATCGGAGAGATTTGGCCGCGAGATGCGCGGCGGTGATGGGCGATACGCGGCGGCCAAATGGGGAAAGGGGGCTGATTGGGGACGATGAACAGGAACCGTCCGATCGGCCGAGATCGGGCGGTCCTGCTCATGCCACGTGGCAGGCAAAAAGAGGGCGCCGGTGGAGGCACGTGCGGAGCACGTGCCTGGGGGGCACGTGCGACGCACGTGCGTCCTTTTTATTTATTTATTATTTTTTTTATTTTTATTTATTTTTTTTAATTAAAAACGATTTATAAAAAGGCTAAAAATGGCTGACACGTGGCGGCCTCTGGGGCTGCCACGTGTCAGCACTAGAAAATTCGAAATTAAAAACCTTTGTAAAATCGATAAAAAATAGTAAACGACCTCGGATCGAAAAAATTTCTTCACGAAAATTGCTCGTCTCGATGAGATCTACAACTTTTATGAAGACATCAAAACCAAAATCGGTCAAATGTAAAAAGTGAATTTTTGGGGTATCCTATGTACTTAGAATACCTTGATTTTTGGGTTTTATAATTTTTATGTCATTTTTAAACACGATAAAAATCCGGAAAAATAACGGTAAAATCAAAGATAAATAAAGACACATTAATCTAATTTTTTTTTGGATTTTTATTGATTAATAAAATATATACATAAAATACAAGGTCAAAACCGCGAAAATATACAATGTACAAAAGAGGCCCAAAACCCAACTTTTACATATGAGCTCCGATTCACTTGAACTTGGTCTTGTTTTGAAGGTAATTGAATGCACATTAGTTCAAAAGTGAGTAGGAATAAATCGGACATTGGATGGAGAAGATATGTGGCTTTTAGTCTGAAAATCCTGAAATTAAGGTTTGGGTTTTTGGTCCACTTATTTGGGTTAGTTATTTTTTTGTATTTTTCCTTTATTCTTGTTAGTGATATGTACACAGTGGAAGTGGTTTTGAGTTATTCGGAGTTAGCATGAATGTGTTAAAAATCAGGGAAGTTAGGCTTATTTACAGGTCATTTTGGCTTGGATTTTTGGCTTCTTATTTTGTGCAGATTTTTGTGCTAAAATGCAATTCTTATGAAATCATGCATGAATGCTAATTATGCAAAATAGATGCCAGAATGCTGTTGATTTTTGGGGATTTGAGCTTAATAAATGAGATTTAGAGTGATGAATACGAGATTCATCATCCCCCTATACTTAAACCATGCTCGTCCCTGAGCATCAAAAGAAATGCCATGAGGTGAAATGAGATTGGGTTCCAAACCAAGACCATGAGCTGAAGGTGAAAGTGAACCTAAACTCAATTTTTGGATTATTTGTGTGTCGGAACTTCTGTGAGACTTAGAATTTTAAAATCAACAGCCCTCAAGTTCTACACATCATTGCTACAGTTTCGGCTCAGAAGTCATCTTAGATCAATCATCTTCCCAAAGTATACTCTTTGAACATTGAATAACCGACTCTTGTGTGTGAAATATTTTAGCTCTTCCCACCCAGAATGCCGGACTACTGCACAAGCCTCCTCTCCAATAACTCGTCCTCGGGGAGTCAGGTATTTCCTTCTAAGGTCTGTCGCGCTGTGTTCACAATCGAATTGGGGGGAGAAGATAGAAGAATGAGAAAAGAACTGGAGGGTGGCCAGTATAGTCACCGCTCCTTGTGAAGATGGCCAGTGTAGCCGAGTCTCCACCAAGATCTGCAGGTTTCTGGAAGCTTGGACCTTTTTGGTCAGATTTTATTTGGTAGTTGCTTCTTTGTATTTGGAATTTTTGGTGGTTCTGCTTGGATCTTGTTGTGCCCCTACGGATATAGAATCTTTTGTTTCCGTACATTTTTTGGGGTCTTAGAAAAAATTGTGCCCAGCCGTCCATCCCTTTTCCGAAGCTTTATTTCAACCCGTACTCCGGTCTTTAGATTTCCACGCTACCAGAAAAGAAACTCACACAGTCTTCCAACATATGTTTGAGTTGAGCTAAGTGCATAGTGCGAGATTACAAATTAATTCCTTATTCCAGAGTTGTACCCAGAATGAAGAGACCAGATTAGATACTAAGAGTCAAACGCTGTACATTGTCATGTGGAACTCAAAGAATTAAGTCAACGACCTGAAGACTCTAAAATTCCATTTCTCGGTGAAGTTCCTCTGAAAATTAGGTGGATTAAGGTTAAGTCCAGACCACTCTCGGTTTCGGCTCATAACTCGGTTCAGAACCCAAAGACTTTTCACATATGCAAATGCGATGCTTGATGAAATGCGAGTGTGTGAAATGCAGACACAATTTTTTTTTTGTTTTTGATTTTGTTTTTGTTTTTTTATGCAAAAAATGAAATAAGACGCCATTTTTTTTCAAAGATTTTGGGTGTAGTCAGTGTTAGTGGGAAAAAAAAAACTTCTTTCTTTTTTTTTGTTTTTAAGAAAAACCCACCCCGTAAATACATATAGACTTACGCGAAAGTACGAGGTATGGCTAAAATATATACATAGTATATATACAGACCCCCCTATACTTAGTGAGTGTTGTGTCCTCAGAGCACAAGAAGCGTAAAGAAGACATAGCTCGGGCTAAGCGTAAGAGAGTGAAAAAGAAAAGAAAACGATTTACAAAGTCGCCCCCCTATACTTAGACTGTCAATAGTCTAAGTATAGAAGAAGAGCGGAAAAGAAAAGAAAAAGAAAAAGAAGCGGTCAGGGTATGTGAATGAGGAGGGTATATATAGGTGGGTGGTGGTTCCCCCTATACTTAGGCTTTGGTCAGCCTAAGTATAGAAGAAGGATGGATATGGAGTGAGCGAGAGATCGGAATGTGATGATGGAAATGGTATATACATATGGCATCGGTCCCCCCTATACTTAGGCCTTGGCCTAAGTAGAGGAAGAAGCTGTACAAGGAGACCGATGTGGTCGGGAGGGAGGGTGGGTAGCCGATGATTAAGGCGGTTTACGGCTGATCTTCTTGTGAGCCTGCGGTGGGAGATCGTAATGATGAGTCGGAGATGAGGCATATGATTCCCAACTATTATCAGTGTCATCCTCAGAAATATCATGATGGATAGTAGATGAAATATTTGAGTCAGACTAAAAGTAACCATCATCAGAGTTATCCTCAGAGGAATAGTATTTGAAAGTGGACACACTCCAGATGTTCATGTCTTTTTGTTTCTTCAATTGTTTCCTCAAAATTCGTTCCTTTTTAAGATCAATCAGTTTGTCCTCCGATGAATATTCAGATGCTCCAGTCTCAGTCAGCTCATAAGAAATAATCCCAGTGTACTTGTGAAAGGTAGGAGCATCAGCTTTGGATGAGTAATAATTAGGAACGGGAGTTGTCCAACGAGAATCAAATTTTGGATCCTTGCGAAGATATGGCTTTAGAGATGCCGAACAGACTTCACTCATGTAGACTACCTTTTCCGGACCTGATGAGGGATCATCAACCGATTCCTCTTCCGAAAGATCAAAGGTGACTTTCTTTTTCTTGTTTCGTGAAGATGTCGGTTCACTTGAGTACCCAGATGAATAACCATTAAAATTCTTCTCCTTGGTCGGTGTTCGGGCTACATGTTCGTTCTTTGTTTCCTGAATGTTGGTGCACTCTTGATTTGGGAGGATTTGAACAAGATAATCAGAGTATGTTGCTCCAGGGTGTGACCATGCAAATGTCTCAGGATCGTAGTAGAAAGCTGCGGGAATTGAGATATCGGGGAGAGTCTCTAAACCAATAGTCTCATTAACAAACGCAATCTCAGGTGTAGCAGCGGGGTAGGGCTCTTCTACCGTTTCATGGTTGCGGTTGTTGGGGACTTTGTGGGTTACCTCAGGAAATCGTGCTTCCTCAAAGACTGTATCAGATCGTAGTGATTCCAATGCCGTAAACTTTATTTCCCGAGTCTCACAATCGATACTCGCCTTGGCCAATGCCAAGAATGGTTTTCCGAGAATGATTGGAGACTGTGTGAATTCTCCTTGCTGCTCAATATCAATGATCGTGAATTCTACTTTGAGCAGGGCGCCTTGGAATTTCATGATGACAGAAATGGTTCCTCTCAGCCTTTTTATTGATCGGTCCGCTAATTGTACAATCTCTCGTATCTTCCGAATCGGTCCGAGTTTGAGTTCCTGAAATACAGAGGTCGGGAGGATATTGATCGGTGAATCGTCATCAATACGAGCATGTGTGAAAATTGTGTCTTTGATTCCACAGTCAAATCTGGGTAACCGCTTCACTATGCGGCTCTTGGTTTTTCTCCTCAACACCAAGGAGGAGGCCATTGACAAGATATGTCTTTCAGTTTTTGTTCTAATCCTTCCTGACTTTTTGACGATTAATCTGTCCATTAGAAATTTCTTAAGGTCAGGGAAGTGTTCAATGGCCTTTATAATGGGAAGTTCAAAAATCAAGTATTTTTCCAGTGCTTCCCGTAAAGCAGGATCCAAATTCCTCAGATCTTCTTCAGATTCAATTTTTATGAGATTTTCTTGATTTTCAAATTTTTTTGTATTTTCTGTGTGGTGTGGCGATGCGGTGTCTTCCTTAGATGAGAAGGGGCCTTGATATTCAGAGTATGGATCAGAGGCATAGTCATTCCTAGGGGAATAATGAGCAGAAGTTTTGATATTAGAGTCATCCCTAGGTCTTTGAATATCCTCAAAATTTTCATCATGGAATCCAATCATTTCCTCATTTGGTTTTACACCCGATCCACCATAGAATGAGATTACTCGATCGGCAAATTTTTGAAATTTGTCCTCCATCAATTCAAATCTTGTTTTTATCCTCGAAACATTATCCTCACAATTTTGTTCATGATCAATCATGGGAGCACTCGGATTTTGTTCAATGATTCCGTCTTCCATTTTTCTGTACGTGTGGAGAGGAGAATTTCTTGCAATATCCATTATATGATCATTTCTTGAAAATTTCTCCTCAAAATTTATGGAAGGAGGTTGCTCATATGGTATAGGCATGTGTATTTGATCTGAGTAGAGTTCGGTCCTTTGATCATGTTTGGTCAGCTCTTGATATTGTGGAGTCAGCATACAGGGTTTATATGTGTCTAGGAGTTCAGTCCAGTCCTCTGTATGAGTAAGGGGTTTGTCATGGTCAATCCAACGATGATGATCATTAAGCGCATGTCTTTCCATCTGTGTTTGGGTCCTCTGCCAGTCATGGGATTTAAAGAGATTTTGATCTTGAAATGTTTCATTGGCGAGAGAGTGAGAATAAGTCGGTTCAGTCCAAGATGGTTTGGTTGGATGATTTGAGAAAGGATTTAATGAGGTCGAAGTCATTTGCGGTTGAAAGCTTCCTGCAAATGTTGGAGGATTAAACGAAGAGGAAGTAGTGGGTTTGGGCCAAACCGACATAGATTTGTTTTCGTAGTGGTGTTCGGTCATTTTTGAAGGGTTTGAGAGAAATGATGGGTTGGATCTGAAATTTGGAAAAATTTCCATGATGAGATTAAAATCAAGAGATGGGAGAGATGATTGTATGGGACAGAAAATTTTATCAAATGTGCGGCTATTGATCTTTGATATCGGTTCACGCACACCAATACAAACACAAATCAAACCCTGGGTTCACCAACTCACACAATGAAGGTCGTAAGAGATCGACCAATTTTCTTGTCAATTTTAAAATTGGTGAGAATTCAAGTCTTGCAAGCCGTTTAAACGAGATGTTAGGTTTGGAGCTGGGCTCTATCCTAGTGTGCGTCTCTCTCCTCGCTGCAAGATAAATCAAACAATGTCGGGGTTGCTCTCCCGCAGAAATTCTTGATTTTATGGGTTATTTGAGATCAGATATATTTAGCAGTCCCGATTTTAATGAGGTGATCACTGAAAAATTAGATGAGCACAAATACACGTCTATCGTCCAGTCCCAATTTCCTTTAAAGTTATGTTATAAAACAAGAGAGAGGAATTCGAGAAAAGCCGATGCACGCGGAAAACTATGATGAATGCTCAGTGAGAAGACTTACAGTGAATCCTCACAATCTCCATGTGGGATGCTAGACAGAATTTTTAAATTATGAAATGCAAGCCGATGAAAAACCGCACCTAAGCAGAAAGTTCTATTAGCGGGAAGAATTGATTTAAATTTTTGGCTAAATTGAATGATCTATGTGCGTCTCGATTAAAGTGCAGTGTGGCTTAAGATCCTACGAGCACAAGCAAAAATATAAATGCTCTGAGAGCCGTAAGTGCAGGTCTATCCTATTCGCCACTCAAGTCGGGCCCCACCCTCGCTGGAGAGTGAAACAGGCCACGACACACCACAGAATAAAGTTTAGAGGTCTTTTACACACGCGAGAGTCCAAACGGACACCGCTATAAATGAGCAGAAATTAAAAGTGCAGAAATTAAAAACCTAGACTCTACTCTCTCTCTCACGACTCAACTCGATCTCAAATTAATTGCGGTTTTTGGTGAAGTTGCGTCGGTTATTGAAAACCGCTCCACATACAAGGTACCTCGCAAAAAAAATAAGAGAGAATATGTAAGAGAGTGACTCAAGAATATATAAAAAAATAAAGGCTGAAAAATAAATTGCAGGAAAATAAAAATGAAATTTACAATGAAAAATTCGGGGGTCAGACTACCCGAATGCGGAAAACCAAACAAAATATTTTTTTAGACAAAAATCTAAGCCGTTTGCCTCCCCGGCAACGGCGCCATCTGACGGATCCGGAAATGCTGCTTTTAAGAATGTGTTTTTATCGTGTCGTGCGTTGTAGGCGGCAATCGGAAACGGTCAAGAAAATACCACAAATAATTTATTCAATTTTTAATATCGTGGTTTTTTTGTTTATTTTACTTGGGCAAGTCCCAAGGTCGATCACAAGGAGGCAAAGGAACAACCTAGAATTAAGTCTATCAAAGTTCGTGTTCGGTTTTCGAGGCGGTCTTTTTTTGGAATTTTAAATGCAATAAAAGATGCAAAATGCAACTTTGGCCTTATTTTAGGGACTAAACTGTAAATTACGTTCAAATGATGTCCGAAAAATACGAAACTTGGCCACAATGTAAACTACAATGAAATGGATGTACTGTATTTTTTTTGGAATTTTTGGATGCAATATGAATTTTTTATGGATTTTAAATGCAAGTCAAATGATTTTTAATATTTAATTTTAATAAATAGCAAACCTACTAATTTTCAAGGATCAAAATTATCTGAGATCTACCACTAGGTGACGGATCTCAGAAAAATCCTAAATCTCGAAAATGTGGGGTTTAATACTTAATAAAAATTAAATACTAAAAGATGCAAAATGATTTTTACAGAACAAAATATGCATGCAAAAGCAAATTTTTTTGGGCACAATGTTAAGAATAATTAACTCTACAATAGGTGATTTTTCGGGAATTTTTAGAGCAATGGTTAATCAACTGTGAATTTCAGAGCAAGAAATGGGTAAAATATGCAATTTTCCACAAAACAATTATTTATTAATTAACCACCAATCATAAAAATACCCACAATATGTCAAAATGAAGAGAATTATTCAACGAACATCATGCTATTTTTTTGATAATAAAATAATGTAGAGAGGAGGTTCAATACTGAGGGGGAACACAGGTGTATAGGAGCAAATATTATAAATAAATATAAAAGCAGAGGGGGAACTTTTGTGTAATTACCTAAACAAGGAGGGGGGTTTCTGCAATTTTCCCAGAATGACACGTGCGTGGCACGTGCCCTCTGGGGGTGGGGACTGGACTGCGAATAGGTGGAACTCCGGGGCTTCTTCTGTAATTTGCCCAAAGGAGCACGTGCGGAGCACGTGCCCCTGGGTTTGCTTGCTGGAGAAGTTCCCCCACGCACGTGCGCCTCACGTGTGGGGGTCTCGGGCCTCGAGCCCCGGCTGTGCGGTGGTGGAGGGCGAGGCGATGCCGGTGGCGTGGTGGCGCCGAGGTGGCGGCGTAGCGAGGCGGTGCAGGTGGAGGAGAAGGCGGAGTGGCGGGGGCTTCGACCGGCAGCAGAGCTCCGGTGGCTCCTGGCGTGGTGGAGAAGAAGGAGCTCCAGGGCCGACACACGGCCGGCGGTCGTCGAGGAAGCGCGAGGCGGAGAAGAACGGTGGATGGTGGTGAAGCTTCACGGTGGTTGGCGTCGATGAAGACGAAGTCGAGACGATGATGGGTTGTCGATGTCGTGGGCTTCGTGGGTTGCGTAGCTGGAGAAGAAGGCGATGGCGTTGGACGATCGGGGTAGCGGCGGAGTTGGTTGGTGGAATCGGTCGTGGGCTCTACGGAGACGATCACCGGAGCTAGGGCAGTGCGCGGGAAGGCGCTGCGACGGCCACCCGAGGATGACCGGACCTCGCCGGAGACGAAGAGCGACCGGGCTGTCACCCCGGTCCTCTTGTGATGCTGACGGCGGATGAAGTGCGACGTCGGAGGGGGCTGCGGTTAAATAGGTGGAGAGGGTGCCGGAGATGGAAGGTCCTGGGTGATTGGAGTCGACGCGATTTGATGGCGGCGGCGAGATTCGAGGGAGATCGGGGGCGGCGAGGGGATTGATCGGAGAGATTTGGCCGCGAGATGCGCGGCGGTGATGGGCGATACGCGGCGGCCAAATGGGGAAAGGGGGCTGATTGGGGACGATGAACAGGAACCGTCCGATCGGCCGAGATCGGGCGGTCCTGCTCATGCCACGTGGCAGGCAAAAAGAGGGCGCCGGTGGAGGCACGTGCGGAGCACGTGCCTGGGGGGCACGTGCGACGCACGTGCGTCCTTTTTATTTATTTATTATTTTTTTATTTATTTTTATTTATTTTTTTTAATTAAAAACGATTTATAAAAAGGCTAAAAATGGCTGACACGTGGCGGCCTCTGGGGCGGCCACGTGTCAGCACTAGAAAATTCGAAATTAAAAACCTTTGTAAAATCGATAAAAAATAGTAAACGACCTCGGATCGAAAAAGTTTCTTCACGAAAATTGCTCGTCTTGATGAGATCTACAACTTTCATGAAGACATCAAAACCAAAATCGGTCAAATGTAAAAAGTGAATTTTTGGGGTATCCTATGTACTTAGAATACCTTGATTTTTGGGTTTTATAATTTTTATGTCATTTTTAAACACGATAAAAATCCGGAAAAATAACGGTAAAATCAAAGATAAATAAAGACACATTAATCTAATTTTTTTTTGGATTTTTATTGATTAATAAAATATATACATAAAATACAAGGTCAAAACCGCGAAAATATACAATGTACAAAAGAGGCCCAAAACCCAACTTTTACATATGAGCTCCGATTCACTTGAACTTGGTCTTGTTTTGAAGGTAATTGAATGCACATTAGTTCAAAAGTGAGTAGGAATAAATCGGACATTGGATGGAGAAGATATGTGGCTTTTAGTCCGAAAATCCTGAAATTAGGGTTTGGGTTTTTGGTCCACTTATTTGGGTTAGTTATTTTTTTGTATTTTTCCTTTATTCTTGTTAGTGATATGTACACAGTGGAAGTGGTTTTGAGTTATTCGGAGTTAGCATGAATGTGTTAAAAATCTGGGAAGTTAGGCTTATTTACAGGTCATTTTGGCTTGGATTTTTGGCTTCTTATTTTGTGCAGATTTTTGTGCTAAAATGCAATTCTTATGAAATCATGCATGAATGCTAATTATGCAAAATAGATGCCAGAATGCTGTTGATTTTTGGGGATTTGAGCTTAATAAATGAGATTTAGAGTGATGAATACGAGATTCATCAACTCGCTAAGGAGTAAGCGGCCGGGGTGACCTTCTCCTCATCTGGTACTTGTATTTTGCGAAAGACCTTTTCTACACGCTTTATCCATCTCTCTGCCACATCTGGGCTTGAATTGCCTAAAAACTCTGGAACTTTCTCCTTGCGATATTTTGAAAATATGTCCTCTTGTCGTGGTAGTGGCAGCGACGAAGGAGGAGGAGGAGGCGGCGGTGGTGGTGGATCACCATCTCCCCCACCCATTCTAGACCTACCCTCAGATGCATATCTCGACAATCGCTCCTTGAGCATAAACTGCCTCTGCTGCACATCTTGCAGCATCGCCATCATCGCAGCCAACTTCTGTGCAGTCTGATCCCTACGAGGCGGCATGATCTGCAAGTAGAGAATTAAAAGGAGAGATATGTTTAGATCCTAAAGTAGAAATCATTAGTCAACCTTGATAAATACATTTTTTTGTGGACAAAGCTCCCCTTTTTTTGCAGTAGTCAGAAGGCAACTTGTCTAATGTATAATGGTATTTCTCTAACCATACAGTTGTTTATGACTGAGGGGTAAATGGGCTCTGATACCAAATGTAACGCCCTGCCTCGACGATGGCGCATCTAAACACCCATTCTCAAGATTTACCCAACAACAGTCATAAACAACCTGCATGATATAGAATTTATACAAATATGAAGACATGTGAAAGAAAATCTAAACTTCCATTGATCACCAATGTCCACATAAAAATAGAGATAGAATTCAAAGTCTCTTTATTACATCATAAATAATTGGAAAGGAAGGAAAATAGAAACTACTATGAAACTACTCCTCAACCTCAACAACGTCCTGCAGATGCACCACCAAAGATATGAGCCCATGTCTCCTGCTCCACACTTCCTGTTGGATTTCCAAAGAATGTAACTTATTAATCAACTGACCCAGTAAGGATAAAATAAATTATAAATCAAGAGAGTATAGGTAGGCAATGCAAATGCAGTAACTTAACAAGTTTAGAACAGAACATTCTAAAAGCATTTAGCATTATACAATCACTTATATTCTTGGCCTTTAATATGTACACAATCAAAACCAATTCTTTGACATAAATAAATCCAAATTTTTATTTATTTATTTATCCCTGACTCGCCCATCAAAGGAGAAGATCTGCACTAGGACTGAAGCTTGCAACACTTCATTCAGAGTGCAGACTAAAACCTTTGCGCAAGCGCAATCCTAAAGCTAGTCTGGCTAGTAGTACTCTAACACCCGTGACAGGGAGCATATATTCCGTAGAGTCATAACTCTGTCAACCGAGTCTTCCCGAGGAGTCTCGCTCGCTCCAAAACAAGTGCCACAAACAACAGATCCATACGGTGTGATGCACGTGTGCATCCACCTCAATTCCACCAGAGTACCTACCACCACCCCACTATGTGATGCCCCTCGAGTGAGGATGACTCATTGTCGGCTCAGCCAGACTACAAGGGTGTGCACCCACCTTGTAGCATCTATTTTTTTCCTTGACATGCATAGGATTAACTAATTAATCTTGGAATTGAACAACAAATCTTCGTAAATAATTTCATACACCAACACACTTAAGGACCCAGAGGCATCATCCATTCACTATCATTTTCCATGCTTACCAAAGAGTATCCCATATTAGCCTAACACAAAGGAGTTCTTGGAGTCAGATTGTTTAACAAAGTAACCGAACAAAACCTCAACAACAATTAAGATCTAAAATTCCTTATGCCGAAATTATATGATTCAAAAGTAGTATTATAAATGATAAGATACACATTATGGTCATAATGTTGATAATAGGAGATATACATTATTCATTATATAAATATATATACCTAAGTGGCTACTTGCGTACATGAAAAAGAGGACTCCTGCAAATCATGAACATAAGACTATCTAAAACCATTTTCAAATACTAACCAAGATAAAGGAAATCATGTATAATATACAATATAAAAGGGCATAATGGAAAGGCCATATAATATAATAAGTAATGAGTAAGAAAACAACGACTATTACATATTTTCAAGATTATTAACAACATGGACTTCAACAATCCTAACTAATGATATGCACGATAAAGGTCATAGCAGTTCCTAATAAAAAACATTATATAATAACAACTCACATGTAAGAAAAATCATGCTATAATTAGAATATAAAGAGCAGGTCAATGAGTGAGGGCCTCATGCGTAAGAAAGATCAACTATAATTAGTATATCGATAGCAGGTTAATGATCATTACGGGTGACAACCAAAAGAGATGATACACTTGATTTGGTCAAACCAATAGATAGGATGTTACCGACATGGGAGACTTTCAGCCATCGAGATTTTAACCACAATTTGGAATAGGATAACTTTTAATATCATGGAAAGTAACTCTACTGGGAGAGAACATACTTCAATGAAAAGAATCTATATTTTGATATTTTAGAAAAAGGAAAGAATAAATAATCATTTTTATAATTCTTTCTTGTATGCAGTATGTTACAGGTTATGGGCACTTCTATAAACATCGGTACATGTTTAACAACACAAGATCAGTAATCACATTTAATCGATACACAAGTCTCTTAATTATCGATAAAAACTAACGTCAAAAGCAGTTTAGGTAATGTAGAGACAATGAAATATAGTGATTGATTCAGCCATATTCAATAGGTTTCCAGAGTAGAGTAATACATGAGACACATTTAACAGCAACACATTTAGGGATAGCCAATGATGGAGGTTTGTAACATACTACACCATAGTTATAATGCCACAGCACGGTGATAATAAATACTCAGAGTCGAGGTTTCAACAAAGTGAAAAACATACTAGCTTGTTTCACATCCGAAAACAATGAAGGTCCCCGGGGTAGGATCAAAAACAAGTATTAAATCCCGATATGACAATCCCCAAAAAAATGAAGAGAAAGTCGAAGACCCGTTACCTATGATAGCGCACGTCTCTAATCTGCGTGCTTGATTGCTTGATCAATAGTCCGAAGAGAGAAGTGCCTTTCCCTTGCGATGGCGCTTCTCCTTTTTCTATTGTTGTGAAGCTTCGGAGCTTGCACCGATCTCCCTTTGGTTCTCTAGAGAAGGAGAGGGAAAATGAGACAAGAGAATGACTTGGGGAGGAAGAAAAAGATGGATTAGAGTTTGGATAGGAGTGGGAATGGGGGGAGATGAAGGGTGGGGGTCTTAATATAGGTCAGGATTAAAACCCTAGTTTTAGGATCCCTAAAATAACCCTAATCCGAAATTAATTAATCAAAACCCGTAACCATTAAATCCCCTCAAAATCCATGACCCCTCTTCACCAAAACAAGCATATCTCCCACATCCGAATTCAGAATCACGCATTTTCAGACTCGTTAGAAAGCTTGCGACGAGACACTTCTTTTGAGTATAATATTGAATAGGTTTTAAGACTTGGGAAAAGCCGAAATCTGCGGGGTGTTACATCAGGGAAGGAGTTGCTAGATTGAGGAATCACTGGGTTGTCATGCTCGAGAAGTCAGACTCTTTGTCATTTCAGTTGAGTGGATCTACTATCACATACATTGTACAAGTCAGATTCATAATCGTAAGGGTTTGCATATGAGTTGAAGTATTCTGACCTAGCTATTGAGGAGACTTGCGCGGAGTTTTGGGATTCTCGAAGGCTGTTGGACTTCAAATTCGATTCCCAATAAGGTTCTGCCTGCACTAAAATTCCAAATGTCCAACTTAAACTCCAAACTTTGATTTTGTGAAGACAAGTTTGAACATTAAACTTAATCCACTTTCTTTCTTTTTCGTTTCTTTGTATTTTTTTACGCACTTATTGCATAAGTGTTTGCTAGGGACTAGCAAAGGCAAGTATAGGGGGCTGATGAGTCTCCATTTCATCACCTTTATTCTATCATTTTGGCCTTAAAAAACCCAATAAATGCATGTAAATGCCTCTAATTTGCATAAATAAACATCCATGCTTTGTTGTATAAATAATGTATAAAATACTATTTTTAATGCCAAAATTATAGAATAAAGAAAAGAAAAGAAAAAGAATGAAATATAAAAGATATTTTATGACCCTAAACCCCGAGACCTAGGTATCTTGATGACTAGGTCGACAACTAATAAAGTAGGGGGAGATAAGGTCCAATAATACAATAAAATCCCTTTTATTTATTCATTATTCATTTATTTTTGGGACCTATTTTATTTTCTACTTTTTATACCTTAAATAAAGCAACTTTTTTTCATGAAATTTTAGATAATAAAATATAAAAAAATAAAGTTGATTTCATACAAAAATAATATATAGAATAAAAGTTACAATCTAAATAAAATCCCAAAATCCCTACTTCCCAGACCCATATCTCTCAAAATTACATTAATTGTATATAACTTTTACTAAGTTATTTAATAAAGGTGGTTTCATATTTTTTGGAGTTAAGGTGTGAAAGTTAGGTTTTGGACCCCTAAAATAATATACCCGATTAAAATAATCATTTTTTTATTCATTATTATTTTTATAATTTTATATTTTTATAATTTTGTAAATATTACTTATAGTATATATACATATTAAAACTAAAATAAAACCATATATAAAACATTAAAATAAAATATGTATATAAAGTACATAGATGAAATACCTATACTTCTACCTATATATTTAATATACTTATTTATTTAAGTGTATATATTATATCATAAAAATATAATAAAAATATACATATGTGTATAAAAATAAGTTGTAAATATATAAAATAAGATAATAAAATAATTAAAGCAAAAATACAAATTAAAAATAAAATACTCTAAAACATAGGTAAATATACCTATAAACTAACCCTAGAAATTAACTTGTAATTAAACACCTTGAAAAATAAATAAATATCATAATAAAATAATATGGAAAATAATAAACATTTTTATTTCATAACTTAAAATTAATAAAATCATTTATTATTTATTATCTATTTTGAAATAATTTCAGGTCGACTTTTTCTGGTTGGTCCACGTGAACAAACCAGATTGCCCCGCGCGTTGACCCTGGTCAACTAGCTGACATGCACCCTAACTTCTGATAGTCTGATCTTTTTCCCTCATTTTTTGATTTTTTTGCACGTGATGTGTTGCTCGAGAAGGAAGGGGCCCTTCATTAGATTTCTTCTCTGTATATCCCTGATCCACACCGACTACATATCTTCCACCAAATCGCCTCATTGCACCCACGATCTCTCCTCGAAAATCACACCATTGCCACCGCACCATCCTGTACATAACCAGCTATCTGTCTTTCCTCCATTTTTTGAGCCTCTTTTAGCCACTCCTTCTAGTCCTTTTTTGCATGCAAATAGTCGAGGATGGTGACAACATCCTTGCCATGATTTGAGGTTGATTGAAGGAGCCATCTAAAGCTGATCTCCGCCACCTCTGACGAGCTTGCTGTCAAGGTCTCCACTTCCTGGCTTCTGTACAGTCGAGGTTAGATTCCTAGTTCCTTAGATAATGGCCTTAGGTTTTATTCCGCATGTTTTTCTTTGCCTTTTAGTCTTCGATTGAGTGTAGTTGAGGATTAAAAAGCCCTCGTCGGAGCTCCTCCCCGGCCACCATTGTCTGCTCTTTGCCATGTCACCATTCCACCTCTAAACCACCTAATAACTGCCCAGAACCCTTTGCCTTCATCTTAATGTGACTTTGCGCTTCTTTGCGGGGTCTGGAGGGCTCCATCTGAGGAGCATATGCAGCATAAACTGAGTCCCAGGTCGAGCACTGCAGCTGGACCAATCTGGAGGACCTGCGCCTCCTTTGTCGATACCATCTGGCGCGGAGGAGTCTCAGGAGTGCTAGGAAGACATCCGCGACGCTTGCGATGGTTGGAGCAAGGAACTACAACGATTTGAAGCTTGCCATCGACGAGTTCTTCCGTTGTTCATCCATCATCGTCGAGCGTCATTGGATCAAGAAGCCTCTGCCAGGTCTACAGTCGTCGTCCGATCAAGGGAGCCATCTCCATCCGATCTAGATCTGGGATCTAATCCCAGCCATCACTCGCGAACCGTCATCGGGTCACCAGGGGATGCCATGTAGCAAGTGAAGCTCATCTGATCGTTGGCTCCCGCTATTCGCTGGGTATTTTGCAAGTCCAACCCAGTCGTTTTTGTTATTTAATTATTAATAATTACTTTCCTTTGCCGCTGAAATATTTTTGTAATAATTGCATTCAAGCCCCACATTTTTTGTATTTGTACTTTAGTCCTCCGCCAGCTCACCTCACGTGGTCGTCCACGTGAGGTTTGCATTTTGTACAGAGGCCCTTGTGGATTTTGATATTTACATTTAGTACAGTAACTTTTTAATTCCGTTGTATATTTTTATGAAATTTGCAGAGAGGCCCTTGTGTTTAATTTTATTTACAAAAATGCCCAGCTAGTATTGTAATTTCTTTTTGTTGTCTCTATTTATCTAAACAGTTTTTATGCTTGAAAAATTCCCAAAAAATAGGAAGACTCCTAGATGCTTGCATTTTCATACCATGTTTTTATTTTAGCATTTTAGGATCTTTTAATATTTATTAAAAATCAAAAAGCCTAAAAATTCCTGTCTAAAGTTTAAAATATATAAAAAAATATAATATCTTTTTGAAAAATTGCAAAAAAATATTTTTCTTATTTATTTAGTTATTTTGCAACTCCAGACCAAAAATCCATAAAAATTATAAAAGAAAACTCTTAAAATTGATAAACCCTGAAAATTTTTATAAAAATTTATAAAATCCCCAAAAAATTTCAAAAAAATCTTGTTTTCTATTTTACAATTTTATTTATATAATTATCTATATATTAAAATTGATTTGGAAAAGTTTTGGCTTGATTTTCTATTTTAAATTTCCATTTCAATTTCAACCTTTTAATTAATCCATGACTTGGGGTATTTTTTATTTTAAAAATATATAAAAATTAGTTAAATTTACTAAAAAATCATAAAAATAGTAAAAATATTTAAAAACCCAAAAATATTTTATTTCTAGAATTTTCAGTATTTTATAAGTATTTATATCTATATTATCCTACATTGTATATAGAGCTCTATATATAGCTATATTATATATAAAAGAAAAATAAAATACAAAATATATAAAAATATAAAACTAAAATAGAAAAATAGAAAATTAAAAATCAAAACACAAAAATATAAAACAAAAATAAAATAAAAAATAAAAAATCCACGTAAAAACATATAGACAAAGAGTTCACAGTCATCTTTTGTGTTTCATAGCCCAATCTATCTAGTTTGTTCCATGTATTCGACCTCTACACTACTTACACTATACACATCTATTGTAGAGTTATAATAAATTTTAAATCCACATGTATTTTTCATTATGTGATTTATTATTGTGGGTTAATTGTTATTTTAATCTAAATTTCCTTGTTGGTCACTTTAACGACTGTGTTCCTGCCTTGTGTGGAACATACGACCGCTCGATTTTCTAAGTTAAACACTCTTCAAATCAGTTTGAGGGTGGTAAGACCACCTAGATGGTCTGGATTCCATGTGTTAGAGAAATTTGACAATGATCAAACTTCGTGTGATGACGCTTCTGTAAATCATGACATTGAGAGATGGATGTTAGCAATAAAATCTAAAGTGGACTTCATATACAAGTGTTGTATATGGACCCTTAAGGATCCACCTATAAGGGTAAAACCTATTATGTGTAAATGGATCTTCAAGAGAAAGAGGGGAACTGATGAGAAGGTAGAGACCTTCAGAGCACGGATCGTCTCCACAAGATACACACGAAGAGAAGACATCGCTTGCGATGAGACATGCTCTTCAGTGATAATTCTTAAAGCCATCAAAATATTGCTAACTATAGCTACACAACTTGACTATGACATCTACAAGATCGAAGTCAAGATTGCATTCCTCTATGAATACCTCTCAAAGGATATTCATATGAAGTAGCCCTATGGCTTCATGGATGAGGAATGCAAGGTGGGAAAGCTAAGGGTCTCCATTTAAGGACTCAAATAAGCTTATAGTAGTTGGAATATTATGTTTGATGAAATTATAAATGCTATGATTTCAAATAGAATCTTGATGAACCTTGTGAAGCTTAGTGGGAGTGTCATTGTGTTCATCGTGCTAAAATGTAGATAAGGTCCTAATCATTTGGAATGATATAAGGATGATAATAAGTGTTTTAAAATCTAGTTGTTCCATGCCTTGAGATGAAATATCTCAAGGATACCTCTTAGATCTTAGTTCTGAATTTGTTTAGAAGCAAATAGAAGAGGGCATTGGGACCGTCACATTACTGGTACACCTGGGACATATTCCATTTTTGGGAAAACCTCAAGGAAGGCTTCCTTTCCTTAAGATATGACACTGAACTATCTGAAGGGATACCACCTCAAAGAATTGAGGAAGTGAATGCTAAAACTGCTTGCCATTTTACATCAGTTGCAAGAAGCCTGGTGTATGCTAGATGTGTACAAAAGCTAGATGTCTGCCATGCAGTGGGAGTAGTAAATTGTTACTAATCCTACCATGGAGATAAAATACTTAATTATAGTAATAACAATATCTTCAAAGATGATAAGACTTTCGAGATAGTGATCTCATAGTCTTATTGATGAATATGTGATTCATCACTCTAAAAGTTGAAAATAGAGCTTTGTTCCCGAGTAAATAGCAGCACATTTCCCCTTATCTTGCATAATTAGCATTCACGCATGCAAGCATAATATCTGCATTTTAGCATTCATATTTGCATAAAATAAGAAGCCGAATTCACTTGTAAATATTCTCCATATTTTACCTATTTGTATATATTTTATACTAACTCCGAATCTAATAAAACCAACTCTATAGTGTATATATTACTAACACTAATTAGAGAAAAATATCAAAAAAATACTAACTTGTAACATTGACCAATAAAACCCCAATCCAAAGTTTGAAACTAGGAACCTTAGAATGCGCATATCTCTCTCATACAACCTCCGAATTAGATCTACTCACTTTTAAAGTAATATACATTCAGAGACCTTTGAAACAAGACCAATTTCATTAAAATCGGAGCTCGTATGCAAAACTTGGGTTTTGGGCCCATTTTGTGTATTGTATATGTTGACTAAAATGCCCTTGCATTTTATCTTTTTATTTTCTTAATTATTAAAATTCCAAAAAAACAGATTGAGTTGTAAATATTCCTTTCATATTTTTTTCTAACTTTATTTTGATTTTTCTCTTAATTAAAAATGACAAAAAAATTACAAAAGATAAAATGAGGTATTTTATATCTATAAGGTACCACCCAAAAATACATTTTGTATAGATAACTTTCATGTTGACCACTTTTTGATTTAAGCCCTTTTGTTATTTCTTTTTGAATTTTCTTTACATTTAATTTTTGAATTTTCTGGGAGCGACACGTGGCATCTCCTAGAGCTGCCACGTGTCACACCCATTTTTTATCATTTTATTAATTTCGGATTTTATTTATTTTATTATTACTTATTTTTAATTAATTATTTATTTACATTTAATTATTTATTTTAATTTATTTTATTTTTTATTTATTACTTTATTATTTTACCCTTATTTTCTCATCTTTATTTTTAGTAGCCTACTTTTATTATTTTATTATTTTATGTATCTTATTCATCTTTTTACTTCTTCTCCTTACTTGTCTTCTACTCCAAGCCACCATTTTCCCTACTTCGACCCTCCATCTTCTCCACTCCTTCTCCAACTTCCCTTTCCTCCTCTTTATATTTACCTCCCCTCATCCATTGTTCATCATCCGCCATTTTTGAGAGAAGTGAGGTCGAGCTCCTTTAACCTTCAGGTGACAGCTGTAGGAGACGAGTCGAGCGACGACAACCTCAAGGCGAGATCCGCGACATCACCATTGCCGCGTCGCGAGATCCAATTGGACTCGCTCAGCTTCGAAGGACTCCACCTTCCTTCTCGAGGCCACGACGGAAGCCGCACGATGCGGCTTCACTTTCAGCGAATCACAGGTAAGTATTTTCTACCTATCTTCTCGTTCCATTTTTTTATCTAACAAATTATTTCCCTATTGTTTATCACCCCAAACATCTTCATAACCATCACAATCATCAACATCTCCACCATCTTGTTCATCATTGCATTTCCCCACCACATCTTTCTTTTACCTCACAACATCATACACGCATTGAACCTTTATTGCATTTTCATATCCAAGGAAAATACAAAAAAATTGCAAAAAAATAAAAAATAAAAAAAGTTGCAGGTCCACGGCCACGCCCCAGCCAGGCCGCCATCCCCCTTCACCGTCAGGCCGCCCCCAGCGACCTTCTTCCTCGCGCGCGGAGCACCGTGCGCAGCTCAACTCCAGCAGCCATCGCCAGGACCACCGCTTACCCCCCAGCGGCCGCGCTGCGCTGACCCACCGCCAGCAGCACCTCGCGCAGCCGCGCGCCGCACCGCCCTCGCGCGGTGGCCACCCCCGTACCGCCTCGCCGCTGCACCGTGGTGCCTCAGGCCGCCGTGAGCTCTCCTCCGACCGCGCGCCTGACCGCGCCCCACCTGGTGCACTGCTCCTCTGCCTCCAAGGTTGTGCCACCCTGACCTCGCAGTCATCCAACGCAGCCACACGCCGCCCGCGTAGCGGCCGCGCACAGCCGCACTCCTTCAGCCCCGCCGCCCGCGCACCGATCTCCGCCTTTGCACCGCCACGCGCCGAGCCCTCGTGCGGCGGCCGCTGCCTCCGTGCGTCGCCCATCCTCCCCCAGCGCCTTGTGCCCTAGCGTGGGTCAAGAAGGTCCCATTTCATTTTCTTATTATATTGTGAAAATTGCATTTAGTACATTCCAAGTTTTAGTATTTACAGAAGCATCCCTGTGCATCGTTTGTCTTTTGAATTTCAATTTTTGTATTGTATTGATACCACTGACTTCGCATAAATATTTGGACCTCAAACTAGCATTATTTTATTTAATAAAAAATAGTACGTTGTAGAGAAACTAATTTTTTATCTTGTGACTATTTATTTGCATTTTTGTGAGCATTAGATTATTTATTAAAAATCAGAGATTGAAAATCATTTATATTTTGCCCATTTACTTTCTGAAATTCGCACATACTCATTTATTTCTCCAAAAATTGTGAAAAAATTGTGAATGATGCATCTAAGTGTGCTTTAATTAAATCCAAATTTCGTCCAATTAGGAGTTGTCTTGTGCATAAAATAATTTGTAGAGTGATTTCTGTAGTTGATTTTTAATTAATTCCACGAGTAAGATTTTTTGCGAAATTTCAACTCTCTTGGATTCCTTATGAAAATACTTATTTGAGATAATTCATTCTCTAGATGATTTGATTTCTTGGATTTATTAGGAATTAAATACCCACAGTCGCTCTATTTTTTGTAAAAAGTTTATAAAAAAGCATAAAGTGTCAGAAAATTCCAAAAATATTAGTGTAGCTTCATTTCATCATATTTAACTTCCAGTAATTTTTTCATAATTTTTGCATATCATTTGCATGAAAAATTGCATAAAAACCCCAAAAAAGTTTGCATTTTTCATTTGTGCATTTTAAACTAAAAAATTCCAAAAAAATAAAATTTCATTCAGTATTGGATTAGGTTCTTAGAAAAAATATCACTTGGCTGATTTGAATTAATTTGACATTAAAATTAAATTTGGCTAAGTCGCATATTTTCTTATTAACCTCATTCATCCGCATTGGAGCATTGGCATTTTTATTGCATAAAAAAATTACAAAAAGAATCCCACTTGGAAAATCGTAATCTAATCACTCTAACTTGATCCGAGTTGTTCCTTTGCCTCCTTGAGTCGACCCTGGGGCTTGTCCAGGCTGAACAAACATAAAACCGTACTTTAATTTCATTCGACGAATCATCGATTTGTGCGGTTATTTTTGATCGATGCGGATCTATCCGACTGCAACGAATAGTCAATCAGACAACACTAAAAGGGTAGGTCCGTGGCTCGTCACCTATCTTCAAGAATTTAAAACATTATAGATAGTGATCTAAAAGGTCTTAATTGTAGATGCCATATAAGACTTAAGACTAGGTATTAGTCTTAGGAGATATAGATCTCTGGGAATAAGGACATTCTGACAAGGATTGAAATTACATACTTGTTATAACGACTATTGAGTTGTAGTGTCAAAGACATTTTGACTACTTTAACAAGATTGGGTAGTGGTAGCATAAGATGCAATATTCGCATTGGATGCAAGCACTGTTACTTGGGGATATGCAAGTACCATAAAAGGACTTGGCATAGTCTCTCAGGAACAGAATGACTTATCAGCTTACGAAGCTATTTTTCTAAATAACTTATGATTGGCATAGGAGTGTGGGTTTAAAAGATTAGCTCATTAATGGTTCTTTGGGCTAGTGGGAGATTGTTGGACATGCGAGCCCATGTCAAGCCATTGTGCAATAAATGTTATGGAAAATATCATTATGTGATCAGAAATGAAGAATAATTATTCTGCATAATGGGTCCCTTAGTACAATTAGGGTTATGTACCATGGCCATCTTAATGATCATACCGCTATTGATTCAAATGTCGAATCACGTAGATTGGTGCTTGGATGATATCTAAAGAGTTAGATTGAGGACTCATCAAGAACTTCCAAGTGATTGTTAAGAGAGGATTTCCATCTTGAGGAGAAGTTGGCAATCCTTCTCTATATTTGATATCTAACCGACCTCTTGATGCAAGTCCTATGCATAGAAATAGAGATTCATAGGTGTTAGATAAGTTAGGTCAAAGAGTCGAGTTAACAAGATCGAGATAACCAAGACCTATGTCGTATATTGTCACGATATAGGCATGAATCCTCTGACCGGAGACAAATGTATTACTATATGTTTGAGTATGTACATTTGGTAGACTGATAGGTTGATGATCTAATCAAGGTCTATACATCGGTGAGTTGTTATGCATATAAGGACATATGAGTAATACTTCTCTCAAAGGGATCATACAGGTTCATTATTGAACCGAAGATATGAGCTCACTCATGAGATATTAGGATCAAATTTCATGCATGGTCGTCTCGCTTTGGAAGCTTGACTGAATTTGTAGGTTTGATATATGCTTTTGAAAAACATATGGTCAATACCTAGGTATGATATATTCTTTTGAAAAGTATTTGATCGATACCAACTCCCAATGCTTTAATGAGAAACTTAATGATAAAAACCCTGAAGATGACAATGTAAAATTGATCTCTATCTTCGTCTTATTCGAGGTCTTCCAGTATATAGGATATATAGGTATTAGAAATACCTGATGGTGATGTGATTACAAATGATTGTTTAACTGTGACGCTTCCATTCCGAGGGAATGATGAAACAGGTCTGGATTTTAGTGACTCCTCTCGGTAGAGAAGTGACCTGATCTTAGTCCAAAGGTTGGAAATTGATATGAATGTGACTCAGATGCAATGAGAAGATTAAATCTACGACCTTGATTTAATCAAGCATCTATGAGAGGTCCCCAAGATATGAATTTGAGATATGATCTCAATATTCGAGTCACTATATATGGAACGTACAATCGCCCTTTCCTTATCTCCAAATATCTGCAAAGAAAGTGCATTATTCTTGAAAGAGCTCGAGAATATTTGCATTGATAAATGTGTATACAAGCATTGAAAAATAGATAATTAAATGTGATTTAATTATCATGAATAATGTGAATTAATTCATATTATTTTGATGCATGAGAATGATGATTCAAGATAATTAAATGTGATTTAATTATCATGGATATGAATAATGTGGATAGCACTATCCACATTTATCATATATATTATAAATGTGATTCATAATATATAAGAGAAAGCTATTCATAAATAACATTTATAATTTAAATGTTGATGTGAATTAGATCCATATTGGACAATTAATTGAAAATGTAATTTATATTTTATTTTGGATTGTGAATATGATTCACAAATTTCTAATGGCATGATTGATATTTCAAAAATAATTTGGAATTATTTTTGTGAAATAATTTACCATAAAAGTTACTATAAAAAATGAAGGATTATATGAGATATTAGATCTCATATAATAGGAATGATGAGCCTCCCTCCCATATTAGGAGGGTGAACATCTACTCTTGATTTAGGAGTTAAGTGGTCATCCCCCCTTAATTGGAAGGAGGTTTACTTCCTTCCTAATTCTTCATAGTTTATTGATTTAATTGAATTAATTTATATTGATGATTTATTCAATATATATTTAATTGATTAATTGTTGTTTTATTTTTACAACGATATCATGACCATTGAAAGGAACACAAATCAATCTCAACCATTGGATTTGTGTTGTCCATGGATTAAGATCCATGGACTCCCAAAATATTATAAAAAGAATAGGCAAGCCTAGCTCTTCTTTTACAACATAGAATTTACAATCTCTCTCATCATTACACACACCCCCTCTCTCTCTCTCTCTAAAGTGGTCGTACACTTTATGATCTAGAGAGGATCGTTGTCGTGGATGCGTTGTCATGCTACCGCTTGAGCGTTCGTGGATGTTTGTTTTCCTTGGTGCTTTCAGTACATGAAGAAGACCTCGGATTTTGTGTGACAAAATCAAGAGATCTTTTGCTTGGATCAACATCTTGGATTACGAGAAGGGCGTGTTTCATCAACGTGCTCGCAAGCGTCCCCTTCGTCTGGTCGGACTTGGGACAGACAGTCTCTTCGTTTAGAGACTTCAATCGCAACCATGCTTCAAGAGGTATTTCGATATCTACTTTGTAGTTTGGATGAAATGATCCGAGAAGTGTTCTTGAATCATGTGGTTTTATCGGTTTAAATTTTTTAAAATCATGTTGCTTCGAGTAACTAGTATGACTAGTCACTTACGGTCGCATATGATGCGATCTTCACGCTTCCATGATACGCTTAAGATTTTTCCCATAACATATAAATCCTTGCCTACTTTTTATGGATTTTATAGATATAGAAATTACATAAAAGTACGATTTATGTAAGAAAGTATATATATAACATATAGCGTCAAAAGAGAAAATGGAGGATGTAACTCAGGCTAAGCAAAAGTGGGTGAAAATGAATGAAAGAATAGAAGTCAGTCGCCCACCTATACTTATGATTTAGTCATCGTAAGTATAGTGGAAGACAAAAATGAGCTGAATGGGGCAAGGAATATACAAACAAAGGTGCAAAAGAAAAAGAGGAAACGAAGTCAACGAAATCACTCGGTCCCCCATATATTTAGGATCAGGCATCCTAAGTATAGAAAAGAATGTGGCAAAAAATTAGGGATCAGTGATTAGTATAAAAGAACAAAATCTAAGAACACAAATCAACAGACAATCGGTCTCCCCCCTATACTTAAGATCTGGTATCCTAAGTATAAAGACAAGCAAAAAAATGGGGACGATTGCGATCTAAGAAGAATATACAAGTGATGGCATACTCCAAAAATTGAATGGCTCATAGGTCTCTATACAGGACAAAATGAAGTGGAAGAGTAGTCATGAGTTTTGTACAAAGTAGATCACTTCAACTCGAGCCATATGATCAGTAGTCTCCACAAAGTGCTTCAGCATCTACCCATTCACCACGAATGGCTCTGCACCAGGTGATATATTTGATATAGCTATACTTCGATTGTCATGTACCATTCTGACTATGTAAGGTCCTTCCGACTTGTTTTTTAATTTTCTAGCAAAAATTCTCAATCATGCATTAAACAACTGGACTTTCTGACCAAGGACAAAGATCTTGTGACGAATGTGTCTATCATGCCACTTCTTCACTTTGTCCTTATAAATGAGGGTGTTCTCTTATGCTTGATTTTGAATCTCTACTAGCTCATTCAGATCCATCGAATTCTTGGTTACTGCTCTCTGAATATCAAGTGAAATCTCTCCAATGGCCCGATCATATTTGTGCATGATCTCTACAGGAAAATGGCATGGCTTCCCATAAACCATCCTGAAAGGAGAAGTACCTAAGGGAGTCTTGTATGCAGTACGATATGCCCAAAGAACCTGGTCTAGAAGCTGAGTAGTTCTTCCTATCCTATCGTAGTAATTTCTGAAGAATTGATTTCGCCTCCCTATTTGAGACTTCCGCCATGTCATTCATATGTGGGTGGTAAGGAGAAGCTACTATGTAATCAATGTCATTACTCTTCACTAGCTTTTTCACCTCCTCATTAATAAAGCGTCTACCCCCATCAGAAATAAGAATGTGTGGAATACCAAACCGTGAAATAATATGTTCTCTTGGGAACCTACACACTATCTTGCTATCAGTAGTTTGTGCGGGTATTGCATCTACTAACATAATCTACAGTCAGAAAAATGTACTCAAAGCCACTGTTCAAAGAAAACGATCCCGTAAAATCTATGCCCCATGCGTCAAAGATCTCACAAATGATAACTGGTCACATTGGCATTGCATCTCTGGAACTGACTATCCCTACTGCTCTCTGAAAATCCGAACAACTCTTCACGAATGTGCAGGCATCTCTAATAAGAGTCGGTCAACAAAATCGGCTCTGAAGTACCGTCTGTCGTGTCTTTCTTCCTTGAATGATATCCACCTACCTCTAAGGAATGGCACAAGGTGAGGACATTGTTGTGTTCCTCCTGAGGAATACATCACCTATAGACACAATTTGGTCCCTCACGAAAAAGAATTAGATCCTCCTAGTGGTAGTATCATGCCTCGAAAACTAGCATGTCGACTCGATCCTTCGGCCAACCATATGGACTCTTCTGTGTAACCAGAAAGTTGACTATGTCTGCATACCATGGAAGCTCTGTAACTGCAAAGATACTCTCGTCTGGAAATCTCTCTGTAATCTCTGGCGTGTACTCATCTGAAGGCTTCTCTATCTGTAATCGGGATAGGTGATCAACTACCACATTCTTTACTCTAGGTTTGTCCTTAATATCCAAATCGAATTTCTGGAGTAAGAGAACCCATCTAAGAAGGTGTACCTTGGGATCCTTCTTTAACATTAAGTATCTGATAGTTGAATGATTTGTATAGACTGTGATTTTTGAACCAAGAAGATATGATCTGAATTTGTCCAATGTGAATACCACTATCAACATCTCTTTCTCTATCATTGTGTAGTTGTATTGAGCATCATCTAAAGTCCAGCTGGCATAATGAATGGCAACAGTAAATCCATTCCTCCCCTGTCCTAATATAGCCCCAACTACGAAATCTGAAGCATCATCATGATCTCGAAGGGAAGAGACCAATCAGATAGATGTAGAACATGGGCATTGATAACCATTTCCTTCAATGTGAAGAAGGCACTAAGACATTTGTCATCTACCAAAAACTCAATGTCTTTGCTTAATAATTCAGTTAACGGTCAAGCAATGTTAGAGAAATCATGAATGAACCATCGGTAGAAACCGACATGCTCTAGAAAAGATTGTAACTGCTTAATGTTGGTTGGTGGTTCGAGGTGCTTGAAGACATCCACCTTGATAGGATCAACCTCCATGCCTTGCTTGGAGATGACATGTCCCAATAAAATACAGTTTGTAACCATAAAAGGACTCTTTTTCCATGATAAAATGAGATTCACCTCACAACATTTCTAAAGAACCTGGTCTAGATGTGCTAAACAATCATTAAAGGACTCACCATAGATCGAAAAAGCATCTATAAAGACCTCGAGAGAATCACCTACCATGTCTGCAAAAATGGCAAGCATGCACCTCTAGAATGTAGCAGGGGCATTGCACAAACCAAAGGACGTCCGTCTAAAAGCATATGTACCAAAGAGACATGTAAAGATCGTCTTCTTCTGGTCTTCAGGAGCAATAGTAACCTGGTTATATCCAGAGTAACCATCAAGGAAACAGAAGTACTCCTTTCTTGCTAACCTCTCTATGACCTAGTCTATAAAAGGCAACGGGAAGTGGTCCTTTTTGGTCGCAACGTTCAATTTTCTGTAATCAATGCACACCCACCACGATGTGGTTTACTCTCTTTGGAATCTCTTCTCCACTTTTATTCTTGACCATCTGAATTCCCTACTTCTTCAGGAAAATATATAATAGGCTAACCCATTCAGAGTTGGAGATGGGATAAATAAACCATACGCCACACGATTTTGTAATCTCTTTCTTCACAACATCTCGTAAAACTGGATTCAGCCTGCATTGAAACTCTCTAGATGACCTGTTGTCATGATTGAGATAGATATGGTGAGAGTACAAAGCAGGAGTTATCTCACGGAGATCATATACAATCCACCCAATGGCTTGTGGTTTCTCTCAAGAATCTCCATTAGACGAGATTTTTGCTCTTCGGTAAAATATGAGCTGATAATGATCAGAAATTATCGATGTGAACCTGCAAGGAAAGCATACTTCATATTCGGTGGTAAGGTCTTCAGTTCTGGCAAGGTGGAATCTGGCTCTGTTGTATCCTTATCTATCTGTGTAGTAGGAACTGTGTTGGTGGTAGATGTGTCTGCAATATGGTTATCCACCATCTCAATGTGTGCCAGAGTCAGACTACAGAAGATGTTTATAAAATCTGAAATAACATCATCCAATTCTCTATTGTGCTCATCCTCAGAACGACTACGGAAAAATAACTCAGCTAAATGAAAATCAATCTATAGATCATCTGAAGTGGAGGAATCATGTAAAATCTCAAAAATCTGAAATATCTGCAATAAAATCCTCAGATTGCTGCTCCATATGCTCATCATCCATGCTAAAATATAGAGTACCATCAGAAGAAGTGCCAACTGTAGTCTCGGTTCCTCTACTAGGATATCATGGGTCTCTACCTAATATCTCTCAAGGTCATCAAGACGAACCTCATCCATGTAATCACAGGTGGCAAAAGAACTCAGAACATCTGAACTGGTTGTCGACGTGGCACTGGAAGGGTGTTATTATCTCACCATCTCAATTTATACCTTTTCTCTCTCTATGAGAAAAGATACCTTCCATGTATCATAGTCGAAGAGGGTCTTCGTGGTCTCCAAGAAAGGCCTCCCAAGAATGATCGGGGTAAGGTGTAACTGTGTAGGGCAATCCATATCTTGGACAGTAAAGTCCACTGGGAACTGCAAGCCCTGCACAGTTACGATAATGTTCCTTAAAATGCCCCTAGGTCTCTTTATATATCTATCAGCAAATTGAAGGACCATGCAGGATTTGTAAAGAGGACCTAACTCGAGTTGTCGAGCAAACAAGATGGTAACAAATTGATTGAGGAACCGTTACCTAAGAGAGAGCGATCGAATGTTGCATGTGATATCTCGCAACTGACATAGTTTGCTCCTAAATCTCTCTTATTCTTTGGAAATATGTTCTATATGGTGTAAGATGTGACCTTGGTCAATATATGCTTCTTTGTATGTGATTTCTTCTTCCTACGCACGGTACATCTATTCTTCAACTACTGCTTGAGCGTATGAAAACGATCCAAGGCATCATGGAGCAGAATCTTCAAAAAATGTGATCTTTAAGTAATCTCTCTATCTTGGGAGTAACATCATTCTTTTTGGATTTTTTTCTTTCTTTCCCATTCAAAGAATAGGGAAAATGAACAAACTTAGGAACAACAATATTTTCTTTATTTTTATTCAAATCATCATAAATAGAATCAACATGTACATCACGAGTCTTAAAAGTATGTACAAAACTCTCGAACATAGGAAAGGAAGCAGAATTGCATGGTGTGATATCATCATCTGAGTCACATGTTTCCATATCAACAGTCTCTGCATTGCTCCCTTGAATAGCATCTTCGTGGCCTTCATGATGGTCCTCGTGGTGGTGGTCCTCCTCCTCGGCATCAGAATGTATACCATCATCTTGGATTGTCTCTCGATCCTCATCATATGCCCTCTCCTCCTCTAGATCAGGTGCTCGTGGATGTCTACCACTCCTGAGATGAATGAAGTTAGATTAAAATTTGGGAAAAGTGATCATACCTGTAGTGGTGTCTACCTGATCTGAATGTCACCTCTTGTTATTCAGATTCATCTGAGGTTGGGCTGGAGAGGGGTCTTGGGCGTGACTAACTCATTCAGACGATGGCTAACCCGCTCCATCTCAGTACTATGCATTGTCTGAAGCGTGTTCAACATATCCATGATATGGTTCAGTGTTAGAAATGTGAAGATAACTCCAATTTAGTGTGATGTCCCTGGCTCTCTAGTTTTTCCTTCCTAGGAGTGTGTTGTTATTTTGATGTATGAGTCTGAGGAGAGCTCTGAGGTGTAAAAGAAGATCATTGTTGTTGTTATTGATAATAAGTATGTGAACACGTAGCAGGATACTAGTAAGAACATGATTTTTGATGTACATGCTGATGAGACTGCTGCTGCATGTAATGTTGACGGTGCTGGAAATGTGGAGATAAACATCCATGTTGTGGATGAAACTATTATTGCTGGTGGTGTACGCTCTGAGGTATAAAGTGTGTTGGTGACTGAACAAGAGCGTACCATATTCATTTAATCTCAAGATTGGAGTGAGAATCAACATCATCATCTACAGGACTCGTGATCTGATTCGGGTTGGCATTGGATGATTCTCCATGCCAATCAAGTTTTGGAGTCTCAGTGGGATGTATTGGCTCGCTCTGAACATATTGAATCTGATGTATGGGAGGAGTGGGTAAATATCTCTAAACAGGCTGAAAAGTTGAAGAAGTGCACGAGTGTTGGTACTAAAGCTGCAGTTTGCTCACCTTCTTCATCAAATCACTCAATTGATGTGGAATTGATGAGAGTTTCTACAACTCTCGCGGCGGTTGTAAATCATGAACTTTCTTATGAATCACATCGACCAGTGTAAGCTTCTTACCAAGAAATCACATGTAAAATCATGAATCGGAATCTAAAACATGTGCCACCTTCTGATGCCCTCGATGGTGTGGTGGTTGTTGTCCCTTCTAGAATGCCAGAGTAGAATCAACGACACGTGAGTTCTCTGCCATCCCCTCAAAGATGGACCAAACCGACTCTGCATACCTATTCAGATAGCTACCGCCACATGCGATGCTCACTAGGCCCTGAGCATCCGGTTGGAGTCCTCCAAAATAATTCAGAACAAGCACCTTCGATGGTATCCCATGACGAGGGCATCTCTTAGTCAAATCCTTGAATCGTTCCCATGCCTCGTGGAATGACTCATGTGGAAGCTGTGTAAAGTTGGAGATATGACTCCTCATCATATTGGTCCATCCCAGATGAAAATACTTACGCAGGAAAGGGGTCAGATCAATCCATGCAGAAGTATCCCTCCCCAAATGACTCAACCAGTAAAGTGCCTTATCTGCTAAGGCGATGGGGAAGGCCTTGAGGCATCTAGTGTCCTGCGTAACTCTTAAATTTTTTGCTATTTTAATCTTTAAATCAATTCAGCCTATTTATTTAATCCCTATTTTAGGATATTTTTGCTTTTAAAATAATAAAAATTAGAAAAAAAATCTGAAAAAAATCACAAAAATAGTAAAAAATTTATGAAAACCCCCAAAATATGGAACTCTGTAATTTTGGGACTATTTGTAATTGTATATACCATATACTTTCTATATGTATATACATATATATATACTATCTATATACTTATATTATGTGCTAATATATTCTATATAAATATACTTTTATTTTATTTTTCAACAACCAAAAAAATAAAAGTTTGCAAAATTAAAACAAAAAAATCAAAACCCTACTAAAAAGAAAAAAATACATTGTTTGTATTTGATTGTTTTCTTTCTCTTTTATATCCCTACCTATATGTATGTGTGTATATATATATATCTTATTATTATTATTAAATTACCTATATACATATATTCACCATTAATTCAGTTAAAAAATTAACAACCAAAAATCCACATAAAAAGACTTAAAATATGAGTAGTACATATTTCACAATGATTAGCAATAATCATAGGTTGCCCAGCTTGCTCTCTGTGGTTCGGCCTCTACATGCTTACATGTTTTACATTTTTGTTTTGTAGAGTATAATAAATGAGTTCAATGGGGTTGCCCCTCGGGGGGAGCTAACTTGGCTCCCCCCTGTGCAATTTCGTCCCTTTTTTATTTTTTTTTTGAATTTTTTTCCGTGAATATTCATCACTATATCCCTATATTATGATATTCAAATTTTGTGCAAAACAGAGACATCCAGACAGAATTTTTTTAACGGTAATAGAATTGCTAAAAACGACCCTTCTGGATGAAGGCCGTAGGAGTCTCTATTTCGCGCAAAATTTGAATGACATAATATAATGATATATTGATGAAAATCCACGAAAGGAATTTTCAAAAAAAATAAAAAAAATGGGTGAAATCAGCGGGGAGAGCCAAGTTAGCTACCCCTAAAGGGGCAGCCCCATTTTATCCATAATAAATTATGCCTCACATTTTTGGCTATTCATTGCTTATTTATACATTGTGGGTACTTGTTAATCGATTCGAGATTTCTTGTGGGTTGCCTCAGTGACAATCTATCTTCACACTCTGTGAGGATACATTTTTGGACCCGCTATAAAAACCCCTTGTCGTCAAATGGCTCCATTGTCGTGGAGCAACGTGTGTAGCCTAATTTGTATATAAATGTTATTTATTTATTCATTCATTCATTTCCTTCTATAAATTTTTCTATCTCTTTCTTAATTGTATATACTTCATTTCTTATTTTGTTTAAATATTTTATTTGTTTAATTTTGCTAATACATCTCTTTTGTTGTGTTGTTGCGAGGACCCACTATGCGTGGACGACCTCTTAAGAGGACGATGCAGCTAAGCAAGGTGGAGACTGGTCTTCCTAGACATGACCAGTTGGAGATGCAGCAAACATAGCAATGAGACCGACTAGATACATTTTAGTTTAGCTTTTATTTCATTTTGGTGAGAGAGTGTTACATTTATTCATTATTTTTGTGATAATTTTTGACTTGGACACTACTCTACTCAACGAGGTCCATTGCCCGGGTGATTGTTCAAATGGAGGCCTCTTCGTGGTTTCTAGAGTTTTTATCACTTTGTTTTATTTGTTTCACGATGTTTTAAGTTTTCTGCCTTTCTTTTTATTTGTATTGTGTGTATGGAGTCCCTAGACCTTAGGATTGCTTGTATCGGTAATTAGATCCAAACCCTAATAAGAATTATGTGCCTATAGTCTCTCACATTTGGATCTAGTCAAATTAATAATTGTTAATTATTTGGACTTGAGCCCACACGTCGAGAGAGCCATCATACAACGATGGCAAGACTCGTTGTGACAGGCAACGAGATGTCTCAAAGATCGGACTCTCAGGTTCATTTTTGAATAATTAACATATGGTTCTTCATAACTAATAATAGCTACTGTTTAAGGTGATTTTTCAATTTCACAATGCCATGTAGATAGATTTAAAAATTTAGTTTTGCATACCACATGGAGAGAGCTGGGAAGCACTATAAGTCCTCTAACTCGGCATGCATCATTTGACTCAATGATGATATTTCCATCATCGAATCGAGTTGCACGACTTTTTTGCTATCTCCCTCTGATTTTGAGCACCAAGGATTTAAATAAAATCTACAAAATCGTTAGGCGCTTTTATGCAAAATATCCAAAAAAGTGAAAATAAAAAATCTAAAACTAGGAGACTGCTAAATAAACTTTGACCTTAATAATATGGACTTCATTGCATTGGGTTCATAAAGCCCTCATTGTTTTCAAGTACCTTAGGAAGGGAACAAAACCCCTCCATGAGTGAGGCATAGCCCGCTAAGGATTAGAGCCCAAAACCCAGTATGTAACTGCCTTGTGTATCGCCTGGATTTCTGAAGTATTGGCACTTCTATCATACGTGACCAAGTAGGGCCCTGTCATTGATGGTGTTCCCAACTTGTGTGGAACATCGACTTGGTATAAAGTACTGAGCTTAGGCCACACCCTCACAGGTGTGTTTGTCTCATCGATTTGCGTCCGAATAGGTCCTTGCACATTCACAGGTGATTCCGTTGCGAGAGAGGTCTGGATAGTGGTTTTGCCTATCGGCTTCCTCTCTCTTATTCTTTGGCTGAGTAGGGATCTAGGAATGGATAAAAGGACCTCAAAAAATGCAGACTATAGGTTACAAAGGAGGAGGACAAGTACATGATACTTTTCCAGCAGTACTCTCACTCCAATAGAGTTAGCGTCTAAGGACTTGTTAAAAGATACGCTTGAAATAATGACTCTAAAAATGAAAAGATAAAAATAGCCGATCCTTTACGGCTTCACATTGTGTTGAGTTGGTGAAACCAAATATTTTATTGTGTTTGTATGGATCTAGATTAAGGTTCAAAGATCAAGTCATACGTACATACGTAAATTTTATTATATGTGTCTTCTCTTTGATCCCCTGCTCATTTCAAGCATTTCTATTATTTTACATTCCTTTTTATTCCTCATTAACCGTCGTATCCTTCTTCTTGCATCGATCCTCTCTTGCTTCACGATGTCGATCCATGGATGGTTTAGTCAAGACTCCGCTGACACCTACATCAATTCCATAGACTCGGCATCGTCAATAATTCGAGGTGATTCTCGAGAACTCGGTTCAGACCTTGCAAATCTATCTCCAGACTCCTCATCTTATTTCCACTTTCCCTTATCTCCTAATAAACCGGGACCACTCTTGTCCCACTTCCACCCGTTGCGAATGGAGGTGGATTTCAGTCTACATCTTTTACTCCATTCACAGCCATCTAAGATTGACCTTAATCTCATATTCATTATGACAACTGGCATTCAATTTCAAGTTATCTGATTGGGATTCTCTTACATTGCAAATATAAGCCAGTCCCAGTCCTAGATCCCAATCCAGAATTCATCTCTCCATACTCGGACCCAGAGATGGTTTCTCAAGGAGGCAAAGGATAGCAACCGCCCCAACCAGAGCAAGGCTCCATGCTTGATCAGAATCAAGTGAATGCTCAGTTGCTGGCTTCCATCCAAGCCATCCAGCAGCAACTGACAGAACTATCCCTGGTGTAGACTGCATTTCAAGATAGGATGAATGACATGAGGAACAGACCAGCAGGAGGAGGTGGTGGAGAAAGACCTGTGATGAGCCAGAAGAAGAAGAACCAAGGAATGGAAACCCGAAACCAACGCTGAACTTGGAGACAACCAGATAACCGAGTGGATTCGCATCCCTTCGGTCCATGCTCACTTCGAGCTAAAGCCCCAGTTCCTTGTGCTTCTTCCCACTTTTCATGGGAATACCAACGAGGAACCATACATTCACTTGCAGCAGTTCTCTCGCATCAGTAGAACTGTGCACTACCCTAACATCTCGTTAGGTGTAGTCAAGATGACTGCATTCCCCTTCAGTCTCCAAGATAAGGCCTTGTACTTGGTCAACCATTTTCGAAAGGTCATGATGACATGGGAGGAACTTAAATCCGTGTTCCTTCATAAGTATTACCCTCTCGGTCGGCTCAACCAGATGCAAGCCAGGATTAGCAACTTTACTCAAGCTACCTACAAGTACATTCATGAAGCCTGGGAGCGATATACTAAGATGCGGGAGAAGTGCCCCCACGAGATACCGAAGACCAGTTTGGTCCAACACTTCTTTGAGACCTGAATATAGAGAGTTAGAGATTAGTCGAGACTACTTGTGTGGGATTACACTTTAACAAGGATTAAGATGTGGTCTGGCAGGTCTTTGAAGAAATGGTTGAGGGAGAAGCTGTCCTCTCTCCATCCCATGCTTATCAGTGACAACCCCAGGTCCTCCAGAAGCCAGTATATCTGGTAGCATCTCGTGAGGCAGAGAGATATGAGAGCTCCAACCTCAACATCATTGGGGGTCATTTCTCAAAGGTTGACATTATCGAGAAGCGATCACATGATCTTGAGAAGCTAGCTGTGATCGAGCAAAGAACCCAGAACCTGGACAAATTGGATCAAATTACCAAGCAACTGGAGTTAATGGTAAGTAACATCAGCGCATGCGAGTCTGTGACTCCACCTCCCAAGACTTCCGTTGAGAAGAAGGACGAGCCTCCACAGCCACAACAGCTCAGCCGAGTCAACAACAGCCGACAGTTCAGCACGTATACTACGTGCAGACTCCCGACCAGGCATCATAGCAGCAGTAATTGGTGGTTTACCAACCAGAGCCCTGTCTTCCTACGATCCCTTCTCTCCCCCACCGCCTCTCATTCATGAGGTGAATAGAGTATGGTCGAATGACACTCAACTGGCCCTTCTAGGAAGACCTCAGTAGGGTTAACCTACCAACTCTTACACATTCCCTCAACATCGAGGAGGGAGAATTATCCAGTCCCAACCTCAGTATCAGCATCACCGGTCTCCACAGTACCACCATAATTGGAGACATTTGCAGCAATACCCGCAATCGTCGTACTGTCAGCAACAACCATATCACTCGTACGCGGCTGCACCTCAGCAACAGTATCCTCCTACTCCATACCAACAGTATCAGCCCCCCCCCCCTCCTCCACAACAATATCAGCAGTTATAGCCTCAGCCTCCCCACCAGCAGCCCAGCGTAGTCAGCATGCTAAACCTTCCGAGGCGGTTCCCGTGAACCCGAGCCTTGATTTATTGGACCAATTGGTAAAGGGTTTAGAAGAGATGACAAAGAAGCTAGATGACCTAACAGCCACCAAAACTCATATCCAGACCCGAGTCAAAGCTAATCCTAATAATTTTAAGAGAAAAGAGCATGTAGAATGCGATGTCTCGTCTATGCTTGTAGAGTCAGATGACTATGATTTTGCTTTATCTAATGTTGTTACTTATAAGAGTGGTAGGACCTTGCCTTGCCACAATCAAGGGGAATAATAAAGTTTCATTAGATGAATTTTCGTCTTCTACATCCTTCGTGCTAGCTACAGGTTCAGGTGGGGAATAAGAAGAAGGAGGAGCCATGCCAGTTGTCAGTCACCACCATCTCCATCAACAAAAAGAACAAAAATATCAAAAAATCAAAAAATACCTAAAAGATGATCGCAGTTAAAGTAAAGTCACGCCAGCCTTGGAGAATCCAGCCTCAACAGCCAATCCAATAATAGTTGACGGAGCGGAGACTGCGGTTTTTGCATGTCCACCAACCACTGTACCATTATTTCTAGAATGTACACCTTTTTCTAGTCCGAATGTACAAAACATTGTGGACAAGAATTCTCTTATAAATAAGAACAATGCTTTTGATTTTAGTTCGTAAATATTCCTTTTCCTGATGCAATAAAAATCCAAAAAAATTGCAAAAATAAAAAGTGCATTGAATGATCCAGGTGTTGTGGAAATTCTCAAAAATTTGATTGTTGAGTTACCTTTGATGTAAGTAATTGAATGCATGCCCATGGTGAAGAAGGGCTTGAAGGAAGCGTGTATAACGAAGCGTTGGTCGAACCATAACAACAGACTCCAGCAAGTTGAGAAGTACATCCTTACCATGGTTATAGTTGTAGCCATCAACAATCTCCCAGAGAAGAAACATGACAAAGGATCACCTTTGATCAGATGCAAGATCTTTGACCAAGTCTTTGAATGAACACTGCTTGACAGTGGCTCTTCCATCAACCTCATGCCTTCATCACTACTTCAAGAATTTGGGTTGGGTCCACTCAAGCAAACATGCATGATCTTTCAGTTTGTTGATCGATCCATCAAGTGACCTCGAGGTTTATTGGAGGACGTTATCGTAACGGTGCAGGACATGCAGTTTCCTGTGGATTTTGTAGTCATTGATATGGGCTCTTTTGCACCCTTACTCCTGACCCCATTATTCTTGGTAGACCATTCATGCGCATCGCGAAGGCCATGGTTGACTATGGGTTGGGGAAGATAACGTTCTGCTCAAACAATGACAGAGTTACATAGACATGGTTAGTTAGCCGAAAGTTGTATCTGATGGAAGCCATGTAGCACTGCCTGAAGAAGACTGTGACTTTATTGTAGAAATCAAAGATACATCTTTGAATGACACATGGACCCTGGAAATCCTCTCTCTCCTAAGGAGGACCTGGAAAGCACATTCGACACAAGCTTCGATATCACTTAGGAGACAGATTCCAATTGGTTGATGCATCTATTTGATTCAGAAGATTCATGCAATTCGAACATGATGAATCCATTGCAAAATATTTGACATGTTATCACTTGAAAAACAAGCCACTGAGGTGAGCAACACCTCCAAAATCATGGCAGATCATCTGCCTACCAACACCGTTTCTGAAGTGACCAAGAAGCAAGACAGATTAGAACTAGAGTTAAAGTCTCTTCTGACATACCTCAAGTACGCCTTACGGATGCAGAATATGTATCTGGTCATCATCAACAACAGGCTGACCCCGGATCAAGAATCTCGACTTCTCTATGCTATAGAGAAAAACTGCAAGGCACTTGGTTGGCACGTATTAGACCTCCGTGGGATAAATCATGCCCTGTGTTCACACCACATTTACTTGGAAGAAGATGTCAAGTTGTCCTGAGAGTTTCAAAGAAGACTAAACCAAAATTTGTGGGACGTAATCATGAAAGAAATCACGAAATGGTGTGACACAGGCTTCATTTATCCCATCTTTAATTCAAAATGGGTAAGCCCTCTGCATGTAGTTCCGAAGAAATCCGGTCTCACTGTAGCTACAAATCACAGAGTAGACGAGATTTCAACTTGGGTATCGACATCCTGGAGGGTATGTGTTGACTACCGCAGACTCAATGCAACAACAAAGAAGGACCACTTCCCCTTGCCATTCATTGATCAAGTTCTGGAGAGATTAGCTGGCAAGGAGTTCTTCTGCTTTCTAGATGGGTGCTCTGGGTACAACCAAGTGGTAATCGCCCTAGAGGACCAAGAGAAGACTACCTTCACTTTCTCGTTTGGGACCTATGTGATGAATCCATGATTCATTAACATTGTGTATGCATTTTGTCTTAAAACCCTTAACAAATATATGTAAATATCCATTAATTTTCATCTTTTATCAAAACCTCCTTCATGAATAAAAATGCACTTTTGTGTATTCAAAACATGTAAATAAATAAAAGAATAAAAATAAAGAAAATAAAAAGGCAGATTGTAGATATGTATATATGTATAATATAACTTATGTAATATAAATATAGCTGAAAGGTATATCTATATAACCTAACCCTGAGACCAATTCAACATGGATTGGTCGATAAATAAACAAGTAGAGGGAGATAAGGAAAGAAAACCACAAAAAGAAATAAATATACATTCTACACATTCCTCGCCATTTATCAAATAATTATCAAATCTTCATCAATTTTTAATTAATTCATGTACATATTTTCACCAAACTCTATTCCTAATTATTTCTAGAAATGTATAGAAAAAATACGTTAAAATATTATTTTGTACATATGCCAAGAAATCCAAGTTTTAAATTATCAACTTCCGAACATCATAACTTTCTCATACGAACTCTAATTTCACGCAACTCACCTTTAAAGTTCATAAAATAATATTCTCCAATTAATGAAGGAAATCACTAAAATCGGTGTCCATTTGCAAAAAGTCGATTTTAGGACCTAATGACAACGGGGATTCCGGGCTATTTATTTTATCTAGAATACATTATTTATAGTTTTATTATTTTATAATTTTTAATTATTTTCATGATCTTATATTTCAACCATGATTTATTTCAGAATTTTCTGAAATTATTATTATTTGAAATAAATCAAAAACACTATTTTATAGATGAAATTGAATTGTGTAACTTATACCTGTATTTATTAATATATTTAAATTAATTTATTAAAATCTAAAAATTTAAAAGACTTCTTTATTATTCTAATTATTAAGAAAATATAAAATAAGGTATTATAATTTATTGAATTAAAAATCAAATACATATTTATCAAGTATTATTTATACTTATTTATTAATATTATATTTATATATCATAAATTATTTATTACTTATAAAAATTAATTATTCCAAAATTTATATAAATTAATTATAGATATTTTTCGTTTTTATTCTTAATTAAAATAACATCATTTATTATTTATTATCTAATTTATTATATATTTATACCATCTGGCCAACCGGGTGCTGACATGTATCAGCATCTGGTTCATCTTCCTCAAGAACAGACTGTTGGAGTTTTGTTCTAACCGGTGATCTTCACCTAATTCTAACCGCTCCCTCATTCATCCTAAAGACAATCCTAACCCTCCATTCTACTCACCTAATGATCATAATTCATGCCAGAATTCGATTTTAACCCAACTTCCTTTAGATTCACCTATAAATCGATCCAAAGTTGGCATGAGCCAACTAACTTTCCTTTCTCCAGAATTGACTGGCCGAGTACCTAACTTTTTCATTCGATTTCGATCACCCACGGAGGTGACAGCTCCCCGTGCATGACTCGTGTGGAAGGAGGGTGATCGAAGGAGGTTTAAGGGCCCTTCACTGGCCTTGCATCGTCGTCGTGCGTGCGTGAAGTTCCAGCAACGATCGGTCATCGAACTATAACCTGAGGTAACACCTCATTTCCCATATCATCTTCCATTTCATTCCTCTAATTTTCATCGATTTGTGTGCGCCAATAAGTCAAATTAATTACCCAATTAGATAGAGTGACCACCCACATCTCGTTTGTTACTCGATTCCATCTCCAATTCGCATAAAATTGCACCCTATTTTGATCTGCAAATCCTATTCCTGGAACTTTATCTCGAACTGCAAAATCTTCTATTATCTTTGGTTGATTCGATTCGAATCGAGCAAATTCATTTGCATTTGCAGGTCATGGACATCATCTGAGGCCGCCATAGTCATTATATTTCCATCTGGAGCTTCGATGAAGTATCTATTTTCATCTGATGAGCAATAGTTCTGGAAAGCGAGCCTGAACCCTAGCTGCGAGTCAAACGTCATCACCGTCGTCTACCTTGATTTTGTCCCCTGAAAGCGGGCTCGAAGGAGGTAGGTGACCTCCTCCTGGCCCTACCGGAGTTCACATCAGCCGCTAAATTACCGAAGATTGATCAACAAAGAGAAACACCACCGCATTCCAGAAACTGGGAAAGAACATATTGAAGAACACGTCGCACATGTGCCACGTGGAAGCCACGGATGGTCACGATCATGCCTCGCCCATCTAATCCAGACTACCCATTCTGAAATGGTAAAAAAATGCAAATAAGCCCTCGACAGTTCCAGAAAATCAACAGCACCCCAGAAGCTTTCCGGAATTGCATTTAGGTCCCCGTGTAAGGACCTATTTGTAAAGTCTACAGAACATTTCTTGAAAATAGGTCCCTGACCATGGACTTATTTGAAAGAAGAGTCCTCTTCTATTTTTGTGTATTTTTTCTTCTTTATTCTTACCCTAAACATGGAACATTTGTGGACCATAGACATTATTCTATCATCGTGTTATTTTTTCTACATTTTATTTCGAGTTGATATTCGAGGGTTTTATCGATTCATCTAGATTCTATTCTTTGCATTTCGACCCCGCCTTGAGTTTGATTTGAGTCCTTTTCGAGCATGTTGCTCGAGCGACTTTTATCTACTATATAGTACAACATATATACTATGTTTTTCAATGTCTTGAAAAATATTACTTTGAAAACTATTGGAAAAGATAAAAATAAAATAAAATTTTCAAAATTAAAGCCAGATAAAAAGATTTTCCTAATTTTTCTCGCTTTCTTTGAGAAGGAATGAAAATCACAAAAATATCCCATTTCATCAAAAACCCAAAGTCTAGTTATTTTGCCTCCTTGTGTTTGACCCAGTCAAACTTACATGGATAAATAATAAATGTAGATAAAATAGGAAAGAGAAGTCGCTTCACTTCATTTTCTCTCTCCTATTTTATTTATTTTGTTTGATTAACTGAGTCTCTCTTTGCGGTTCTCTACACCGACACATTTATTAACCACAAGTCAGGCCCGAGTTATCAAAATGGCGTTGTTGCCGGAGAGGCGTTAGCCATACTTTGGTTTTTTATTTTTATTTTGTGATTTTTCTTTCTTCTTGTTTCTTACAATTTTTCTCGAGTTTTCTTGATTTTCTTTCGAGTGTTTTATGGCTTTTACGATTTGTGGTTTTGATTTTTCGCCGATTTTTTCCGGTTTTCTCGATTTTTACAGTTTTTTTTATTGCTGACAAGTTTTGCAGGGCCTGTAGGATCAGTTGGCTTCTTAGGAAGCTGAACTAGTTGAGAGTACAGAGATCGACTCTTTCTCTACAAGTTGGTTGAAGAGGTACAGAGCAAGTTGGAAAAAAAATTACGTATATTTTTGTATTTTCTGAGAGAGGAAGGGGCATATGCCCGTTTTTTATTTTAGTAGAAGGGGTCCATTAAGAACATCTCGACTTGTAGACCGGACTTTGACATTTCATTGGGGTCTGTTTCGCCAGGTGCTAGTGCACTTGGGGGACCTCACCACGGGTTTTGGTTTTTCATCGATTTTCATTGTTTCACGTATTTTCGTGGAGCCTAGGGGTGCATGCTAGATTGACTAGACGACTAAAGTAGAAACATATCTCCCTAATATACGCTTAGGCGTAATTCACAAATTTTAAAGTTAATTCATTCTTTGCTAGAGTTGTTGATTTAGGATACGGTTTTTATCGCTTTTTGCATGCATTAGCATAGGTTTTAAAATTCTACGCGGATCACTTGCATGTAGAGTGCTGGCATCAGGTATGATCTCTATCTCTGCATGCATCATTGTTTTCCACCGCATTCCATGATTCTCCCTTCGTGAGACATATTTTGAAAAAATAAAAAGAACTGACATCCCGTTAGATATTGTTGAAAATATCCCAAAAAAAGTAAAAACTATAAAAATAAAAAAATTAAGAAAAACTTGACAAATAAAAAATATCTGGACTAAAAAATTATATTGGGAGAGCAATCCCCTCATTGTTTGCAGGTACTCTCCAGACAGAGGGAGGCACGTACGCATAAGGAATAGAGCCCAAATCCCTAGACTTATGCCCTAAGCGCTTCGACACACTCTCGAGTCATGTTACTTGCTGCAAGCACTTGCCTCAAACGTTAGTAGAAGTAGTCTTGTAAGTTCGGTGTGCAGCGTCGTCTTAAACACGAAATACCCGAGGAGACTACACTTGTGAGCTTGATAAAATAATTGCTTTATCACCTAACTTTAAAATTGAAAGATAAAAGACCAAACTTTTACGATCATCATTGTGTGAAGTTGGTGAACTTGGGGTTGCATTGTGTTTGTATGTGAGGTGTGCATTGTATTGCATCTTATACGCCTTCACATTCGTGTTTTTGGCTTGATATAGTATTCTCTCTCGTATTCTCTTAACATCGAAGATGATGACCAGAAGGATTTTGTGCTCAGACTCCATGAGCTTTCGATGATCCACCATTCGTTGTATGTCTTCACAGACTCAGGATGACCCTCTTCCCGAGTCGGTTCCACCTAGTCATGAGGAGAGTCATACCCAAACTCCCTCGCTTCCCAGCCCTTCAGTTGACGCAGACGTTGCTGAGGAGATACCAACTGAGGAGAGATGTATAGATGAGAGACTCGGTCCAGTTTTGGATATTACTGCAGGGATTCTAGACACACTGCAACAGATGAGTTTACAGATCAGAGATCAGTGTAGAGTTCAGGATGAGCTGAGTGCTGAGATCACTGTGCTGAGAGATGGAGCCGGGAACCCACCACCACCAATCGTCGTTCCCGCTACTTTGAGAGATGAGTATGACCCGGGAGCTAGGACGTTGTACCATTTGATTCGGTTACCACCGAATCAAGGGTCATACGAGCTGAGACCATCTTTTATTTCTTTGCTTCCCAAGTACTACGGGAACACTTCAGAGGAGTCGTTTACCTTTCTGCAGCAGTTTGAGATGATTTGTGTATGGCTAGTTATCCAAGAGTTATCCAGGAGGTTGTTCGCATCAAGGCCTTTCCCTTCGCCTTAGCAGATAAGGCGCTTTATTGGTTGAGTCACTTATGGAGGGAGATTTCTATATGGGACAATCTGAAGTCCACATTCCTACGTAAATATTTTCCTCTGGGACGGACGAACATAATGACGAGTCAGATCTCTAATTTTACACAGTTACTGCATGAATCATTTCATGAGGCGTGGGACCGATTCAAGGATTTAACAGAGAGATGCCAACATCATGAGATACCATTGAAGGTGCTAGTACAGAACTATTTTGGAGGACTCTAACTGGATATTCAGAGCCTAGTGAGTGCTTCATGTGGCGGTAATGAAGGTGCTAGTATAGATTATTTTGGAGGACTCCAGTTGGATGTTCAGGGCCTAGTGAGTGCTGCATGTGGCGGTAGTTATCTGAATAGGGATGCCGAGTTAGTTTGGTCCATCTTTGAGGGGATGGTGGAGAATCCACGTGTTATCGATTCCACTCGGGCATTCCAAAAGGGCCCACAACCACCACACCAGAGAGAGAGCATCAGAAGGTGGCACATGTTTCAGATTCTGAGTCACAAGATGGCATGAGATTTATTAGTGAGAAGCTTACATTAGTCGATGTGATTCAGAAGCAAGTTGAGGATTTACAGCCGCTGCGAGAGTTGGAGAAACTCTCATTACTTCCTCAGCAGTTGAGCGATCTGACGAAGAAGGTGACCGAGTTGTAGCTTCAGTACCAACAGACCCGTCCTTCTTCCACTTATCATCCTGTTCGGAGATCTTTACCTGCCCCTCCCTCCCGTCAGATATAGTTTGTTAAGAGCGAACCGGTTCAGCCTCCTGAGACTCTGCAGATTGATTGGCATAAGGATTCGTCCAATGCCAATTCGAGTCAGATCACTAACACTAGAGATGTTGATGTTGATTCTCATGCCACTCTTGAGATCAATGGGAAATGGTATGCCCCTATTCAGCTTTACCACACTTTACTCCTCGGAGAGTACACCACCACCAGCAGCAGTATAGTCATCCGCAGGATGGACGTCCACATTTTCAGCACCGCCAGCACTACAAGCAGCAGCAGTCTCACCAGCACACATATCTGAGACCACATTATTTTCAGTATCCTGCTACACCTCAGCATACACATCATTACCAGCAGCAGCAGTCTTCCTTCACACCACAGAGATCTCCTCAGCCTTACACACCACAGCAACACACTCCTAGACAGGAGAGAGTAGATAGCCAGGGTCACCGCACTGAGTCTGAGATGTCTTCATAGGACTTGGCACTGAACCAGATAATGGACATGTTGAGCATGCTCCATACAACACACATGACAGAGATGGAGTGGGTTAACCATCGTCTCGATGAGTTAACCGCGCCCAAGACCACTCTCCCAGCCCAGCCTCAGATGAATTCGAACAACAAGAGGAGGCATTCAGATCAGGTAGACTCCACTATAGGTACAATCTCTTTTCCTGAAATTTTATATAACTTCATTCATCTCAGGAGCGATAGATCACCACGAGCACTTGATCAAGAGGATGAGAGGGCACATGATGAAGAGCGAGAGCTGATCCATGATGATACACATTTTGATGTTGAGGAGGAGGACCACCATGATGATGAGGACCAGCAAGATGTCCAGCTTGATGACCAGAGAGAGGAGAGCGATGTAGAGACAGTAGACATGGACACAGGCGACTCAGAGGATGATACCATGCTAGACCATGCAGACACTCCCAATGCAGAATTTTCTTCTTTTGTTTTAGATAGTTTTGTACATACTTTTGAGACTCTCGATGTACATGTTAATTATGTTTTTGATGATTTGAATAAAGATGTTGAGTTTGTTGTTCCCTAGCTTGTTTCTTTTCCCGATGCCTTGTATGGAAAAGGAAAGAAAGATGCCAAAAAGAATGTTGTTACTCCATAGACTGAGCGATTATTTAAAGATCACATTTTCCTGAAGATTCCACTCCATGATGCCTTGGATCACTTCCCTACGCTCAAGCAACATTTGAAGAATAGATGTACCACACATAGGAAGAAGAGATCGCGTATATAGAAACATGTTTTGACCAAGGCCACATCATGTGCTATTCAGAATGGATTACCCAAGAAGAAAAAGGATTCAAGAGCATATTATGTCGGATGCAAGATTTCCCATGCAGCATTCGATCGCACTCTATTAGATAACGGGTCCTCGATCAATTTGTTACCATAGTGTTTACTCGACAAGCTCGAGTAAGGCCCTCTTTACAAATCCCATGTGATCTTTCAGTTTGCTGATCAATCTATAAAGAGACCTTGGGGCATTTTGAGGAATGTTATCGTGACCGTGCATGGCATGCAGTTCTCATTGGACTTTATTGTCTTGGACATGGATTGCCCTACACAGTTGCACCTTACCCCAATCATTCTTGGGAGGCCTTTCTTGGAGACCGTGAAGGCTCTCTTCGATTATGATATAGGGAAGGTATCTTTTCACGTCGAGGGCGAGAAGGGACATATAGAGACGGCGAGAGAATCAAATACATCTAGTGTCGCATCTACAGCCAGTTCAGATGCCTTGAGTTCTTTAGCCACCTACAATTACATGGATGAGGTTTGCCTTGATAACCTTGAGAGGTATCGAGTAGAGACCCAGGATATCCTAGTAGAGGATGGGTGTGAGACTACAGTTGGCAGTTCTTCTGATGGTACACTATATTTCAACATGGATGATAATGAGCAGATGGAGCAGATACCTAATGATTTGATTGCAGATATTTCAGATACTGCGAGTTCACACGATTCCTCCACTTCAAATGATTTAGCGATTGATTTTTATTTAGCTGAGTTATTTTCCTCTAGTCATTCTGAGGATGAGCACAATAGCGAGCTGGGTGATGTTTTAGACATCTTTTGTAGTCTGACTCTGGAGCATATTGAGATGGTGGACAACCACATTACAGACATATCTACCACTAGCACAGATCTCATTACACATACATATGAGGTTACAACAGAGCCAGATTCTATCTTGATAGAACAGAAAACATTGCCACCAAATATGAAATATGCTTTCCTTGTAGGTCCACATCGACAGTTTTCAGTCATTATCAGCTCATCTTTGACCCAAGAGCAAGAATCTCGTCTGATGGAGATTCTTGAAAGAAACCGCAAGGCTATGGGGTGGATTGTATCTGATCTCCGCGAGATAAATCATGCTTTGTGTTCTCACCATATCTATCTCAATCATGACAACAAACCTTCTAGAGAGTTTCAGCGCATGCTGAATCTAGTTTTACGAGAGGTTGTCAAGAAAGAGATTATGAAATGGTATGACGCAGGGTTTATTTATCCCATCTCCAACTCTGAATGGGTTATCCCATTACATGTTGTCCCGAAGAAGTCAGAAATTCAGATGGTTAAGAATGAGAGTGGAGAGGAGATTCCAAAGAGAGTAACCAAGTCGTGGTGGATGTGCATTGATTACATGAAATTGAACGCGCGACAAAGAAGGATCACTTCCCTTTGCCTTTTATAGACCAGGTCAAAGAGGTTGGCAGGGAAGGAGTATTGTTTCCTTGATGGTTACTCCGGATACAACCAAGTTACTATTGCTCTTGAAGATCAGGAGAAGACCACTTTTACATGTCCCTTTGGCATGTATGCTTTTAGACTGATGCCCTTTGGATTGTGCAATGCCCCTGCTACATTCTGGAGGTGCATGCTTGCCATTTTTGCAAACATGGTTGGTGATTTTCTCGAAGTCTTTATGGATGATTTTTCAGTTTATGGTGAGTACTTTGATGATTGTTTACCGCACCTAGACCAGGTTCTTCAGAAATGTTGTGAGGTAGATCTCATTTTGTCATGGGAAAAGAGCCATTTTATGGTTACAAACGGGATCGTGTTGGGGAATGCCATCTCCAAGCAAGGCATGGAGGTTGACCCTGCCAAGGTGGATGTCATCAAGCGTCTTGAGCCACCATCCAACATCAAGCAGTTACAGTCTTTTCTCAGGCATGTTGGCTTTTACAAACGATTCATCCAGGATTTTTCTAAGATTGCCCGACCGTTAACTGAATTATTAGAAAAATACACGGAGTTCTTGTTAGATGACAAATGTCTTAGTGCCTTTCTCACATTGAAGGAGATGATTATAAGTGCTCCTATCCCACAGCCACCTGATTTGTGTCTTCCCTTTGAGATCATGACGGATGCTTTAGATTTTGCGGTCGGGGTTGTATTAGGACAGAGGAGGAATGGAATTCTTATTGCTATCCACTATGCCAGCCAGATTTTAGACGATGCTCAACACAACTACATAGTGACAGAGAAAGAGATGTTGGCAGTGGTATTTGCATTGGACAAATTCAGATCATATCTTCTTGGCTCAATGATTACATTTTACACAAACCATTCGGCTATCAGATTTTTTATAGAGAAGAAGGATGCCAAGGCACGCCTTCTTAGATGGATTCTCTTTCTCCAGGAGTTTGATTTGGACATTAGGGATAAACCTGGGGTAAAGAACGTGGTAGTTGATCAAGTCTCCCGATTACAGATAGAGCAGCCTTCAGATGAGTACACGTCAGAGATTGCAAAGAGATTTCCAGATGAGAGTATCTTTGCAGTTACAGAGCTCTCATGGTATGCAGATATAGTGAACTTTCTGGTTATGTAGAAGAGTCCAAAGGGTTGGCCGAAGGACCGAGTCGACAGGCTAGTTTCCGAGGCATGATACTACCATTGGGAGGATCCGATTCTTTTTCATGAGGGATCAGATTGTGTTTACATGCGATGTATTCCTCAAGAGGAATACAATAGTGTCCTCACTCTGTGTCATTCCTTAGAAGTAGGGGACATTATTCAGGGAAGAGGACAGCGCAGAAGGTACTTCAGAGTGGATTTTGATGGCTAACACTTACTAGAGATTCTTGCACATTCTTGAATAGTTGTCCAGATTATCAGAGAGCAGTAGGGACAGTCAGTGCTAGAGATGCGATGCATATGCGACCTGTTATCATTTGCGAGATCTTTGACGCATGGGGCATAAGTTGCATGGGATCATTTTCTTCGAGCAGTGTCTTTGAGTACAATCTTCTCGTTGTGGATTATGTTAGTAGATGGGTGGAGGCTATACCTGCACGAACCGCTGATAGCAAGACAGTGTGCAGATTCCTGAGGGAACATATTATTTCACGGTTCGGTATTCCACGTATTCTTATTTCAAATGGGGGTAGCCATTTCATTAATAAGGAGGTGAAAAAGCTAGTGAAGAACTATGGCATTGATCACATAGTAGCTTCTCCTTACCACTCACAGATGAACAGCATGGCTGAAGTTTCAAATAGGGAGGTTAAATCCATTCTTCAAATATTGGTATGACTGGATAGGAAGAACTGGTCACGGCTTCTAGAACAGGTTCTTTGGGCATATCATACTGCATATGAGACTCCCTTAGGTACTTCACCCTTCAGATTGGTTTGTGGGAAGCTATGCCATTTGCTCGTAGAGATCATACACAAATCTGAATGGACTATTAGAGAAATTTCACTTGATATGCAGAAAGCATGAGCCAAGAGGAAGATGGATCTGAATGAGCTAGTAGAGATTCGAAATCAGGCATAGAAAACACCCTCATTTATAAGGACAAAGTGAAGAGATGGCATGATAGACATATTCAACACAATATCTTTATTCCTGGTCAGAAAGTATGGTTGTTCAATGCACGATTGAGAATTTTTCTTGGCAAATTAAAGAGCAAGTGGGAAGGATCGTACATAGTCAGAATGGTGCACGACAATGGAAGTATTGCTATATCAGATGTCTCACCTGGTGTAGAGTCATTCATGGTGAATGGGTAGATGCTGAAGCACTTCATGGAGATTACTGATCATCTGGCTTGTGTTGAGGTGGTCTACTTTGTATAGGATGCATGACTACTCTTCCACTTCACTTCATCCTGTACCGAGACTTGTGAGCCTTTCAGTTTTCTAGAGTACACCACATGTATATTCTTCGTAGTCCACAATCATCCTCCTCCCATTTTTTTCATCTTATATGCTTAGGATACCATATCTTAAGTATAGGGGAGACCGATTGCCCGTTGATTTGCACCTTTTGTTTTTATTCGTTTTATTTTTCTTTTGTTTCCATTTCTTTTCCACTAATCACTGGTCCCTAACTTTTGGCCACGTCCTTTTCTATACTTATGGTGCCTTATCCTAAGTATAGGGGGGACCGAGTGATTTCGTTGATTTCATTTCTTTTTCTTTCTTTTGTTTCTTCGTTATATATTCTTTTTTCTCAGTCGTCTCATTTTTATCTTCCATTATACTTACGATGACCTGATCGTAAGTATAGGAGGGTCGACTGGCTTCTATTCTTTCGTTCCTTTTCACCCACTTTTACTTAGCATGAGTTATGTCCTCCTTTTTCTCTTTTGACGCTATGAGGACATAGCACACGCTAAGTATAGAGGGGTGCGTATATATTGAATATATACTTGCATCCATAACTCATACTTTTATGTATTTTCTATATCTATAAAATCCATAAAAAGTGGGTAATAGTTAATTTAAAATCTATTTATTTATTTATAAAATCCTTGTAAATAAGTAAAATATGTCTAAAATCCTTATTTAAAATTCTTATTTAAAAATGTATTTAAAATATGTATAATATGTATAATACTTATTTAAAATCCTATTCATTAAAATATGTGTAAAAATACCTTAATCCTTGTAAAATATTTTTATATAAAATTTGTAAAATATATTAGTTATTTAACCCAAATAAAACATGGGTAATTTATCTTGTAAAATTCTTGTACAAAGACTTGTTTATAAAAATTGAAACAAATCCATAAAAAATGTAAAGTCATAAAACTCATAAAATTACAAAATCCTTAAAATCCACAAAAATGGGTAAAATTCATAAAATATACTTCACAAAAACATGGTTACATTTGCATTAGCATTTTTCAGAATAAATTTGATTTCTAGAACTAAAGATTGGGAATAGTCTAAGGGACGGAGCTTGATTATGGCATTTAACTCTCATTGTGAGGAGCCTAGTTAGGAACTTGAATTTAGACTCTTCGGGTCTTTGACTCAAATCTTTAGGTCCCATGATTTGGGAAGTCAACTTAAACGTGCCTATGTAGAATACTTGGCATCATCCATTTAACTCTTCATCAGTGAACCAATTTTAGACACATGCACTTCGCACTTAGCTTGACTTGCATGGGGTTGCGAAGGGCATTCCTTTTTAGTGGTGCATTTTCATCCTTCTCTAGTGGTACGAACGTATAAATAGCGGAGTTGTGGGGTTGAAATAATGCTTCGGATGAGGGAAGGATTTGCTGGCACAATTTTTCCAAGACCTCAAAAAATGGACGGAATGAAAAGATGCTCTATCCGTTGAGGCACAAAAAGATTGATGCGGTGCAAGCAACATTACAATGCCAATTCAAAGAAGAAACCACCAATTACAAATATGACCACAATGGTCCAAAATTCCATTAAAAAGCTTGCACATCTTAGTGGAGACTTGATGAATATGTGATTCATCACTCTTAAAATTGAAAATAGAGCTTTGTCCCTGGGTATTTAGCTTCATATTTCCCTTTATCTTGCATAAATAGCATTCATGCATCAATCCATAAAATATGCATTTTAGCATTCATTCTTGCATTTAAATAAGAAGCCAATTCCAAGTGTAAAATCCACATGTAAAAATTCCACCTATTCATTTGTATTTTATTCCCTCTAAAATAAAACAACACCTTCCCTATAGTATGTACACCATTAGTTAATAATATAGGGAAGAAGACCAGAGTCCCTCTTTTGTAAAATACCCAATAAAGCCATAAAACCCCTGGACCTTAGAATGCACATATCTCTCTCCTACCAACTCTGAATTAGGTCTACTCACCTTCATAATAATACACATCCTGAGACCATTAAAATGAGACTAATTTCATTCAATTCGGAGCTCGTAGGCAAAAGTTGGATTTTTGGGCCTCCTTCTATACTATACATATATATATTTGTATTCTTGTATTTTTGTATCATATTTGACCTCATCTCCATTTTTGGTCAATATGAAATTTGTAGATCTCATCGAGATCTACAACTTTCATGTTTTGAGTTTTTCCAAATTCGCCCCCCTTCTCTCTCTAATTTCATTTCTCCTTTTAGCCACTCACAGCTGGCCACGTGGCGCCCTCTGATTGCGCCACGCGGCCCGCTCCCTTTGACTCATCCACCCTCACCGCCTGCTGTTGGATCCCTTCTTGATCCAACGGCCTGAGGATCTCCACGTATGCCTTAATTCACCACCGTCTGATCAAGTCCCAGATCTCATCCAAGCCATCCGCTAGCGCCTTTTTCCCTTCGTGCCACGTAGCACTTTGAGCGCCATCCGATCTCGCTCTGAGAGTAATGATCTACACCTTCATCAACGCCTTCTCTCTCCACCATCCGATCATAGAGCAGATGTAATCTCGCTCGTCCCTTCGCGTCGCATCCTCAGCATGCCACGTGGTGCGGTGTGGGCCCTCAGATGTCACGCCCTCGATCATATCCAGGCGTCGATACGTGCCTCCATCTGGACCGTTGGATCACGAGATCCAACGGTCGAGACATCATCGTCAACCTCCGCAAGCCCCGCTCTCACGTTCTCCACCGTGCGCAAGGGGCCGCCACCTTTCTATTTTCGGCTCCATGCCGACCACCTTCTCCGACCACTGACGCCACCACGATGGAGCCCACTCATCCCTTTATTTATTCACATCCCATTTATTTATTCACCAATAATTCATTTTTTGGATCCATTTTATTCTTGATTATTTATATATCAAATGAAGAAACTTTGTACATGAAAGTTGTAGATAAAAATGTATAGAAAAATACAAAATTTACTTTACATAAAAATAATACACAGTATGCTTGTTATACTCAGAATTAAAATCCAAAGCTCAAACTTTCCAGGCCCATATCTTCTCAGTAAAAACCACATAAAAATCACATTTAATTGTATATAACTTTTAATAACCTATTTAATGAAGGTTTCATTCAATTTGGAGTTAAGGTGTGAAAGTTGTATTTTAGACTCCTATTGTATAGTTTACATGAATAAAATATTCATTTTATTTAATCTTTATAATTTTTATTTTATATTTTTATAATTTTGTAAATATATTTATATAATATGTACATATTTAGAATAGAATAAAACAATGAAGAAAACAAAGAAATGGTCTATATAAATACATAGATGAAATACCTATATTCATACATATACAAAATATACCTCAATTTATTTAAGTATACAAACCATCAGAAATTTACAACAAAAATAAATTTGTGCATATAAAAATAAGTTATAAATAAATAAAATATGAAAATAAAATAATAAAATCAAAAATACAAAAAAAATAAGATATACATAATATAGGTAAATATACATATAACTAAAACCCTAAAAGGTAACCTATAATAAATGAACCCATAAAAATAAATAAAAATCGTATTAAAATACTACATAAATTAATAAGATTTTTTTTGTTTTATAACGTAAAATTAATAAATTCATTTGATATTTATTATTCATTTTACAAGGCATTTCTGCTTTGTTTTTTCTGGTTGGTCTACGTGGACTAACTAGAGTCGTTTTTTTGTTAACCCAAGTCAACTTGTGCTTCCCCACCTCTGACATCTGTCAGAACCTCGAGCGCAATACTTCCTCGAATTTTCCAAGTTGCCATGTGCCTCCATTCACCTAAAGTCCTTCATAGATTTTGTTTACATCACAATTGCAATCCTCGCCTACTCTTTAGATTCTCCTGTTCTGCATTGAGCCATGAATAAATCTTGATTTAAGATCGACCAAACCTCTGTATATAAATAAAAGACCCATTCCTTCTTTCATTCCTTGATCCCTCTCCGAGCTCTATAGTGCCTCTAACCATGTGCATGAAAGTTCGTCGATGACAGCGATAGCTTCCCCTAGGCTTGGAGCAACGCAAGAGGAGGAGAGGAGGTCCATGCAGCACTCCGGCAGCGTTCTTCTCCTTGGCGTCCCAACTAGGTAAGAGTTGCACACTTTACTTCCTTTAGGTAGATTTAGGTTAATTTTGAATTGGTTCGATCACATGGAGTTCGGCTCCAGCCTTTGTTTCGCTAATAATCGCCTTGTTATCGATTCACTCTCCATACCATCTCACTCCCTAGTCAGTTCTCCATTGATCTGTATCATTTCCCCCTTGAATCGAGCTTAATTTGAGGTGATCAAAGCTCCATCTTTCATCCTCGTCGGAGATGCACCCACCGCATCATTCACGGGGTTTCAGATTTCCTTTTCGGGTCGTGAGGAACCTCTCGAGCCATGAGTCTTTTGTGAAGGACCAACCTCCTAGAGAACCACCTAGAGCCTCGATTCGAGGCATTTTACACTTCTCAGGTTGCGTGAAGCCCTAACTGCTTGCTAGATCTCCACCGATAAGATCTAGATATTCTATAGGCCCATGCCGATGCGGAATGGTCCAAGGAATCAACAGAGCCTTTCAGTATGAAGATTGGTGCATGGAGTCACGTGGAATCTAGATCGAAGCTCAGCCTCTCGGTTATTGTTTGTGTTCTTGTAGATGCTCCAGATGTTGTCAGATCAGAAGGCCTCCCCAGTTCTGATCTATGCCCTTGGATCAAGACCAAAGCGATGTGCAACTTTAACCGTGGATACGTTTAAGTGACAAGCACCTCGTCGTTTGATGGCACGCAAATAAAGGGTAATTTGCATTGTAACCCCTTTGCATTTTTTATTTTCTTTTAGTACTTAAATAGTCATCTAGAGTGTAAATAATAGTGTAAAATTTACATGTAACCCCTCAAGCTTTCATTGGTCTTTCACCTAGATCCATGCCACCTCATCTCACATGGCTGATTAATCTAAATTACCCTTTTTTAATTCATTATTTTTATGTTGTAGTTGGTAATAGGGATTAATCAAGAAATAACCACTTAATTAATTAATCAAATGTAATCGAAGCGATTTTTATGTTTATTTAACATGGGCAAGCCCCAGGGTCGAACTCAAGGAGGCAGCAGAACAACATAGGTTTAAGTCTATCAAATTTTATGTGTGGTTTTCGAGGTAGATTTTTTTAGTATTTTTAATGCAAATTTTTAATGCAAATTCAAATGTGGACAATTTTAAAGAATAAAATGTGATTTTTAATTAAATGGAGTCCAAAATTATAAAACTTGGCCAAGATGTTAATTTGATGAAGTAAATGATATGCAATTGTTTTGGAATATTCTGATGCAAAACAAATATTTATGAATTAATGAATGCAAACATAGTGAATCTCAATAATTAATTATAATAAATATTAAACCTATTTATTTATAGGGGATAAAATTATCAAAGATCTATTACTAGGTAATCTATCTCAGAAATCATAAACTCTAAAAATGTAAATTTTAATGCCTATTAATAATCAATTATTGAAATGCATAAAATAATTTTTACAGAATAAAATATGCATGCAAATGCGATGATTTTTTAGCACAGTGTAAAATTAAACTAAATCTATGATCGACTTTTTGGTAATTTTTCGAGCAATGGTTAATTATCTATGAACTTCAGAGCAATAATGGGGTAAAATATGCAAGATTTCATAAGAATATTAATTTTTAATTAACTACGGAGAACAAAATTAAGAAACACATGACATAATGTAAAGAAATAGTTGATGAACAATATGCTAATTTTTTAATAGTAAAAAGATGCAAAAATATTGTTTGAATAAGAGATCAAAGTCAGGGTTCTATTTGCAAATTATAATAAAATAAATATAATAAAAACTGTGCACGGGGGCATGGATGTTAATACATAGACCTGGAGGGGTCCTGCACAAAATGCCCAACGGGTCACGTGCACCTCACAAGACCCTTGGGCAGCGGGGTAGCGGTGGAATTTGGATTAACGTTGGGGGATTTGGCGCAAATCTTTCCTCACTCATGTGTGCGGATCATGTGAGGGGAGGGGGCTTCGTATTACGTACCTGATGGAAAGGGGTAGCTGGTAGAGGATCATCAATGAAGGAGCTACAGCTTCGTTTGGTCCTTCTGCTGATGTAGACGAACCACTGCGAGGTGATTGGGGACGAACATAAGAGGGCTGAGCTCTGGCTGGCGGAGGAGACCATGAGCCCTATTAATGAAGATGTACAGATGTATGGCAGTGGAGTCTGCTAGATGGAAGTGCAGGTCGAGCTGCTGGTGGATAGCGGTGGCTCCGAGAGTGGTCGGCAGGTACTGCTACTCTGTGCGAAGCGAAATGGATCGCCTGGGAAGAGCAGGACCCCACGGCTGGAGGAGTCAGCCGGATAAGGACGGAGCAAGGGTGATGGATCCTACTCAATGTCGAATGCGAAGTGATGGTGGGGTGAGCTCGACATAGGCGGTGGAGGCTAAGTAATCGATGGTGGTTCGAGGAGCGAAGGCAAGGCGGAGCACTTGCTCGAAGAAGATGTGCTGCTATAGGGTGTGGTGTCTGACGTAGGTGAAGGATGAGGGAGAACGGAGTGGATAGAGGGTGTACGGTGGAGAAGATGATGGGTGGAGTGGCGGAGGAGCGACGAGATAGATGGAAGAGGGAGACGAACATGTGGAAGGGGAAGTGCCTAGAGGAGAAGGATCGATGGCCGAATGGCTGGAGCTGTGGCAGTAGCAAGGTACGAGCTGCGATGGCTGCGAGGCCAGATCACACCGCAGGAAGGGGGTCTAGGAGCCACCAGGCGTTGTCACCATCTGGTCAGATTCCTTGGATCTTGTACCTTCAGATCTTGGAATGGCAGATGGATCTCAAGAGGGGCGGCGACGAGGGATATATAGGGGGAAGGCGGCGACGGAATTGGAAGGGATTGGAGGCGGCGATCGGTCAGTGATTGGAGATTTATCGGAGATGGGGGTCGTGAGATCGAGGGAGGCAGTTCAGTTAATCTAGAAGGAGATCAGGGCGATGGGGATTGGATTGATTGGACGAAAGGTGGTGGCGGGATCAACAGAGGAGACGAGATACGGGGGCGACGGAGATATGGAAGGTGGCCAACGGTGAAATTGGGGGAGAACATGAAGAGTAGTGGTCGACCGATCGGTGAGATCAGATGGCCATGATCATGCCATGTGGCATTATTTTATTATTATTATTATTTAAATGAAAAATTAAAATTTAAAAATCCAAAAAATGGGTGACACATGGTGGCTCCAGGAGCTGCCACATGTCACTCCCAGAAAATTCACAAATTAAAAAGAAAAGAAAATAAAAAATAGTAAACAACCTCATATCGAAAAATTTTCTTCATAGAAGTTACTCATCTTGATGAGATCTACAACTTTCATGAAGAGATCAAAACCAAAATAGGCCATTTGCATAAAGTGATATTTTTGGTGGCACTCTATGTACATAGAATACCTTGATTTTTGGGGTTTATAATTTTTATTTTTAAATAATATAAAAATTGAGAAAAAAATAAAGGGCAACTATTTACACATAATCTATTTTTTGGATTTTTAATAATTAATGAAATAAAGGAATAAAATAAAAGGGACTTATTGTACAAAATGTCAATGAAGACTCGGGCTTGGTCAGTTTCTTTGACTTCAACCTTATTTTGGATTTTGATTTTTATGTATTTTAATAAAACTTTTGTTAAAGAAAGTAAATGGAAAAAGAAATAAAATAAAAAGATTCAAATATGGCCATAAAATAATAGGTCAAAATCGGGTAAAATACACAATGTACAAAAGAGGCCCAAAACCCAACTTCCACATATTAGCTCCGATTCACTTGATCTTGGTCTTGTTTTGAAGGTAATTGAACGTACATTAGACAAAAGTGAGTAGGATCAGATCGTACATTGTAGTAGAGAGATATCAGTGTTTTAGTTCGACTATCCTGAAATTAGGGTTTTAATTTGTGAGCCACTTATTCTTGTTAGCGATATTTTGTATTTTTTATTTATTTTTGTTAGTAATATGTACACAATGGAGGTGGTTTAAGGTGATTTGGAGTTAGCGTGAATTAATTAAAATTGGGGAATTTATCTTATTCCACATGTCAATTGGGTTGGATTTTTTGTTTCCTGTTTTATGCAATTATGCATGATAAAATGAAATTATTATTTATACATGCATGAATGTTAATAATGCAATTTAAATGATGAAATGCTAATAAATTTTGGAGAACCGAGCTTAATTATTCTCTTTTAGAGTAATGGGTCACAGATTCATCAGTGGCTTGCCACGTGAGTTGGCTATTTTGTGGGCATGCCCCTCCGGATTTGTATATTAATTTTTAGTACATAAAGTTGTATACTCAGTGTTATATTTTGTGGAAAAATTGTAAATAGGACTTGAAACTTTTGCATACTTGCATTTATGCCCCTCCAGGGTGGATACATTTTATATATTTGTGGTTTAGTTGCATATGTCTCCCTGGATTTTGGTTTAGAGTTCAGAAATGCATGTATATTGTGTATTTATTGCAAACAGGTCCCTTCCAATACATGCATTTTTGTGTATTTTGTTTCATTTACTAAAAATAGGTCATGTTTGTATTTACTTGTGTAAAAAATCATGAATATGCCTAGGATGTCATATTTTCACGTAGAGATTTTTATTTTGCATTCCCTTGCATTTATTTATTTATTTATTAAAATTTAAATAGTGAACTTTTTGTCCATGTCTAACTCTAAAAATGCCAAAAAGATATCAAAATGCCTTTAAAAATTGCAAAAAAATTAGAGCATGCTTATTATTACCTATATTGACTCTAGACTAAAAACCCTAAAAATAGAAAAAGAAAAAGACTAAAAATTAAAAAGCTCCAAAATCTAGTAAAAAAAGAAAAAAATCACCAAAAATTCCAAAAATATTTATTTTTGTCCCTAAATTTTTATATATTATTATTTACTTATTAAAATTGATTTGAAGAATTTTTTACATTTTTTGTTATTTTTAATCTTCAAATCAATTCAGTCTATTTATTTAATCCCTATTTTGGGATATTTGTTACTTTAAAAGTACATAAAAATTTGCAAAAATTCTGGAAAATCAGAAAAAAATTGAAAAATTATGAAAAACCCAGAAAAATGGAATTCTGCAATTTTTGGACTATTTATAAATATATACCATATACTATCTATATGTATATACATATATATCTATATATTATCTATATACTTATATCATGTGCTAATATATTCTATATAAATATACACTTATTTTATTTTTCAACAATCGAAAAAAAAAATTACCTTGTTTGTATTTGATTGTCTTCTTTCTCTTTTATATCCCTACCTATATGCATGTATGTAATATATTATTATTATTATTAAATTACCTATATACATATATTCACTATTAATTCAATTCAAAAATTAAAAACCAAAAAGCCACATAAAAAGACTTAAAAAACAAGTATGTACATATTTCACATTGATTAGCAATAATCATAGGCTACCTAGCTTGCTCTCTATGGTTCGACCTCTACATGCTTACATGTTATACATTTTTGTTTATAGAGTATAATAAATTGTGCCTCACAATTTTGGCTATTCATTGCTTATTTAAACACGGTGGGTACTTATTGATTGACTCAAGATTTTTTGTGGGTCGTCTCGGCGACACACTATCTTCGCACTCCTTGAGGATACATTTTCTGACCCTCTAGAAAAACCCCTAGTCATCAGTCGTGCAAGCGAGAGTTGGTCATATTCTTTTATGGATAGATTAAGCATGCAATATAGCACACAAATCTTTCTAACTAGGGAAGTATGGATTATTAAGTCCAAGATCCTAATGATTAAGATAGGTTAACTCTAAATTTCTAGATCTCATAAACCAAGTGTTATGAATCTCAACAAGCCTTAAGAGAATGTGTAAGTGATAGGGAAACAACAATTTATTACTTAGCAGGTTAATTAGTTAAAAATTTTGTTTGAAAATTTTTATTAACAAAAACTATAGAACAAGTACCTTTCAAAGAGAAAAAACACAAAATAGATAGAACACAACATTTGATAAACACCACAAGAACATCACAGGAGTACCAACACAACACTACCAAACATTAGCTTCTCAACCTCAAGCATCAGGCTTGAATCCACGAGATTTAAAATCACATATAACCTTATGCTTCACTTGCTTCCTCCTCAAAGAGTAGACCCCATAATCAGAATAGGAAAGATCTTCATTGACTTGAAAAATTAAGCTCCTTGAATAATGCCATTCTTCCTCAAAAGTAATATCCATCTACATGGGAAGACTTGAAGTTTTCTAAAATGGAAGGAAGATGTATCCAACTCTTATTTTCTGCAATAGTCCTAAGAGGTTGTCTTAAAAGAGAAAAGCTGGACTTATGAGGATGACCTAACTTATAAGAGACGTGATCTCTAGGCTTTTGAATGTCCTCAAAGAAAGGTGCATGCTCGTCCATATCCAACTCTTCCAATAACATATTATCTTCCTTAATAGGCATTGCTCTTTTTAAAGAAATCTTTATCAACTTGATCGTCCAAAATAAGAGTTTACATCTAAACTCTTTTCCATGCTTAACTATGTAAGGACATCAAACTAGGCAATCTTTTAAAGCCTAAAGACCCCAATGGTTCAAAAAGTAACCATTACTCCAAAGGCACCCCTTCGGAATTTGAGAAACTGAAATAAGGTGATTTTCATTCTTTCATTCTTTTTTAAAAAAACTGTAAATATATACATAAAATAATGTGTTATTGTGTCAAAACAATTTGTACCTTTTCCAAAATAATGTGTAAAATATTTTACAAACCATGTCAAATAGATATAAAAAATTTTCAAATATTTTACAAACTATTTTTACAAACTATTTTTTTCAAATCTCCATACCCATATCCCAAAATAAATATACAAACATTTGAAAATACGAGTTATGAATAAAAGTATATATGCAATATATACACAGGCCCCCCTATATTTAGCTTGTGCTATGTCCTCATAGCACTAAGTGAAATGAATGATATAGTCCATACTAAGCATAAAGAGGAAAAGCAAGATAAGGACATGAAAATTTGTTAGACCCTCCCTATACTTAGGCTTAAAATAGCCTAAGTGGAGAGTTGAAGGACATAGAAATTGGGTACAAAAGAATAGAAATGGAAATATAACAACTAAGAAGAACAGGGTTTCGGTCTCCCCTATACTTAGGTTAAAAATAGCCTAAGTATAAATAATTAAGTGAAGAATAGAAGGACTAAGGAGATAATGAAAGATAACCTAGAAGAATATATATAACTAGGGTTGGTCCCCCCCCCCACACTTAGTTAGGAGTAAAAGGTTAAAAAACGAATAAATCAAACCCTAAAAGAATAGATCAAGTATCAATAAATAGAATAGATGAATATGCAAGATGTTGAATCTGTCAGATCTGAACCTTCAAGATGTGGCTTCATGGTGCATCTGAAGTATCTGTAAGGAACTCAATAAGGATGAAGTCAATTACCTCAACTAGAACCAACCATTCTTTAGAATCTACAAAGTGCATCAACAGTTGGCCATTGACTAGGAAAGAGCGTGCACCATCTATGAGATCAGCAATCTCTGCACTTCCATTATTGTGCACTTCCTTCACTATATAAAGACCCGTCCACTTTGAATTTGATTTCTCATGGAAAATATTCAAATTAGCATTGAACAACCATACCTTTTGTCCCGGGATAAAGTTCTTGCATGTAATATGCAGATCATTCCACTTCTTCACTTTGTCCTTATAAATCAAGATGTTGCCATATGCCATGTTTCTAATTTCCACTAGTGCATTAAGGTTCAAGTCTAGGAAAAATTTCCCTAGAAGACAACTCCAATTAATTTTCATTATTGTCCACTCAGACTTGTGAATCACTTCAGCGTGCAAATGGCATGGCTTGCCATAAATCATTCTAAAAAGTGAAGTACCAAGTGGAGTCTAGTAGGACATGCTATAAGCTCATAGAACTTGGTCCAATAGCTGGGACCAATTCTTCCTACCAGGACAGACCAACTTCTGAAGAATACTCTTCACCTCCCTATTTGAAACCTCTGTCATATTGTTCGACTGTGGGTGGTAAGGACTAGTAACTCTGTGCTCAAACTTGTAGTCCTTAACTAAAGATTTAAACTCTCTATTCACAAAGTGGTTGCCTCCATCTGAAATCAAAACCTTATATAGCTTCCACCCACCTTGACAAATACAATCTCTAACAAGATGTACTAAAATCCATTGTTATTTGGAAAGGGGCCCATGAAATCTATGCCCCATGCGTCAAAAACATCATAGGATATCACTGGTTGTATGGGCATCTCTATATCCAACAATCCCTCCCATCCTTTGATAAATAGGACACGAACGTACAAAATCCATAGCGTATTTAAATAAGGTCTGCCAAAATAATCCTCATTGAAGTACTTTGTGAGCAGTTCTTTTTCCTGAATGGTGTCCTCCTGCTTCTAATGAATGACAATATGTTATGACACTCTGGTATTCCTCCTGAGGAATACATCTTCTCCAGACATAATCCGATCCTTCAAAGAAAAGGAACAGATCCTCCTAGTGATATATCCTCTAATCCAACTTCAGTTGGCCAATACTGCACATTGTCTAACCATGAGGAACTTGTGTGGAACAAGATAGTTCGCCATGTTGACATACCATGGAAGTGAATCAACAACATAAATCAGCTCATCTGGAAAGGTTTCTCTGATCAGCTCCATGTCAGGGGAATCCTTCAACTCCAAACGAGACAACTGATCAGCCACTATGTTCTTAACCCCATGTTTATCTTTAATCTCCAAATCAAACTCCTAGAGTAACAAGATCCACCTAAGAAGGTGTTCCTTTGCGCCTTTATTTTCCATGAGATATCTAATGATTGTATGATCTGTATAAATTGTCACCTTAGCACCCAAAATATGTCACCTAAACTTCTCAAGGGCCCAAACTACTGTAAGAATTTTCTTTTCAATAGTTGTATAATTTTTTTGTGCCTGATCTAAAACTTTGCTCACGTAGTGAATAGCAAATGGTATTCCTTCTCATAGGTGTCCTAATATGGCTCCTATAGCAAAATCTGAAGCATCAATCGTGATCTCAAAAGGAAGAGACCAATTAGGAGCTTGTAAAATCGGTGAGTCAAAAATCTATCTTTTCAAGAGTTCAAAGGCCTCAAGACACTTGTGTTCCACAAAGAACTCTGTATCTTTTCCTAAGAGCTCAGTCAGTGGTCGGGCAATCTTAGAGAAATCTTGAATAAATCATTTATAAAATTCAACATGCCCCAGAAATGACCTAGTTGACTTGACATTGGTTAGTGGATCAAGTTTCTTAATCACATCCACCTTGACAGAATCAACCTACATTCCCTTCTTGGAGATGATGTGCCCCAATACGATACCCTCCTTAACCATAATGATTATTTTCCCATGAGAGTACCATATTCACCTGCCTGCATGTTTGAACTACTCAGTCCAAGCGCATTAAACATAAATCAAATAAATCACCATGGATCGAGAAATCGTTTGTGAAGACCTCTAGGAAATCCCCCACCAATTCGACAAATACTTCGATCATGCACCGTTCAAAAGTGCATGGGGCATTGCAAAGCCCAAATGGCATGTGTCTGAACACGTACATGCCAAAAGGACATGTAAATGTGGTCTTTTCCTGGTCTCGGGGGCGATGGCTACTTTATTATAGCCCGAGTACCCATCAAGAATACATAAGAACTCTTTCCCCGCTAGTCATTCAAAAATCCGATTGATAAAAGGTAAGGGAAAGTGATCTTTCTTGGTTGTGGCATTTAGACATCTATAGTCAATACAGACGCGCGACAACATGGGCACTCTTGTCGCGATCTCAACTCCTTTCTCATTGGTGACCATTTGGATGCCCGACTTCTTCGGGACAACATGAAGAGGGGCACCCACTTGGATTTTGGGATAGGGTAAATAAAACCTCCTTCACATCATTTCTCTATCTCTTTCTTAATTACTTCTCGTAGATTAGGATTTAATCTTCTTTGAAACTCATGTTAGGTCATGGTATTATCCTCAACATAAATATGGTGTGAACAGAGTACAGGGTTTATACCCATGAGATCTGGCATAGTCCAACCTATAGCATTGTGATTATTCTCTAAAATTTCTAACAATATAGACTCATGTTCTATAATAAGCTTAGCAGTAATGATGACAGGAAATCTATCTTTATGTCTCATAAGAAAGGCGTACTTGAGTGTAGAAGGTAACAACTTCAACTCTAGTAATGTAGAATCATCAATCAAATCTGGTTGAACCGTCTCTGAATCTAGTTATGTGTTGTATGAAGGTGGAACTAGCTTAGTTCTGCTTGCCAACAACTCTACTGTGAAAGGAATTGGATCGCCAAAGAAACACGATAATTCAGTCAAAGCTGCATCCGACTCATAATCTATATCCTTTGATTATCTCAAAGAAGAAGGAACTGACAAATCTGATGGGATCTCGGAATCATCAAGGGAATAGAAAAATGATCCATAGTTCAAGACTCTGAAAACACCTTACAAAACTGGATCGTGCACACTTTTCTCTCCATAGGAGAGGGTCTTACTCATTTCTATTGGATTCTCTTTCCATACCTCGATTGTGCTCACGACTCTGCAATCTGTTTCTGAGGAGGAAGAGAACTCTGTGCTAGATTCTATGTCAGGTCTACCATTTTATCTGCTTCATCTTAAGTTCCACTTCTCCGCTTGAAGAGTGAAACTTCATCATCCATGTCTGATAATCAAAGGAAGCTCCAATAGTCCTAAGGTAAGGCCACACAAGGATAATGTGGGAATCTCTCCGATGATTGGGGATATCCATATCAAGGATGGTGAAGTCCACTCTATAATCTTGTCCCTCAATATTTATGATAACTAAGGAAAGGCCACACAAGGATGATATGGGAATCTCTCCAATGATTGGGGATATCCATATCAAGGATGGTGAAGTCCACTCTATAATCTTGCCCCTCAATATTTATGATAACGTTCATAACTTCACCCTTAGCATTATTGATAGACTTGTATGCAAACTGGAGTAATGCTCTTGATTTGCATAATGTTCCCAGCTCCAGTTTTTCATACACACTAAAGGTAGTAAATTAATTGATGAACCGTTGTCAAGTAGAGTGCATGCAAACGTTATGTAATCAATATGACTCACCACATGATGTGCACCCATGTCTCTCTTCTTTCGTTGTAGTTGTCGGTTCTTGAGATAATATGTTGTGGCAACCGATAAGATGTGTGTCTTTACATAGCTATTTTGCTTCTTCCTGATAACCCTAGTATGTGTGCAGCGCACCTTTAGGTATTTCTGGAAAGCAGGATGGATGGACTCATACTCATCAAAAATCTCTTTAACCATAATATTATATTTACAAAATCATGCCATTTTTGGATCATCTTGTTGAATCTTTTTAACGATGCACTTTCCTGCCATTAGATCACAGGGAAAGGGATTGAACAATCAAAATATGAAGAAATTGAATCATAAACTAAAACATGTTTCTTTTTATTCTTTGCAAATTTCGTCATACATAAATCTTTAACAACAAACTTAAATTTTAAAACAGTAGTGTCTATTAAAGGTAAGGGAATGTATATTGTTGGTACATTCTCCTCAATCGAAGGTGAAAGGTCTTCCGTAGACTCTGGATCTGCTTCATGCTGTGAATGTGCTCTCGTACTTCTCGTCCTCTATCGGCACGTGGAAGATATCATCATTCTATGAATGGGTTGTTGTTGTTGATGCATGTCCTCCTCATCTTATGAAGACTCCTTAGGTAGATCTTTAGAAATGTCCTCGTCCATGTCCCTCGCCCGGTCAGGTACAATCATTGTCCTTCCTCACTTGAGTGGCATATATGATCACAACCAAACAGAAAGATATCATGCTCAGCTTTAGATGATTCTGAGTAATATACATGACCATACTGTTGTTGCGTCTTGTTCAGGTTTTTGTGGTTATCCTGAACTTGGGCAAGAATGGATGTCAAAAGTATAGATTGTTTTTCCTACCAACGGGATAAGCATTTGATGTCACAGTGCATATCTTGTTTTTCGTTCATGTAGGAACGAAGCTTCTCGAGTATCTGCCTCTGAAAATCTGTGGTTCCAGATGAAGATAATTGTTGCTACTAGGAAGAAGAAAGAAAATGTGAAGACTGGCCCTGATGGCCCTGAAACTGTTGTTGTGGGGGTTGATGTTGAAAAGATGGGCCCTGACGGCCCAAATGGTACGTCGATAGTCGGATGTACTACTGTTGATGCCTTAGCTGATGGGAGTGGTAGGCAACAGGGCTCTACTATGCAGGAAGAGGTGTAGGAATGAAAGTGGTGTTGTAAAAAGTAGAGGGATGCCGGTAAAGTGGATGATCCCCCATACTTCCCTGCCTGGCATGGTCCTATGTGTATCACATACCGTTCACTTCCCACACCTCAGAAGACTCCTTTATAACTTTATCAACTGATGGATGATAGGAATTGGTAAGGGACTGGTTCTCTACACATGGCTGGAGTGGCCCTGACACATGTTACTCCCATACATGATGTACACGATAAACAGGAGAGGTAGATAGAGTCACGGTAGGTACCTTTATCCTAGATACCTTCTCTATCAGCTCTGTCATCTGCTTCAGAAGTTGTGATAAGCTATTATCTAGCTCATTCATTCTCTTGCCAATCCTCTCAAGAACGATCAATTTATCTGATATGATTCCCATGATGGGAATCAAGTCCTCTGAGATGTCAACTGTAGCCTTCTTTCCCCCTTTAGATAAGAATGATATGGGTGACTCTATATATGACATGCTAGCAGTCTGTACACGGATTGTCTTGGACATCTTCACGAATACCTTCAAGATGGTATCTGCACCACGTGATTCATAACTGTCTCCACAAAAAGCACTGACCAACCCCAACCTTTCTGGGTTAAGACTAGTGTAGACTGATTGAACTAGGATGGTAGGCTCAAGTCCATGACAAGGACACTTCTATAATAGATCCTTGAATCTCTCCCAAGTATCCCAAAATGCCTCGTTCGGTAGTTGGGGAAAACTCATGATTTGAGATCACAAAAGGTTATTTATAATCAAAGGATAGACCTTCTTCAGAAAGGGTCCTTGAATTGGTCATTGGTAGTTACAACTACCCCCAAGTTCTTTATCCAATAAATCACCTTATCTCCCAAGGCAAAGGTAGGACTTTGAGCCTTATATAGTCTTGGTTAACCCTAGGATGCTTAAGGTTATCATAGACTAACTCAAAGTCTCTAAGGAGTGCATATGGCTCCTCGTGTGCACATTACAGAGAGGCAAAAGATTCAAAAATTATGGCTTTAGTTCATATTCAACTTCAGTGTCTACTGGGCTCAACCAATACTTCATTTTATATTGCCCAGGATTACACACTGCATCAATCAATGCATCTAACCCTAGGTTAAATTGGCCTATTTGCGCTCTCAATGATGTTGTGTTATGCTTAGAGGATGCTAACCTAGCTAAGACCATCTGCATCAGGTTTTCACACCCTTCTTCCTCCCCATTCTGTCTTTTTGGAGGCATCATGAAATCTTTTATACCTTCATCAAAAAGAAGGTTCAAGTGAGATCATGATGAGGTAGTTGAAATCATATCTATCTCACCAAGGCAATGGTCTTCCCCAGTGAGAATTGAAGAGAGAAAGGGATTGATCGAGATGCAACCGCTCCTTAAGAAGAAATCATGAAATCCTAAACTGAAACAAGGGATATTTTGAATCCATGAAGGTCTAGGAGAAGAAGGTGGTTGGACCTTGGAAAATGTGATATTTTGACGATTCAATGACAAGTTCACAAAATCTGAACAAATTTCTAGACAACTATCCATCTTTGATTTCAAGAGAACACGATATTGAGCATGGTAGGATTAGAAAAAGACTAGTACTATGGCACACTTAAATGTGTGGAATCAACTCACACAAGATAAACGCAAAGCAAACCTCTTTGATAAAATTCAGCAACTCAACTTGTGAAGGTCGTACGAATTCGGCCAAATTATCTTTTCGTTTTTAAGTTAGTGATTCAAACAACATTCGCAACCATTACACACAAAGATTCTCCTACTATGCCCAGTTGAAATATTGTAAGCTCTCAATCAATAGAGTGATCTTCCTGGGCTATCAGGTTTAACATCACACCCCAAAAAAAACTTACAAGCGCAGACAACCAAAACGTATTTCTAAGGTCTAAGGCAACCACTTGCAGTTCCCAAAATCTGCGAGAATCGGACCTGGAGACTTAGGGTGGAAGTCCAGGGATTTGGGCTCTAACCTTAGAGATCTATCCTCACCCACTCTGTTTGAGGGTAAGTACATGTGTCCAATGAGGGTGTTGCTGCCCGTAATACAAAGTAAATTTTATTCCAAGTTTATTTGAATCAATTTGCATAATTCAATCTCGATTTTAAGAGTCAAGTTGTCGCTTGAATTAATGTAACCACGTAAAATACACCTAACATTCAATCCATTTTCCTTTATTATTAAGTTTATAAAATAAGAGGAAGGAGACAGCAAATAAAATGCAGGCGAAAATCAATGATGTATGCACTCGTTCACAGATACTCACAACGCTTCTCAACACTCTCCATGTGGATGCGAGACTGAATTTAAAATCTAAGAAAAACCGCACCTAAATAGGATTTCTATTAGAGGTGAAGAATTCTAGTTAAATTTGACTAAGTAGAACATAGTTTAAGTGCGCCTATTAGCAAATCTTTTAAGATAGCGAATAGTAAGAGATCAAAAATTGTGTGGCCTAAATTACGAAGAGGGAACAAGGCAATATGAACTAAGTTTGATTATTTGAATTGAAGTGCCTATTCCTAATTCACGCCGCTTAAGTCGAGAATCACTTTCGACACACAGTCACACAAATAAAAGAATAATAGAGGCTTTTGTTTACAAACACGAGATCTCAAATTAGAACTGCTTTAAATAGGGTAATTTACCTAATTATAACAAATAATAATACAAAAATATTATAACACAAATCACTATTCGATTAAGCTAAAATTTCTCCTAATTCGCGTGTGATGTAGGCTCTTCAACAAGAGCTCTAAGTTCCTCGCCTCTACGTTCCTTCGATCTTCATCATCTTCATGGTCCCTTCCATAAAACAATAATATGTTTAGAGAATTCTTAAGAGCTAACTAAATAGATGAACACAAAAAAACAATCAATGGAAACAATACTACAACTTAAACTTAAATACACTAAAAATCACTACAAATAAATATCTAAACCTAAAATAAATCAACTAAAGTATCGTGTTTCCAACAACAAAACCATCTTATGAATCACTAATTGGTTAATATAATTATCACTTGTTGTAATAAGGCCACCTTGCTCTCATTTAGAACTGAAACTAACGATCTCTGCGAAGAGGAGTCGGCTTAAATTTATCATGGACAAGTCCATGGTCGAACATAAGGACACGGGCAATTAGCAAACTTAATCAAGGTGTTAAATATCTAATTCAACAATTTAATACAGATCTAAGTCAAGCAAATGTACACAATGCAATGCATGCTATTTTTAAAAGGTTCTTATGCAAACATATATTATATGATTAAAATAATGCTAATACAACATTAATTACGAAACACAACACACAAACAAGTTCATGAATTGTTAATCAAATCATTTGTGCACCAAATAGAGATAACGAAAATATGGATAATCACTAAATTAATAATCCACAACATGGTTAATTTTCAATTTAATAACAAGGCTAAAAAGATAAAATTTACACTCTAAATTTTGATGCAAGAATAATAGATCAAATCAGTAAATAAAATGCCCCAATTTAAAGAGCATAAAACAAGCTTTAAACTGACACTGATTTCATTAAATTTGGATAAATGATTCACGATTTATTCAAGAAACAGCACAGAGACATGACTACAATAAAAACAACATTATTTAGTTACAAAAATGTCCTCACATGGACCAAAACCACTTGGGAAATAATGCAAATAGCCCAATCAGGGACTTATCTACAATTCAAGAAATCTGGAAGGATATGCCTGCAATTTTGCCAACCTCGTGCATACATAATGGCTAGGCTTGGGAGGCTAAGGTGATTCGGGCCACGTGGAGGCCTAGGGCACTTCGGATGCGGCTCAGATGCTCCGGACCTGATGTCTGAAACGATGGCTTGTGTGGAGCTTCAGCTTTAAATCCTGGTTGTTCGATTAGATTCGAGGATTGAATACTACGGCTATGGCTAGTCGAACGTCAATTTCTTCCTCTTCTGTGTGCGGCAGCAAAGCTGGGGCTCTGACGACCTACTGCTCGCTTATCCTTGATTCCCTGACATCGGTGAAGGTCAGGACACCTTCCTCAAACTCTGCGATGAAGCTCAAGGGTTTAAGAGGAACGATAATCTCTAAGATACTCAATCGGTGAAGCATCTCCGACAAGAAATCTTGAGATCAGAGTGATGAACCTCCCTCCGATCAATGCGAAGATATACCACCTGCAAGGTTAGCAAACCAAATTAAACACAAGGCGAGGTATGGAGAGTGAAATGGAGGCTCAATCGACGACGGAAGAGAATAGCCTTAGTCGAGTTCTTCTTCTTCGCAGGAAGAAGAAGATATCAAAGTGGAAACAATCATGGATAATCGGAGAGGATTCACTAGAATTCATGTGTGGAAGTGTGATGATGGGCTATGGTGAACATGGTTTCGGAGTATGAAATGGATTGATAGATACGTAAAAATAAAATGGAGAAACGCGGAGAAAACTAAGATTAAAAACTTACCTGGAGTTGAAAGGAAAATGATAAAGAACTTGGTGATGAATCTTATGACTAATTGAGTTTTAATAACCTTAGTCCTCACTTAACGAACAGAGCTAATGTTCAAAGCTTAAGTCGCCTTCGATTGGGGCTGCAGCAAGGTGGGTTTCACCTAGGACCTCATTGGAGGGACTCGACAGTCATTGCTTAATCTCTCTCTCTCTCTCTTCCTATCATGAAGGTGAAGATGGGGTTGTGTCTCTCCTCACACAAGGGCAGATAATCGTTGGAGGCTGTCGTAATTGGGTTTTGATAGAGGAGGAAGAGGTGGATGGGCAGTTTCATGGAGGTGGTTTCAACCACCTCCTGAAGGTTCATGTGAGGGAGACGAGAGGTATGATTACTTGGGCTAGGATTAAGAGTGAATGGGGAAGGATTCAGCATCGATACAAGGTGGTTAGTTCGCGTGGTGCGTCAAGTAGAAATGGGAGAAGATGGTGAAGCACGAAGCATTACAACCTTCACAGAGGAGGACAATATGGTGCATGAGAAATGACTACCGTTGGATCAAGTTGGGATTTAGGTGCGGGAGGATGATTCTGATTGAATTAATCAAATAGGATTTAACGATTAAAAAAGGTGAAAATAAACAAAAGAGGCGGCCATGTGGCTAGAGGATAATGGACCACGTGGTCCAATCAGATTGGACAGAATTGAATAAATCCTTATAAAATCCAAAAAAAGTTAGAAAACAAATTAGGAAAAACGTTCAACATGAAAGTTGTAGATCTCAATGAGTTCTACAACTTTCATGTAGAACTCAAAGAGAGAATACATCATATATACATTGTAAAAATTTTGCAAGTAATTTCAAAGCATTAAAATTACTTATTCATTATCTTTTCTTATTTTTTGGATTTTTAGTTTATGTTTAATTTTAAAATAATTATGTACAATATTATACTAATTTTTATTGGATTTTAATAAATAAAGAAACACATAAAATATGTGCACCATAGTACATATATATAACTAAAGTAATTAGAGTTAATCATTTACAAAGAGTTACTTGTTAACTAATGTTAATTAATTATTAATTAGATGAAAGAGCTCAAGCTAAAGAGATAATAATCTATAAATAACCTGATAAATCAGGGATTTATCAATCTCATTTTAATAAGGATGAAGATATTGTCTGGCAGATCTTTGAAGAAATGGCCAAAGGAGAGGCCACATTGTCACCATCTTGCACTTATCAGAAGAGCCCAGAGATTCTCCACAAGGCAATCAACATGACAGCATCACATGAAGAGGACAAGTGTGAGAGTTCCAACCTCAACATAATCAGGAACCACCTATCCAAAGAAGATATTATTGAGAAGCGATCATAGGGCCTTGAGAATCTTGCTATGATCGAATAGAGGATGAAGAATCAGGAAAAACTTGACCAGATTACCAAGCAATTGGAGCTCCTAGTGAGCTTAATCACCTCGTGCCAATCTATGAGCCCAAAAATCGAGTCGTCTGCCATAGAGTTGCAACAACCGCAACAACAGAGTCTAGGGCAAGCATTATCCGTCGAACACCGATGGATCCATGATTCATTAACATTCTGTTTGCATTTTATCTTAATACCCTTAACAAATATATGTAAATATCCATTAATTTACATATTTTATCAAAACAACATCCACGAATAAAAATGCACTTTTATGCATCAAAAACATGTAAATAAATAAAAGAATAAAAATAAATAAAATAAAATGAAGGAAGATTGTAAATATGTATATATGTACAATATGACTTATAAAATATAAATATAGCTGAAAGATATATTTATATAACCTAACCCCTGAGACCAAGTCAACACGGATTGGTTGACAAATAAATAAGTAGGGGGAGAAAAGGGAAGAAAACCATAAAAAGAATTATTTATACGCTCTACACATTCTTCATTAGTTATTAAATAATTATCAAATCTTCAAAAAATTTCAATTAATGTATTTGAACATATTTTCATCAAACTCTTTTCCTATTTATTTCTTAAATGTATAGAAAAATATAAAAATAAATTAAAAATATTGTCTTGTATATATGCTAAGAAATCTAACTTTTAATTTGTCAATTTATCAGCTTCCGAACATCATAACTTTCTTTTACTCTACTCACCTTTAAAGTTCATAAAATAATATTCTCTAATTAGTGAAGGTGATATCACTAAAATAGGAGTATGTTGCTAACAGTCGGTTTTCGGACCTAATGGGCACAGGGTTTCTAAGCTATTTATTTTCTTTAGAACATATTATTCGTAATTTTAATGATTTTATATTTTTTATTATGTTATAGATCTTATATTTTAACCATGATTTATTTCAGAATTTTTTGACACTATTTAATATTTTAAATAAATCAAATACTCTAATTTATAGATGAATTCGACATGTATAGTATATACCTATATTTATTAATATATTTAAATTGATTTATTAAAATCTAGAAAAATTCACATACATCCTAAATATAATTCTATAATTTAATAAAATATAAAATCAATATATATTTATTAAATTATTAAATTAAAAATCAAAATCCTATTTAATAAGTATATTATATACATATTTAATAATATTATATTTTTATTTCATTAAATATTTATTATTTACAAAAATAATCTATAATCTAGGTAACTTAATTCCCTACATTTTTACTTTTTATACTAATTTAAATTAATGCTATTTATTATTTATTGCATAATTAATAACATAATTACATTTCTGGTCAACCATGTGGTTCATCTTCTTCAAGATGTTGTTGGAGTTTCTCTGTTCCAATGCCCTACTTTCAACCAATTCTATCCGTCGCAATCTAGCACTTCTACCCGATATAAACCCTTGATTACTCACATCTAACCACCCTAGTTCATGCCTACCCTAGGATCCAACCTAACTACCCATCGATCATTATATAAATCAACCTAAAGTCGTTCATTCAAAACTAACCACTCCTACACCAGAATCAACTGACCATGATGCCAACTTCCTCCATCATTTTCGGCCAAAGTTGGTGGTGACAGTACCCAAGGATGGTACCGTGTGGAAAAAGGATCATCAGAGGAGGGTTCCAAGTTCTTCTTTGGTCTTGAATCATCGGATCGAGCAACGTTGAGCTCCAGGGATCCCGACCTGTAGAGCAATGACCGGAGGTCATACACCTCCAGCCATAGGTGCAATCATTCATCCCCTCTTTAATTTCCTCGATCCTTGTGCCTACTTAGGATGTTAATATCATCCTTATTATGATATAATCACCTTGTTAGACACACACCAATTCAATTTGAAAACGACCCAAATTCAAGCCATCTCTCCTCTGAAAAATCTATTTCCTAGAATTCAATATAAAACTTGCAATTTCCTAATTCTCGGGCAGATTCCTATAAGACTCGAGCATTAAATCTTCATATGCAGGTCTCTTCATCATTTGGAGTAGCATCCTTCATCATCTTTTGTCTGGAGTTGAGTTGACTGCAACAAAGCAGAACTGCATCTTCCTTTTATGGTTTCAAATCCCTAATCAATCTTCAGAGCTATGTCTCCACCTTCCTTAATCAAGCCCACCGCAAGGAAGCTCGGAGGGAGTAGGCGACACCCTCATGGCCTTGTCGAAGACACTGTAGCCCATTCAACCACTAGTCGCTCATCAGAGAACGCAAGAAATGCTGCCATGATTCAAAAAGGGGAAGAACAGGTGCAAGAACAGGCACACTACAAGCGCCCGCCGCGTGGCACTAGCCAACGGCCGAGATCGCGTGGAATTCATCTAATCTCCATCGTTCGATTTGAAGCAGTGGAAAATATGCAACTAAACCCAGCGGAGATTCCAAAACCCAGAAGCACCTCCAGACATTTGTAATAATGCAAATAGGTCCCCACACAGGGACCTATTTGCAATTCTCTAGAGTTTCTTTTGCAAATAGGTCCCTGACCAGGGACCTATTTGAAAGAAGCATCTATCTTTTTGTGTTGCATTATTTTTACAAATTATTTCTAGACATTGGACTATATTGTAGACCTTGGACCTATAATTTCACCAACGTATGTTTCTTTTCATTTTTTTCTATTTTTCGATGTTTTCTTCAAGCTTTTTAATGATTCATTTTCAATTGATTTTTCTTCGTATTTTCAATCCCGCTGCTTGAGGTTTCTTCTCTGCTATATGTATCACCTGTATATCCTATTTTTTCACCCTTTTACTTTGTAGATAATTTCTTTTGAAAAAAAGTATCAGTTTGAAAATTAAATAAGATTAGAAAAGAATAAAATTAAATAAAAAATTTAAAATTTAAAACAAATAGGAAGAGTTTTCCTCTTTTCTACGAGAAGAAAGTTAAGAATCACAAAATTATCCTTTTCTTCAAAAATCTAAATATTGTTATTCTGCTTCCTTGAGTTTGACCCAGGGACACTTACCTTGTTAATAATTAGTGTAGATAAAAATAGGAGAGAGAATCACTTCTATTCATTTCTCTTTCTCTCTCACTCTTCTATTTTTTATCGATTTTTATTTGATCAAATCAAATTTTGATCTTGAGCAGATATCTACACCGACACTACTTTTAACCGCTTGCAAAATGCAGTTTATCAAAATGGTGTCATTGTCGGGGAAGTGTTAGCCATACTTCGATTTTTTATCGTATTTCTGTGATTTTTATTTCTTCTCATTAATCTTTATTTTTCTCGAGTCTTCTTGGTTTTCTCGATATTCTTTTGATTCTTTTTACGGTATTTTCGAGTTTTATCGGTTGTCTTGATTCTTCTTTGATTTTTCTCGATTTTTACGGTTTTCTCAATTTTTGGTTGTGTTTGTTGACAATTTTTACAGGGACTACAGGACTAGCCGGTTTTTTAGGAAACTGACTCGGCTAGGAGTGCAGATATTGGCTTCTTCTGTAGGAGCCGGTTGGAGAGGCAGAGAGAGAAAGAAGTGCAACATTTATTTATAATATTTTTGTTTTTTGTGAGAGAGGGCACTTGCCCATTTTTCTATTTTTGTGAGAGAGGAAGGGGTGCTTGCCCGTATTTTATTTTGGTATAAGGGGTCCACTAAGGACATTCCGACTTGTAGACCGGACTTTAAACTTTTTCGAGGTCTGATTCGCCAGGTGCTGGTGCACTTGAGGGACCTCACTGTGGGTTTTGGGTTTCTACTGATTTTCTTTGTTTCACGTGTTTTCATGGAGCCTAGTGTTGTATGCAAGATTGATTAGATGAGTAAAGTAAATCCCACTATCATAATCCATACTTAGGCATAAATAACTGATTTTTAAAATTAATATATTCTTATGCTAGAGTTGTTGATTTAGGATTCAGTTTTTATGGCTTTTTTATGTATTAGTCTAGGTTTACAATTTCTGTGCAGATCACTTGCATTTAGACTGTTGGCGCAAGGTATGATTTCTATCTCTGTATGCATCATTGTTTTCCATCGCATTCCATGATTCTCCCTCCGTGAGATACATTTTGAAAACTAGAAAAAAGAACCGACATCCTGCTAGATATTTTTGAAAATATACAAAAAAAGTGAAAACCCTTGAAAATAAAAAAATATTATTTTCCTCTTTTAAAATCTTGGCAAAAATAAAAAATATATATACCTGAACTTAAATTCGTATTGGGAGAGCAAACCCCATCATTATATTCAGGTACAACTCTAGGCAGAGTGGGTGAGGACGCAACCTTAAGGATTAGAGCCAAAAATCCCTGGACTTGTACCTTAAGTACTTGTGCATCACTTTTTCGATGCATGGTTGCAAGTGTAAGCACTTGCCTCCGACCATAGAGAGTCGTTTTGGTGTACTCATACCTCAGTCAACTTTGGGCCTGATATAACCTGACAGCCTGGGTATATGGTACCACTGTTTGGGGGATCCTGTGGGCGTGTACGCTAGGCGACAGTGTGACACCCTTTGTTAGTTTGCTTAATACAACTGATCTATCACCAAATTAAAATTGAAAAGATAAAAGACCGAACACTTACGATCTCCACCGTATGCAGTTGGTGAATCTAGGGTTTGCATTGTGTTTGTATGTGAGGTGTGTGTTATTCCACGTCTTATACGCCTTCATACTCGTGTTCTTGATTTGACTTCGTATTCTCTCTCATACTTCCTTTTGACATCGAATATGATGACTAGACGGATTTTGCGCTCAGATTCCGTGAGATTTCAACATTCCATCGTTCATCATATATCTTCACATACTCAGGATGACCCTCTTCCTGAGTTGGTCCCACTTAGTCACGAGGAGTGTTAGACCCGGAATCCCTCGCCTCCCAGCCCTTCAGTTGAGGCAGACCCTTGCTTCAATTTTTCGCCTATTTCTCCTGCATGTTTTTCACAGAGTTATTATGAGACTTTTTCCTTCCCAAAGGATTCGAAGATCCTAGATAGAGGGAAGGGACCATTTGAGGACAAAGGTCGTTAAGGAGAGACAGACCAAGGAGAGACATACAGATAGTAGACCTGATCTAGCTTCGGATATAACTGAGGGGATTCTAGACACATTGCAGCAGATGAGCTTACAGATCAGAGATCAGTGTAAAGTCCAGGATGAGCTTAGAGTTGAAATCATTGCGCTGAGAGCAGGAGCTGGGAACCCACCACCACCTGTCGTGGTTCCTGCTACTTTGAGAGATGAGTATAACCCAGGAGCTAGGATGATACATCATTGGATTCGGTTACCACCTAATCAAGGGTCATACGAGCTGAGACCGTCCTTTATCTCTTTGCTTCACAAGTAATATGGGAATAATTCAGAGGAGTCGTTTACCTTTTTACAGTAGTTGGAGATGATTTGTGGTATAGCTACCTATCCAGGAGTTACGCAGGAGGCTATACACCTCAAGGCCTTCCCCTTCGCCTTAGCAGATAAGGCTCTTTACTGGTTGAGTCATTTGGGGAGGGAGATATCTACATGGGATGATCTCAAATCCACATTCCTGCGCCTGCGTAAATATTTTCCTCTGGGACAGATGAATATGATGAGGAGACAGTTCTCTAATTTTGCACAGTTACCACATGAGGCATTCCATGAGGCATGGGATCGATTCAAGGATTTGACCGAGAGATGCCCTCATCACGAGATACCATTGAAGGTGCTTGCGCAGAATTACTTTGGAGGACTCCAGCCAAATATCCATGGCCTAGTGAGCATCGCATGTGGCGGTATTATCTAAATAGGGATGTCAAGTCAGTTTGGTCTATCTTTGAGGGGATGGTGGAGAATTTACGTGTTGGTGATTCCACTCGAGCATTCCAGAAGGGCCCACAAGCACCACAAAATCGAGAGCATCAGAAGGTGGCGCATGTTTCTGAGTCTGAGTCACGATCTAACATGGGATTTATTAGTTAGAAGCATACATTAGTCGACATGATTCAGAAGCAAGTCCAAGAGCTTTTGCTGCCGCAAGAGTTGGAGAAACTCTTATAACTTCCTCAACAGTTGAGCGATCTGAGGAAGAAGGTGATCGAATTACAGCTTCAGTACCAGTAGTCTCGCACTGCTTCTTCTACTTCTCATCCTGTAAGGAGATCTTTACTTGCTCCTCCCACCCATTAGATATAGTATGTTCAGAGCGAGCCGGTACAGCACACTGAGTCTCCACAAATTGATTAGCATGAGGATCCATCCAATGCCAACTCAAGTCAGATCACTAGCCCTAGAGATGTTGATGTTGACTCTCACACTACTCTTGAGATCAACGGGATATGGTATGCTCATGTTCATCCTTCACCACACTTTACTCCTCATAGCGTACACCACCACCACAAGAAGCAGTATAGTCATCCACAGCATGGACGTCCCCATTTCCAGCACCGCCAGCATTACACGCAGTAGCAATCTCACCAACACGCATATAAGAGACCACATTCACATCAGTAACCTGCTACATATACACACGCCTTTCAACACCACCACCAGCGGAAGTCTTCCTTTACACCACAGAGATCTCCTTAACCTTACATGCTACTGCGGCACACTCCTAAGCAGGAGAGAGTAGACAGCCAGGGGTGCTACTCTGAGTCTGAGATATATTCACAGGCCCTGGCACTGAACCAGGTCATGGACATGTTGAACATGCTCCAGACAGCGCATAGGATAGAGATGGAGCGGGTTAACCATCGCCTGGATGAGTTAACCGCACCCAAAACCACTCTCTCAGCCCAGCCTCTGATGAATTCGAACAAGAAGAGGCATTCAGATCAGGTAGACACCACCACAGGTACGATCTCTTTTCTTAATTTTTATCTAACTTCATTCATGTCAAGAGCGGTAGATCACCACGAGCACATGATAGAGAGGAGAAGGCACATGATGAGGAGAGAGAGTTGATCCATGATTATCATGATTCACATTCTGATGTTGAGGAGGAGGCCCATCACGATGAGGACCAACATAATGTCCACCATGATGATCAAAGAGATGGGAGCGATGAAGAGATGGTTGACATGGACACAGGCGAGTCATGTGATGATACCATGCCTGACCATGCATATACTCCCAATGCAGATTTTTCTTCTTCCATTTTAGATAGTTTTGTGCATACTTTTGAGACTCTCGATGTACATGTTGATTCCACTTTAGATGTGAATAGAAAGAATTTTGTTGTTCCAGAGATTGTTCTTTTCCCGATGCTTTGTATGGAAAAGGAAAGAAAATTCCAAAAAGAATGTTGTCACTTTAGAAACTGGTCATTTATTGAAAGATCGCATTTTTCTGAAGATTCCACTTCACGATGCCTTGGATCACTTTCCTACGCTCAAGAATCAGTTGAGGAACAAATGCACAACACATAGGAAAAGGAAATCACGAGTTGAGAAACATGTATTGACCAAGGTGACTTCATGTGCTAGTCAGAATAAGGTACCTAAGAAGAAGAGAGATTCTGGAGATCTCTATGTCACATGCCAAATTGCAGATGCCGCATTTCATCGTACTCTCTTAGATAATGGTTCCTCAATTAATTTGCTTCCATGCTCTTTGCTTGATAATCTCAAGCTAGGTTCTCTTTACAAATCATGAGTGATACTTCAGTTTGCATATCGAACTGTGAAGAGACCTAGAGGCATATTGAGGAACATTATCGTAACCGTTCAGGGCTTGCAGTTTTCAGTGGACTTCACTGTTCTAGATATGATGTGCCCTACACAGTTACACCTTGCTCTAATCATTTTCGGGAGGCCCTTCTTGCAGACAGTGAGAGCACTCTTTGATTATGATGCTGGGGGAGTATCATTCCGCACAGACGGTGGATAGATGCACATTGAGATGGCAAGAGGATGTAGAAGTCCAGATCAATATTGTCATTTATTTCAGAGGACATTGGTCTTACGGAGTATTGTCAGCACATAGATGAGTCTCAGTCTCTTGATCATGAGAGCATTTATTTTGATACCCACGATATCCTACATGAGGATGGGGTAGATCACATGTTACCTAGTTCTTCTGATGATTGTTCACATACAGATACATAGTTCACATCAGATCCAGATGAGCAGTCAGTTGCAGTAGACATCTCAGTGTTGTAGATAGAGAGTACACATATTCCAGCACGAGAGTCAACTGATTAGATTTCACATATCATATAGTCTATTAAGTGTAGATAGTCGGATGGTGTGATTGATAGATATATAAACACCTTCTATAGTCCGACTCCAGAGATGCATATTTTAATAGAGAGACCTATGCCACATATAGAGTTCATTCACAAAGGCAGCTCTACTTGTTTAGCCATGAATCAGTAAGAACATGCACAACAGATGATTCTGTACGACCCAGGTTGAGGTGATCTACTTTGTACAGGATGTATGACTACTCTTCCACTTCATTTCATCTTGTACAGAGATCTGTGATTATTTCGATTTTTTGAAGTACACCACCACATGTATATCCTTCACAGTTCATAATTGTCCCTATTTTTTGCTCGTCTTATATGCTTAGGACACTATATCATAAGCATAGGGGGCAATTGCCTATTTATTTAAGCCTTTCGATTTTGTTCTTTTTACTTTTCTTTCATTTTCCTTTCTTTGACACTAATCATTGTTCCCAAATTTTTGGCCACGGTCTTTTCTATACTTGGGATGCCTTATCCTAAGTATAGGGGGATCGAGTGATTTCGTTGATTTCATTTTCCTTTCTTTCTTTTGTTCCTTCATTTGTATATTCTTTTTCCTCGGTCACCTCATTTTTTCCTTCCACTATATTTACGATGACCTGATTGTAAGTATAGGGGGGTTGACTGACTTCTATTCTTTTATTCTTTTTCACCCACTTTTACTTATCATGAGTTATGTCCGTTGTTTTCTCTTTTGACGCTATGACGACATAGCACAAGCTAAGTACAGGGGTGTGTATGTATTGTATATATATATTAGCATCCATAACTCGTACTTTTATGCATTTTCTGTATCTATAAAATCCATAAAAAGTAGGTAAGGGTTATTTTATAATTTATTTATTTATTATTTATAAAATCCTTGTTAATAAGTAAAATATATGTAAAATCCTTATTTAATTTCTTAATTTAAAATATGTATTTAAAATATCATTTAATGTGTATAATGCTTATTTAAAATCCTATTTATTAAAATATGTGTAAAAATCATTTAATCTTTGTAAAATTATTTATATATATATATAATTTATAAAATGCATTAGTTATTCAATTCAAATAAAATATTGGTAATTTATCTTGTAAAATTCTTATACATATACTTGTTTATAAAAATTGAAAATCTATAAAAAAAATACAAAGTCCTAAATTTCATAAAAATTACAAAATCTTTAAAATCCATAAAAATGATTAAAATTCAAAAAATATACTTCATAAAAATATGGTTGTATTTTCATTAGCATTTTTCAGAATATTTTGGTTTCTAGAACTAAAGATTGGGAATAGTCTAAAGGAAGGAGGTTGATTATGACCTTTAACTTTCGTGTAAGGAGCCTAGTTAGGAACTAGAATTTAGACACTTCAGGTCATTGACTTACATCATTGGGTTTCATGAGACCATGTTTGGGAAGTCAACGTGAACTTTCCTAAGTAGAACACTTGGTGTCATCCGTTTAACTCTTCATCAGTAAACCGATTTTAGGCACATGCACTTTTCACTTAGCTAGACTTGCATGGGGTTGCGAAGGGTAGTTCATTTTAGTGGTGCATTTTCATCCTTTTTTAGTGGTGCAGACATCTAAGATGGGAGTTGTGGGTTTGAAATAAATCTTCGAATGAGGGAAGGATCTGCTAGCATAATTTTTTCTAAGACCTCAAAACATGGACAGAAATAAAAGACTCTATAACTGTCGAGGCACAAAAAGATTGATGAAGTGCAAGCAACAATACAAAGACAATCCGGAGAGAAGCCACCAAATACCAAATATGACCACAATGGTTCAAGCTTCCACAAAACCATCACATCTTAATTTAGACTTAGCTACATTGGCTGGGTTTCACAAGGAGATGCGACTACACTGCTCACACTCCAATTCTCTTCTCATTCTTCTACATTCTCTCTCTATTCGATTGTGGACACAGCACGACCTGACCTTAGAAGGGAATACCCCCTCCTCAAGGAAAGAATAGCTGGATGAGGAACCAATGGGAGTGTATTATTGGGATGAGCGATTTCATCGCTTCTTTAAGCAAGAAGATCTAACACAATTCACACACAGTACAGATTGAATTCAAGGATTGATAGAGTTAGCAATATGGATAAGTGGATTTCGTTGTTGAGGTGAACCTAAATAAGGATTTGTGGAACTTAAGGACTGTTGAGATTAAATTTCTAATCCTAGTTAAGGCTCTGACAAAATGCTTGTTTTAGGCGCGGCCAAGCTCTGTCCTTTGTCTATTCTCATGAATTGGTTAAGAAAACAAATTCGTTCTACCTTTCTTTCTTTTTCCATATTTTTCAAATAAGTGTTTGCCAAGGTACTAGCAAAGTTTAAGTATAGAGGGTTGATGAAGCCATGATTCCTTAACATTCTATCTGCATTTTGTCTTAAAACCCGAAACAAATACATGTAAATATCTATTAATTTCCATCTTTTATCAAAACTTCATCCATGAATAAAAATGCACTTTTATGCATCAAAAACATGTAAATAAATAAAAGAATAAAAATAAAGAAAAAAAAGAAGCAGATTGTAAATATGTGTATATATATACACAATGTGACTTATAGAATATAAATATAGCTGAAAGATATACTATAACCTAACCCCCGAGACCAAGTAAACATGGATTGGTCGACAAACAAATAAGTAGGGGAAGATAAGGGAAGAAAATCATTAAAAGAATTATTTCTACACTCTACACAATCTTCATTATTGTCAAATATTAAAAGATTTTTAATTAATTTATTTGAACATATTTTTCAATCTAGAAATGTATAGAAAAATATAAAAATAAGTTAAAAATATTATCTTGTATATATGCCAAGAAATCCAACTTTCAATTTGTCAATTTCTCAACTTATGAACATCATAAATTTCACATACGAACTCCAATTTCATTTACTCATTGTTAAAGCTCATAAAATAATATTCTCTGATTAATGAAGGTTATTTCACTAAAATAGGAGTCTGTTTGCAAAAAGTCGATTTTGAGACATAATGACAACTAGGTTTCTGGCTATTTATTTTCTTTAGAACACATTATTCATAATTTTAATGATTTTATGTTTTTTATTGATTTTATAAATTTTAATTATTTTTTGATCTTGTATTTTAATCATGATTTATTTCAAAAATTTTTGACACTATTTATATTTTAAATAAATCAAATAGCATAATATATAGATGAATTTGACATGTATAGTATATACATGTATTTATTATTATATTTAAATTAATTTATTAAAATCTGAAGAAAAAAATGCATACATCCTAAATATAATTCTATTAATGAATAAAATATAAAATCATCATATTATTTATTAAATTAATAAATTAAAAATCAAAATCATATTTAAAAAGTATATTATATACATACTTAATAATACTATTTTTTTATTTCATTAAATATTTATTATTTGTAAAAATAAACTATTCTATAATTTAGTTAACTTATTGAAGGATATGGTTAGATCCTCAAGTGCATCACGGAAGCGTGAGCATCGTATCGAATACGACGAGGAGCGACTAGTTGCACTAGTGGCTCAATGCAGCGGAATTTAAAAATTTTATACGACGAAACCACATGATCCAAGAACACTTCTCGAATCGTTTCGTCTAAACCACAAACAAGTAATTAGGATTACCTCTTGAAGCGTGGTTGCGATCAAGTCTCTAAACAAAGAGACCTCCTGTCTCAAGTCCGATTCGACGGAGGAGACGCTTGCAAGCGCGGGGATGAACCGCGTGCTTCTCGCAATCCATGTTGATGATCCAAGCGGCGGATCTCCTGATCTCGACACACGAGATCCGACGTCTTCTTCACGAGCGAGGCGCACCGAAGGAGACGGAGATCCACGAGCAGAAGAACGGGCAGCATAACGATGATGCCGCGGCGATGAGAATCTCTCCATGGCATCCATGGTGGACGGCCATGAGAGGGAGAGAGAGAGAGGGCTGACCTCTAGAAAGAAAGAGAGAGAGAGAGAGATGTGTTGTGTAAAATAGAGAGCATAGTGTGCCTCTCTATTTATAGGGTTTTTGGATCCATGGATCTCAATCCATGTGACATATAAAATCAATGGATGAGATTGATTTATGTCAATCCAATGGCTAAGATTGTTGTTGGTAAAACCAACAAATTTAGATCAAAATATATTTGATAAAATCAAATACAAATTAATCCAAATCAAACCAATAAATAAGGAGAGAAGATACATGGAGATTTCATCTCCATGTACCTTCCAAAGTGGACGGCCACACATTCCTTATAGGAATGATGTGCCGCCCCCCTCTTTCCATGGAGAGAGCAATCTCATGGAAATCCATGAGATTGCATATCTCCTTGAAAATCTCCTCTATTTATTTCCAACAACCTTTGTTGGCTTTTTATTCTTCAAAAATAATTCACAATTATATTTGAGAATATTGCAATCTTGCCATAGAAAAATTGTGAATCAAATTCACAACCCAAAACAACATATAATTTACATTGTCAATTAATTACACAATGTGTATCCAATACACATAATAATTAATCAACACATATAAATTATAATTAACTCTCTCTAATACATTATAAATCACAATTATAATATATTATGAATAATTGGATATTTCTATCCACATTATTCTTATCCATAATAATTAAATCATATAATTATATTGGATAACTTATTCTCATGTACTCAAATAATATGAATCACATTCACATTATCTACATCTTTGATAATCAAATCACATTTAATTATCTAAGATAACTCTCCTTATAATATGAATCAAATTCATATTATTCATGATAATTAAATCACATTTAATTATCCATTTTCTCAATGCTCGGATACATATATCAACAATAGAATTATCCATGAACTCTTTCAAGGATAATGCGCTTTCTCCGCGAATACTTGGAGATAAGGACAGGGCGATTGTATTGTTCCACGTATAGTGACATGGATATTGAGATCATATCTCATATCCAGATCGCGGGCCTCCCATAGATGCTTTATCAAATCAAGACCGCAAATCTAATCTTCTCATTGCATCTGAATCACATTCAGATCAATGTCCAACATTTGGACTAAGATCAGATTACTTCTCTACTGAGAGGAGTCACTAAAATCCAGACCCGTTTCATCACTCCCTAGGAATGGAAGCGTCATGGTTATACAATCGTTTATGATCACATCACCCTCAGGTATTCCGAATACCTGTACATCCTGCATACTGGAAGACTCAGAGTAAACCCGAAGTATTAGATCAACTTTTCACTGTCTACTTCAGGGTTCTATCAGTAAGTTTCTCATTCGATCATTGGAAGTTGGTATCGATCATATACTTTCCAAAAGCATATATCATACCTAGGTCTTGATCATATACTTTCCAAAAGTATATATCAAACCAACAAATTCAGTCAAGCTTTCAAAGCGAGACGACCGCGCGCACGGAATTTGATTCTTCCCAATATCTCATGAGTGAGCTCATGTCTTCCGGTTCAGTAGTGAACCTGTATGATCCCTTTGAGAGATCGTATTACTCATATGCCCTTATATGCACACCAGCACGTCGGTGTATAGACCTTGATTAGGTCATCAACCTATTGGTCTGCCAAATGTACATACTCAGACATATAGTAACACATCTGTCTCCGGTCAGAGGATGTGTGCCTATACCATGACAGCATATGATATAGGACCTTGGTTATCTCGATCTCGTTAAGTCAACTCTTTGACCTAACTAATCTGACACCTCCGAATCTCTATTCCTATGCAGAGGACCTGCATCAAGAAGTCGGTCAGATATCAGCCCAACTGAGAAAGGATTGCCATCTCCTACTCAGGCTGGAGATCATCTCTTAATAATCATTTGACGGTGCTTGATGAGTCCTCAATCTAAATCATTAGATGTTCATCTAAGCACCAGCCTCTAAGATTCAATAATTGAATCAACAGCTGTGTGATCATTAAGATGGCCATGGTACATAACCCTGATTACACTTAGGGACCTATTATGCAAACTATGTACTCTTTATTTCAGATTAAGGAGTGAATTGCAATAACATTTATTGCATAATGGCTCGCCGTGGGCTCGCATGTCCAACAATCTCCCACTAGCCCAAAGAGCCATTAATGAGCTAATCATTTAAACCCACACTCATGTGACAATCATAGGCTATTTAGAAAATAGCTAGGTAAGCTGATCAGTCACTCCGTTCCCAAGAGACTACGCCAAGTCCTTTTACGGCACTTGCATATCTCCTAGTAACAGTGCTCGCATCCAATGCGAATGTTGCATCTCATGCAACCGATACTCAATTTTTGTTGGTTATAGTGTCATTGACACTACATCTTATTAATTATCATAACCAGTATTCCCATAATCCTTTTAGAATACCTTCATTCCTGGAGATCTCTATCTCCTAAGGTATCTGCTGTCAAGACCCTTATAGATCACTATCTACAAGATCTTAAACTTTTGAAGATAAGACTTTGAGATTACTATCTTTAAGTTTTATCATCTTTGAAGATATTATTATTACTGCAATCAAGTGTTTTATCTCCATAGTAGGATTAGTAACAGTTTACTATTCCCACTGCATGGCAGACATATGGCTTTCGTACACATCTAGCATACACTTCAGCTTCGCGTAACTGATGCACAAGTGCAAGCAGTTCTGACTTTTACTTCCTCAACTCTTTGAGGTGCTATCCCTTTAGATAGGTCACTACCACATCTTTAAGGGAAGGAAGCCTCTCTTGGAATTTTCCAGAAAATGGAATAAGTCCAAGGTGTATTACTAATGTGACGGTCCCAATATCCTCTTCTCTTTGCTTCTGAGCTACTTCAGAACTAAGATCTAAGAGGTATCCTCGAGATCGTATCTCAAGGTATGGAACAACCAAATTATCAAACACTTATTATTTATTCTTATTCTAAATGATTAGAATAATATCTACATTTAGCACGATGAACACAATGGCACTCCCACTAAGCTTTGCATGGAACATCAAGATTTTATCTGAAATCACAACATTTATAATTTCATCAAATCTTATGTTTCAACTACAAGAGACTTATTGGAGTCCAAAGATGGAGTTCTTCAGCTAGCACACCTTGCTTTCCTCGACCATGAAGCCCTGGGGTTACTTCATATGAATATCCTCAGAGAGGTATTCATAGAGGAATGCAATCTTGACTTACACCATGAAGATGTCATAGACAAGTTGTGTAGCTATAGTTAGCAATATTCTGATGGGTTAAAGCAAGGTCACTGGAGAGCAAGTCTTATCGCAAGCGATGCCTTCTCTTTGGTGTGTAGCTCATGGCTACGAACCGTGCTTTGAAAATCTATACCTTATCATCAGGTTCCCTCTTTCTCTTGAAGATCCATTTACACCTTAATGGGTCTGACCCATATAGGTAGATCCTCGAGGGTCCATATACAACACTTGTATATGAAGTCTACATTAGACTTTTATTGCTAACATCCATCTTTCCATGTCATGATCCTCAGGAGCTTCATCACATGAAGTCCGATCATTTTCAGATTTAACTGACACATGGAATCCATCCTCAAACTTATTTGAAGAGGTATTAATGTTTCATCTTTAATTATCTATTATAGTTTCCGATTTCAGGAGCCTCATTATCTTTTCAAGATTAAATGAGTTCCTTTACTTCATTTTCATCTTGATTCTCAAGAGAGTCATCCTATAAGAATCATATTCTCAAAGATGAGATCTTTTAAGAATCTCAAGGTCATGAAGTAGGTATCTAATACCATCCTTTATTTTCCTAATGAAGTAGCACTCTCTGGTGCTAGATTCCAGCTTACCAGCTTGGGACCTTATTAAGTGTATAATGTAGTCTCTACCACATATACTTGGAAACTAAGAGATAATTATGCTAAGATTAATCATTGATCAAATCATGTCACACATGATCAATTGCATCTCCCTACAACTCTATTGAGTTAAGGCTCATTAGGAGGAATGAGATAGAAATGATATTCACATCTCTATAAGCTATTCCTTGAATTCATCTAATAGGTACAAGCTAACTTGATTAGATTAAATTCATTTCATCTTCCTTCAAACTTTGGTTCTAAACTAAAATTGTGAAATCTTTGAACATTTCAAAGTTTTCTAAGTGAAGAGAAGAAATTTCATATCACAAATAATCATTAATAGAAATCACATATCCATAATGTTTATTCTGATATAGATGATTCACATACATCAATATGTATGAGATCTTGAATACCTTAACATCTTACACCATTCCAAAAGAAGGGTGTATTGGACATTTTACTTTGAATACATTATTCACAAGCATGCAAGTTTGAAATTTTAGACATTCTAAAGTTTCATCTCTTACTTGTCCATTGATCTCATCAACAGACATATGTCCAAAACATTATGTCACATCATTGTCAAATGATCTTTATCCTCCTATTGATCTTTAAAGGTTTAATTTTCAGTATTAGAAATCTTAATGAACCATTCATTAATTTTCTAATTTAGTGGAGTCCACTAGATGTAAGATTACTATCTGAAATATCTCCATCATAACTCTTTATGATAGGTCTATTCTAGATTTCATGTTTATTACCAACATTTAGAAATAAACAATGAGTGGATTCTAATATCTAGGTCATAGAGACATTCTCTAAGACTAAGGGCTCCCACTGAAAATATGAAGTCTATTCATCTGGTGGAAATTATTGCAACAAATGCATCAATTCCAACATGGATGACCATTAAACCTTAAGATCAAATTTCTAATATTCTAATACAGATGCAACCAATTGCAAGTGTCATTAGAAGATTGAGATACAATTATTAGACTTTATCTTATCAAATAAGTAAGTCAATTTCAATGATTATATGTAGTTTTTTTTGATGTACTATCCGATTTCTTTTCTAAGGATTCTAGATAGATTTGATAGTCATACTATCAACGCATTAATTTATTGCAGTATTGGCATTCATCCAACTATTTGGATGTCATATGGAAGTCACAGAAGTACAGTCAACTCTTTGACTATACCTCTTAAGTGGGTCCAACCCATGCTTCCACTGCGCTCCCTTTGTCTATAAGCAACTATTGCTAAAGACCAAGGATCTCTTATCTTAAAATCAAAAATCTCAATATAAGAGTATTTCAACATTTATACAAGCTTCATTTAAGTTCATACAATATGAATATTATGAAGCTTCATGAATGACTAGAGTATAGATAGTAGAATGATGACATCCATCGTATCTACATCCATCTAGACTCTTAAAACATTGGTTCAGGTAGGTACTCAAACAATTTGAATACATCATCTCTTATAGAGACACCATTATGCGCGATGCAGAGAACCACATTATTCATGATTAAATGTCGAGAGCACATATGTATGCCAGAACATCTTCTTCGAATTTTATAAGGATTATTTGATAATTACGATCATTATCGACATGTCACTTTAAAAATACATTCGATAAGATCAAGACTTATAGAGACATACAAACCCTAGGGTTTTAATCCTATTGTCTTATTAATCATCATTCCTCATTATTATGAGGAAACTTGCACATTGCAACCACATACATTATGTGTCCAACAGCAAATACAATATCTGGATCATGAGTCCAATCCATGATATTTTACTGGTTATTAATGAGTATAACATTGAGTGGGTTTAATGAAGGATTATCTGAAATAAGTAATTTGCGTAAGGGTATATATTTATATATATATATACATGTTTTACTTTGAATTAGGAATTTTATATCAAAGTTGTCTTGCCATGTCAACAATGAAAGTTCATTCCCTTAATCAATTTCAATGTAAGAGATATACTTACCATTATATCTCAAGCAAGATCTGGGATCTCCTTCCTTATCTTTGTTGCATCCCAATAATATGAGAACCTACAACTCGGATAAAAAGAAGCGGGAACGCATTCCGCCTTGCAAGTCCAACTTGCATCTCCCAATTCAGTCTTTAATACCCGGTCCCACCACCCCTAAGGTGATGTTGACCTGTCATTAATTGAACCAACTGTCAACAGGAATACAACTCGCTATGCGCAATCCAATATCGCCCCAATAATATGAGGACCCGATATTGGGGTCACTACGCATACGTCCTTACTCTTTCGAGAAGCGACGAGCCCGATCCAAATGGATCATATGCAGGAGCTGTCACTTCGGACAGGCGTCTCCCACATATAATATCTGGCGACGAAACCCTTCGCCTTGACGGGAGACCATGGATGTCACTTATGTGATCCTCCATATCTTATTCAAATTAAATTAATTTCTATGAATCACATTCATATAATTAATTCTTCCAAGGGAATTATCAACTCTAATCATATTAGAGTATTTTTATTGGACATAATTAACTTAATCATATTAAATTAATTATCAATCCAATTCAATCAATCAAACTTGATTGTCTTACTTGAATATATATGGTATTATTCTCAAAGTACATATTAATTCGTATTTTAATAATTAGAAAAAATACATCTTAATCCCTCGGACATTATCTTGATCCTACCCGCTGTCATGGCCAGTACCGGCGGGAGTGGGACGGACCGCATACGTTGCAACCCGCTACCCCAGCGATCCCCGACTAGACACCATATCCGCCTCGGGAAAGGATAATGCCAAATTGATTAATTTGTACTTGAGATGATCATCGGTTCTTTAACCGAAATTATACCATATAGTAATCAAAACAATTTTGATTATAAGGAAATTTGCTAAACAAATTCCCAATCCTATTCAAGCAAGGAGTTTGATGATTGTGTTTCCAATTATGATCTAGATCAAATCTAATCAATTAATTAGTTGAAGTCAAGTCAATTAAGGAAATAATCATATTCCAATATTTCTCAAATATTTTCCATAATTATTTCATGAAATTAACAATTAATTTCACTAATTGACAATCACATGGTTCTTGATTAGGAAAGTAATTTCAGCAGTGACCCCTACTTACTAAAATTAGCGTATCTCAATCAATTTAAATCCAAATTAAGCAAAGTCAATTTCTAAAGTTTGCTAATTTGATTTAGAACAGAAATCAAGTGATATTTCACGCATTTCGAAGCAAGTCTAAACAGTAATTAACATTTTAATCACGTTCAGATTCACAGTTCCCGCAACAGTGTATACATGTTCATTAAAACGACCATATCTAGAGCATACGAAATCCGATTTACGCAAACTCAGATCCTATGGTTTCCTTATTTAATGGGGAACAAAATCCAAGTGCTATTTTTTGTTTAAACAATTTAAACATGGCCGAAAAATTACACTAAACAGATCTGTGAAATCAAATGCGATAAAAAATTTCGCGACCTTAACGAACCCAAGTTGTCCTCGGTTAACGAATCATATTCTAAACCATCGACCTAAGGCTCGGATACCACTTGAAGGATATAGTTAGATCCTCAAGCGCATCACGGAAGCGTGAGCATCGTATCGAATACGACGAGGAGCGACTAGTCGCACTAGTTGCTCGATGCAGCGGAATTTAAAAATTTTATACGACGAAACCACATGATCCAAGAACACTTCTCGGATCGTTTCATCTAAACCACAAACAAGTAATTAGGATTACCTCTTGAAGCGTGGTTGCGATCAAGTCTCTAAATAAAGAGACCTCCTGTCTCAAGTCCGATCCGACAGAGGAAACGCTTGCGAGCGCGGGGATGAACCGCGTGCTTCTCGCAATCCATGTTGATGATCCAAGCGGCGGATCTCCTGATCTCGACACACGAGATCCGACGTCTTCTTCACGAGCGAGGCGCACCGAAGGAGACGGAGATCCACGAGCAGAAGAACGAGCAGCATAACGATGATGCCGCGGCGATGAGAATCTCTCCATGGCATTCATGGTGGACGGCCATGAGAGGGAGAGAGAGAGGGCTGACCTCTAGAAAGAAAGAGAGAGAGAGAGAGATGTGTTGTGTAAAATAGAGAGCATGGTGTGCCTCTCTATTTATAGGGTTTTGGGATCCATGGATCTCAATCCATGTGACATATAAAATCAATGGATGAGATTGATTTATGTCAATCCAATGGCTAAGATTGTTGTTGGTAAAACCAACAAATTTAGATCAAAATATATTTGATAAAATCAAATACAAATTAATCCAAATCAAACCAATAAATAAGGAGAGAAGATACATGGAGATTTCATCTCCATGTACCTTCCAAAGTGGACGGCCACACATTCCTTATAGGAATGATGTGCCGCCCCCCTCTTTCCATGGAGAGAGCAATCTCATGGAAATCCATGAGATTGCATATCTCCTTGAAAATCTCCTCTATTTATTTCCAACAACTTTTGTTGGCTTTTTATTCTTCAAAAATAATTCACAAATATATTTTAGAATATTGCAATCTTGCCATAGAAAAATTGTGAATCAAATTCACAACCCAAAACAACATATAATTTACATTGTCAATTAATTACACAATGTGTATCCAATACACATAATAATTAATCAAGACATATAAATTATAATTAACTCTCTCTAATACATTATAAATCACAATTATAATATATTATGAATAATTGGATATTTCTATCCACATTATTCTTATCCATAACAATTAAATCATATAATTATATTGGATAACTTATTCTCATGTACTCAAATAATATGAATCACATTCACATTATCTACATCTTTGATAATCAAATCACATTTAATTATCTAAGATAACTCTCCTTATAATATGAATCAAATTCATATTATTCATGATAATTAAATCACATTTAATTATCCATTTTCTCAATGCTCGGATACATATATCAACAATAGAATTATCCATGAACTCTTTCAAGGATAATGCGCTTTCTCCGCGAACACTTGGAGATAAGGACAGGGCGATTGTATTGTTCCACGTATAGTGACATGGATATTGAGATCATATCTCATATCCAGATCGCGGGCCTCCCATAGATGCTTGATCAAATCAAGACCGCAAATCTAATCTTCTCATTGCATCTGAATCACATTCAGATCAATGTCCAACATTTGGACTAAGATCATATTACTTCTCTACTGAGAGGAGTCACTAAAATCCAGACCCATTTCATCACTCCCTAGGAATGGAAGCGTCATGGTTATACAATCGTTTATGATCACATCACCCTCAGGTATTCCCAATACCTGTACATCCTGCATACTGGAAGACTCAGAGTAAACCCGAAGTATTAGATCAACTTTTCACTGTCTACTTCAGGGTTTTATCAGTAAGTTTCTCATTCGATCATTGGAAGTTGGTATCGATCATATACTTTCCAAAAGCATATATCATACCTAGGTCTTGATCATATACTTTCCAAAAGTATATATCAAACCAAAAAATTCAGTCAAGCTTTCAAAGCGAGACGACCGTGCGCATAGAATTTGATTCTTCCCAATATCTCATGAGTGAGCTCATGTCTTCCGTTCAGTAGTGAACCTGTATGATCCCTTTGAGAGATCGTATTACTCATATGCCCTTATATGCACACCAGTGCGCCGGTGTATAGACCTTGATTAGGTCATCAACCTATTGGTCTGCCAAATGTACATACTCAGACATACAGTAACACATCTATCTCCAGTCAGAGGATGTGTGCCTATACCATGACAGCATATGATATAGGACCTTGGTTATCTCGATCTCGTTAAGTCAACTCTTTGACCTAACTAATCTGACACCTCCGAATCTCTATTCCTATGCAGAGGACATGCATCAAGAAGTCGGTCAGATATCAGCCCAACTGAGAAAGGATTGCCATCTCCTACTCAGTCTGGAGATCATCTCTTAATAATCATTTGACGGTGCTTGATGAATCCTCAATCTAACTCATTAGATGTTCATCTAAGCACCAGCCTCTAAGATTCAATAATTGAATAAACAGCTGTATGATCATTAAGATGGCCATGGTACATAACCCTAATTTCACTAAGGGACCTATTATGCAAACTATGTACTCTTTATTTCAGATTAAGGAGTGAATTGCAATAACATTTATTGCATAATGGCTCGCCGTGGGCTCGCATGTCCAACACTTATTTCCCTACATTTTTTCCTTTTTATACTTATTTAAAATAATGTTATTTATTATTGATTACATAATTAATAACATAATTACATTCTCTGACCAACCAGGTGTTGACACGTGTCAGCACCCGATTCATCTTCTTCTAGCACTTCTACCCAATATAAACCCTTTATTACTCACATCTAACCACGCTAATTCACGCCTACCATAGGATCCATCCTAACTACCCATCGATCATTCTATAAATCTACCTAAAGTTGTTCATTCAAAACTAACCACTCCTGCACTAGAATCAACTGATTGAGATGCTGACTTCCTCCATCGTTTCCGGCCAAAGTTGTAGGTGACATCACCCAAGGCTGATACTGCGTGGAAGGTGGATCATCAGAGGAAGGTTCCAAGTTCTTCGTTGGAATTGAATTGTCTCCTCGAGAGACGTCTAGTTCCAGGAAGCCCGGTCTATAGAGCAACCACCGAAGGTCATATACCTCTAGCCAAAGGTGCAATCATTCATCCACCTTTAATTTCCTTGATCTTTATGCCTACTTAGGATGATAATATCATCCATATTATGCTATAATCACCTTGTTAGACACAAACACACTAATTTGAGTTCAAACGACTCAAATTCAAGCCATCTCTCCTCTGAAAAATCAATTTCCTGAAATTCAATATAAAACTTGCAATTTCCTAATTCTTGGGCCAATTCCTATAAGAATCAAGCATTAAATCTTCATTTGCATGTCTCTTCTTCACGTGGAGTATCATCCTACATCATCCTTTGTCTGGAGTTGAGATGACTGCAACAAAGTGGAACTGCATCTTCCTTTTAGGGTCTCAAACCCCTAATCGATCTTCAGAGCTATGTTGCCACCTTCCTTGATCAAGCCCACTGCAGGGGAGCTCGGAGGGAGTAGGTGACTCCCTCCTGGCCCTACCGGAGAAACTGTAGCCCATTCAGCCACTAGTCGATCATCGAAGATCGTAAGCGCCACCACCACACTTCAAAAAGGGCAAGAGCATGTGCAAGAATAGGCACGTTATAGGTGCTCACCGTGTGGCACCAGCCAACGATCCAGATCACGTGGAGTTCATCTAATCTCTACCGTTCGATCTAAAGCGGTGGAAAATTTGCAACTAAACCCAACAGAGATTCCAAAACCCAGAAGTACCTCTAGATGTTTGCAATATTGCAAATAGGTCCCTATACAAGGACCTATTTGCAATTCTCCAGAGTTTTTCTTGCAAATTGGTCCCTGACCACGGGCTTATTTGAAAGAAGCATCTATCTTTTTGTGTTGTATTTTTTACACATTATTTCTAGACTTTGGACAATATTGTGGAACTTGGACATATTATTTCATCATTGTATATTTCTTTTCATTTTTGTTCTATTTCTCGATGTTTTCTTTGCGTTTTTTAGTTATTCATTTTGATTTGATTTTTATTTGTTTTTTTCAATCCGCTGCTCGAGGTTTCTTCTTTACTATATCGTATCACCTACATATCTCATTTTTCCACCTATTATTTTGTAGATAAATTGTTTTGAAAAATATCACTTTGAAAATTAAATAAAAATTTGAAAAGAATAAAATTAAAAAAATCAAAAATTAAAACCTGTGAAAAGGGTTTTCCTCTTTCCTTCGAGAAGATATTAAAAAATAACAAAAATATCCTTTTCTTCAAAAATCTGAGTATTGTTATTCTGCTTCATTGAGTTTGACCCAGGAACACTTACATGGTTAATAATTAGTATAGATCAACATAGGAGAGAGAATCACTTTTATTCATCTCTCTCTTATATTTTTTTATCGATTTGTGTTCGATCAAATCGAATTTTGAACTTGAGCAGTTCTCTACACCGACACTACTTTTAACCGCTTGCAAAATGCGATTTATAAACACGTATACTACATGCAGACATCTGACCAAGCACCATCACCGCAGCCGCAGCAGACACATATAGTTGTTTTCCATAAGGAACCCCAAGCATCTTATGTCGAGCCATTCTTTGCAACTGCTCCTCAAATTTAGGAGGTGAACAACGTATGGAACAATGAACCACAATTGACCCGTCCTGGTGGACAACAGTTGGCTCAATCCTCTTCCATGCTACCATACCACCAACCCCACGGTGGGAGACCAATCCAGCATTAGCCTCACCAACACCAGTCTCCGCAGAACGTACAAACTTGGAAACAGGGCTATCAGCTGATGGCATACCGTCAACAACCATATCACTATCTGCCAGCTAATCGTTATCAGAATCAGTATCCCCCTCCTTCATATTATCATCAGTTCCGTCATTATTCTCAGAACTATCAGTTGCAACTTCCGCATATCACTATCAGAGTCAGCGAGCTCAACATGTTGAGCAGTGACAGGAATCACTCGTAAACCCAGTACTTGACCACCTGGCTCAGTTGGTGAAAAATCAGAATGAGATGAGCCAAAAGCTTGATGACCTGACTGCCACAGAGACAATCATTCCCATGCGGGTTGAAGCTAACCCTAATAATTTTTGCCATAAGGAGCAGGTAGCTTGTCATGAATCCTCAACCATATAGTCAAGTACGAATAATTCGTTTATGTTATCTGATGTTGTGACACTCAGGAGCGGTAGGACCTTACATCCATCTACAACCACAAAGGAAACAAATAAAGGTTGGCCCTCATCATCCGAAGTAGCTTATCTGCATCAAGTAGGGATGATAAAGAAGGAGAGTGAGGGGGTTGATTTTTGGAGAGAAATGAGGGTTTTAATTATTAAACAAAGAAATATGTGAATAATGTGATGTATGAGAAGCTACAACCCACAACTCTCCAAATCAAAAATTATTTCTCTAGCAGGAATTGAAATAAGATGTTAGAGTTATTATTTTACTTGTATAGCCAATCAGGATCGAATTCAAGGAGGCAACATTATGGCTAATTAATAAATGATTCCTTTTCTTTTCTTTCTCTTTTTATTGTTTTTAATATCTTTTTATATCTGTTTATATTTTTATGGATTTTCTATAATTTTAATGTTTTATATTTTTCTGATGGTTTAATTTTTTTAATGATTTTTTATTTTGCAAATTTTATCTTTTTTAAATTAAAAAAATAAAATAAGAAAAAAGTAAACAAAAGCTCTTTTGGATTTTTCAAAAATATTAAAATAGTGAGAAAATAAATCAAAAATCTTTTTATGTTTTTTGTAATTTTATATTATTTTTGTGATTTTTATCAAATTTTTAGATTTTTTTAGGATTTTACAAAAGAGTAAAAAACTGAAACAGAACATAAAACATATTTAAACTATTATCTTTAGATTTTTAAATATAAAATATAATCAAAAAAATTGGAAATTAAGTCAAAACAAAAGATATTTTTTCAAGCTTTCAAACAAGCCTATTTTATATTTTCTAGTTTTTTAATGATTTTATATGAATTTTTATAGTTTTTCTATGTTTTTCAATTTTAGGGTATTCTGGTTTAATTTTCAAACAAAAATTTAATAGGCAATAAAATAATGTAAAAGAAAACCCCCAGTAATTTTTTTAGAAATGTCAAAATGTTTTGCAATTTTTATTACTTTTTAAAGTTAAACAGAGAAAATTCACATTGCTTTTAAATTTTTAAAAAATAACAAAATCAATTAATTTTCAAAACTAAAATTATTAATGATAAAACAACTAATTAGGAACTTAACCTAATTTTTATTTTTTTAGAATTCATTAGCTATTTATTACAAGCAATTAAAAAAAAAATTAATTTGCATAATAAGGAATAGAATGAAATTATTTTAAGTTTATGCACTAATTAATAACAAAAATAAAACTACAAGGATAAATTCATAATTTATCCACAATTTTGCATGCATTCACACGTGAATCAGCAAATAGAGGATATGTTTTCATTAGTTCATCTTCAAGGACCAAACAATAATGACAAACAATAATTATTTTATTGCAATTTTTCAAATAGTATGTATTAACACATGTGGATATGTATACTGAGGACTAAAGTGAAAATGAAAAAACAAACAAGGATAGATGTGCAATTATTCAATCAATATCACAAGGACACGTGTTCATTAAGGACATATATATAAATTATAGAAACTGCATGAGAATAAGTGAAAATCATCAAGGGAGTGTGCCTCGCACGTAAGGATATGACGGATCTGATGCAGTACGGCTGGATCTGATCAAACGATACTAAATTGGGCACGGTCCGATGATTGTGATGCTATATGGCACATGCATTCTTGATCTAACACTTATGAACCTCCTAAAAGAACACATTTGAATGTTTTAACTGTCGAGGTTCAATCGATTCATACTCCTCTTATTTGCATCTGAACTGCTCCCTGATGGCTTCAAAAGGTCCCTGATGATCCTCCACATTGAATGGATGTATTTATACTATCCAGTTCCCGATGATCGGGGACCTTGAACTCTGGCTCGTGGAAGCTTGTATTCGGACCTCCAGATGTTCGATTGGTGCTCCACATGGCCCTAAAGACCTGTAATTTATTCCTCGCTCGGAGGTTGTGCTCCGACGAAAGTTATTTGGCAAATCAAGAGGAAATGTGGGGAATGGATCGATCACCAACATCGATGGGAAATTCAGATATGATGCAAATATGATGGTCAGATTGTGTGGGAGGTGGAGAAATGCTCGATGAAGGTGATGTGATGGTCGGAAAGGGTAGTGAACACAATGAGATCCTCCTACTGGGTGGATCAGACGTTGATGGATCAGAGGTTGATTGGAAAATTACTGATCTACGTGAAATTACATAAAATTCAAAGATTTAAAAACAAAATTGAAATGCAATTTACTCTACGATGACCTACGGTGGAAAATGGTGGTTGTGGCCTTGATCCGTTGGCAAAATGGCGGAGAAGCTGAGCTCACAAGAGGACGTCCGACGATGATCTGGGTCTCGATCTTGGGGCTACTTCATGCTCTCCCAATCACGGGGCACCTTCTATGTCACGTCATGTACACTCCAGGACTTGATCTCGAGCGAAAACTAGGAGGAAATCGGATCAGAATGAGAAATGGGCACCTAAGGCTTATCTATAGACGAGAGGTTTGGGCGATTTTGAAATTGGAATGGGGCGCGCGATCTGAGGCCACGGGGATAAAAATTATTCGGGCGTGATAGTTGGACAAGTGAAGCTTAATCAGAGTAAAAGAACTAGCGAGAAGGGCATCTGATCGGGCCAACAAATTTTCAAGAAGGCATGCCCAACTAATATTCGGGTATTTGGGAAGGAAAGGACCAGTTGACCTGGGTCAACGAACCCGGGGGCTGGGTCCAACCAATCAGAATGCAGGCCGAGTGAGTCCAACATTTAAAAGAAAAAATTTTATTTATTAAATAAAGATAAAAAGAAAATAAAATGAAAATGATTTTCAATTAAAAAATCAAAAAAAATAATATTGATAAATAAAAAAACTTAATTTTGTTGATTTTTAATTATCTCAAAAAGTTAATTAAATAGGTATAAATAAATAAACACATTTATTCATATGTAAAAATACTTATATATATACAGTATAATCAATTTTAATTAATTATTTTTATAATAATTACAAAAAATTATAATTTATTAATTTTCATAATAATTTAACGATTTTAAATATATTTTTACTTTATAAATTAACTTAATAAGGTAATTAATTAAGGTTATATACAATATAAGTACAAGATACCTATAGTAGAAATATACTTATTTTATTTTTGTTAATTTTTAATTCTTTTATTTTTATTTGTATTTTATATAAATAATATAAAATATACATAAAATAATAAAAATATAATATGTGCAAAAAATAAAGAAATGAATATATATATATATGTATCATATAAATAATATAAGTATAATATAGATACAATATACAACAGCACTCCAAAAAGCCAACTTTCACATATTAGCTTTGATTTTTATTAAAACAACTTTTATTTTAAACCTTATTAAATTTTGAATACAATGAATGTGAGTTTGGTTTGTATTGAGTTTTTATGGCGAAGATATCGATATGTCAATTTTGGCTTTACATCTTTTTAGAGTGTTGTTTCTCTTATTTTATTCATGGTTTCTTCTTGTAACTATTTTTAGTATTTACAACTTATTTTTATTTACAAGTTTTAAGAGAACATTTTTATTTAAGATTATTTTGATGATAAATAAAATAATAGAAAATATGTACAATGTAGGCAGTGATGAATCTACACATGTGAACTTGGTTTTCTTGAATTTTATAAATAAAAGACCCTATCTCCCCCTACTTTATTCCTTGTCAATTAGGTCAAGTTTTGACCTACTCTCAGGGTTAGGATCAGCATGTATTTATTACATATATACAATCTTCTTATTTCTTTCTTTTTCCTTTATTTTTTATATATTTATTTTGAGTTAAAATAATGATAAATATACACTATTTACAGATGATCTGGGATTAATAAAAAGTGAGAATTAATTATATTTATAGGTATTTTGTAAGTAATTTAAGCCAAAATGAATGGATAAAGATGATGAATTAGTGAATCATCATCCCTTTATATTTTACATTTGTTATTCCCTTAGCAAACACTTATTTAAAGAATAAGTGACTAAAAAGAAAAATAATAAAGGAAAAAGAAAAGCTTAGAACAATTTTGATTTTTAAACTAATCTTCATAAAATCAAAGTATGGAGCTCAGTCAGACCTTTGGATTATTAGTTTGGCAAAACCTTTATTGGGAATACGATTTAAGACTCAGCAGCCTTTAAGTTCCATGTCTCTATTAAGTTCGCCTCGACAGCCGGGTCAGAACAAGTCCTCAAACGCAAATCTGATGAATATGAATCTTACTTATACTATATATGTGATATATAGCTCCCCACATCTGAAAGGATAAAGAACAACCTTCTCTTAGAAAGGTGATACTAATTCCACAGTCTAGCTACTCTTTCCTCTAGTAGCGGGGTATTTCCTTATAAGTTCAAGAGCGTATTATGTCCACAATCAAAAGGGGGGAAAAGATAGAAGAACAAGAAAAGAATTGGAATGTGGCTAGTGTAGCCACATCTCCTTATGAAGCCGGCCAGTATAGCCTAGTCTCCACTAAGATATGCAGGTTCTCTGAAGCTTGGACCATTGTGGTCATGTATATATATTTGATGTAATGGCTTCTTTTTGGTAGAAAGTATTGTTGCACTGCATTGATCTTTTTGTGCCCCGATGGATATAGAACCTTTTTTCGGTATTGTTTTGGGGTCTTAGAAAATAAATTGTGTCAGCAAACCATCCCTCATCCGAAGCTTTATTTCAACCCACAACATATTGTCTTTAGACATCCATGCCACTAGATTAGGTTGGGTTGTACTGATCACTCGAAGTGACTGTGTATGTTTCCATTCGCGTGCATCTTCTGCAAGAGGATTCTACCCCTTATTACCTCATATGTGTTAAGCTAAGTGCAAGGTGCTTGTCCAAGTTAAATACATATCTAAAAGAATCATGCATGTGTATAAAATATTCTACTTAGACCAAGCAAGATGACATGTGAACAAAGACTTATAGACCCAAAGAATTAAATCGTTATGACTTGAAAAATCTCAACTCCATTTCCTATGGGGTTCCTCTGAAATTAAGTGGTTTGAGGTCTTAGCCAATCCCCATTCTTCAAACTTTATTCCATACTAGTTTAGGCGTCAATTTCATTCTGAAAAGTTCTAATGCAAATGCAATATTATTTTTCTTTGAAAAGAATTTTCTGATTTAAACTTTTTATGTGATTTTCAGAGAACTTTTGCAAATTTTTATGGATTATAGATTTTTTAAATTTTTATGATTTTTTAATAGAGTTGGAGAATTAGAAATATTTACAAGAATTCATAAGGACTTTATATACATTTACAAAGAATTTTATACAAAGATATATACAAGAATTATACAAATTTTATATAAGATTTTATTTACAAAGGGAATTTTTATTTACAGATTTTATGTACATAATTTACAAAAGGATTTTATCTACAAAATAATTTTATACAACTTTTATTTAAAAAATTATTATACAAGTTTTAATTACAAGAGTTTTATTAACAAAATAATTCTATGCACAAATTTTACAAATTATTACAAGTTATTATTTACAAAAAAATTCAACGAGTTATACACATACTTATACAAGGTGAGAAAATAATTTTGCAAACTACTTTACAAAAGATTTTACAAACAATTTACAAAACCTGTACAAAATATTTTACAAAAACATTTTACAAACATTTTACAAAAATTTTATAAACTTTTTATTTTAAAACATTTTACAAATAATTTACAAACTAATAATTTTGTACAACAAATAATTTTATAAACATTTTACAACCAAAATGATTTTAACAAATATTTTATAAAAAAATTGTACAAAAATAATTTTACAAAGATTTTTACAAAATGTTTACGAAAATATTTACAAAAGATTTTCACAACTTTTTACAAAATATTTTTATCCTAGTTGTATAAGCCGTATTATTAAAAAAATAAAAATACAAGTTATGGCTAATGTATATATAAAATATATACGACACACTACTATGCTTAGCTTGAACTATGTCCTCATAGTGAGTGATGAACTGCATTTTCACCACAATAATAATCGTATTTTTTAGTATATGCGATGAAAATGATTCAGCGAAAACCACACTTTTGAATATGTGAAAGTTATTTTACTTGGCAACTATACCAAGGTCGAACATAAGGACACGAGTCTCTTTGTCTATTTTATCGAAAATTATTGATTAATTTATGAGTGATTATTTTCTAGTCCTAGGTTGTCATGCATATGCGATGCACATAATTAATGCAGATAAATTCACAAGAAATGATGCATGTCATTTTTTTTATTTTCTTTTTATGCAGTTAAAAGATGAGATGCAACAAAATGTATGATGAATGCAAAAGAATGTATGCACGACAAAAATATACAAATATGCCCTAAATTAATCATATCAATGAGCAACAAAAGGTCAGTTGAAGTCAGAGACAAGTTGAGTATGAAAATGAAATAATGGCATCAAGGAATTGATAGCAATATACACTTTACATTTTGAAAATGAGAATATTGAAATAAGATTCAAAACATGAAATAATCAATTCTATTAGATAGAGCATGAAAATAACAACACAATGAAACTGAAATCAACTGAAACGGAGTCTGTATGCTTAAGATATTAAAGAAATGGTGTAAGGGTATAAATGTAATAAAATGCATGGAAAAATAAAGATAAATATTACAAATTAGACCCTAGAGGGACCCATTTGTAATTTTAGAAAGTTAGAGGGGCCCTTTTGAAATTTTTCCTTTGCAAACAAGGGTATTTTTGTAATTCCAATTAACCGGCAGGGCCTTCCTGAAAGTTACCCCAGGCGCACACATGTGGCACGTGCCTTGGGACCTTTTGCAATTTTAAAGACATCTGAGGGTATATCTGTAATTTTCCTAGCCTGTACGTGCGGGGCACGTGAGGGTGAGGCTTGGAGCTAGGCACGAGCGCTGCAGGTGGCTTGGGCTAAGTGGCTGCTTCTGGTTTTGTGTGACTTGGTCCGGGCCGCCCGAGCCTAGAGGTTCGTAACATGCAACATGGAAGCATTAGAGCTATCCGATCGTATTGATCGCACGGTATCTGTGCATCGAGTTCCTTTGCCTCGTCGCCACCTGCGGCGGACTTGGTGGGGCTCTAGCGAGCTCTCAATTCCTCTGCTTGGCTTCCCTCGGCTGTCAGAAGATCGGGGAAGGATCTGGAGTTGCAGGCGAAGATCGTCAAGAGGTGGAGAAGATTCGAGGTGTCCTAGGTCGTTGAGTCGATGCCTCCATATCATGGGTGAGCTTCTTGAATGGAGGAGCTCCAAAATCTTCGGCTATTGAAGGATGTACCTGCAAGATAGGTTCTGTATAGCTGAAGCAGTGTTTGCGTGAGTGTGTGAGGTGAATGGGGGCCCTATCGAACGGAGAAGCAGAGGACATGGGCTCTTCTCCAGTGGACCAGAGAAGAGATGGGGCAGAGGTAATGGAGGTTCTAGAGGATAGGAGAGGGGAATCGAAGGCGTCGCGAAGGTGATCAATGTGCGGGTGAGCTTCGAGGATAATCAGGGATCGAAGAGGATGCATGAGTGAACGGAATTAATTCAGAGAAAAATAAGGATGAGGAAGATACCTAATCGGAGCAGTGAAGTTGGTGGAGGATGTAACTTGTGCTGAGTGACGAAGGCTACTCCGGTCGTCGCTCAATTTGGGCAACCATGTCAGAGAGCTCTACGGCGTCGGAGCCAACCGTTTCATGGTCGGATAGACCATGGATTGACACCTGCATCTAGGCACCGTTATTGCACGTCGACTCTATCCTCCTCTGTCACGGGAGGAGGATGGATAGGGCTTAGTGCATGATGAATCCACATTTCATCATCTTTATTCTGTCATTTTGGCCTCAAAAACCCTGGCAAATGCATGTAAATACCTCTAAATCCCGTATTTTAGCATTCATGCATGTGTATGTAAATAGTGTATAAAATACAATTTTTAAAGCCAAAATAAAAGAATAAAGAAAAGAAAAGAAAAATAATAAAATATTGTAAATATTTTATGACCCGAAACCCCGAGACCTAGGCATCTAGATGAATAGGTCGACAAGGAATAAAGTAGGGGGAGATAAGGGTCTAAATACAATAAAAATTCCTTTCATTCTTTATGCATTTTGGGACCTATTTTTGGTTCCACTTTTTATACCTCAAATAAAGAAACTTTGTACATGAAGTTGTATATAATTAAATAAATAAAAACATAAAATTTATTTCATAGAAAAATAATGTACAGATAAAAAGTTATGATCTGAATAAGATTCCAGAATCCCAACTTCCCAGACCTGTATCTCCCTAATAAAAACTCGAAACGCATCAAAATCACCTTTAATTGTATATAATTTTAAATAAGCTATTTAATGAAGGTGGTTTCGCATTTGGCGGAGCTACAGTTTGAAAGTTGACTTTTGGACCCCTATTGTATACTTGCACAAATTAAAATATTCATTTTATTATCTATTCATTATTTTCATAATTTTATATTTTTATAATTTTGTAAATATTATTTATAATATTTGTGTGCATTAAAATCAGAATACAAACCTCAAGAAAATACAAAAATAAAATACATGTATATAATACATAGGTATAATACCTATAAGTACACCCTTATAATTAATATTCCTATTTTATTAAAAGTACAAAATACATCAGAAAAATAAAATAAAAATATATTTAAGTGTATAAAAATATTATTTAAATTTATAAAATAATAAACAAAATTAATAAAATCGAATACATAAAATAAAAATAAAAATATTAAAATACATACATATATATATATATATGTATACCTATACAGGCTTAAAAAGGTAACTTGTATTTTTATACCTCAACAAACTAAATAAAAATCATGATAAAATACTTTATAAAATAACAGTTTTATTTTATAACTCAAAAATAATAAATTCATTTGCTATTTTTAAATAATTTTTGAAATAATTTCTTTAGGGTTTTTTCTGGTTGGTCCACGTGGACCAACCAGGTGCTTCTGACAGTTGACCGCGGGTCAACTGTCTGACTCTCCCCCTGTAGCAGCGTTAGACCTCATTTTTGCCCCATATTTGTGGATTTTTCGAGGTCAAACCATTTCTCTTTTCATGTCGACTCCTTCACGACTATTGTTCCTCGACAATCCATCATTTACGCCCTAGGCTTTCCTAGGGCCGAGGAGAATCGATTCGAGCGATCTCCATCGATCTTTGAAGCGCCAAAACCACTTTGTCAACTCCTCAAATACAACCCCCTACCTTCAACTCGAATTTCGAGTCCCTTTGGTCCACCTTCCTCCTTCCTTTCGAGCTTCACGGGTAGCTGGAGGTGACAGCTCCATCCTCCTGTCGTTAGGCGAGTCGAGGACGTCAGAGGCGTCTCCACCATCTCCGCTGACCACCGACGTTGAGGTTTCTTTCCTTTGGCTTCCGGCCATCGAGGTAGCTTCTCTTCCTTATTTCTTTTTGCATTTTCTCGTCCCCCGTAGTCGTAGAGTAGTATAGATCATTTAGACCTGATCATCGCTCCATATCCCACCTTCCACGATCCCCTCGCTGGAGCGCACCTCCGGCCGAAATTCCATTTCGCCGCTCTGCCTCCTACAGATCACATTTCGCCACCGCGGGGTTCAGGTAGTTTGCCCTGGACCCTCTCACCCATTTTCGTATGTCAAAGTGCACAGATAGCACCTGGAGACCATTTTGCGAACTTCGCCGGAGGTACCTGGACCCGATTCCTCCGCCGCCTTCTTGGCGGTGCCCTGAAGCTCCACCGACAAACATGAGTCCTCCAGCACCTAGCCCGACCTCCCAGGAGCACACCCGACCATTTTTCATGCTTCCAGACCGACTGAGTATCGAGATCCAGCGCGAGGAAGTTCGCCTCGCCGACGTTCTCCCCTGCTCTTCCTCCTCGCTTCTCCGTCGTCCGATCAGGTCGTAGCTCCAGATCACCCCATAGTCGTCCGATCTTGGCTCCCATCGACCGTCGATTCCTTCGCCAGATCTGATCCGGTCATTCATCGTGAACCGTCATCGCGCGTTGTGCGCACGCCACGTGGATAAGTGGACGCCTCCCAGCCGTCCGATCGCGCATGAGTATTTTAGCCGTGAGTATTTTGCACTCAAGCTCCACCTATTTCTGTATTTATTTATTTGTATAAAAACTTACATTTGCAGTAAAAAAGTTTTGTAATATTTGTACTTAGACCCCCGTACTTTTTTTATTTGCATTTAGGTCCTATCCATGTCACCTCACGTGACCTGTGCACGTGGCGTGTGGGTATTTTGCAGGGGACCTCTTGAGGGTTTTCGTATTTAGTTTTAGTCTATGAACTTTTTAATTAAGTGTAATATTTTTGGAAAAATTGTAACTAAGCCCTTAAGGTTTTGCTATTTGCGTTTAGGTCCTCGCCAAGCGCGTGCTAGTCACGTGCGGGGCTGGGATTTTTGCAGGCGTACCCTTGCGTGTCTGGTTATTTGTGATTGGTCTTGGAATTTTGTTAAATAGTTATATATTTTGTGGAAAAATGCACTTTGGCCCCTGTGGTTCTGGATATTTACACTTATACCCCTGCTAGTAGTGTATTTTCTATTTGTTGTTTATATTTATTTCATGCATCTATAAAATCCTAAAAATCCTCAAAACAATTAACTTAAGCTCATGTTTCATCCATCTTTCACACTATATTTTTAGTTTTCATTTTTATTTCATTTTCATATTTATAAAAATTCAAAAACATGCATTTTTACTAATGTTTGCATTAGAAAATACCAAAAAAAATATTAAAACCCCTTTAAAAATTCTAAAACAATTACCTTTTGTGTATTTTTGTGTTTTAACTTCTGTCCAAATATCACTAAAAATTTCAAAAGAAACCCCCTAAAAATAGCAAAAATCTTAAAAACTTCATAAAAATCCTAAAAATTCCAGAAAAATCCTCAAAATACAAGTTTGGACTCTGAATTTTCTCTTATTTATTACCTTTCAATTGAAATTAGTTTGACGAATTTTGGACCATGTTTGATATTTTTATCCTCTCTTTCGTTTCAACTTTTCATTTCACCCACAGTTTCAGTATTTTTGTCTTTAAAAATACCAAAAAGATTAGGAAAAATTTAGAAAAATTACAAAAACATTATAAAAATATAAAAAGCGCAAAAAGATATTCCTGATTTTTGCTTATTTTTACCTATTTTTCTCTATATATTATTTCTTTTTTCCTTTATTAACTATATATTTCATTATTTAAAAAGAAAATATAAAAAATACAAAATTTAAAAAGAAAATACAAAATCAGTAAATTAAAAATCAAAATATAAAATTAAAAAAAATAAAAAATATTAAAAATTAAAAACCCAGAAAAATGGCACCTTTGTAGGCATTTGATCATTTGCACCTTGTTGAGCATTATTGCCCTGATATATCTTGCTTGCTCCCTGAGTTCGACACTCTACATATACTTGCACCTATACACACTTATTGTAGAGTTATAATAAATTTTAACTCCACATTTGCTTCTCATTGTTTGATTGTTATTGTGGGTTAATTGTTGACTTAGCCGAGATTTATCGAGGATCACCACAGCGACTTTGTCTCCGCCTTGTGTGAGACATTTAGACCCTTTATATTTTCTGGTTAATCAGTGCATTGAGTGGTGGACGAGGTATACAAGAGTTCGAGTGGGTGTTTTATAGGTGGAGGAGTTCAGATTTTATATGTGGTGGCGACGTGTTTTGCAACAACCAGCGTAGATGCATGGAGTGATGGGAGGCTCATCGATGGAAGCGCGAATATGGCAGTTCTTAGGGCTACGTGGAGGTCGCCGTTACAATGGAGAAGGGTGACTGGAGGCATGGCTATAATTAGAAGGGACGACGGGGTCATGAGGTGTAACGCTAGAGGAGAAGTGAGCTGGAGGTAGGAGACGAGGCATGGACCGTTGGATCATGAGATCCAACGATCCAGAGGGAGGCATGGGTGAAGAGCGGAGATCAGTTCTGATGATCCGGTCCTGCAGTTGTGATGTATGCGGAGATGAAGGGTTGAGATAGAAATGGGGTCGGATCCAAGGGTGAAGGATGAAGGGGAGACGTGGAGAGAGCAGGGCTTCTGGATGGGAGTAGTTCTTTCGGCTGAGGTTAGAGAAGGTGTGGGTGGATGAGATTGCATCGGGATATGGGATCTGATGGTTGGAAACGAAGCAGAGAAGAACGGCAAGGATGAAGGCGCGTAGAGGCGGATCCAACGACCAAGAAGCTTGGCGGGTGGCACGAGGAGAGGCGACCACGTGGTGGCTCCAGAGAGCGCCACACGGTCGCTCTAGAAAAATCAATAAATAAGACAATAAAGAAAAATCAAAAAGAAATGGTAGGAGGTAGAATTAGAAAAAGATCAAAACATGAAAGTTGTAGATCTCATTGAGATGTACAATTTTCATGTTGGTCAAAATTCTAAAAAAAAGTCATTTGTACAAAGGTAAATTTTTGGGATCATTTTTAATGGGTAAAATCACTATGCTTTGTGGTTTTTATATTTTTTTATATTTTCAATTTCTTTTCAAAACCAAAATAAATATACACAATAATTAATCTAATTATATGGAATTTTAATAATAAATAAAAATAAGGAAAAGTGTTTGTATTAAATGCAATAAATTAGGGTCAGAATATATACAGAAAATATGTTAATTAAAAATATTGGTTTTATTTGCCAAAGATGCAGAATTAATGAAGATTTCTCATGAGGTTCTTATTAATCGAGGATAAAAATAGAGAATAATGATGATCCAACATGGATTCATCATACCCCTATACTTAAACTATGCTCGTCCTCGAGCATCTAAAGAATGAAGGAGTCAGATTAATTCTTGATAGTGCATGTGAAATTTTCATGGCTCAATTCGTCGAAGACCCTCAATTTGAGTGATCCTAAAATTCTGGGCTCAACCATGCTCTAGTAAAAAGGAATCTAACTTCTCTAATTAGCAGACTCTCTGTTTGTACATAAAATATAAGGAATGAAAATTAGTGTACTGTAATCATGAGTCGAGTCGAGATGTCACCCAAGGTTCCAATCCATGAGACTCTCCTCTAGACCTAATACTCAACACTAGGGAATAAGTCGATTCTTGCTTCAATCAATTATCTCATTACCTTGTCAAACTTGAAAGTGTCGATGGACGACCAGATGATGGAGAGCATAGGATTGTCTCTATTTTTCTCTCCCTCACTTTGGAACAAGGGGACTCTCGAGTGCTTTATTACTCAACACATGTATATTTTTAGTTTTTTGATCAATGTGTTCTTTAAAAGAATTCGTAGTTGTCTGCACTTGTTTTCCTGAGAGTACACCAGGGTATGTCTCTTTTAAGTATCTAAGATACCTTGGACACCCAGACTTGTATCACTATACAATGTAGAGCCCTTTTTTGGTGCTAGTCCAACTCCTTGATCCTAATAGTGTTTGGTCCAAGTGGACAATTTGAAATGGTTGGGAGCGCTCGCCTTTGGTGGAAGCTCATAGATTTTTATTTGTAATGATGGAGCTTTTTTCTTTTAATATTTCTTTCTTTTTTTTCTTTTCTTTTCTTTTTAGGTAGCTCCACTGCCTTTATTGAGAGTTGGTACACACTAATCAATAATTAAATTATGTTTCATCACACCTTGGCACATAGGTCAATATCAAGAGATAGCATGCGAACTTGTTCACATACTGGCTAGGGTTTTGCTGACACTCAAGCTTCTTGAAGCCTTCATTAACTTTACCACATCCTCGGGTATCATTAAATCGGGTACTTAAGTCTCCAGTCCTAGTTCCTCAAGTGATAGCTCAACTCATCTCATCAATCTTGCAGTTGTGAAAGTGATGTGTTGATCATATTCTTTAGAAGGTAGAGATAAAGAGTGCAATATAGCGCTCAAATCTTTCATACTAGGGAAGTGTGGATTATTAAGTTTCAAAACCCTAATAACTAAAGCGGGCTAACTCAGTCTTTGAAGATCTCAAAAATCAAGTGTCCTCAAATCCTTAAGCCTTGAGTGATAGTGAATGTGTCAGGAATACACCAACTCCTTGGTTAGCAAACTTTGTGATTTTTTTCTTTTGCAAATTTTTATGAATTTTAATTTTTCATTTTTTTTAATTCTTCAAAGAGAAAATGATTGGCCCAAGCTCATATGAATAGTTGCATCTACTTCCAACCATTATGGGTGTAAGTACGGACCGTTAAACGGCTACCCGTGTTACTTGAGGATGGAGCCATAGATAGTGTCATTTAAACCAACCACTCTGCTAAGGGAGACGGTAGTTCCCTCAATGAAGAGTAGCTACTCATTTTTAAGCCTAGTAGTCAGAGTCTCTACAAAAGAAATTTTTAAATATTTCAGATTTTTGTGGAGTTTTTAAATAAGGTTATTCTTTTATTTACGAAAAGTTAACCCCTCACTTTTTAAAAAAAATACAAAAAATTTCAAAAATCAGTTCACCAGCATAACTAAATCCTAGCTCAAAAAGTTTTCAAAATTTTTAACATACGAGCTATGTCTAAAATATATACAATAATATATCGTATACCCCCCTATATTTAACTTTTGTTATGTCCTCATAGCACAAGTGATACGAAGCCATAGCTCCGGTTAAATACAAGGTGATATAGCAAAACTGTTTCAGAGATCCCCCTATACTTAGGTAAAAAATAACCTAGCTATAAGAAGACAGATGGAGGGAAGGTTGAGTGACTCGGGTCCCCCTTATACTTAGGACGAAAATTGCCTAAGTATTGGATGCAGAATTTGGGATGGGGGACCATGAAGGGTTAGAGTGTGTATTTATACAGATGTCTGTGGCTTTGAAATGGGGGAGGAGAGATGAATTTACAGATGAATAGGAAGGAGGGGTGTATGAATATACAGAGATGGATGTCCGGGGGAGGGGTGTGGATTTTTAGAGATGGAAGTGTGGGGGGGTAGATCATCGAGTGACCTACTCTCTTTTTTACATACGCAAGCCCTCAAACGAGGACCGCTAGAAATGCACATGATACAATTCTTTTACAACAAAAATGCATGAATGAACTGTTGACGAATTTTCCTTGAATCTTTCGTATTTTCATTTGTGTCTCCTCGCAACGTGAGCTCCCAACTCCATGCCTCCACATAGATCGAGCGTCCCCGGTCTCCATGGGCCCTGCCACAAAGAAATTGTTAGAAAAATATCAAAAAAACTAATCAACACATGATAACACAATGAGAAGACCTGAAAATATTCACATTAAAATCATTCAATAAAATTCGGCAAATAAATAAAGATGAGTCGTGTTCCTGACAACGCGCCATTTGATGAACCATATTTTCACCACATTAATAGTTGTATTTTTCGTAGTATAGGTGATGAAAATGATTCAGCAAAAACCACACTTTTGAGTATGTGGAAGTTATTTTAGTTGGCAAGTATACCAAGGCCAAACACAGGGACACGAGCCTCTTAGTCTATTTTTCGAAAAATTATTGATTAATTGATGTGTGATTATTTTCTAGTCCTAGGTCTCTATGCAGATGCGATGCACAGAATTAATAAAGATAAATTCACAAGAAATGACGGATGTCGTTATTTTATTTTCTTTTTATGCAATTAAAAGATGAGGTGTAACAGAATATATGATGAGATGCATAAGAATGTATGCAAGACAAAAATATAAAAATATATCCTAAATTAATCATATCAATGAGCAACAAAAGGTCAGTTGAATTCAGAAACAAGTTGAGCATTAAAATGAAATAATGACATCATGGAATTGAGAGAAATAGACACTTTACATTTAAAAAATGAGAATATTTAAATAAGGGTCAAAACATGAAATAATTATACCATTAGATAGATCATGAAAATAGCAACACAATGAAACTGAAATCAACTGAAACAAAGTCTGTATGCTCAAGATATTAAAGAAATAGTGCAAGGGCATAAATGTAATAAAAATGCATGGAAAAATAAAGATAAATATTACAAATCAGTCCCTAGAGGGACCCATTTCTAATTTTAGAAAGTCGGAGGGGCCCTTTTGAAAATTTTCCTTTGCGTACAGGGGGTATTTTTCCAAATTTAATCAATTGGAAGGGCCTTCCTGAAATTTACCCCATGTGCGCACGTACGACATATGCATAGGGAACTTTTTGCAATTTTAAAGACATCCAAGGGTATATCTATAATTTCCCTAGCTTGTACATGTGGGGCACGTGAGGGCGAGGCTTGGAGCTAGGTCAGGCATTGCGGGTGGCTCGAGCTAAGTGGTAGCATTTGTTCGGGCCGCCCGAGCCTAGAGGTCCGCAACATGCGACGTGGAAGCATTAGAGTTGTCCGATCGTAATGATCGCATGGCATCTATGCATCGAGTTCCTTAGCCTCGTCGTTGCCTGCGGTGGACTTGGTGGGGCTCCAACGAGCTCCCAATTCCTCCGCCTAGCCTCCTTTGGCTATCAGAAGATCAGGGAAGGATCTGGAGCTGTAGGCGAAGATCGTCGAGAGGTGGATAAGCTTCTAGGTGTCCTAGGTCATTGAGTCGATGCCTCCATATTAGAGGTGAGCTTCTTAAACAGAGGGGCTCCAAAATCTCCAAATATTGAAGGATGTACCAGCAAGATGGGTTATGTATAGCCGAAAGTAGTGTTTGCGTGAGGGTGTAAGGTGAATGGGGGACCTATCGAGCAGAGAAGCGAAGGACCTAGGATCTTCTCCGCTGGACCAGAGAAGAGATGGGGCGAAGGTAATGGAGGTTTTGGAGGAGAGGAGAGGGGAATCGAGCGCATCGCGGAGGTGATCAATGTGCGGGCGAGCTTCAGGGATGGTCATGGATCGGAGAGGATGCGTGACTGAGCAGAATTAATTCGGAGAAAAATAAGGATGAGGAAGATACATGATCAAAGCAGTGAATGGTGGAGTATGCGGCTTGTGCTGAGTGACGAAGGCCGCTCTAGTCGTCGCTCAAATTTGGGCAGCCACATCGGAGAGCTCTACGGCGGCGGAGCCAACTATTTCATGGTCGGATAGACCATGGGTCGACACCTGCACCTAGGCATCGTTATCGCACGTCGACTTCATCCTCCTCTGTCGCAGAAGGAGGAGGACATCTAGGGCTTACAGCATTGAGTGGTGGACGAGGGGTACAGGAGGTGGAGGGGGCATTTTATAGGCGAAGGAGTTCGGCAGTTGGTGGTGGCGGCGACGTGTTTTGCAATGGCCAGCGTAGATGCGTGGAGTGATGGGAAGGCTCATCGATGGAGGCACAAAGATGGCAGGGCTTAGGTCTACGTGGAGGTGGTCGTTACGAACGAGAATGGTGACTAGATTCATGGTTATAATTAGAAGGGGACAACAGGGTCGTGAGGTGTAATGGCGGAGAGAGAGTGAGCAGGAGGAAGGTGACAAGTCCTGGACCGTTGGATCATGTGATCCAACGATCCAGATGGAGGTGGGGGTGAAGGGCGGAGATCAGATCTGATGATATGATCCTGCAGTTGTGATGTGTGCGGAGATGAAGGGTTGAGATGGAAATGGGGCATGATCCAAGGGTGAAGGATGATGGGGCGACATGGAGAGAGCAGGGGCGTAGGATGGGAGAAGATCTTTCAGCAGAGGTTAGAGCGGGTGTGGGTGGATGAGATTGCTTCTGGAGATGGGATCTGATGGTTGGAATTGAAGTGGAGAAGAACGACAAGAATGAGGGCACCAGAGGCGGATCCAACGGCCAGGAAGCTTGGCGGATGGCATGAGGAGAGGAGGCCGCATGGCAGCTCCAGAGAGCGCCACCCGGTCGCTCCAGAAAAACCAATAAATAAGAAAATAAAGAAAAATAAAAAAGAAATAGTAAGAGACTGAACTAGAAAGAGGTCAAAACATGAAAGTTGTAGATCTCATTGAGATGTACAATTTTCATGGTGGTCAAAAATCCAAAAAAAAAGTCATTTGTACAAAGGTAAATTTTGGGATCATTTTTAATCGGTAAAATCATTGTATTTTGTGGTTTTGATATTTTCTATTTTAATTTCTTTTAAAAAACAAAATAAATATATACAATATTTAACCTAATTTTTAGGGAATTTTAATAATAAAGAAAAATAAGGAAAAGTGATTGTATTAAATGTAATAAATTAAGGTCAGAATATATACAAAAAATATGTTAATTAAAGGTGTTGGTTTTATTTGCCAAAGATGTGAAATTAATGAAGATTTCTCATGAGGTTCTTATTAATCGAGGATAAAATAGAGAATAATGATGATCCAGCATGGATTCATCATACCCCTATACTTAAACTATGCTCGTCCTCGAGCATCTAAAGAATAAAGGAGTCAAATTAATTCTTGACAGTGCATGTGAAATTTTCAAGGCTCAATTCGTTGAAGACACTCAATTTGAGTGATCCTAAAATTCTGGGCTCAATCATGCTCTAGTCAAAAGGAATCCAACTTCTCTAGTTATTAAACTCTTTGTTTGTACATAAAATATAAGGATATGAAAATTAGTGTACTCCAATCATGAGTCGAGCCAAGATGTCACCCAAGGTTCCAATCCAGGAGACTCTCCTCTAGACCTAATCCTCAAAACTGGGGAATAAGTCAGTTCTTGCTTCAATCAACCGTCTCATTAGTTTGTCAGACTTGAAAGTGTGGATGGACGACCAAATGATGGAGGACATAAGAGTGTGTCTATTTTTCTCTCCCTCACATTGGAAAAATGGGCCTCTTGAGTGCCTTATTACTTACCACATGTATATTTTTGGTTTTTTGATCAATGTGTCTGTGAAGAGAATTCGGAGTCGTCTGCACTTGTTTTCCTGGGAGTACACTAGGGTATGTCTCTTTTGAGTATCTAAGATACCTTGGACACCCAGACTTATATCACTATACAATGCGGAGCCCTTTTTTGGTGCTTGCCTAACTCCTTGGTCCTAATAGTGTTTGGTCCAAGTGGACAATTTGAAATGGTTGGGAGCGCTCGCCTTTGGTGGAAGCTCATAGAATTTGTATTTGTAATGATGAAGCTCTTTTCTTTCAATATTTGTTTCTTTTCTTTTTAGCTTGCTCTATTGCTTTTACCGAGAGTTGGCACACACTGATCAACAATTAAATTATGTTTCATCATACCCTGGTACATAAGTCAATATCAAGAGATAGCATGCGAACTTGTTCACATACTGGCTAGGATTTGCTGACACTCATGTGTTTCTTAAAGCCTTCATTAACTTTATCCCATCCTCGAGTATCATTAAATTGAGTCTAAACTTAAGTCTCCAGTCCTAGTTCCTCAAGTGATAACTCAACTCATCTCATCAATCATGCAGTTATGAAAGTGATATGTTGATCATATTCTTTATAAGGTAGAGATGAAGAGTGCAATATAACGCTCAAATCTTTTAAACTACGGAAGTGTGGATTATTAAGTTTCAAAACCCTAATGACTAAGGCTGGCTAACTCAGTCTCTCAAGATCTCAGAAATCCAGTGTCCTTAAATCCTTAAGCCTTGAGTGATAGTGAATGTGTCAGGAATACACCAACTCCTTGGTTGGTGAATTTTGTGATTTTTTCTTTTGCAAATTTTAATGAATTTTAATTTTTCATTTTTTAAATTCTTCAGAGAGATAATGACTGTCCCAAGCTCATATGAATAGTTGCATCTACTTCCAGCCAGTATGGGTGTAAGTACAGACTGTTAAACGACTACACGTGTTACTTGAGGACGGAGCCATAGATAGTATCCTCTAAACCACCCACTCTGCTAAGGGAGACCGTAGTTCCCTCACTGAAGAGTAGCTACTCATTTTTAAGCCTATTAGTCACTGTCTTTACAAAAGAAAGTTTTAAATTTTTCAGATTTTTATGGAGTTTTAAAATAAGGTTATTCTTTTATTTACAAAAAGTTAACCCCTCAATTTTAAAAAAGATACAATAAAATTTCAAAAATCAGTTCACCAGCATACCTAAACCCTAGCTCAAAAGGTTTTCAAAAATTTTAGCATAGGAGTTAAAATATATACAATAATATACAGTATACCCCTTATACTTAACATTTGTTATGTCCTCATAGCACAAGTGATATGAAGCCATAGCTCCGGTTAAATACAAGGTGACCAGAAGTGATTCGGAGACCTCCTATACTTAGGTCAAAAATGACCTAAGCATAAGAAGACGGATGGAGGGAAGGTTGAGTGAGTCAGGTCCCCCTATACTTAGGCTGAAAATAGCATGAGTATTGGATGCGGAATTTGGGATGGGGAACCCGTGTTTAGGGTTAGAGGGTGTATTTATACAGATGTCTGTCGCTTTAAGATGGGGGAGGGGAGATGAATTTTTACAGATGAATAGGAAGGAGGGGTGTATAAATATACAGAGATGGATGTGTGAGGGAGGGGTGTGGATTTTTAGAGATGGAAGTGTGTGGGGGGGGATAAATCATCGAGTGATCTGCTCTCTTTTTTTACATGCACGAGCCCTCGAACGAGGACCGCTAGAAATGCACATGATACAATTTACAACAAAAATGCATGAATGAACTATTGATGATTTTACTTGAATTTTTCGTATTTTTATTTGTGGTTCCTCGCAGCGGGAGCTCCCAACTCCACGCCTCCATATAGATCAAGCATCCTCAATCTCCATGGGCCCTGTCACAAAGAAATTGTTAGAAAATCACAAAAAATAATCAACATGTGATAACACAATGAGAAACCTGAAAATAATCGCATTAAAAATAATTCAATAGAATTCAATAAACAAATAAAGATGAGTCGTGCTCCTGGCAACGGTGTCATTTAATGAACCGCATTTTCACCACATTAAAAATCATATTTTTCGTAGTATAAGAGATGAAATTGATTCAGCAAAAACCACACTTTCGAATATGTGGAAGTTATTTTACTTGGCAAGTATACCAAGGTCGAACACAGGGACACGGGCCTCTTAGTCTATTTATCGAAAATTATTGATTAATGATGCATGATTATTTTCTAGTCCTAGGCCTTCATGCGAATGCGATGCACGGAATTAATGCAGATAAATTCACAAGAATTGATGCATGTCATTTTTTATTTTTCTTTTTATGCAATTAAAAGATGAGGTGCAACGAAATATATGATGAGATGCAAAAGAATGTTTGCAAGATAAAAATATAGAAATATTCCCTAAATTAATCATATCGATGAGCAACAAAAGGTTAGTTGAATTAAGAGCAAGTTGAGCATTAAAATGAAATAATGACATCAAGGAATTGAGAGCAATAGACACTTTACATTTCAAAAATGGGAATATTTAAATAAGGATCAAAACGTGAAATAATTGGTGTCATTAGATAGAGCATGAAAATATCAACACAATGAAACTGAAATCAACTGAAAAGGGAGTTCGTATGCTCAAGATATTAAAGAAATAGTGTAAGGGCATAATTGTAATAAAAATGCATGGAAAAATAAAAGATAAATATTACAAATCGATCCCGAGAGGGACCCATTTGTAATTTTAGAAAGCTAGAGGGGCCCTTTTGAAATTTTTCCTTTGCGCACAACTACTAGGGCCTCCCTGAAATTTACCCCAGGTGCACACGTATGGCACACGCTTGGGGACCTTTTTGTAATTTTAAATGCATCCAAGGGTATATATGCAATTTGACTAGCCCGCACGTATGAGGCACGTGAGGGCGAGGCTTGGAGCAGGACACGGGCGATGCGGGTGGCTCGGGCTAAGTGGCTGCATTGGTTTAGGTTGCCCGAGCCTGGAGGTTCGTAACATGCAACATGGAAGCATTAGAGTTGTCCGATCGTAATGATCACACAGTATCTGTGTATCGATTTCATTGGCCTCGTCGCCACCTGCGGTGGACTTGGTGGGGCTCCGGCGAGTACCCAATTCCTCCGCCTGGCCTCCCTTGGATGTCAGAAGATCGGGGAAGGATCTGGAGCTGCAGGCAAAGATCGTCGAGAGGTGGAGAAGCTTCAAGGTGTCCTAGGTCCTTGAGTCGATGCCTCCATATCAGGAGTGAGCTTCTTGAATGGAGGAGCTCCAAAATCTCCGGCTATTGAAGGATATACCTACAAGATGGGTAACGTATAGCCGAAGCAGTGTTTGCATGAGGGTGTAAGGTGAATGGGGGCCCTATCGAGCGGAGAAGCGGAGTACCTAATCTCTTCTCCAGTGGACCAGAGAAGAGATGAGGTGGAGCTGATGGAGGTTCTGGAGGAGAGGATAGGGGAATCTAGGGTGTCGCGAAGGTGATCAATGTGCGGGTGAGCTTCGAAGATGGTCGGGGATCGGAGAGGATGCGCAAGTGAGCGGAATTAATTTAGAGAAAAATAAGGATGAGGAAGATACCTGATCGGAGCAATGAAGTTGGTAGAGGATGCGGCATGTGCTGAGTGACGAAGGCCGCTCTGGTCGTCGCTCAAATTCAGGTAGCCACGTCGAAGAGCTCTACGGTGACGGAACCAACTGTTTCATTGTCGGATAGACCATGGGTCGACACGTGCACTTGGGCGCTATTATCGCATGTCGACTCCATCCTCCTCTGTCACAAAAGGAGGAGGACGTCTATGGCTTACCGCATTGAGCGGTGGACGAGGTGTACAGGAGGTGGAGGGAGCGTTTTATAGGCAGAGGAGTTCGGTCGTTGTTGGTGGTGACGACGTGTTTTGCAATGGCCGGCATAGATGCGTGGAGTGATTCAATGGAGGCGCGAAGATGGTGGGGCTTAGGGCTACGTGGAGATGGCTGTTACGAAGGAGAAGGGTGACTGGAGGAATGGCTATAATTAGAAGGGGACGATGGGGGTCGTGAGGTGTAATGGTAGAGGGGGAGTGAGCTGGAGGTAGGTGATGAGGCTTAGATCGTTGGATCATGCGACCCAACGGTCTAGATGGAGGCATGGATGAAGGGAGGAGATCAGATCTGATGATCTGATCATGCGGTTGTGATGTGTGCGGAGTTGAAGGGTTGAAATGGAAATGAGGCATGATCCTAGGGTGAAGGATGAAGGGGTGACGTGGAGAGAGCAAGGCCGCTGGATGGGAGTAGATCTTTCGGCTAAGGTTAGAGCAGGTGTGGGTGGATGAGATTGCGTCTGGAGATGGGATATAATGGCTGGAAATGAAGCAGAGAAGAACAACAAGGATGAAGGTGCCCAGAGGCGGATCCAACGGCCAGGAAGCTTGGTAGGTGGCGCGAGGACAGGCGGCCGCATGGCAGCTCTAGAGAGCGCCACGTGATCGCTCCAGAAAAATCAATAAATAAGAAAATAAAGAAAAAAATTAAAAAGAAATAGTAGGAGACTAAATTAGAAAAAGGTAGAAACATGAAAGTTGTATATCTCATTGAGATCTATAATTTTCATGTTGGTCAAAAATCCAAAAAAAGTCATTTGTACAGAGGTAAATTTTTGGGAGCATTTTTAATGGGTAAAATCACTGTGTTTTGTGGTTTTTATATTTTTTTGTATTTTTAATTTCTTTTATAAACAAAAATAAATCTATATGATAATTAATCTATTTTTTAGGGAATTTTAGTAATAAAGAAAAATAAGGAAATTTGTTGGTATTAAATACAATAAACTAGAGCTAGAATATATACATAAAATATGTTAATTAAAGTTGTTGGTTTTATTTGCCAAAGATGCGGAATTAATGAAGATTTCTCAAGAGGTTCTTAATAATCGAGGATAAAAATAGAGAATAATGATGATCCAACATGGACTCGGTAGTGACCAAGAAGTGGCAAAGGAAGACATAACTCGCGCTAAGTATAGAAAAGTGAAAAGAATCCTATACTACAATCACTCAAAGAATAAAGAGTAAAATAAATAGATGTTGATGATCCCCCCTTATACTTAGGATCAAATAATCCTAGGTATAGAAGATTGTACAAACAGGGAAAACCAAGGAAAAGGATGTACGAACTCAACGACTCTTCTTGTCCCCCCTATACTTAGGGTAAAAGATCCTTAAGTATAGAAAAGAATATCAATCGGTTGAAGCACAAGAGAACGAACAAAAGAAAATAAAAGAAAAATAAACAAGAATGAAATGAACGACATCACTTGGCCTATACTTAGGGTAAAGGATCCTTGAGTATAAGAAACAATAGAAATGGTGAAACAAAATGAAAATAGAAACAACTCAAATCATTCACCTCCCCTATACTTAGGATAGAGTACATCCTAAGTATATCACACACACGGAAAGAGTTGAATGATGAAATGGAAGAAAGAAAGGATAAAAACAAAAGAATATATAAAGGAAAATCAGCTCATATATCATACGCAGAAGAAGTCAAAGAATCATTGTCTGATACCACATGAATGGAATCCACAATGAACACAAATGTATCATGATCTAGATATGGCTTCAGCAACTCCCGTTAACCACAAAAAGATGTGCATCAGATGACAACCTAGAAATGGCAAAGCTACCATTGTCATGCACAGCTCTCACTATAAGCAGTCCTAACCATTTGCTCTTGAGTTTGCCAGGGAATAGCTTCAACTTTGCATCAAATAACCGCACCTTCCGATTAGGCTCGAAAGTCTTTCTCCTAATATGTCTATCATGCCATCTCTTGACTTTCTCCTTATACATCAAGTTGTTGTCATAAGCAAAGTCTCTGAATTCCAACAATTTATACAGATCCACTTTCTTGCTTTGTCCTTCTCTCTCATAATCCAAGATGCATACATGGATTGCCCACAAAGATTTATGAATTAAAAAAAGCTCCAACTGCATAATGAGGCACTTGTCATAATCTCGAAAGGTAGAGACCAATTAGGTGGTTGTAGGACAAGAGCACTAGTAACCAAGTCTTTCATCTGATAAAATGCATGGAGATCCTTCTCATCAAAAATAAACTCACTCTCCTTGCATAGAAGCTCCATCAAAGATTTGGTGATCTTGTTGAAGTCCTTAATGAACTGCCTATAAAATCCAACGTGTCTAAGAAATGACCTCAACTGCTTTAAATTCATCGACGGCTCTAGTTTGGAAATCACATCAACCTTGGTCAGGTCAACCTCCATGCCATGCTTGGAGATGACATGGACCAATACAATCCCATTAGTCGCCATATAATGACTCTTCTCTCATGAGAGCATTAAGTTCACCTCACAACAATGCTAAAGTACTATGTCTAAATAAGCAAGACATGAGTCATAACTATTCCCGTAGACCAAGAAATCATCCATAAAGACCTTGAGGATACTACCTACAATGTCAACAAAAATGGCCAACCTACACCTATGGAATGTAGCGGGAGTGTTACACAATCCAAAGGGCATCTGTCTAAAGCCGTAGGTGCCAAACAGACAAGTAAAAGTAGTCTTCTCATGATTTTTAGTAGCGATTGCAATCTGTTTATGCGATGAGTATCCATCCAAGAAACAAAAAAACTCTTTCCCTGCTAGTCTTTTGACGATCTGGTCAATAAAGGGTAGCAGAAAGTGATCTTTTTTGGTTGTTGAGTTCATGCTCTGGTAATCTACAGAGACACACCATGAAGTAGGTACTTGGGTCAGAATCTCCTCACTACGGTCATTCATCACAATTATAATCTCAAATTACTTCGGGACCACATGTAACATGCTGACCTATTTTGAATCAGAAATGGGATAAATAAAACCAGCTTCGCACACTTCATGATCTCTTTCATGACAACATCATGGACATTAGGATTCAATCGACGTTGAAACTCACATGACGGGTTGTTGTCATCCTCTAAGTAGATACAATCGACGTTGAAACTCACATGACGGCTTGATGTCATCCTCTAAGTAGATATGATGCGCGCACAATGCTGGATTGATCCCATGGAGATTTGAAATCTTCCATCATATGGCCTTGCGGTTTCTCTCAAGAACCTCTGGCAAACAAGATTCATGGTCATCGACCAATTGCGAACTAATGATAACCGAAAACATTTGGGGTACACCTATGAGGAAGTCATACTTCAGTGTTGATGGTAAAATTTTGAGCTCATGTGGGGTCTAAATCTGCTCTGTAGTGACCTTAAAACTACACTAGTGGAAGGTAAATGATCTGGTAATTGTGAAGTGTCTGTTGTGGCTACAATAGGCTCAACATGTAATGTCTCAAATAGATATGCAATAAACTCTCTCTATTCAGAATGGGATGAATCATCAGTAATCTTAAAAAACTCAGTGTGCTCATCAAAAAATAGCTCAGAAATTCCATCAACATACAACTCAGAATCATCAACAATGGAGCAAATATCGACTATGTTTTCCACGTTTTCCTTTTGATAAAGGAATTCATGGGCATCAATATAATCCACAAATAAATATGTATCTCTGATCTTAGGTAGAAAATCACATTACTCTGACTTAGATATAACAGGCTCTCTCACATCTGATGTTGGTGGTGACGGCTTCGAATCTGGGATCGTCTCTATCTTAACCTTATCACAGTGTGAATGAAAGGTTATCTCTCCAGTACCATAATCTACTACCGCTTTGGTTGTTTGTAAGAACGGCTGACCAAGTATGATTGGGGTATGGAGTAACATTGCTGAGGTATCCATGTTCAGGACAATGAAGTCCATTGGGAATCGCAACCCTCGTACCATTATGATAATATCCTCTAGAATGCTCCTTAGCCTCTTGATCGATCTATAAGCAAACTAAAAGATCATTCTGGTTGATTTAAGAGGCCCCAACCCAAACTCTATGAGTAGCGAGGTCAGCTTGAGATTGATGGTGGATCCGCTATCGAGAAGAGTACGATCAAACTCCTGATCAAATATCGGACATCGGATATGATGTGCTCCCTTGTCTTTCTTTTTAGGCGGGAGGTTGGTGATGGCATGAACAGTAGCCATGTCAATATATGTTTCTCAATTCTCTTGTGTCGGTTCTACTTTGGTTGATGCTCTGTAGTACATGCTTCTTTTAATCCTCTTTTCACAACAGGCATGTACTCCATGGCCTTTAAGAGTGGCATCTCAAGGAAACTGTTCTATAGTATCTCAACCACTCTAGGATCAAAAAGTGTTGTTTTTAGTTTTTGAATATTCTTGTTTTTATTCAATGAATCAGGAAAAGGTACAAAATCAGAATTTGAAACAACATTCTTTTTATTCACATCTGAATCAGCATGTACATATGGATTATTAGAATTAATTTGTATAGTATCATCCATAATAGGTAAAGAAAAAGAAAAACTATCTCGGGTTGCTCTATTTGCTGCTGGAGTAGAAGAATCTGCGACGGGTGTGTTCTCCTCCAAGGCTGACTCGGCTCTACGTCTCCCATTATTGTCTTTTTGGGCTTTTTATTTTTCTTCATTTTTTTGTTTTTTTGTGGTGGATGGTGATGGTGGACTCCTCCATGGACTTCAGCTCTGCTCGATCTCTTCTTAGTAGATGAAGTATGTGAGGAAGAAGATGATGCTCGATCAGTGGCTTTATTGCCCAATCCCACTGGTGTCGGTGGTTGCAATCTCCTATTGCTCCTGAGAGTAACAACATTAGATAAACATGAAAAATCACACGACATACCCGTCTCGAGAGTGGTTGGATCATGGTGTGCTACATACTCCTCATTGGATCTAAAATTGTTGGGATTGGCTTCAACCTGGGCTGGTATGATGGTCTTTGTGGCCGTCAGGTCGTGAAGCCTCTAGTTGATATCGCTCATGTTCTTCATCAACTGTGTGAGATAATCCAATACGGGGGTTCACCAAGGGTGCCTCTGGCTACTCAACAACTGGAGGTCGCTGAGACTAGTGGTGTGGAGGTTGTTGGTACCTAGAATATGCAGACTGTGGTGTGTACATATAATGAGGAGGAGGAGGATGCGAATACTACAGGTTGTTGTTGATGATATGGTTGATGAGAATAAGCAGGTTGTGTCTGCTGATATCAGTGTCTCCATGTTTGAAAGTGTGGTGGAGACGAAAATGAGGTTGTGGCTAGTGTTGGAACTGTCTACCTCCCTAGAACTGGTGAACTGGCATCTGGTTGGCTTGTGAACCTAACTGTCCCTACCCAGGTGGACGGGTCTGGCTATGCTCGGGACCACTCCAAATGCCATTCACCTCTTGAATGTGAGGTGGAGGTGGAAATTGTGGCTCAGAAAAATATGGAGGCTCCTGGTAGTATGGTACAATGTATGTTGGAGTCTTCTATTGCTAGACTTGATCTAGAGTCTGCATGTAGTAAACGTGTTGAACTACAGAAGGTGCTCCGAAACTCTACTGAATTGTAGAAGTGGAAGTTGTGGCACTAAAACTCTAGCATGCAAGAATGGTACTAACAAGAAGCTCCAAGTGCTTCCTAATTTCATACAGCTTATCCAAATGCTTTGTCCTCTATTCAATCACATGTAATTTTCCAAGCTAGTGAGATTATTTCTCAATTATATCTACTTTAGATAGGTGATTTCCAATAATGGTCGGATTAGAACTGACCTCCCTATCCACATCATGAGATGACGTCATGTTGATGGCCTTGTGGGGTGTAGAGGAAGGTAAAGTATGTTTTTGAAATGCTCAGGAAGAAGACAGAGCTACAGAGCTCTCTGCCATCCTCAAATATCTACCAAAGTACATCTTCATCCTTGTTGAAGTGTGAACCCCCACAAGCGGCATCTACTAATCTCCGATTCTCTTATCTAAAAACCCCCAAAATAATTTTGCACTAGGCTTGTCTTCAGAATGTCATGATGGTTGCGCTTCTCCATCAAATCCTTGAAGTGTTACCCTGCCTCGTGAATGGGCTCATGGGACATCTGGGAGAAGTTGTCCATAAGAGATCACATGTGATTCAGTCATTCTAGGGGATAGTATTTGCTCGGAAAAAGCTGGCCTCAACTCTTCCCAAGACATGACCACCCTTCCTAAATGATTAATCCAGTAAAGTGCCTTATCCATAAGGCTGAAGGGGATAGTTGTCATCTTCACTACCTTTAACAGTATGTTAGGATAGTGCATTGTGCCACATATGCAGTCAAACTGTTGGAGGTGTATATAAGGTTCTTCATTGATGCGCCCATGGAATATGGGGAGTAAATGAAGTAGTTGGTACTTTAGCTCGAAATTCCCATGAACTGTAGGAATCTGAATCCATGTAATAGTATGTCCTGCTCCTGGGTTATAAGCATCTCTAAGTGTGAGCTTGGACTCAAATCGGTTTGGCTCAACAATGGGACATGCTCTCTACCGATCATTATGCACATTATCTCCCTCAATCCCACCTACTTTTTATGGCCATCCTCCTCTCTCCTCGTGCATTCCTCATCTCTAAGATCATGTATCTCAACCTGACCTAGATGGTGGCCTTCTCAGTAAGCAGTGCCTGAATGGCCTGAATGGATGTCAACATCGTAATGGGGCATTTTTCTTTAGTGCCATCGAGTCCTCGAGATCTGTGTCAAAAAATGTGCAAGGCACTCGATCAGTCCTTAGAAATGAAGGAGTCCCAAATAAAACTGCGAGATGAGAGTCTATCTCGAATAAGGGATTTATTGATGAAAGAAATTGTGAAGTAGAAAAAGAAGAATATTCTGGAAGAGAGTCGTCCCGAATAAGTGAAGAAGGCTGAACCAAAGTGTAAAGATATAGGTTCGTGAAGTCCGAACAAAATGTACTCCAATCCGACATCTTCGATACAAAAGGAAGATGCGAGATCATAAAGGTTAAACAAGAAGAAGAAGAAATTGAAAAAGGAGCGAAGTGCGCAGAAGGATCTTTATTCTAAGCAAACAAACACAAATCAAACCCTCAATTCACCAATTGAACACAAGTGGAGATCGTAAGAGTTCGGTCTTTTATCTTTTCAATTTTAAGTTTAGCAAATCAAACAGTTACTTAACCACAAACACACAGGGTGATGTCTGCCTATCGCCCAACGTACATCCTCAAACCTCCCCAAACAGTGGAACCATTTGCCCGGGCTGTTGGGTTATATCAGGCCTAAAGGGAGATGAGAGGCAGAGTACACCAAAATGATTTTCTAAGATCGGATGCAAGTGCTCGCAGCTGTGACCGTGTAACGAAAAGTGATACATAGGTGCTTAGGGCAAATTCCAGAGATTTGGGCTCTATTCTTAGGGCTTTGTCTTCACCCACTCTGTCTGGAGGTATTTGTGAGCAATGAGAGGGTTACTCTCTCCAATTCAAAAAATGATCGTTATGTTTATTTTAGGGTTGAGTGTATTTAGCATACTCGATTTTATTAAGTTGTCACTTTTTTGAGTAATTTTCAAATAAAATCGTCTAACGGTTTTTCCAATTCCTTTTTATCCTAAGTTCAGAAAGCCGATGCGCGTGGAAATCAATGATGCATGCAAAGTAAAAAATGCGTACATGTCGCCAACAATCTACATGCAAAATGATCCACACATGAAAATAAAATATATCCTATATGAAATACAAATGAGAATCGTGCTAGCAAGAATTTCTATTATCGAGAAGAATCAGTTATTTGACTAAGTCCAAGATCACAGTAAGACTATAGGTACCGGAAGATATTAGGGATGTGGACCTATTATTTATCCAGCTCAACCAAGTTAATAAAAACCCAAATCTAAGGTCTCAGGTACAAAAACAAAGAAAAATAAATGCGGAAAACTCAAAACATGTGAACAAAAAAATCGAGAAAAAAAACCATGAGGGATCCCCCAAGTGCACTAGCACTAAGTGAACAAACCCCTACAAGCACAAAGTAATGACTCTATATAAAACAAAAAAAGGCAAATGCCAACAAATTATTATAATTAATTATAGGGATAAATTTAATAAAATGATAGAAAAATAAAATTAAAAATAAAATGTAATAAGATGTCCTCAACTCTTCTACTCCTCCTCAGCTGCTCTCTCTTGTCGATCGGTGAAGAAGCTCTCAGCCTTTGCCTCGATCGGGTGTGTTGGCTCTCCTAAGATCATCACCCTCACTCGTCGGGCCCTCGCAACAAATGGAAACAAGAATTGTGTCAAAACAATTTATGAGAAAAAATATAGAATAAATAAAACAAGCATATAATGAATGAAAATAAAATAAACAAGTAGGTAGACAAATGAAACAAAAAATAAAACAAACAACCAGGAGTAGAAGAAAAATAGGAGTCCTAACTACCCTCGTCGTGACTCCTCGGCAATGGCTTTATTCGATTTTTAGATAATTGAGGGTTTTAATTAATAAACAAAGAAATATGCGAACAATGTGATGTATGAGTCGCTGCAACCCACAATTCTCCAATTCAAAAAATATTTTTCAAGCAAGAAAAAGAAAAAATACTTGTGTTATTATTTACATGTATAACCAATCAAGATCGAACTCAGGGAGGCAACATTTTCCGAGAGTTATTTAATTACGGTTAATTAATAAAAGATTCTTTTTCTTTTTCACCTTTTATTATTTTTTATGTATTTTTTTACTTTTTTATATTTTTTACGGATTTTTAATAACTTTTAATTTTTATAGTTCCTAGTTGTTTATTTTTAGTGATTTTTTATTTTGCAAAATTTTATATTTTTAAATTTTTAAAAGAAAACAAAATAAGAAAAATGAAAACAAGGGAAATAAAAGTTCTTTTTGGATTTTTCAAAAATAGTAATATAGTCCAAAAATAAAATTAAAAATCATTTTATGTTTTTTTCGTAATTTTATATTATATTTGTGATTTTTATGCAATTTTTAGATTTATTTAGGATTATAAAATGAGTAAAAACCGAAACATAACATAAACAAATTTAGACTATTACTTTTTGGTTTTTAAAATATAAATCTAGAAATCAAGTCAAAATAGAAGATATTTTTTTTTGAGATTTTCAAACAAGAATATTTTTTATTTTTCTAATTTTTAATGATTTTATATAGATTTTTATAGCTTTCCATGTTTTCAGTTTTTAAGATTTTACGATTGAATTTTCAAACAAAATTTTTATATGCAATAAAATAATATAAAAGAACACTCAAATAATATTTTTAGAATTTTAAAATATTTTCAATTTTTTATTACTTTTTAAAGTTAAATAGAGAAAATTCACATTATTTTTAAATTTTTAAAAATAGCAAAATTAATTAATTTTTTAAACTAAAATTACTATGACAAAACCATTAATAAGGAACTTAACCTAATTTTTATGGAATTTTTAGAATTTGTTAGCTATTTATTACAAGCAATTAAAAATAAAATAATTAATCTGTGGAATAAGGACTAGAATGAAATTATAAGTTTATGCACTAATTAATAACAAAAATAAAAACTATAGGTCTAAACTCGTTATTCACAATTTCATGTGCTAACGCACGTGAATCGGTAAATAGAGGACTTGTTTGCAATTATTTCATCTTCAAGGACCAAATAATTATAATAAATAACAATTATTTTATTATAATTTTTCCAAACAGCGCGTGCTAATGCACGTGGATATGTATACTGAGGACTAAAGTGCAAATGTAAAAACAAACAAGGATAGATGTGCAATTATTCAATCAATATCATAAGGACACGTATTCATTAAGGACTTATTTATAAATTAAAGAAACTACATGAGAAGAAGTGAAAATTTACCGAGGGAGAGTGCCTCGTACGTTGGGATCTGACAGATATGATGCAGTGCGATTGGATCTGATCTGAGTACTAAATTTAGCGTGAGTTGATGGTTGTGATGAGATCCGGCACATGTGTTCTTGATCAAACGCTCTCGAACCCTCCTAGAAGAACACATTTGAATGTTTGAGATGATGAGGTTCAATCGTTTGATAATCCTCTGATTTGCGTACGATCCGCTCCCTGATGGCTTCAAAAGGTCCTTGATGATCCTTCGTGCTGAATGGATGTGCTTATACCGTCCGGGTCCCGATGAATGGAGACTTTCAACTCTGACTCGCGGAGGCTTGTATTTCAGACCTCCAAATGTTTAATTTGTGTTCCAGATGGCTCCCAAACACCTGCAATTTATTATACGCTCAGAGGCGGTGCTCTGGCGATTGTTATTTGGCAAAAACAATAAAAAATGGGGAGGATGGATCGATCTCCGATGGAAATGGGGGAATTGAGATCGAAATTCAGATCTGGTGCAGATCCGATGGTCAGATTGTATATGGAGGTGGAGAAACGCTCAGTGAAGGTGATGTGATGGTCAGAAAGGGTAATGAACACACTGAGATCCTCTGATCGGCTGAATCAATGGTTGATCTGAAAATTACTGATCTACGTAAAATTAAATGAAATTCGAAGAATAAAAAATTAAATCGAAATGCAATTTACTCTAAGATGACCCACGGTGGAAAATGGTGGTCGTGGCCTTGATCCGTCAATGTGGTGGAGAAGTTGAGCTCATGATAGGAGGTCCAACGACGATCTGGATCTCGATCTTCAGGCTACTTCACGCTCTCTCAAACATGGGGCATCTTCTATGTCACCTCATGTACACTTTAGGACTTGATCTCGGGTGAAAACTAAGCGAACATTAGATCAGAATGAGACATGGGCACCTGGGACTAATTTATAGATGAGAGGTTTGGGTGATTTTGAAATTACAATGGGGCGCACAAACCGAGGCCACATGGATAAAAATTATTCAAACGTGATAGCTAGATGAGTGAAGCTTAATCGAGTAAAAGAATAAAGCGAGAAAGGCATATGACCAGGTTAGCAAAATTCCAGGAAAAGGCATGCCCAACTATTATTCAGGTATTCGAGAAGGAAAGGATCGATTGATCCGGGTCAACGGACCTGGGTCTAACCAATCTGGATGCAATTCGAGTAAGTCCAATAACTAAAAGACAACACTATATTTATTAAATAAAGATAAATAGAAAATAAATAGAAATGATTTTAAATTAAAAATTTTCTAAAAAAAATAGTGTTAATAAATAAATAAACTTATTTTTGGTGATTTTCAATAATTTAAAGAAGTTATTTAAATAGGTAAAAAAATAAATAAACACATTTATTCATAGGTAACAATACTTATATATACAATATAATCAATTTTAATTAATTATTTGGACAATTAATTACATAAAATTATAATTCATTAATTTTCAAAATAATTTAGTGATTTTAAATATATTTTTTTATGAATTCATTTAATAAGTTAATTAAATAAATCTATATATAATATAGGTACATGATATATAAAGTAGAAATATACTTATTTTATTTTTGTTCATTTTTTATGCTATTGTTTTTATTTATATTTTATATAAGTAGATATGTATAAAATAATAAACAATGCAATATTTTCAAAAATATAAATAACTATATAATATAATATAATATAATATAGACACAATATACGACATCACTCTAAAAAGTCAACTTTCACATCTTAACTCTGATTTTTATGAAATTGATTTCATTTTAAAGCTTATTTAATTTTGAACACAATGAAAGTGAGTTTGGCTTATTTTGAGTTTTTATGGAGAAGATATTGATCTGTCAATTTTGGCTTTACGATTTTTTCAGAGTGTTGTTTCTCTTATTCTATACATGGTTTCTTCTTCAATTATTTTTACTATTCACAACTTATTTTTGTTTACAAGTTTCAAGAAAAGATTTTTTATTTATGGTTGTTTTGGTGATAAATAAAATAATAGAAGATATATACAATATAGAAAGTGATGAATCTACGCATGTGAACTTGGTTTTCTTGATTTTTATAAATAAAAGCCCCTATCTCTCCTACTTTATTCATTGTTGATTAGGTCAAGTCTTGACCTACTCTCGAGGTTAGGATTAGCATGTATTTATTACATATATACAGTCTTCTTACTTTTTTTCTGTTATTTCTTTCTTTATTTATTCTAGGATAAAATAATGATAAATATACACTATTTTAAGATGATATGAGATTATTAAAAAGTGAGAATTAATGATATTTACAAGTGTCTTGTAAGGGATTTTAAGCCAAAATAAATGAATAAATACGATGAATTAGTGATTCATCATAGCCGCACCATATATAAAACACCAAAAATGACGAAAATAAAAAACACCAAAAACAGAATAACACTTGAGGTTGGGCCATGCTAGCCAAGGAGAAACCAACATTTGTCGCAGATCCCATGCTAGTTGATAGAGCCGAATTTCCAATTTTTACTTTTCCCCTATTTTGGATGATTGTATCCCTTCTAAACATGCATGTGTCAACGTTGATCCTCATGTAAATATGAAGATTGATTTTTATGTATATATTCCTTTTCTGATGCAATGAAAAATCACAAAAAAATCAGAAAATTGAAAATAGCATTATCTGACCCAACTATCATGGTAATATTGTGAAATATCTTTCTTGAAATGCTATATAGAAAGCCATAGAATACATGCCTAGTGTAAAGAAAGGATTAAAAGAGGCATGTACATCAAAGCGTCAACCCCATAGGAACATATGAAACTTTATAGAAAAGCACATCCTTATAATGGCTATTGTGAATGTGATCATCAATCTCCCGTCAAAGAAAAAGGATTGGGAGAACTTTAATCGGTTGTGAAATCTTTGAACAAGTGTTTGATCATACTATTCTTGATGGCTGCTCTTTTATCAACCTCATGCCCACATCGCTACTCAAGGAATTTGGGTTGGGTCCGCTCAAACTAACTAGAATGATCCGTCAATTTGCTGATCGATCCATTAAGCAGCCCCGAGGTGTGTTAGAGGACATTATCGTAAAAGTTCATGGCATGCAATTCCTAGTGGACTTCATTGTCCTAAACATATAATCCGTTGGACTGTTACTCCAGGTGCCTATCATACTTGGTCATTCGTTCCTATGACAACCGAGGCGGTAGTTGATTATGCATGGGAAAGATTACCTCTCGCTCCCGCATCGACAAGATCACCATGGATATGATAAATGAATCGAAAGTTGTAGATCAAATAGTTGAGAGAAGGGAGCCAGAAATGTAGAAAGATGACTGTGACATTGTTGAGCACATCAGAGATTCGGATTTATCTTTGAATGATATTTTGCAAGAATTCCTCTCTTCCGAGAAAGACTTGGAAAGCACGGTCAATTCTTGTTCCTGTGCCGATAGGGATATTTTTGCAGATGAGCTGATCAATCTATTCCAAGAAAATTCATCCCAAACCGAATAAGAAGAAACCATTCCAGATATGTTTGGTATTATATTGTCTATGCCAAAAATGACAGAGGTGGACAACACCTTATTGTCAGATCATGCACCAACCAACCCAGTTTCAGAAGTATCAGAAAAGTTGACTCGGACTCCACTAGAATTGAAGCTGCTTCTGGCAAATCTTAAGTATGCCTTCCTTGAAGGTGAGCCAAATCAGTATCTGATCATCATTTGTTAGTGATTGACCATGGATCAATAATCTCACTTGCTAAAGGTTCTAGAGAAAAACTGTAAGGCTTTTATTGGAATGCTTCTGATCAATGAGGGATAAATTTGGCCTTGTGTTCACATCACATCTACTTAGAGTACGACAACAGGTGAGCCAAATAAACAATAAGGCTTTATTTATCCCATCTCCGACTTAACATGGGTAACCCCATTACACGTAGTTTTGAAGAATATGAAATTACGGTGGTTACAAACGACAAAGGAGAGGAGATCTCTCCTCGAGTACCTACATCATGGCACATCTGTTTAGATTACCAATGCCTAAACTCAGATACCAAGAAGGATCGCTTTCCTTTGTCCTTTATTGATGAAGTTCTTGAAATATTAGCAGGGAAAGAGTTCTTTTGTTTCTTAGATGGGTACTCCAGGTACAACCAGGTGGCAGTCGCTCCTGAAGATCAAGAGAAGACCACTCTCACTGTCTGTTTGACACCTATACCTTCAAGTGAATGCCCCTTTTATTGTGTAACACACCCGCTACATTCCAAAGGTGCATGTTGGTTGTATTCACCAACATGGAGGGTTGTTTTCTGGAGGTCTTTATGGATAATTTCTCTATCTATGGTGACAGTTTTGATGCATGTCTCTTGCATCTAAATCGAGTACTGTAGAGATGTTGTGAAATGAATTTAGCATTGTCTTGGGAGAAGAGTCACTTCATTGTTACTAAAGGGATTGTGCTGGACCATGTCATCCCCAAACTAGGTATGAAGGTCGATCAGACAAAGTTGGATTTGATTGCAAAACTTGAGCCACTGAAAATAGAAAAACTGGTGAGATCATTTCTAGGGCATGTCAGATTCTGTCAAAGATTCATTCAAGACCAACAAAATTGCCCAACCTCTCATGGAGCTGCTAGGCAAGGAGACAAATTTCATTGTAGATGACAAAGTCCTCCAAGACTTCAATCAGTTGAAAGATTTAGTCACTTAGGAACCTATCCTACAGCCACCCGATTAGTCTCTCCCATTCGAGATCATGACAGATACTTCAGATTTTGCCATTGGGGTTCTGTTGGGACAACGAAGGGATGGATTACCCTATGCCATACATTATGCCAACAGGACATTAAATGAGGCCCAAAAGAATCATGTTGTTACAAATAAAGAGTTGAAGGTAGTGGTTTTCACCCTCAAGAAGATTTGGTCGCATCTTCTTGGTTCAAAAGTGTTCATTTATACCGATCACTCTGAGAGCTGTTGGTAGTGGTTTTCACCATCGAGAAGTTTTGGTCGCATCTTCTCGGTTCAAAATTGTTCATTTATACTGATCACTTACTATTAGGTATCTACAACAAAAGAAGGATGCCAAGTCACATCTACTCTGATGGATCCTTCCTACTCCATGAATTTGATTTGGAAATAAGAGATAAACATGGAGTCAATAATGTGGCAGTCTCTCATTTATCCAGAATTGAAAGTACAAAGACTCCACTGAGCAATGTGTTGATCACAAAGACTTGATGAATCAATTCTGAGTGTCGCATCATTCTGCTGGTATGCCGATATTGTGAGCTATCTCATTTATGAGAAAGTTCCACAAGATTGGATGCGGATAAAGAAGGACAAGTTCTTGTCCAATATCCATTTCTACCAATTGGAAGATCCATACCTTTTCATGAAAGGCATAGATTACATTTGGTGGTGCATTCCTTAGGAGGCATACACTAGTGTCAATAAGCTTGAAGCAGGAGGACACTATTCTGGAAGCAGAACGACAATGAATGTATTATAGTGTGGCCTCTGTCGGCCTACACTATTCAAGGATGCCAAAGTTTATGTGAAAGGATGTATTAACTATCAGAAATTGGCAGGTACCATCGGTTCCAAAGATTCAATACCACTCAAGTTCATCCAAAATTCTGATGTATTTGATGCTTGAGGTATTAATTTTATGTGCCCATTTCTTAATAGTCAGGGATACGAATACATCATGCTTGTCATTGATTACGTGAGTCATTGGGTATAGGTTATTCCCACCCAATCCACAGATAGCTATACCATGTGTCGCTTTCTCAAGGACAACATTATCTTGTGGTTTGGAATTCCCAATATCTTAATTTCTGATGGGGGAAGCCATTTCATTAATAGAGAAGTCAAGAAACTTGCGAAGGATTATAACATTGATCATCATGTCGTATCTCCTTACCAAACACAATCCAATGGCTCGACCGAGGTTTCATTAGGGAGATCAAGATTATTCTATAGAAACTTGTACAACCATATGGAAAGAACGGGTCTCATATTCTCGATTTCATTCTAAGGGCTTATCGAACCACCGATAAGACTCCATTGGTTATGTCTCCCTATCGCATTGTCTATGGAAAGCCTTGACATCTGCCGATTGAATTAATTCACAAATCTCTTTCATCAGTGAATATCTATAACATGGACTCACAAGAAAGTGGTCAAAACTGGAAGATCGATCTGAACAGACTCTTGGAATTCAGAGACAATGCATACGATAACATCCTGATGTACAAGGATAAAGTCAAACGATGGCACGACAAGCTTATCAAACGAAAGAGTTTTGAGCATGGATAGAAGGTATGGTTATTTGATGCAAAGTTGAAGATATTCGGCAAATTAAAAAGCAAGCGGAGTTGGTTGTTCTTAGTAAAGATTATGTGTGACAGTGGTAGCTTCATCATATCTAAGTTGCCATCTAACACACAACCATTTGTAGTCAATGGACAATTGATGAAGCCATATTTAGATCGTGGTACATTCATGTTTTTTTTTCGATTCAATTAATGTGGTATTTAAAGATGATCTCTTTGCATCAATAGAAGATTCAGACAATGACCTGAACAAAATTCTCTTGATTGTTCTTTTTTAATTATTTCATTCTTCTGTATTATCCATTCATCACTTTCATCGGTGTTATACTTAGAATGACTAGATCCTAAGTATAGGGGGATGAATCCATTGATTTTTCCTTTACTATTCCCTTGCTTATCTCTCAAGTTGTCGATATTCTATCTGTACGAATGGATATTTTACCCTAAGCATAGGGGGAGACAAGCCAAGTTGTTGATTTCTTATATTCTAATCCCGATCATCCCCGCTTAGTGTATGGTTTGTTATACTCATGACGATTAACTTCTTATTCTTTGATTGAGTAATTTTAGTATAGTATTCTTCTATACTTAGCCTGATTTATGTCTTCCTTTGTTGCTCCTTGCTCACTATGATGACATGGTTTACGCTAAGTGTATGGAGGCCATATATTGTATATATACTTGGCTAAAACTCCACTTTCTTGTATTTTTAATAACATAGCAATAACATAATGGATAAGGGTATACAAATGAAAGGGATTGAAAACTCTTGTAAATATGTGTAAAAATATTTATAAAAATTAGTTTGAAACTATTTTACAAATGATTTTGAAAAATTGTTGCGAAATGTTTTCAAAAATCTTTTGAAAATCCTTGAAACATCTTTGTAAAATGTTTTCGACCTTTGAAAATATTCTTTTGTAAATGTTTGTAAAAAAATTCTTTATAAAATTATTTGCAAAATAATTTCCAAAAATTTTGAAAAATGTTTGTGAAAATTTTTTCAAATAATTGTGAAAATCATGTGCATAATTGTGCTGTAAAAATATTCAAATAAACTATTGTACAAAACATGTATAAAACACTTTGTAAATGTGTATAATCCTTATTAATACTTGTAGATACATTCAATTCACTAACCTTTTCAGAAATACCTAAGAATTTAAAAAACTCATAAAATTTGCAAAACTCTTCAAAACTTCATAAAAAGTTCAAAACCAGATATTATCTTTGCATTGCATTCACATTTTCAAAATGATTTTGACAATTGAACTAGTATAGAATAAAACACGAAGATTGGAGCTTAGCTTAAATCTTAATCCACTTAATTTCACATGAACCTTATAGGAACTGGAATTAAGACTTTTCAGGTCAATGTAACTTAATTCTTTAATTCTATAAGACTATGTTCACATGTCATCTTGATTAGCCTAAGTAAAATATTTCATTACACATGCATGACTATTGAGGACAATGGCCTAACTTAGACAAGCATTATGCAAATATCTCAACTCAGATGAGGTGGTGAGGGCAAAATTCTTTAGCTTGAGAAGCACGTGTGTAGAGACATACACCACCCCAATAGAAGGCCAGTGCACCTCAACCCGATCTAGTGGCATGGACATCTAAACATATGATGTTGTGGGTTGCAATAAAGCTTCAAAAGAGGGATAGTTTGCTGACTCAAGAAGAAAAAAACCCTTACGTAAATGTTACTGTATATATATATATATAAATGTGAATGAAATAAAGACTCCAAAAAAGTTAGATGAGCAAAAAGTCGATGAAAAATCAATCACATCAAAGTTATGTATCAATAAGTAAGGATTATGCTTCAAAATTAAAGATTTTAAGGTTGTCTGTAGCTGGAGACTTGGCAACATTGGCCAAGCTCCAAAGGATATGCAGATATACTAGTTACAGTCCATTCTTCTTCTCTACCTCCTCTTCTTTGTGCTGGTTGTATTTGAACTTAGAAGGAAATACCTCTCTCCTCAAGGAAAAAGTAGCTAGATTGGAGGATTATGCTTACCTTGCTGAGGAAGACTGTTTCTTTGCTATTTCATATGTGGGGAGCTACATTTCACATGCACTGTACAAGTGAGACTCATAGTCATAAGAGTTTGCATATAAAAAGACGTGTTCAGACCTGGCTATTGAGGCAAACTGAACAGATGATTGTGGAACTTGAGGTCTATTAGGTTTTAAATCCTATTCCCAATAAGGTTCGGACAAACTAACAATACAAAGGTTTGACTAAGCTCCAAACTTTGATTTTATGAAGACAAGTTTAAGAATCATAATCATGCTAAGTTCTTTATTTTCTTTTTCTTTATTTTCTCCTTTCATCACTTAATCTCCTAATAAGCATTTGCTATGGTTTAGGTTATGTACAATTAGGGTTATGTACAATGGATGTCTTAATGATCATATATCTATTGATTTAGTGGTTGAATCATAGAGGTCAGTTCTTGGATGATATCTAAAGAGTTGGATCGAGGACTCATCAAGCATTGTCAAATGGTTGTTAAGAAATGATCTTTAGCCTGAGAAGGAGATGGCAATCCTTATCTAAAGGTTGATATCTGTCCGACCTCTTGATGGAGGTACTTTGCACAGGAATAGAGATTCGGATGTGACATGTAAGTTAGGTCAAAGAGTTGACTTAGCGAGATAACCAAGACCTATATCATATGTTGTCACCGTATAGGTACACATCCTATGATCGGAGACTGATGAATAACCATTCATTCACCTTTATTCTTCCATTTTGGCTTTAAATCTCTGGTAAAATACCTATAAATACTACTAACTTCCATGAATTAACGTCCAACATTAATTTGTAATTAGTATATTAATACTTGTATTCAAACCCAAAATAAAAGAATAAAAAAGAATAGAAAGATAAAAGAAGTATCCATGATAATGACTGATCCTAAACCCTGAGACCAAGTTCAAATATTGACTGGGTCTACAAAGAATAAAGTAGGGGAGATATGGAAAAATACTATACAAAAATACAAAGAAACCCTAATTCATTTAAGTACAATATATTATGTAAATACCCCCAAATTACACTATTTTATTTGCCATTATATACATCTCGATAATAAAATGTTCAATACAAAACTTGTACATGTTAGTATAGCTAAAATAATAAAATATTGATAAAAATAAATCATGTACAACACACCCGGTACACTCAGTTGAAAATACCGCAAACAGAACTTCATTGATCAACATCTTCTCCATATAAAATCAAATTGAACCAAACTCACCTCCATTGTATTTAAAATTAAATTATCTATCAAGTGAATGTGATTTCATTAGAATTGGAGCTAAGATACAAAAGTTGGCTTTATGTGGTACTATTGTACTTGTGCATCTGTACATGTAGCCAATTATTTTATTCTTTACATTTTTAAGCTCCTTATACATTTGAATTATTGTATATATTATATGATACATATTAAAAATATGAATACAAATACAAACATTTAAAATGCACCCAAAATAAATAATAAAGTTCAATACATATGTATGATATACTAATAATGTACCTACACCTATTTATATTATATATAGAAATAAAATAACAAAAATACCATAAAAATATGTAACTATGTATTTAATAATGTTTTAAATAAATAAATTATGTAAATATGATATTTTGTGTAGAAATAATAAAATAAAATATAAATATACATGTATATATACATGTATAATAACATGTAAATATTAATACCTAATAAATAAGGTTGTAAAAATAAATAAAAATCATGATAAAATAGTTTATAAAATTATAAATATTTTCCATGGTTTTAAGTGTTAATAAATAAAATCATTTACTATTTTACTTTTAATTTTCTTTCATTTTATTTTCTGTTTATCTTCTAGCGGTCCTACATGGCCCAATCACGTTCCAGGGACTGTTTACCCTCCAATCAACACCCCCTCTTCACGGGTGTCGATCTCTACACCTATGGCCCCCCATACTTCCATGAATTTTTACGCCATCCTCCATGCTTCTGATCGCCTCAATTCCTTCATCAATCTTTGTCATCCCACCTTCCCCCATCTCACTATGCACATAGACTCCACCAACCCCCATCTTGTTGCATGCAATCTTGATCGAAAGGCACCCCTCTTGTGTGTATCAATAAAATGAACTCCACCCCTTCCATTCACTTTTTGATCCCCTTTGAACCCCTGTAACCCATCTGATTGCTTGCTGGAGAGGTACTCTCATGACAGGAAGCATGCCCTTGTTGATCCGGGGTGAGGATAAGGAGTAGGAAGAAGATCGGACCACCGACTTCAAGCTCCGTTGGGTCTTCTGCTCCTTGGTCCATAAGACCAGGTAAGAGCTGCTAACTTAGGATTAGGTTTGCATTTTAATTTCTAGTGTACCTTAGCTATTTATTTCATTTCAATTCATTTCATTTTGCATTGAAATTCAAAATCAAAGTTCATCGGAGACTTTAGCTCCGGTCATCGTGTCACTATGATTTAGCCCTTTTCCGACCTCGCGCATCACTTCGTTATCTTACCCCATTGCCTCTACATCATCTGGAACCCAAATCACCCTCGATCTTTCTCAAATTGAGGAATCATGTTTCCACCTCCGTCGCTCACCGGAGATCCTCCCCCCTTCATTCCCCGTGCTATTTCAGATTCAATTTAGGTCGAGGAGCTTCACCCTCGAGCCATCCTCCTTTTGTGCATGTTAGAGCGACATAGGACTCACCTAGAGGGAGATTGAGGCATATCTGAAGCCTCCAGTTCATCGGAGAAAGAACCAATATCCAGGCCTTCTCTGACGAGGCCTGGACCCATTTGAGCCCACATGTTGATGTGGAGAAGTCCTATGAGTGATTTAAGACCTCCGGGTGTGTGAAAAGTGATTGAAGTGAGGCATATCACTGGATCGAAGGTCAAGGAAGAACTTCTTCTTCTCTGTTCTTCCAGGTGCCCTCCATATAGTCTGATTAAGATCGAGGACCTAGATCTAATATAGGCCATTGATTTCAGGCGAATCAATGCGCCTCTAGAGTTGCACGATCATCTTAAGTGAAGTGATCAGGTCGTCCGAACAGAGGCACGCGCCGCGCATGCACCCTTTGGTATATTTTGCTTGAGCCCTCTGCATATTTTTGTATTTACTTTTAGTCATGTAATAAAATACAACGTGTAAATTAAGTAGGTTAAATTACAATTTGGACCTCTAACTCTTTTATATTTGCATTTAGGTCTCTGTCATGTCACCTCATGTGGTCCCCCAAGTGAGACGCCTGGGTATTTTAAAATTATATCATAAACTTTAAGGACATGTTACTTAATGCATGTTTAGTTTATTTTATTGTCAAATAGGTCCCTATTACTTAATGCAAGTTTAGTTTATTTTATTGTCAAATAGGTCCCTACCAACTATGTATTTTATTTTTTGTATTTTGTTGTTATTGAATATTTCTTTTATTCCTAAAATTGCAAGAAAATTATGTTTATCCCTGGAACCTTGCGTAATCACATATATTTTTCGCTATTTAAACTTATTTCTATTTTAGAAAAGTCAAAACAAACATTTTTCTCCCGTTTAGCTACTGAAAATCCATAAAAATTCGAATATTTCTCCAAACATTTCAAAAGTTATATTAGCTATATTAGTACTATATTCTATCACAAAAAAACATTAAAAATACAAAATAAAAACACTAAAATCTCAAAACTTTAAAAATATTATGAAAATAATAAAAAAATCCATAAAAAATCCAAAAAAATATCTTCTATTTTTTATCTTCTTTATTATATATACTATACATTAAAAATAGTTTAGGGTTAATTTCAGACTTTTAAATATTTATTAAACCCTAAATAAGTTCACATGTTTATCATATTCACTTTTTGTATATCGTATGACTTTGAAAATCCATAAAAATTAAAAAAATAGCATAAAAATTAACCAAAAAATATTAAAAAATAAAAAAATGTTTATTTTCTTTATTTTGGCTCTATTTGGCATATTCTAAAATTCCAAAAGATTTTATCTATATATTTCTATATATCATATATATTATCCATATCTATATTATTAATTATCTTTGTTATAAAATCAAAAAAAATACAAATTTGCAAAATTAAAAAAAAAAAGAAAATGCAAAACATTAAAATTATAACAAATTAAACCCAAATAAAAATAAGAAAAAGATTAAAAATAAAACCATTATTAATTTGTAATAATAAATAGTAGTTTGCTACCCTCGTTTGCTTCCTAGTGTTTGACACTCTACCATACATATGCTTATACAAATTTATGTAGAGTTATAATAAATTTGACTCACGCTCGCACTTTGATTATTATTCACTGTTGTGGGTTGATTATTGTTTCATTTGGTGATTGATCATCGTAACGATTGCAAACCTAGCTTGTTTGGTCAGCAGATTGATCACTTGAGTGAATGGAAAACTATGTATTACTATATGTCTAAGTATGTAAATTAGACATACCATTAGGTTGATGACTTAATCAATGTTTATACACCGGTGAGCTGGTATGCAAGGGTATATGAATAATATGGTCTCTCAAAGAGATCTTACAAGTTCACTATTGAATCGGAATACATGAGTTGACTCATGAGATAATTGGACCATCAAATTCCCATGCATGGTCGTCTTGCTTTGGAAGCTGACATAATTTGCAGGTATGATATATGCTTTTGGAAAGCATATGATCGATATCAACTCCCAATGATCAAATGAGAAATTAAATGATAAAACTATAAGAAGAAAATTCAAATATGATCTAAAACTTCAGATTTATTCTAGGTTTAAAACCCTGAAGATGACAATTCAAATATGATCTAAACTTTGGATTTATTCTAGGTCTTCCGGTATGCAGGATATACGGGTATTAGGAATACTCGAAGTTAATGTTATTATAAATGATTGTATAACCATGACACTTCCATTCCGAGGGAGTGATGAAACATGTTTGGATTTTAGTAACTCCTCTCAAAAGATTAGGAATTCGATCTTAGTCCAAATGTTAGACATTGATCTGAATGTGATTCAGATACAATGAGAAGATTAGATTTATATTTTGATTTAACCAAACATCTTTGAGAGGTCACCTAGATCTGGATATGAGATACAATCTCAATATCCAAGTCACTAAACATGGAATGTACAATTGCACTATCCTTATCTTCAAGTATTAGCGGAGAGGGCACATTGTTCTTGAAAGTATTCAAGAATAATTATATTGCTGATAATATATCTGAATATCAAAAAATTGAAGATTAAATGTGATTTAACTATCATATATAATGTGAATATGATTCATATTATTTGAACACATGAGGAGAGTCATATAAGATAATTAAATGAGATTTAGTTATCAAAGACATGATTAATATGAATATTACTATCCACAGTAGTCATAAATATTATAAATACGATTTATAATATCATGAAAAGATCTAATTATAAATAAGGTTTACAAATAAATGTTAATGCGAATCAGATTCACATTATACAATTACTTATAAATGTAATTTACATTTTATATTGGGTGGTTGAATACGATTCATAATCAACAATGACATGGTTGAAATTGTCACAAAATAAGTTGGAATTATTTTGGTGAAAATTTTAGCAATAATAGTTGTTGCACATGTGGAATAATTGATGAGATATGAGATCTCATCAATATTGGAAAGAGGTGGAGTCCATTCCTTATTAGGAGTGGATGACCACATGGAGATTCTCTCCATGGTGGTCGTCCATCCTAGTTATGGAAGGATGCTCCACTCCTTTCCATATTATTCCACACGAATTAATTTAATCGAATTTAAATTGTTGAAGATTCTTTAACATATTTATTTTCTTTAAAATTAATTAATTGGTATTGCAAATTTATGCAATAAATCATAGCCATTAATTTTAATTACGAGTGCATCTCCACCATCCAATTTGTTATAAAAGAAAGGCTAGTCCTAGCTATTTCTCTTACACAATTTGAAAGCAACAAAATCTTTATCTATCTCTATTCTTCTCATACACATCCAAGAGGCTCTCTCTCTCTCAACCCTAGTGGGCATACACTTGGTTGTTCTTGAGAGCATCACCATCCTCGCGCTGCCTTTTTGCTACCGGATCGATTGCTCGTGGATCTCCGCCTTCTTTGGTGCTTCGTGCTCGCGATGAAGGCTACGAACTTCGTGAGACAAAATCAGGAGGTTTTACGCTCGGATCGCCGACTCACATTGTTGGAAGCACGCGTCTCATCCATGTGCCCACAAGTGCATCTTTTATGGGATCGGACTTGAGACATGAAGTCTCTTCGTTTAGAGACACACGATCGCAAATCCACTTCAAGGGGTACTTCTTTTTACTCTTTGTGATCTTGATGAAATGATGTGAGAAAGGTTCTCATGTCATGTGATTTCATCTTTGTTAAAAAAATTAATTTCCGTTGCCCTTGCAACTAGTATGACTAGGTGTTCTTGATTGCATTGATGCGATCTTCGTGCTTCCATGATGTGCTAATGCTTAAATCCTAGCCTTCATATACAACATTACGGAAAGTCATCGGATTACAATACAAAACTGATAGATTACGGATTGAATGCCTTATTCCCTTATTCTTATGATTTAACTACATACATACACAAGTTCAACACAAATTGTTTATGATTCAGATCTATACATCCAACATGGTTAACATAAGCATTCATAAAAAGATCATAGTGGTCATGTTTGACAAATTTAAAATGAACTTTGCTTTGCCAACAAACAATAAATCAATTAGTAAGATCATTCTCATGGTATCCAAGAGATCATGGTTATGATAAAATTGTAGGCGCCATAGAAGTGAACTCAATGACGAGATCGATTAATCCTAAGCGTAGAGGTGGATCACCATATAAATCTAATAGATGTTGGTTGATATTGCAGTCTTCGCCTTCAAGTAGATATTGTGTTGCATATTTTATGCGTATAGATGAGCATTGGTCAGAGCCTTACGAGCCATGGATGGATCGAGCTCGAGTCTACTTAATATTGTGAGCTTTAGGTTGCCCAGTACCCAAAAATTATATCAAAGTTTGTCCCCAGCCCAAATTCGACCCAAAATAACAGCCTAGGTTTGGTCCATGCTGACCTAAATTACATATATACTTCGGGAAACAACCATCCGATATAATCCCCGTACATTCCTGATTGAACTTTAATGCTATTGTCACATATTTAAATCATTATAGGAAAGGGTCCATCTATAATCTTCTTGTTTAATTTCTTATTAATGATCTTATGGAAGTGTCATATTTTACACTTTTGATTTGTTATAAAAGCATGTCTAAGGTCCTTTTAAGGCGGAAGATTGAGAACGAAATATGCAAAATATTTTACAAAGAAAAAAAATAAAATCGATATTACTCAACATATATTTAATGGATTTTTACCCGACAGACCCTATAAACCTTGTCAATTAGCTCCACGACTTTTGAAACAACCTAATTCCCCCATCCCTGTAAACTTGCCAACTCTTACCCCATGAACCCTCCGATTTAATCTGTTTGAAGCATGTGAGAGTTCTTGGGGTAATTTACAGGGTCGATGTGGTAATTACGTTGTGGAAAAGGTCGTAGAGGTGATTTAAAAAGTTTATAAGATCTGGCGGGTAAAAATCCCTATATTTAATATCATTTTCGATATTTTATATTATATCGAGCTTGCCAGCCCTGCTGAGCTCGAGGCAATCTCGGCTGATGCTCGACTCAAAAAATCACATGGGTCTAGACCTAAGCTCAATCCATTTTAATTTTGAACTTGGGCCGGTTGAGATTTAGAGAGGAGGGAGCTGACCTGCCCCGGCCCGATCCAATGCTTTTCTAGGTAACTCGCACCTAAAAAAGGAAGAAAAGTCAGCGAATGACAGGGAAGTTTGAAGATCCGCGAGTAAATATTGCGCTTTCTCCAAATAGGGAACTCAACAAAGCCCTTCAGGGCGACTAGGAACGGGGATGAACGTCGACGAGGAAGTAGAAGATGCCGCGCGAGTAGGAGATGAAGACAGCGAAGAACAGGTGGATCCCATGGAAATCGAGACAATCTCCATACCATCCAAAGTCGCAGGTTTGCTCCGGAGGTTCCTTCTGATTCAGCAAAGAAGAGCGGAGGCTTACGCCAAGCTGCGGAGGTACAATTGATATCTGTCTCTCTTTCGATCTGTCCGTCTTTGCACCGGTATGTTCAGACCCATCTCGTGTTCTTCCATCCTTCGGGAATCTCGGATTGAAAGATTCAATTTTTTGGAGTGGGTTTCGTGTTGAGGATTAGTGTGGGGGAGATGCTGTTCTGCCTGATGTAAATTAGTTTTCATGGAATCTCTTTTTAATTTTAGAGGACGAAAAAGTGAGTAAAGGGTGTACTTTTAGTTCAGATGTTTTTGCTGAATATTGAGGCCCGACTTTAATTTGAACATCTGTGTAAATTTCCTTTTGATCATTCAACCTCCAGATATGTTCAAGTCTCGAAAAGGTTTTGATAAGGCGGTGATATATTTTTTCTTTCTATTCACCCCATGATCCTTCAAGTTAAACACTCCAATACTAATAGTTAAACATGGGAGAGGAAATTTTGCGTGTACTGCATTTATGAATCATAATTCGCCATAATATGGTGACGATTTTCTTGATCATGTACTGTAGGTAAGGCGTCTCTTTCGGTTTTAGGTTTCCCATGTTGCTGCAGGTGTGGTTTAGAAGGAAACCCAAAGGAAGCAGCCTCCTGAAGAGAGGCGGCTTCCCCTGTTGTCGCTGTGAAGAAACCCAAAGGATCTCTTGAAGAGGTGGCTTACGGACGATAGATAAAAAAGTAACCATATATGGCAAATTATGTTTTTTAGTGCGATACTCATGGATTTTCCTCTAACATGTGTTTGTTTGAATTAAAATTCACATTTACATGTAATTTCTCTTATCAGACGTGGCAAGAAAAAAACCGATGGTCATGCAAGATAAGAAAGGATGAAGGGAGGATAAAATGAGTATCATTCTGAAGGAGAAAAAGAGTGGTTGCAAGGATAGATGAGGAAAAATTGGAAATGAGTGGAGGGATGATAATATGTATCATTTTGATAGAAAATGTCTTATAAAAACTTCTGGTTCAATAAATTGAATTCTCTAAACTTTTGGGGAGACTCTTTCGTTCCCTCTCTGATGCAAATCGATTTTTGCACGGCGATAAAATTTATTTGAACGATGGATTTTTTGGCGGAAGAATAATTGGATGGGTTGAGAGAAGAAACTCATCGGGAACACGAGGGATTTGGGGAGGAAGAACGTGAAGATCACGCGGGGAGGGAGAGAAATTAGAGAGAGGGAGATAAATCTCAATTTTATAAATACTAAACTATTTACATAAGTAGTCTATCATCCCTTTATATATGAGGGATGAGATTACAAAAATAGAAATTCAACTAATTATCCTAAAAAACTCTAACCGACTAATTTGAAATTCAAATTTCCAACTAATTGAGATCACAGACGATCTCTATTTTATTTAATTAAAAATACGACGACTCAAATAAACGTAAATAAAATTAACAGATAAAATTAAATAAATATGAGACCCTATATTTTTGTTCCACGCTGCATCAACTCTCCTCCGCTTTAAAAATTCATCTCCCGACGAATTGCTGGATCTGCAGGTTTGGAGGTTGATAATTTCAAATCCGCGTTCTCTGTCATCCCATGGAAGAATTGGTGTGGAGCGAATGGCGGGATCCATACATGCGCGACGCGGGCGTTGGCGACGTGGGCTTTGTGGTGGAAGAGCAGGTGTGGCGCATAGGCGGGCGTCCATCCGTATTTCATCCCGTTGACGTGGTGCTCGAAGAACTGATGAGGCATCCTCATGACGATCAACTCGGCCCGTGGAGAGTCCATAGCAAAGCAATAGCACAAGGAGAGTAGGGGAGGAGATGTGTCCAGGGAGTTAAGCCATGGGGCTTTTAAATAGGTGAAACCCATGATCCTAATCCTAATAGGATAAGGAGGGTTCCCATATTTCCTCTTTTCAGCACTCCTCTTTAAATATTTCTGCAGCAGGGTGGTTGGTTGCAATTTTCGTACCCCTTCAATTAAATTAAATTCATAGTATAATTCCTCCAAATAACCCTTTTGATAAAAACTTATGGGAGGAGGGGTCTCCCTGCAAATCTTCCAAAATAACCTCATATCCCTAACTTTAAGGGATCCGACTCCTTTTGAAGGGGCGCCCGTTGTTAGGGCTTCCCTCATCGTCAAGCAGCATCGGCGGCGGCCTTGAGCGGTCAACGATGGACGACATAGGCTCCTGCCTGGGCTACAACAATTGGTGCGGTGGCGCGTGGGCACGGGGCGAGACGTGAGGGGGTCGTGGGTTGGCCTGGGAGCTCGGAGGTAACGGCCTGGGATGCTTGCGGGGGTGGTGAGGGTAGCGACGGGTGGGGTTTCTGGGGGTACGGTGGGGGATAGGGGAAGCGCGAGAATGAGGGCTGGAGGCGGGGATGTCGGAATCGCGGAGGGGGCCTGCGGGGAAGGGTTTGGCGATGGTATCGGGGGACGGTGGAGGGTTTTCGGGGAAGGCGTTGCCGCGAGGGGGGGGTGTTTGCTGGGGGTGTGGGGGCCGCGGCGGTAGTGAAAGCTGGGGCTGCGGGAGGAGCCGCTGGGGCTTCAGGGGAAATCGCGGGGGGGGGGGGGGGGGCGGGGAGGCGTCGACGGGTCTGAAACCGTTGTCGGGGGCGATATCGTCGATGGTGGCTGATCTGAAGCGGCCTGGACTGCGAGCAGTTCGTCGTTGTCGACGAGTTTTTCTTCATCACAAGTCTGGATAACGGCTTCGGTAGTGGACAACTTTGATAGGGCGGCACACATAGCCTTGAACTCAGCCACTAGATCTCGACATTCGGACTGGAGAATTTGGAACTTGCGTCGTGCGTTCATGTCCTGGTTGTAAGCTTCTTCGGCTTGTCGTTTCCATTCCCACGCATGATAGTCTTTCGTCGCATGTCGGCACGAACGTTTGGACGGATCGTTAGATTGTGAGGACGATCTGTAGGCCATGCTCTGATACCAAATGATGCAAATCGATTCTTGCGCGGCGATAAAATTTATTTGAACGGTGGATTTTTTGGCGGAAGAATAATTGGATGGGTTGAGAGAAGAAACTCGTCGGGAACACGAGGGATTTGGGGAGGAAGAACGTGAAGATCACGCGGGGAGGGAGAGAAATTAGAGAGAGGGAGATAAATCTCAATTTTATAAATACTGAACTGTTTACATAAGTAGTCTATCATCCCTTTATATAGGAGGGATGAGATTACAAAAATAGAAATTCAACTAATTATCCTAAATAGACTCTAACCGACTAACCGACTAATTTGAAATTCAAATTTCCAACTAATTGAGATCACAGGCGATCTCTATTTTATTTAATTAAAAATACGACGACTCAAATAAACGTAAATAAAATTAACAGATAAAATTAAATAAATATGCGACCCTATATTTTTGTTCCACGCTGCATCACTCTCTTAGAACAATTGCTTGAGGAGTTCTTTTAGATTGCACTGCTTGGGCATATCGGATTTGATATGTGCAGACCGAACAACTGGAAGTGGTTCGATGGGAGTTGCAATATCGTAGAAGCTTATGATGCTGCATACTATAAATTTGTTTCAATGCACATGCTATAGACTGCCTATCTATATGGAAAGCGAAATTGCGTTTCAGAGTTTCTATATGTGGTTGTGCTAGACGAGGATAGCGACAATTGCTCATGGAAGTAGGTGAGGCGTATACCTTTATGTGAATTGTGTGCTGTGTAGGAATGAGGAAGAGGATGTTGGCTATCCTTTCTTCTTTTATAATTGAGAGATATGAGTTATACACTCCTCGGAGGGTGTTCTTGTCTTTTCTTTTAATGGTGATTCTTTTATGTAGTTATAATCTAAGCCTCTTTCTATATAAGGAGTCCTAGAATACCATTTTAATAAGAAAAACCGCTCTCTTTTTACTTGGTATTAGATTAGAACCCATCCTTCGTGTGATCCAGAAGCACCCTCGTGCCTTGCAAGCCTCCTCCTTGTGCCTCCACACTCCTTCAAATGTCGTTGCCTTGTCACGACCACTAGTCTACGCCACTCCTAGCATGCCACCATTTATAGCTTCTAGCAAAGGTTCTAACCACCCTCAATGCCTCTCAACGACCCTTACCCTCTCTTCCCTCCTATTGCACCTTAGTAGCGACCTCCACCACCTTTTGCCTACAATGACCCTCCACCGCCCCTTGCCCACGACTTCCACCACCCTCTGCCCCTACTATCCAACTCCTTCTATGCCTATCCTAGGATGTCTCCCTATTTATACACATCATTTGAGGCACGTGTTGCCTGGTTGTATGATCTAATTCGGTCATATATATATTTGCATGTTGCGAGTAAACATTAGTTGTGCATAGAAGATGTTAAAAGAATCCAATATAACATCCTAGGGACATGATAGAGGGAGTGTAGTGCTTCCCTCATTTGGTTCGATTTCAAAATTGGATGCAATCAATTATCATAAATTGGTATAGATATTCTTAATTATCACATGAAAATGCGACATGCACATTCTTCTAGATCCAAAGCCTGTTAATAAGACTGCAAAATATGCCACGTGGGGGTAAAAATAATGGTATGGTTTCTTCTTGGATCATTGTGAGTGTTGAGCCATATTTATCTTTCTTTGCTCTTCGTGTAATTCATCTTTATTATGTAATTTATCCACTAGGATTTCTTCTTTCTATATAAGAGAACCCTAGGGTCTCATGAATAAACAATTTAACATTTTCATTTCCACGTGTTATCGGAGCGACGATCCTAGATCGGAGCTTGTTGCCGTAGTCTCCTCCTCACCCATCGACCCCTCCTCCAATGATCTTCTCGCTCACTGGTTGCTCCTGTGCGGCACACCACCAGTCGAGTGGCCCCATGCAGCGCCTTCCCAGCCATCACCGCTCCCAACGGTTCCAGCGTGACACATCCGTAGCTACAACCGAACCCAATGGCCCTCGCGTGGAAGCTCTTTTGCCGTTGCGGCCTACCATTGTTGTCTCGGGGACTCTCCTAGCCTCTTTTCGATCCTGCGCAACACAACGGGAACTGTGGGCCCAATGACACCGCTCAAGTTGACCTAGGGCACTAGCGATGTTCCACCTCGTTGTTGCACCTCCCGAGGTCTCCAAACAGCCTGATTTTGGGTCGTCTCCGGTGAAATTGGACCTCTAGTTTCTTCTGCGTACCCATAGTGCTCATTTGATTGATGGGAAGGGTTGTGACATGAGTCTGCACACACAATCGATTTCCTATATGCCAGTGTAGATACAATCGCTTTAGTCTACAACCCTAGTTGTGTCCTTGCCTGGCATCATGTTGATAAACAAGGTCGATATCCCATCTTTGTGTACCTTCAGAGGTCCAACATCCATTGTCAAGATGGATAGGACCAACTACGAGTCATGGGCCATGCAGTTCTGAGCCTTATACAGTACAATGGAAGAAGTACATTCTGATACAGGAAGAGTCGACTAGCAAGACTGGAGGATAATGCCTCTTGGGAGGCAAATGACACTTATGCATGTGCTTGCCTATACGATACTCTGATAGTGGAGATAGCCAATGATATCATACATCATCCCACTGCCAAGGTGATGTGGGACATCCTCATCGCCACCTACTCTCATGCGAGGAATGCGACGAAGATACTACATCTCCAGCATGACATCGCCACTATCAAGCAGAACAACTGTCCTCTTCATACCTTATATACGTCTCTTAGGGTCATGTTTGAGAAGCTACACAACTTCATGCCTCTGACAACATCTTTAAGCAACAAAAGACGTACATGAATGCTACCATGATTGGCGTCTTATTGACAACTCTTGATCTAGAGTACGGTCATGGCCTCAAATTTCAGCGAAATTCGGTCGAATTTCTGTCAAATATTAATATTCAGTCGAAATCGAAATTCGACCGAAATGACCGAAATATGGGGGTCCTAGTACAAAAAATGACCGAAATGATCGAAATTTCGGTCGAAATTCCACTGAAATTCCATCGAAATTCTGTTTTGGTCGGTACCGAAATGGTGACCGAAACCGACATTTAAGGCCTTGAGTACGGTGCCGTACTAGTTTCAGTTACTTGCAAATGCTATCATACATCCCATAAAAGAAACATACTGCAAACTTAATGGGATTACAATCCTTCTTCGGTCTCCACTCAGTCCTCCTCGGCTATGGCCACATCTCGTGATAAAGGATGATCTTCTTAGTTCAGAGGATGATGTGCTCATGGTAGGGGAGGTGCTTGTCCACGTCAACCATGCACTTATTGGCACCGTTTTGGTCACTCCAAGGGTAAATACTATTCGAAGCATGGTTTTCCAGCCTCTTCCCATGCCGCAGTATAAGTTGAGACTCCTACTGCTCCTGTAACTTCTGCTGTCCAGAGGCTCAATAAGTTTGTCTCCCATTTAAGAGAGATCATGCCTCTCTCTCCTGGACACTCTAGTGCTCCATTGGCCTGTTAGACTTTACTACCTCAGCATCTGCCAATATTTTTGGTAGAGCCTATGCCCTTACTAGTTGTTACATGGCAAACATCTATGAGTGGATCATGGATTTGGGTATCTCTCATTACATATGTGGAGACAATGCTCAATTCACTTCCTACAGATAAATTTATCATGACATATCAGTTATTATAACTGATGAGACATATTCTTCCATTAGAGGACATGGAGAGATTCAGTTGACACAATCCATGCACTTGCTGATTCATGTTCCTGATTTTTCAATGAATTTACTATATATTAGTCAAATCACCAAGGATTTCATTGTTGTACCATATTTGACACCTCTCTTGTGTTTGGATATACTCACGGGTAGGGTGATTGGATATGATCGTGAGCAAAGGGATCTCTACAAACTGGTACAATCCCCATATGTTGATGCTTCTTCCATTCTCACGGGGTTAGTCTTTGCCTACATGTGACGTCTTCAGTTTGGTCACCTTCCGCTACAGAAGCTGTGTAGAGTCCTCCCTCAGATTCTGTCTCGGTCTACCTTTCAGTGTGATGCTTGCCAGCTTGGGAAGCATCACCGTTCTAGTTATCTTGGTCGTCAGAGTTGTAGCAGTAGTTCTTTATTTGAGTTGATATATTTTGATATCTGTGATAATTACTTGAACATAATTAATGGTAAATATTTTTTTTGAAAGTCTTCAAGGTAGGGGGAAACACTCGGTGGTGTCCGCCCCATCAAAATTTAAAACAAAAGAGAAACTACAAAAGGACAAAAAATACAGCACCCAAGACGCACCAAAAAGAATACTACACCATCCAGTCATCTAACAGCCTCTTTGCAAAAATCCCTGCGTTCTCCTTATAAAACCTTTGTCCCGAGAACAGCAAGTCATTCCTTCCACGCCATATCGCCCAGAGAATAGCCATGGGATACAGCCGCTCCCTCCTTGGTCTAGCCCTATTTGTGTAGATCGAATTCCAGAAGGCCTGAAAGTCATCGTAGCAGCACCAAGCAACATCAGCCTCCTGCCAAACTTGATATACCACGGGACAAGAAAAAAATAAATGCTCTACAGATTCAATCGCACTATCACAAATCAGGCATCTGTTCGCAATGAAGCTCAGGAGCCTGACGCACCGATCACGCGTCATCAACCTCTTCCTCCTAAGAAGCCACAGGAAGATCCCAATTCTCTCAGGAAGGTTATTGGCCCAAATAGTTGCACAGTCCCTGCTCAGCAGCTCCGAGTTTGCTGGTGGCGGCCTGGAGATGGCCCCGTAAGCCCCCCTGACCGAGAACGGTCCATCCTTCCAACACCAGTGATCTCTTCCCCCGCTAGGGCCCCCCACCTCCCTCATGGCGTCAAGCAGCTCCAAGAATTCATCAAATCTCTGATCCGAGAAGTTAGCGGAGAAAGTTGGCCACCAAGTCCCATCCACCCAGCAATCCTTCACCGAGCACAGCTTATTTTCCGCCAAGGCATATAATCGGGGAAATCGAAAGCACATAGCTCCCGCCCCCGTCCAATCATCCACCCAAAAAGAGAAGGTCTCCCCCTCCCAATAACTGGTCTGAAGAGAGCTAAATTCTTCATAATTAATGGTAAATATGAAGTTATGGACACGAAAGAAACATCAGATTTACGCCTTCATCTTTTATAACCATTGTTTGAAACAAGCAGATATTTATAAGCTTTTTAAACTACAAAATAAATCATTAAAATCATCAAGAAAATGCTAAAAAAAACGCTCATCCCACATTTTATGTGAAGCTTTATTGTTGGAGTATATGCGTCATATGTGGTAGATGGGTAATTAGATCCCTCCAGGGTCCAATGTCCACATCTAATGTTTAGTCCCACATCGACCAGTGGTGGGACTTGGAGGGTCCGTGGAGGCTATATAAAAAGCCATGTACCTCCTGTATCAGATGAGAAAGTTGAATACAACATACGATCCTCTGAGACCTTCTCTCGTGGTTTCATCCCGCTCCTTAGGGAGTAGGGTTGCACGTAAAATTCTTGGTGTTTTTTTGTTATATTCTTTTTCTCTGATTATGCTTCCGCATTTCATGTTTCTAACATGGTATCAGAGCGGGTTCGATTCTCGAGGATGATTTTTATGTTCTTTATTTATGTCCGAGATTCGATTGTTCATTTTTGAAGATTATTTATTCATATATTGTTCGAAGATCTGTTCATGTTCAAGATCGTTCGGTTCAAGTAAAATTTTAGGGTTTTCTTCTTATGAAACCCTAATTTTCTATCATCATAGAGTTTTGGAAGATCGATTTATGCATATCTATTATTGTTCCTATTATCGTGAGTTTGCTTGCACCTTGCAAGGCAGCGCCACCCTTCATCTCCTTCAGGTGATGGGTTCCTTTCCATGAACCCTACTCCAGGCGTCAAGGTTCAGAAAGTCGGTATGTACTATTCATTCGGTCAGGTGGTCTGAAGCGAGCAAGCGAGCGGACGAAAGTATATGTGGAAGTATATGCGGTTTCTATTATTTTAATTAAAAATAATAAAAAATATAATACTAAATTTAAATGCTGGATATTTTTTACAATCTAATTTCAACCAAAGGTCGAAAGCATTTCCGAAGTTGTCCATTTAGATAAAAGAGTGAATCATAAGTTTCATAACAAAATGTCTATGAATGGCAGTTCAAGCAAAGGTTCATACACAAATAATCAAACTCCTAATCTAAATCGTCAAAAATAACAGGAGTAATTTCATCATCATTGTCAGTGTTTGAATCTGTGATAAATTCTTCTTCCTCCTCCACTCTTGGTAATGCATCCACGTTCTTTTGGCTCCTCCTATGTTGCATCAATTCATCTGCTCTATTTGCCTCGGCCACCAAGCTCCAAGTTAGTCCCGAGCCTTGAAACACCTCTTCTTCGTCTTCCTCTTGTCCGATCCACTCACTTACATACGTCCTATCCTTAGAAACAAATGAGTCTCTTCCTTTTTGAGATTGTTGTTCCAAGAACCACTAGCATATCTCAAAAAAACTACATACTGATTCTATTTAGTATTTACAGAAATATATGTAAAAGTTAGATACAAGACTTCATAGAAAATAAGTCGCAAATATAAATATAGCTTGCTTTCAAAATATAAAAAAATAGGAGATTCAGAGGGTATCCGGTGGCAGCTGATGGAGGTGAAAATTTGGCGGAGGAGCTGCTAGTGGTTTTGGTTGAGGCCCTTGAGGGTATGCGAGGGTGTAGGCTATGCATCAACGCCAAGACTTCACGCGGAGAGGAGCAGCTTATCGAGTAGAGGCGGAGGTGCAGGTCGCATGCCGCCACAGGTTGGCGAGGAGCGACGAAGGAACGACCCACGATGACCAGAGTATGCGGCGAAGCAGCTCACGAGGACACCTGCAGCTGCTGCCTAAGGCTTCCTGGAGAACGGTTCTCAGGAGAGGGGCTTTTCGCGAGGGTTTCGAGCAAGAGGGTTTTGTGAAAGGGTTTCGAGCGAGAGGGTTTCACGAGAGGGTTTTCGGCAAAATAAGTCAAAAATTGGGGGGGGGGGTCTCCAATAGAAATGTGGCCACATATGCGGAATACTTAGGCTGCATATGCGTTATGAGCACCTACTGAATGCATTTTCATTACTAGGTGTGCTTGGTGGTCCGAGTACGTATATGTGGCCGCATATGCGGCCTCCTGGGCCAACTTTCCGATCATTGCTAGGCGTCACCCGCACCTTCAAGCAGCAGCTCCAGGCGCCGCCGCCAGGGCACCATCTTCTCCCTTGGCGACGACGATGCCCCTTCGCCTTCCTCTTCGTAGTCCTTAGGCTCAAGGCGGTTTCTCCTCTCCTCGATTTTCTCGCGTTGGTGTGTGCCTGCTGTTCAACCCATCGGCAACGATGAGTGCTAGCAGCCCAGGCGACAGTGATCCCACGGCGGCCACACCCTCCTTCCTTCAGGTGGCTGCGATGCTCCTCCTCCTCTCAGGCGGCTACGCCGCTCATCTTCCAGGAGACAAGCTTCAACGACATGGCGAGATGGAGCCCTCGCCATCATCATCCTGGTGGCGCAACCTCTCGTGCGACGTAACCTCCTGTTTGCGACACACGCTCCCACCACCACTTCCCCTTCTCCAGTGCCAAGCCCCAACGACGATCTCTCAACGCGAGCCCTTTCTTCTCTCAGCAACGACGACACCGATGACTCCCTCCTTCGAGCTGCTTCTTCTCCCTCCTCTTGACGGCAACGCAAGAGAAGAAGCCCCATCGTAGGGCTACTCTTATCTTCGAAGGGATTCCCTTTTCAGGGAACCCTAAATAAAAAAGAGGGCTAGCTGCTGCAACTCAGAAAAAAGGGCATAGTTTTGTAAGCCCAATTGGGCTGAGATTTTTGGATTCTTTGAGCCGTGTTCGAAAAAAAGAGGTGGCCTATTTGGGGAAAAAAGGAGGTGGATTGTTTTGGAAAAAAAGGAAAGAAATGAAGAGCTGAAAAAACTGTTGAACGACTTTAAAAATGAAAAAAAGGATCGTCTGTTAGAGATTACAATAGATTGTGTTAGAGATTGCAATAGATTGTGTTTAATATTCCACTGTAACCTCGCCGATGGTATTTATGTACTTTTCTCTTTTGAGCTCTCTAGGGTTTAGTCCTATATAAGGACCCCTAGACCTCTTAAATAATCATCTCATAGAGTTCCCTTCACATGGTATCAGAGCAGCGGTCCTAGGCCGGTGTTCTGACCTAATCCCCCCTTCAACCCCAACCCCATCACGTGACGCCTCCTGCCCTAGGGAGCGTCGCCTCGGCCTCCCCAGCTGCCCTATCACGCCTCGGGCCTAATCGCACTTCGCCCGTGCGCCTCCTCCCTCGGGATCCGCCTAGGGCCCCATCGCGCTTGACCTCCCTGTGCTTCGCCCGAAGGACCTCCCAGCGGTCCTCCCCGGGGCTCGCGCTTGTGCGCTGTCCACCTCAAGCCTCGCCCTGGCCCCTCTCGCCTAGCGCCTAGCGTCGCATGTGGACTTCCCAACGGTCCTCCCCGGCGCCGCCACATGCCCCCTAAGCGCCACCGCCAGCACTTGATCTCCCAATGGTCCTCCAGGCAACCCTAAGATCTCTCCTGCAGCCACTGGCGTCGCCGCCATCCCCCTACCAACAACCCCTCCCGCTCCATGGCATCGCCTTAGGCATCTTCCAGCGGTCCTTTGTATAGCTGCCTGCATAGGAACGACATTGTGGGCCCCTTCAACACTGTGGGTCCTTGCGACGGGCCTCCAACCCTCCATGCGCAGCAACATGGGCCCCTGATTGCTATGTATTGCTTATTACTGCACGCGTAGGCACGTAATGTTCGATTAAGAACAAGATACATTCTTTAGGTCACTTCTTCTTGACCTAAGACGCCACCATGACAACCACTGAGATCAAGGCCGTGTGCCCTACTTCTTCTTTGATGGTACACGGCACTTCTATCAAGTCGAAGGGTTCTGAAAATTATGTCCTATGGTCTCGGTCCTTCAAATTATTTATCGGTGGCCAGCGCAAAAGCTTTGTTCTTACAAAGGACCCACATGTAGAAACTGACAAAGACTACGACACATGGTTTGTTGACAACTGTCAAGTTATCACTGGATGACAAACAATGTCGATCCAAATATTGCTGCTAATCTTCTTTACAAAGACACTGCTAAGGCGATGTGGGAAAACCTTGAGCGCACATACTCTCAGAAGACGACCACGTCTTGTCTTTCTGACATATACATGAGGATCTGGTCACCCACTCAGGGAGATTCGAGTCTTATTGAATACAAGTTTTTTACGAGCCTATTTGAGGAGCTCCTTATCTTTCAGCCTGCATGTTGTGATAAACAAGTAGGCGAACGCGCTTAATGGCAAGTTTATCGATTTCTATCAGGATTGAATCCTAAATACAAGCCGGTGAAAGACCAGTTTTTAATGGCGGACACTCTACCGAGCCTTGAGACCATCTTTGGACGATTACATGAGCTTGAGGCTCCCATTCAGCAATCTACCATCCACATTGCTACAAAGATAATGACTTATTAAACCTCCTCGAGATATAGAGGGCGTCAAGGTGGCATGGGTCGAAATTTTGGACGTGGATGTAGTCGTGAATCTGGACGGGGGCGTGGCTGTGGTCGTGGTCGTGATTCCTCTGCTGCTCGGTATCCAGCTTGTGTGCATTGTGGACGCTGGAATCATCCTTCTGACAGGTGTTGGGCAACCTTTGGCATACAACCTAATGCCAATAATGCCTATAATGAGGCACCTTCTGATGTAATTGAAGATTTATCTGCTTAGCAAATCGGAGTACACATTTACTGCTTATGAATATACTTGTCTGCGATAACTGCTACAAGACTCTGCTTCCTCTGCCGGCAATAATATCATCTCTGCCTCTGTCTCTTCTCCTAGTCTAGCTACTACCTCAGATACAATAGCAGTCTCAGTCTCTGCCTCTAAACATGCATGGATTATTGACTTTGGAGCCTCTACCCATCTGACGAGAGAGGGAAGCTTGCTCACGTCTTCCCAACTGTCCTCATCAGTGAAGACTATTCGTGTTGCTATCGCTAATGGGGATCATTCCCCGATTACTGCTGCTGGTACTGTTGATTTCTCTCCCAAGCTGCGATTGAAAGATGCTCACTGTGCTCCTGCTTTCCTCTCAATCTTTTATTTGTATAGAAGCTATGTCATGAACTTAACTGCGGCGCTATTTTTGACGAGTTTTGCTGTTATTTTCATGACATCTGGACGAGGCAGATCTTTGGTGGGGGACATGAGAGGAACGGCTTCTATTACCTCAACATCCCTTCTGATTCAAATTTTGCTGGTGCAGTATCCATCTCTGACGATCCTCTTCTGTGACGCCTTCGTCTGGGTCATCCTTTAGCCAAAGCCCTCTCCATGATGTTCCCTGAACTCTCGACCCTCAAACCCTTTGAGTGTGAGACGTGTCAGTTCGGGAAGCATCATAGAGCCTCCTTTCCTGCACGGACTGAGCCTCGTTGTACTTCTCCTTTTTCTCTTGTTCATTGTGATATCTGGGGACCCTGTCCGGTCCGAACTCTAAGTGGTCATAGATATTTTGCTGTCTTTGTGGATGACTACAGTCGATTATCTTGGGTCTTCTTATTAAAGGAATGTTCAGAAATTAATCACATTGTCAAGAATTTCTTTCATTATGTCAAAAACATCTTCTCCAATACTATTAAAATCTTTCGTTCTGATAATGCTTTGGAATTTACAAACAAAGATCTGACGTCCTTTTTTGCCTCTTAGGACGCCATCCTTCAAAAATCTTGCCCATATACCTCTCAACAGAATGGAGTAGCAGAGAGAAAGCTAAGACATCTCCTTGAAATTGCCCGCTCTCTTCTTACCCAAATGAAGGTTCCCAAGAATTATTAGGGAGATGCTATACTAACTGCTGTCCACCACCTTATAAATAGGATCCCCTCGGCATCACTTAACGGCTCTTCTCCCTTTGGCTTACAATACCTAAATGACTCACCCTTCCCTCCGCCTCTGCAGATTTTTAGATGCACATACTCCCTATAAATTATCTCCTCGTGCGATTAAATGTGTTTTCCTGGGCTACTCTCAAACTCAAAAAGGGTACAAATGCTATGATCCTTCTGTCAATTGATATTACATATCTGCCGATGTCACATTCTTTGAACAAACTTCATTCTTTACTCAAGACGTGTCAGATATACCATCAGACCTTCCTGCTCCACCTATTATGTATAAAAGAAAACATGTCTCTAGTCTTGTTCATGTTCCTTTACCTGTTCATTTGTTACAGGAGAATACGTCAACTTCAAGTGCTCCCACCTATTCTGTCACGGATGCTCCTCAAGAGCTTCCCATCGCTCTACGCAGAACCAAGATGCAATGTATATTTCACCCAATATTTCATTTCACGTCCACTGATAGCTTATCATACTATGACAAAAGATATGCAGATGCTCTTATGACAATTTCGGTTCCCAGATATCATAATAGTGTACTGAAGGATTCTGGATGGATAAGAGCAAATGAAGAAATGGACACTCTGAATTCCTGAAGGACATGTGATATTGTGCAGTGTCCCCATGGAACAAAACCTGTTGCTTGCCGATGGGTTTTCACTACAAAGCAGTCTCCAGATGGCTCGATTGACAGATTGAAGGCAAGACTTGTGGCTAAAGGCTTTAGACAAACATATGGAGTTGACTACTTCGATACTTTTTCACCTTTTGCACGGATGGGATCCATACAGACCATCCTCCCAGTGGCAGTAAATAAGGGCTGAAATATTTTTCAACTGGATGTCAAGAATGCATTTCTATATGGCGATCTAGAGGAGGAGGTTTACATGATGCAACCTCCAGGGTACGAAGTCGAGGGGGAGTATGTGTGTTGTTGCAAAGCAATCTATAGCCCGAAGCAAAACCCGAAGGCATGGTTTGATAGACTAAGTACATAAATTAGCACTCTGGGTTTCCAGAGAACTACATATGACTACTCTATTTTCATCCGAAAACGATCGTCTGGTACTGTTATACTTGATGTATATGTAGATGATATGGTTGTTACAGGTGACGATCATAAATTGGTGCTGGAGACTAAGGTTTTTCTGCAAAAGGTTTTTGTCACAAATGATCTGGGACAACTTCGCTATTTTCTGGGTATAGAAGTCTTACATACCAAGAAGGGTCTTCATATGTCACAAAGGAAGTACTGCTTAGATATACTAACTGAGGCAGGATTACTTGGATGCAAACCCTCTGGTATTCTTGCAGAACCAAGGAAACACTCTACCTCTGTTGATCCTCCATTTGAGGACACTACACGATACAGAAGCCTAGTCGGAAAACTGCTATATCTTACTGTTACTAGGCCAGACATATCCTATGTTGTGAGCAGAGCTAGCCAATGCATGGAGAAACCCTGTTACAACCATTGGGAGGACGTTTATCTGATCCTTCAATATATGAAGGAATCACCCGGATGTGACCTATTCTATGGGACAAATGGATACACTGATGTTGTTGCTTATGCTGATGCTGATTATGCAAGCTCGCCTGAGGACCGTCGCTCTACTATGGGCTATGCTATGATGGTAGGAGGAAACCTTGTTAGTTGGAGGAGCAAGAAGCAGACTGTGGTCTCCCGATCCAGTGCAGAGCAGAATACAGGGCAATTGCTCAAGCTGCATGTGAAATTACTTAGCTACTGACTTTTATGCAAGAACTCAGCATTGATATCACCACTCTTGTTCCTCTATACTGTGATAACAAATCTGCTACCTATATTACCACTAGACTTGTATTCCATGAGAGAACCAAGCACATCGAGATTGATTGCTATTTCATTCGCGATGCTGTACGAGGAAGCAAGATTGCTACACTACACATCTCGACTGATCTTTAGCTTGCAGACATATTTACGAAGGCCTTGTCAAAGAAGCGCCTTTCTTGCATTGCTTCCAAGTTGGGCATGATCGATGGATATGCTCCAACTTGAGGAGGCGTGTTAGAGATTACAATAGATTGTGTTAGAGATTGCAGTAGATTGTGTTTAATATTCCACTGTAACCCCACCGAGGGTATTTATGTACTTCTCTCTTTTGAGCTCTCTAGGGTTTAGTCCTATGTAAAGACCCCTAGACCTCTTGAATAATCATCTCATAGAGTTCCCTTCACACGTACAAAAGAATCTGTACGGAAAAATGATTTATTTATTTTTTCAAAAGAAAAGCCAAGAAAAAAATTGAGATCAGCTTATGGATTTTTTGTCTTTCCCCACCTCTTCTTGTCTTCTCCTAAGTTTGTTGATGTCATTGTTTTCTGACAAGTATATGAGAAAAGAGGAGTATTGTGTAGAGTTAGGTCGGATTCAGATGGAGTTGGTAATGGAGTTCCTGACTATTCTTCTAGATTTCGCGGTGGCAAAAGGCCGCCTTGCGCCCATGGGTAGGGGGCGTCTCTCCACTCCAAGTCTCCAACCCATCTCATGTACGCTGACGATCTTCTTCTTTTCTCCAAGGGCTCGACCCGAGCTCTCCAGGAGGTCGATGACATTCTATCCTCCTTTCACTCCTTCTCGGGTCTGAAGCTCAACATCAACAAGAGTAAGCTTTTTCGCCCCGAGTTCTTTGAAGATGAGTGTGCTGTACTGCCGTTCCCTGGGATGCCTAGACAATCACTGCCTGCGTCCTACATGGGCCTCCCTCTTACATCCTCTCCTGGCCGTAGAGCGGATTCGAGGTTGTTGGAGGATAGCATTCGCGTTGAACTGGCTGGGTGGAAGGAGAAAGCTCTCTCCTTCGCTGGTTGCCTTCAACGGTTAAAATCGGTGATACCTGGCATTACCATTTTTTTGGTTGAATGGGAGGCTGCTAAACGCACGTGTTATCCAATCGGTTGAGCGACTCTACGTGAATTTCCTCTGGGGGAAAGCTATCCACGATATCACGTGGGAAACAGCCTGCCTCCCAAAGCTGGGGGGGGCTTGGGCTCAGATCATTGTCTACTTTGAGAGGAGCTCTGGTGGTCTCTTGGGATGGAGGGTCCTCTCGTCCGATTCCTCTATCTGGGCACTATTTATGCGCCATAAATACCTATCTAATGATTCCTTTTGGGATGTAGCTGCTGACAGTAGAAGCTCCCGCATCTGGAAGGAGATTTTGAAAGCCAGACCCATTTTACGGGGTGCCGTTTCTGGTGACGCCCCACCTTTTGTGTGGTCCTTGGATCCGAAGGGGTTCTCTTTCTCGGGGGCCATGGAACTGTTGCGTCACCAGGCAAACGCCCAACCTTGGGGCCCTCTCGTCTGGGCTAAAAGTACTCCGCCTAAGTTTTCCTACAGTCTCTATAGGGCGGTTATGGGGCGCCTTTCATCTATGGACATGCTTGCCAAATTTGGAATTTGCCCGCATTCATTATGCTACCTCTGTTATGCGGAATTTGAATCCCACCAGCACCTGATCTTCACCTGCTCTACGGCTTCTGCAATCTGGGAGGGTGTCTGTGCGATTTTAGACTTGCCCCTTCCTCTGCTGAATTCGATCCAAGCTACTCTGGACCGAGTACATGCCATCCTGCGGGAACTCTACGCGACAGAATGACTTGCTTGCCGGCCTCCACCGTATGGCACATTTGGAACGAGAGGAATTATCGATGGGCCCAAGGTTCGTCCAGGATGATCGATAAGCTTGTGGACATGATTGCTCAATCACTACTCCTGTCGAGTTTGTAATCCTTGCCCTCGTTTTTGTTCGCCGAGGGTCAAGAAAGCCCCCTAGCCAGTTATCTTGCTGGCGGGTGGTTCTTTTGTGCTATACAACCTTATGTAACTATGTCGTAAAGTCAATACACAGTTTATTTACTTATAAAAAAAAGGCCGAATTCAGATATCAGATTCTTCATATTCCAGGCCAGGCATATTTCAGACTCTATGCCATGTGGGTTAGGGTTTTCATGTGGTTTCATAGGATAGGGACTCCAGAGTAGAGATCCCATTCTTTGAGCCAATATAGGAGAGACCCAGTTCTCCGATGACGAGACTTTTCAGACTCCATTCTCCAGCGACCGTGGACTCCGACGAGGATGTCTCCACGACTTTTTTCAGTTTGACCCTTTAGAGATGGAGTAGTTGTCCATATGATTCAGTTTTTTTACATGTGGCGGGTTAGAGTACTCCGACGAGGAGACTCATTCAGTTTCAGTGACTCTAACAGTCTGATGAACCGAAAATTCATCTCTTTAATAATCGATAATTGTACTATAGGAGACATATTTCAGTTCGTCAAAAATCACAATCAATGAGTGTTGTGGAGAATTTTTACTTGGGAAGTCTACCAAGGTCGAACACAAGGGCACGAGCCTCCTAGTCTATTTATCGGAAATTAAAGATTAAATTGGATCTATTAAATTCATTGATATAGCTCTTTATCATGCAAATACATAATACATCACAGAATAATGTAAACAAAATACAGACAATAATGCACATGAAACTCATGCAAAGACATACTTGCAATGGATGAGAAGTATGCTACTTTTATTTGATTTTTTAGCAACATAGATTGATGCAGGATGAGATGAGGATGCATATAAAAATATGCTCTAAAAATAAGTCCATCATTGAGCATAAATAAAGGGCATTAATTTCCGTGTTATTTGAGCATACTGATACATCAAAGTTCTAAGAATGACATTGAAGATAAGGAGCAAATGACACATAAAATATCCAAAATTGAGCCTCTTAAATTGTGTCAAATCAGTGAACAAAATATGCTATAATGAAGAAAATAAAATTTGCAATCCAATGAATCTGAAATCATCTTATTCGGAGTTCGTATGCTCAAGATATTCAATAATGAGTGTAAGGGCATAAATGCAATAAAAATACGGGGCATAAATGCAATAAAAAGGATAAATATGCAAATAGTTCCTTCGTAGGGGTATGGATGTAATTTTATAAAGCCAACGGGGTTCCTCTGTAATTTTCCAAGGCGCGACACGTGAAGCACGCGTGTCTGGGCTGGACTTGTCTTCAATTATTGAAAGATCTGAGTACATGGATGCAATTTGCCCAACCCACACGCCCTCTGCACGTGCGCGGGCCAAGCTCGGGAGACGGGCGAGGCTTGGCTCACGGTTCAGGTGCCGTCGCAAGTGCCTCGGGCCACGTGACAGCCTGAGGTACTTCGGGCGAAGGTTCGGTCCCACCAAGTCTCGTCCTTCAACAGAAGCAACGTGGCTGCTTCACAGCCGTTAGATGGACGTGAGAGGGGCGCCATCCAACGACGCCTGTAGCATCTGGTGTTCGTCCTCCGCCACGAGAGTGGTGGCGCAAACGGAGCTCCGACGAGATGCCTGGAGCTCCTCTGTGCTTCGTTGAAGGTCCGGACGACGAGAGGAGAAGCCGGCGATGAAGTCCTGAGCATGGAGAAGGCGCATGGGGTGCTGAAGACGACTGTCGAAGGAGGCCTCGCCGGAGGCGGAGCTCTAGAACTGAGCTCTGCCCGAAGTCCGACATTTGAAGAGGGTACCTACAAAATGTTAGTCGAAGATAGACGAAGCGTGGGGGAATGAAATGGAGGACGTCAGGGCGGAGAAGCGGGTGCCCGAGATGAGATCTCCTTCGCCTTCGGCGGAGGAGATAGCCTGGAATCGACATGGTTGCAGAGGAAGGAGGGTGATGACTGTGGTGGTCAGCGAAGATCGGGTGAGTGCGGTGAAGCTTATGGGATGGTTGGTGATCAGAGAGGGTACGTGTGTGCGCGGGGGAAAATACAAGAAATCAAAGAAAAAAAGAGATAGAGTTACCTGATCGGATAGGGAATTGATGGAGGAGGAGGCTTGGGCTGAGGTTCCATTGGAACCTCCGGTCTTTGCTCAACAAGGACAATCGTTCCTCGGAGCTTGAGCAACCTTCAGGAGGGGTTGTGACATGGCCGGAGCCATGGGTCAACACCCATGCATGTCGACCGTCGTCATTCCTCTATCCGCCATTCCTCTGTCATAGGAGGGGGAGAGGAACTAGGTGGAGGCCTGCGTAATGGTGGATGAGGATAACTGGAGGTGGAGGTGGCTTTAAATAGGAGAAGTCCCGACCGGTTATGGAAGGCGGCGAGGGGATTTGTGACGGCTGGATGGAGATGAGGGAGGAGTGATTTTCGGTCATTATTGGTTACGTGAGAGTGGCGACTGTTAGGGCTATGTGGGAGAGCAGTTTGATCGGGGAATGAGTAGCTGAGGCAGTGGCCAAAATAGGAAGGGGCAAGGGTGGCGTTAAGGCGTAATGTTCGGAGAAGGGTATGCGAAGGTGGGAGACAAGTAGTGATCGCTGGATCGTGAGATCCAACGATCAAGAGAGAGGCGCGAGTGGACGCTCAGATCAAATCAGTAGATCAGATCTATGGGTCGAGAGAGGAGCAGGAATGAACGGAGGCGATGGGGTCGGTGGCTTCATCCTACGGCTGGGGGAGAAATGGTGACGTGGAGGGTGCAAAGCCATCGGATGAGGGGTCATCCAATGGTTGCGATATAGGCGGAAGTGCATGGCTCGGATGAGGGCAGGGGAAGTGAGATGAACGACCAAGGAGGAGGAGGAGATGGGCGGTCTAGATGAAGGCGGTCAGACGACCAGAAGACAGCCGGGTGGCACAAATGAAGAGCAACCATGTGGGTGGCCCAGAGGGCGTCACTTGGCCCAATCAGATTATTCACAAATAAGAAAAATAAAGAAAATTAGAAAATAAATAAAAGGAGGTTGAATTAGCAAAAAGTCAAAACATGAAAGTTGTAGATCCTGATGAGATCTACAAGTTTCATGTTGACCACAAAGTCAAACAAGATCAAATAAATAAGGAATTATTTTTGGAGGCAAATACTACTTTTAATTGTTTTGAGATTTTTTTTATAATTTCTTTTAAAACTCAAAATATATTTTTTGGAGTTTTTAATAGGAAGTAAAAATAAAAAATAAAGGGGTTAATGTTTATACAATAATTAGTGTTATTTAAAGGATGATGGTTAATTGTTAAGAATGCGGAATTAATGAAGATTTGGGTTAAGGTGATTATGTTTCGAGGATAATAAAGGAGTATAGTAATGATAAATAAGAAATTCATCATTCCACTATACTAAAACTATGCTCGTCCTCAAGCATCTAAAGAGTAAAGGAGTCAGATTAATTCGTGACAGTGCATGTTAATTTTCCAGGCTTAATTCATCAATGACCCGTAATTTAACTGATCCTAAAAATTCGGGGCTCAACCATGCTCTAGTCAAAAGGAATCCACTTCTCTAATTATTGGACTCTCTGTTATATAAGGATATACCATTTGGTGTACTGCAATCACGAGAGTCAAGTCGAGATGTCATCCAAGGTTTCAGTCCAGGAGACTCTCCTCTAAACCTAATCCTTAATACTAGGGAATAAGTATTTTCTTGCGTTCAATCCACCTTCTCGTTAGTTTGTTAGTCTTGAAAGAATATATGGAAGGCCAGATTATGGAGGGTATATGATTGTGTATTTTCTTCTCTCCCTCACATTGGAATAAGGATCCTCTCGAGTGCCTTATTACTCAACACATGTATATTTTTTTGTTTGTTGACTAATGTGTCCATCAAGAGAGCTCGGAGTCGTCTGCACTTGTTTTCATGGGAGTACACACTGGGGTGTATCTCTTTTGAATATCTAAGATACCTTTGACACCCAGGCTTGTATCACTATATGATGCATAGCCCTTTTTGGGTGCTAGCTCGACTCCTTGGTCCCAGTAGATTTGGTTAAATTGGACATTTTGAAATGGTTGGGAGCGTTCGCCTTTGATATAAGCTCTTTGATATTTGACTTTGAATTGAGAAAGCTTTTCTTTCAACATTTCTTTCTTTTCTTTTCTTTTTGGCTAGCTCCACTGCTTTTAGCAAGAGTTGGTGCATACTGATCAACAAGTTTATTATGTTTCATCACGCCTGGTTAGGGTTTGCTGACACTCATGTTTCTTGAAACATTCATTAACTTTATCCCATTCTCGAGTATCATTAGATCGGGTCTAACCTCAAATCTCCAGTCCCAATTCCTTAGGCGAGAACTCAATTCATCTCATCAATCACGCAGTTGTGAAAATGATGTGATGATCATATTCTTAAAAAGTAGAGATGAAGAGTGCAATATAGCGCTCAAATCTTTCAAACTAGGGAAGGGTGGATTATTAAGTCTTAAACCCTAATGATTAAGGCCGGTTAACTCAGACTCTCAAGATCTCAAAAATCAAGTGTCCTTAAATCCTTAAGCCTTAGGTGATAGTGAAAGTGTCAGGAATACACCAACTCCAATGTTAGTAGATTTTTTGTGGTTTTTGAATTTTGCAAATTTTATGCAATTTTCTTTCTTTTTTTCTTTTTTTAAGAGAAATAATGACTGGTCCAAGCTCATATGAATAGTTGCATCTATTTCCAGCCAGTATGGGTGTAAGTACGGACCGTTAAGACGGCTACCCATGTTACTTCAAGACGATGCCAGATGCGTTGTCTTTTAACGACCCACTGTGCTAAGAGAGATAGTAGTTCCCTCACTGAAAAGTAGCTACTCATTTTTAAGCTCAGTAGTCAGAATCGTTGCTAAAGAAAAGATTATAAATTTTCAGATTTTTATGGTTTTTTTTAATAAGGTTAATTGTATTTACAAAACAAATTTAGTCCCTCATTTTTGAAAAGATTTTCCAAACCATGCCACCTAATATATAGATTTTCAAAATATTTTCAAATGCTTTTTCAAACAAGACAAATCCCCATTTTTCAAACCATTGTCAAATATTTTTCATAACAATGTCATACAGTTAGGAATTTTTTTCTAAGCATTTTACAAACATTTTTTCTACGAAAATCACTTCAAAAATACTTATACCCTAGCCCCAAAAAGTTTCAAATTCTTCAAAATATGAGTTATGGCTAAAGTATATATACGGTATACTCCCCTATACTTAACTTTTGCTATGTCCTCATAGCAAAAAGTAATATGAAGCCATATTGCAGGTCGAATACAAGGTGATATAACATAACTGACTCAGATGCTTCCCCTATACTTTGGTTAAATTAACCTAAGTATAAGAAGAACAAGAAGAGGGAATGATGGTCTTGTCTCGGGTCTTCCCTATAGTTAGGTTGAGAATAGCCTAAGTATTGGATATGCAATAAGGATGGAGGGACCCGTGATGAATAATCAGTAGTTGTACATGGTTCCCCCTATACTTAGGCTGAAGAGTAGCCGAAGTATTTGGATGTGGAATTAAGGATGGGGGACCGAGGGTTAGTTAGGGTTTGAGGGGGAGTGGATTTACAGAGGTGATCGGGTCTATGGAGATAGGGGGTGGATCTAGGGTTGAGGAGAATAAGCATCCAAGGCTCAATCATTCAAGCAATACCCTTGATTCACTAACTCACACGTGAACACCGACACGTGTTGGTCATTTATCTTGTCCATTTTATTGGTGATCATCTAGAATTGAAGTCCATTATGCAAGTTTAAAGATAGGTTTTGGGCGCTTTGAAGTCCATTATGCAAGTTTAAAGATAGGTTTTGGGCGGTATCCTAGGGATACATCCTCACCTCTCAGCAATCAATGAAGAGCTGCGTACAATGCGTGTGTTGCTCTCCTATAATCCAAGGTTTATTTTATTCCATTTATTTTTGTTGCTTTGCATTACAGTCCCAATTTTAACCTGAGGTTACCACTGTATTAGTGTGAATATAAGTCAAGCAAGCATCGTCTAACGATCAGTCCCGATTCCATTAAGATCTTATGTTGTAAATCAAGAGAGAGATCGAGAAAAGCTGATGCATACGATAAAACCATGATGCATGCTTGAGAGGAGAACTTACAATGCCTCCAACATTTTCCATGCATATGCAAGACTGTATTTGAATTTATCCCTAAATGCACGTAAGTCGATAAAAACATCCTAAACATGCTTCTATTAGCGGGAAAGAATTCAATTAATTTGGCTAAGTGAAGCGATGTACGCGCGTGTGCCTACCTACAGAATGGCACGTAAAGTATGAAAAATAAAACGAGCTCAGAGAACCGTGTGCCTAGTCCTAGGTCGACACTCAAGCGAAGCCTCACCCAGGTTAGGGGTGAAATGACTCCACACACGACAAGCTATGTTCATATTCATGCTTACACACGCGAGTCCTCGAACGAGGACCACTGGAAATGCAAATGTTACACTTTTTTTTACAAAACAAATGCGTGACTAAAATGTCCATTAATCTCCTTATTTCTCCTGAATTTCTTCTGCGGATCGTCGCAGCGGGAGCTCCCAACTCTACGCCTCCATGTTGGTAGAGCGTCCCCCATCTCCACGGGCCTTGCCGCAAAAGAAAAATGTCAGAACATTTCAAGAGAATTAACCAACAAAAAATGATGCAACTAGAAGATCTATATTTTTGAAAATAATCAACTCAAGAATAATATAATAAAATCCAATAAATAAGTGTGAGCCGTGTCGCCTGCAACGACGCCATTTGATGAACCGAAAATTCATCTCTTTAGTAATCGATAATTGTAGTATAGGAGATAGATTTCAATTTGTCAAAAACCACAGTCTTTGAATGTTGTGGAAAATTTTTACTTGGCAAGTCTACCAAGGTCGAACACAGGGACACGAGCCTCCTCGTCTATTTATCAGAAATGAAATATTAAATTGGGGCGATTAAATTCATTGATGCATGTCTTTATCATGCATATAAAGAATAATCACATAATAACGTAAACAAAATGCAGACAACAATGCATATGAAACTCATGCGAAGACAAGCATGCAGTAGATGAGAAGTATGCTATTTTTATTTATTTTTAACAATATAGAATGATACACGATGAGATGAGGATGCATATACAAATATGCCCTAAAAATAAGTCAATCATTGAGTATAAATAAAGAGCATTACTTTCAGTGTTATTTGAGTATATAGATACATCAAAGTTCTAAGAACGACATTGAAGATGAGGAGCAAATGACACGTAAAATATCCAAAATTGAGCCTCTTAAATTAAGTGTCAAATCAGTGAATAAATATGCCATAGTGAAGAGAATAAAATTTGCAATCCAATGAAACTGAAATCATCTAATTTGGAGTTTGTATGCTCAAGATATTCAACAATGAGTGCAAGGGTATAAATGCAATAAAAATATGAGGCATAAATGTAATAAAAAGGATAAATATGCAAATAGGTCCTTTGTAGGGGTATGGATGTAATTTTATAAATCTAGTGGGACTCCTCTGCAATTTGCCCAGATGCGACACGTGAGGCACGCACACTTGGCTGGACTTGTCTGTAATTATTGAAAGATTTGAGGGCATGGATGCAATTTTCCCAGCCTACATGCGCTCTGCACGTACGCGGCCAGACTCAGGAGGCGGGCAAGGCTTGGCTGGCGGTTCGGGTGCGTTGCAGGTGCCTCGGGCCACGTGGCGACTTGAGGTACTTCGGGTGGAGGTTCGGTCCGACCGAGCCTCGTCCTTCGGCAGAAGCAACGTGGCAGCTTCCCAGCCGTTCGATGTACGCCGGAGGGGCGCCATCCAACGACACCTGTAGCATATGGTATTCATCCTCTCTGCGAGAGTGGTGGCACAAACGGAGCTCTGACGAGATGTCTGGAGCTCCTTCATGCTGCCCAATGGTCGCTGAAGGTCCGGGCAGTGAGAGGAGAAGCTGGCGATGAAGTCCTGAGCATGGAGAAGGCGCATGGTGTGCTGGAGACGGCCTTCGAAGGAGCCTCGCCGAAGGCGGAACTCTAGAACCGAACTCCGCCCGAAGTCCGACATTTGAAGAGGGTACCTGCAAAATGTTAGTCGAAGATAACCAAAGCGTGGGGGGGGGGGATGAAATGGAAGCGGGTTCCTTCGACGGAGGAGATAGCCTGGAGTCGACATGGTTGCGGAGGGAAGAGGGTGATGACCGTGGTGGTCGGCGAAGATCTGGTGAGCGCATTAAAGCTTATGGGATGGTTGGTGATTGGAGAGGGTACGTGCGTGTGGGTTGGGGGGGAATGCATGAAATCAAAGAAAAAGAAGAGATAGAGAGTTACCTGATCAGAGAAGGAATAGACAGAGGAGGCTCGGGCTGAGGTTCCATTGGAACCTCCGATCTTCGCTCAACGAGGACAGCCGTTCCTCAAAGCTCGAGCAACCTCCAGGAGAGGTTGCGACATGGACAGAGCCATGGGTCATCACCCAGGCACGCCGACCGTCGTCGTTCCTCTATCTGCCCTTCCTCTATCACGGGGGGGGGGGGGGGAGGAACTAGGTTGGGGCCTGTGTAATGGTGGATGAGGATAACTGGAGGCGGAGGTGGTTTTAAATAGGAGAAGTCCCGGCCAGTTATGGAAGGTGGCGAGGGTATTTGTGATGGCTGGACGGAGACGAGGGAGGCGTGATTTGCAGCCATTATTGGTTGCGCGAGAGTGGCGGTAGCTAGGGCTACGTGGGAGGGCAGTTAGATCGAAGAGTGACTAGCCGAGGTAATGGCCAAAGTAGGAAGGGGCGAGGGTGGCGTTAAGGCGTAATGTCCGGTGAAGGGTATGCGAAGGTGGAAGACGAGCAGTGACCGTCGGATCGTGAGATCCAACGGTCAGGAGAGAGGCGCGAGTGGACGCTCAGATCAGATCAGTGGATCTGATTTAAGGGTCGAGAGTGGAGCGGGAACGATCGGAGGCGATGGGCTCGGTGGCTTCATCCTACGGTTAGGGGAAAAAGGGTGACGTGGAGGGAGCAGAGCCATTGGATGTGGGGTCATCCAATGGCTGCGATATCGGCGGAAGCGTGTGGCTCATATGAGGGCAGGGTAAGTGAGATGAACAACCAAGGAGGAGGAGATGAACGATCTGGGTGAAGGCAAGTAAAGTTGATCAGACGGCTAGAAGGCAACTGGATGGCGCAAAGGAAGAGCGACCATGTGGGGGGCCAAGAGGATGCCACATGGCCCAATAAGATTATTTAGAAATAAGAAAAATAATGGAAATTAGAAAATAAATAAAAGAAAATTGAATTAGCAAAGGTCAAAACATGAAAGTTGTAAATCTTGATGAGATCTACGAGTTTCATGTTGACCACAAAGTCAAATAATTTCAAATAAATAAGGAAATAATTTTGGAGATATTTTTAATAGATAAAAATACTGCTTTTAATTGTTTTGAGATTTTTTTAATTTCCTTTAAAGCTCAAAATATATTTTTTTGGAGTTTTTAATAGGAAGTAAAAACCAAGAAAATAAGGGGGTTAATTTTTATACAATAATTAGTGTTAGTTACAGGAAGAGGGTTAATTGTTAAGAATGCAGAATTAATGTTTGGGTTAAGGTGATTATGCTCCGAGAATAATAAAGGAATATAGCAATGATAAATAAGAGATTCATCACAGGCGCAGTACATATCACACGTTCTTCGACGAGGAGGCCCGGTTCAACTCACATTCCAGTCTGTTTGTTCCTTCTCACCTGCATGACATGAGAAGCAACGTCCTCGACAACAACCGACAGTTGTGTTTGCGTTGAGTTAATATTGTTTATAGTGTCTTGTATTGTGAATTTGAGATTTCTTTCTATATGTCCAAGCTGAGGATTGGATGCTCCGGCTTGAGGGGGGGTGTTGGAGTATGTACGTCATATGTGGTAGATGGGTAATTGGATCCCTCCAGGGTCCAATTACCACATCCAGTGTTTAGTCCCACATCTAACAGTGGTGTGACTTGGAGGGTCTGTGGAGGCTATATAAGAAGCCCCAAACCTCCTATATCAGATGAGAAAGCTGAATACAACGTACGATCCTTTGAGGTCTTCTCCCTTGGTTTCATCCCGCTCCTTGGGGAGTAGGGTTCCACGTAAAAATCCTGGTGTTTTTCTTGTTATTATTCCTTTTCTTTGATTATGCTTCCACATTTCATATTTCTAATATTTATAGATTGTTGTAATCTCTTTACTTCCATTGCTGTTATATTGCCACACTTGGTGTATTATCCAAGGCATGCAAAGAACTTGGTGCATTCTCCAAGTTGTGGAAAGTCTTCGGTGTTTGATCGAAGTTATGGAGAGCCTTTGGTATGTTATCCAAAGCACTTGTAAGCGGTCAAGTTATTTGTAGGAAAATATAGTAAAATAGTAGATTAATTGATTGACTTGGTTAATCGGAAATCCTAAGTCAAAAGACTTGGATCATGGTTTTTATCTGGTGGGGTTTCCACATTAAAGTACTTATCTTTTATTAATGTTTTTGTTTTATGGATTAATTATTATTATTTTGATGATTATTATATTAGATAATTATTATTTTTTGCTATAACATTTGTTCTACGATTAGAAAGTCTGACAATTGCATCCAAGACATATGATATACTTGGTGAAGCATGGTTATATTCTATAGTATAATTAAATTATGAATATTATTTAGAAATGTAGTTATGATTATTTATTATATAAAAATTTCATTTATGGTTTATATGCTATTTTGGGTATTTTATGGATTTTTCGTAGTATTGTGCCAGGGATCCGTAATTATCTATTTTGAGTAATAATGGGCTTAGACCACTTTACCTTAGAAATTTTCAGTTTAAATGATTGCTTTTAGTTGGGCAAGGGGATAAAGAGATCACTTTGGGAGATTTATCTAGTAGTGAAAGTTGCTTGAATTTGTGCAAACTATAGACGAATACAAAGGGAAGAAGTATATGAGGCTTTGAAGGTTATGTAGCTTGGGAAATGTGTAGAACCTAACGACATTCCTATAGAAGTATGGAGAGTTCTAGGTGAACGTGGCTTGACTTGGCTCACAAATTTATTTAATGTTATCTGACGATACCAGAAAATGCCTGAAGAATTGAGGAAAAGCATCCGGGCATCTCATTACAAGAATAAAGGAGATAATCAAAATTGTTCAACTTATGGTGGTACAAAACTGATGAGTCATACTATGAAAATTTGGGAACATTTGATTGGAAGAAGGTTGAGGCAAGTTTTCGAAGTAACAAAAAATCAATTCGGATTCATGCTAGGTCACTCAACTATTGAAGCTATCCACATATTGAGGAGAACAATAGAGATTTATAGAGCAAAAAGGAAGAACCTCCATATATATTTTTTTGATTTGGAGAAGGCTTATGATTTAGTTCCATGTTAGATCTTGTTGAGAGTTTTGGAGAAGTACTTATCTTGTACATTAACCTTATAAAGGATATGTATGAGAGGGTTTTATCTTGTCTAAGGATCTGGTCTAGGAAGACCAACTATTTTGACAGCAACGTCGATCTGCATCAATGTTCAACTTTTTTTTTGAGGCCCAAAAGAGGGGGAGACACTCAGCGGTGTTCGTCCCAATTAATAAAAAGAACAAAGTAAACATGTAGTTTACAAAGGCATCAAAAGAAACGATATAAAGGAAGCTAAAACAACACCCAATCACCGACTAAACGCGCACAATGCAAACGATGTTTTCCTTGTAGAAACGCTGTCCCGAGAAAAGAGCTGCATTTCTGCCCAGCCAAACCGCCCACAAGCTTGCCACGGGCCACAGGAGCGCCCTTCGCTCCCTATCTTTGTTGGCCACCAACGAGCCACAGAAGGACGCCAAATCTGAAGTGCAAACCCAATCCACAGCCGCTTCCTCCCATACCCCAGTGACCTTAGGGCACGCGAAGAAGAGGTGCTCAATGGACTCTATTGCATTGTCGCACAAAAAGCACCTATCAGAGATATTGCCAAGCAGCCTAGCGCAACGATCCCTCGTCATCAACCTCTGTCTACGAAAAAGCCACATGAAAAATCCCACCCGTTCAGGGAGCCTCAAGCCCCAGAAGAAACCGCAGTACCACACCATAATCTCCGAGCGCGAGGGCGGGGGCCTACAGATCGCCCCATACGCCTTCCTCGCCGAGAACGGACCCCTCCGCCAGGCCCAATGGTCTCTCCCCCCAGAAGGACGACCCGCGTCCCTGATGGTGTCCAGCAAGGCGAGAAAATCCTTGAGCCTTTGATCGGAGAAATTAGCAGAGAAAGCCGGGAACTAGCTACTATCCGACCAGTAAGAAGCGACACAAGCATTTTTATCAGCTGCCAAAGCGAACATGCGAGGGAACCGCGAGCTCAAGGCTCCCCGTCCAATTATCAGTCCAAAACCTGAAATAAACACCATTACCAAGCACCGACGTAAAGAGAGATATAAATCTTAAGAAAACCTCCAGCACCCCTTTCCAAAAAAGCGTCTGGGATCCCATCATATCAGCCGCCAATGGAGGCGCCCCACCAACACCGTGAATCTCGCGCAAGATCTTGCTACAAAAATCCTCTCCTGGGCCCCAGACTCTGCTGGCCCACTTAAGAAGGAAGGCCTCATTAACATGCTCCAGTCTCCGCACGCCCAACCCTCCTTCGATCTTGCGCCGCGTTATTTCACCCCACTCAACCAAGTGAATCAATGTTCAACTTAGTCACATTTTGGATGAGATACCTTGATGTAGGTTGTTTCCATGTGATATTGTGTTGGTTGATGATACTAGAGATGGAGTAAATGGCAAGCTTAAGGTTTAAAGAGATGCCTTAGAGACTAAAGGATTTCGTATAAGCAGGGCTAAGGCTGAATATATGCACGCACATATGATGGAAGCAATGGTGAAGCACTTGGGGTAAAGATTGGAAAAAAACATTCATAAGAAAGATTCTTTTAGATACTTGGGATCTATTTTGCAACATGATAGGGAAATTGATATAAATATCAATCATAGAATAAATGCATGTTGGCTAAAGAGGAGAGGAGCCTCTACTGTTATATGTGATAAGAAAATTCCTTTTAAAATCAAAGGAAAGTATTACAAAGCAACCGTGAGACCTAGCACATGCTATGCTCTATGGATCTGAATGTTGTCCTGTAAACCATAAACATGTGCAGAGAACACCATTAGCATAAATGGAAATGCTACAGTGGATGTGCGGTCATACATGTAAAGATTGGATTCGGAATGATATGATCAGAAGGAATGTTGGTGTAGCTCCGATAGAGGATAAGATGAGAGAGAGTTCCTTAAGGTGGTTTGACTATTTGCAAAGGAGGTTGACTGATGCACCCGTTAGAAGATGCGAGATTTGGGTTGTCGAGCCAGCTAAGAGAGGGCGAGGAAGACACAAGAAGTGTTGGAAGGAGTCTATCCGAAGGGATCTTAGTTATTTGGATCTAAGTCCGAGAATAATGCAAAATAGATCTGAATGGAGGTAAAGAATCCATATATCCGACCCTACTTAACACAAGAGAAGGCTTTGTTGTTGTTGTTCTTGTTGTGAATTGATTGCTTTTAGTTAACTTAAGTCTGCTTGATTCCATAGCGGAGCTGATTCTTTTTTGAACATACTTTCAAATGGGGCATGTTATTTCGTAGTAATACCTTGCATTTATTGTTTTAAAAATGTTAGATGCTAACCTTTCATGTAACAAAAGCATCGCTAAATAGTTTTCCGTTATTTTCAGAGGTTTCAATGAATACATGGCTGGTGGAGCTGAGGTAGCATACCAACAGCTTTGTGGGGAGATCACACTTGAATTTAATCACTGCTCTAGACAGGCAACTAGTTTTCCTTGTGTTATGCTTCCTTGCTTCTGGCACTCGCATTAGACATTCTAAAGATTGCAATTCTTCAGGTTATTGAAATGGAAACTATACTTCTGCTCCCTGAATACTGTCGTCGTGATCTAGCAAATCTTATGAAGGATGTCCAGACTTGTGAGAAGCAGAAATTGCATTTGGTAATTCTCTCCCCTCTTGCTTTATACTTCATGCTGTGATGGATTTACAATAACTATGTACTTCCAAATGCTTCTAAAACCAGACTTGTTCTTTTGCATCACACTACAAGGGAAATTTTAGTATCACTAGAATCTGATCAGGAATTATGTGGGGGGACTATTTTGAATTACTAGAATATGATCAGGTAAGTTTGGGTTCACTAGAAGCTTTGGTTGAGCCAACTATTTGAAAATATGCTACTACTAAATGTAATAAATACAGAAGAGGAATTGTATTATTGTTAAGAGAAAGAAGTGCATGCATTAGATGAGACTCTATGGCTCTCTTATATAGGAGAAAAGCCCTGAGTTAATTACATGAGAGGTACATAAAAAAATAGAAATGAGAAAAACAATAATGTGAGATACAAATATCTCAACACTCCCACTCAAGCTGGAGCATATATATCTATCATGCTCACCTTGGAAGAATACTTCTGAAATAGACCTTTAGCAAGAGCCTTGGTGAAAATATCAGCAGTCTGATCTCCAGTAGCAACATGGGAGGTGGATATGAGACCTTTCTGGATCATGTATCTAGTGTAATGGCAATCCACCTCTATATGCTTGGCCCGTTCATGAAATGCAGGATTATTGGCAATAAATAGACCGCTTGATTGTCACATAAAAGCTGCATAGGAAGAGAAACCTCAACAACAAGATCAGTCAATACAGATCTAACTCACATTATCTCTGCACTTCCCTGTGCCATGGCCCTGTACTCAGATTCTGCGCTAGATCTAGTAACCACTGTCTGCTTCTTGCTTTTACATGATACGAGCGAGCTCCCAACGAAAATAGCAAAGCCAGAAGTAGACTTCCTGTCTCTAGGGAAACCTGCATAATCTGCATCTGCACAAGTTGTCACCTCAAGAGATGCATCTCTGCTGAATATAAGACCAGAACTAGGTGAAGTCTTCAAATATCTCAAGACCATATAGACTGCATCCATATGAACCTTCCTGGGCTGCTCCATGAACTGGCTAACCTTGCTCACAACAAAAGATATATCTGGTCTGGTGATAGTAGCATATATGAGCTTCCCAACAAGCTCTCTATATCTCCTCCTATCTACCTCCTCAGTGTCATCATCATATAATCTCATACTCGGATCCATTGGGGTAGTAACAGGTTTGCACCGTCATACCTGTCTGTGAAAGAAGATCCGCCACAAACTTCCTATGGGTCATCATACTGGTTCCTGGCGAACTCTAATCTAAGGAAGTATCGAAGATTGCCAAGGTCTTTAGTCACAAACTGCTGACCTAGGAACTCCTTGGCAGTCTGAATGCCCTGCTTATCATCTCCTGTGATAATAATATCATCAGCATAGACCAGAATAGCAACAATACCTCTCTGTGTCCTCTGAACAAAAAGTGAGTGGTTCGCAGTAGACCGCACAAGCCCTTATTGCTTTATCAACTATGATAGCTTCTGGTACCAAGCTCTTGGACTTTGCTTCAGGCCGTAAATCACCTTATGTAGCCTACACACCTGCTGAGACTCACCCTCAGTAGCAAGCCCTGGTGGCTGTTGCATATATACCTCCTCCTGTAGATCACCATATAAAAATGCATTCTTCACATCAAGTTGGTAAAGAGGCCAGTCCCGTGAAACAACAATTGATAGAAGAATGCGAAGTGTCGAGTGTCTGGCCACTGGAGAGAAGGTATCCTGATAGTCCACCCCATAAGTTGGGTGAACCCACGTGCCACAAACCTTGCCTTGTAGCGATCCACACTGCCATCTGCCCATTGCTTCACCGTAAAGATCCATTTGCATCCTACAACAGAGGCACCTGGAGGAGCAACAACAATGCTCCAGGTACCATGCGACTGCAACGCGACCATCTCCTCCGTGGCAAGTTGCCACCTACTATCCTGTATGACCTTCTGATATATTCGTGAGATAGTAACAACAGGGAGTCCCACAACAAACCTCCTGTACTCCTCTGAAAGATGGTCCAAAGAAACATGCACAAGGAGAGGATACGTGGTACATTGGCGATGTGGCTTCCTCAAGGTAATAGGTATATCTAGGTCATCAGCCTCTCTGTTCTCTGGTCAACTCATCCTGTGCATTGTCCTGTGGAACATTCAAATCTCTAGTGCCATCAGTAGAAACAATGTGCCCATTACATACCTGAGGCGTGCTAGATGATGGGGAAGACACATGAGCGGTGGGGTGAGTAGAAGACCTGCGGATGTAAAAATGTGGTAGGAATCGCGTCAGGGTAGGAGGAGGTGGAGATGACTGAGACTCAACATGGGGTGCAGATGGTGGAGATAACAGAGGTGGAGGAACAATATCCTTACTAAAAAAATCATTAGGCAACCTGTCACATGTAGGAGAAGTACATAATAGACTCAAAAAATGTGACATCAGCACTAACATAATTGTTGGGAGAAAAATGAATCATGCTCATAGAATAGACCGATGGCTCTCTTATATAGGAGAAAAGCCCTTGGGTTAATTACATGACAAGTACATCAAGAAAACATAAAAACATAAGATATCGAGAGATATATTTATCTGAACACTCCCCCTCAAGCTGGAGCATATATATATATATCCATCATGCTCAGCTTGAAGCAACACGTCTGAAATCGACCTCTAGCTAGGGCCTTGGTGAAGATGTCAGTCGTCTGATCTCCGATGGAAACATGAGAGGTAGATATGAGTCCTTTCTGGATCATGTCTCTAGTGTATTGACAATCCATCTCTATATGCTTTGTCCGTTCATGAAAAGCAGGATTATTGGCAATAAATAGTGCAGCTTGATTATCACATAAAAGTTGCATAGGAAGAGGAACCTCAATAATAAGGTCAGTCAATACCGATCTAACCCACATCATCTCTGCACTCCCCTGTGCCATGGCCCTGTATTCAGATTCTGCACTTGATCTGGCCACCACTGTCCGCTTCTTGCTCTTCCATGAGACAAGTGAGCTCCCGACAAACACAACAAAGGCCGAAGTAGATTTTCTGTCTCTGGGGCAACCTGCATAATCTGCATCTGCACAAGCTGTCACCTCAAGAGATGTATCCCTGTTGAATAGAAGACCTGAGCCAGGTGAGTTATTCAAATATCTCAGTATCATATAGATAGCATCTATATGCACCTTTCTGGGCTGCTCCATGAACTGGCTAACTTGCTTACTGCAAACACTATATCCGGCCTGGTAACAGTGGCGTATAAAAGCTTCCCAACCAGCTCTCTATATCTTCTGATGTCTACCTCCTCAGTGTCATCATCACATAATCTCACACTCGGATATATAGAGGTAGTAGCATGCTTGCATCCTGTCATACCTGTCTCAGAAAGGAGATCCATCACAAACTTCCTCTGGGTCATCACCAGACCCACGCTGGTTCCTGGCGAACTCCAACCCAAGGAAGTATCGAAGAGTGCCAAGGTCCTTAGTCACAAACTGTTCACCTAGGAACTCCTTGGCAGTCTGAATACCTTGGTCATCATCCCCTGTGACAACAATATCATCCACATAAACAAGAATAGAAACAATACCTCTCTGTGTCCTCCGAACAAAAAGTGAGTGGTCTGCAATAGACCGCACAAACCCCTGGTACTCTATTAACTCCGATAGCTTATAGTACCAAGCTCTCGGACTTTGCTTCAGGTTATAAATCGCCTTATGGAGCCTACACACCTTCTGGGACTCCCCCTCAGTAGTAAACCCTGGTGGCTGCTGCATATATACTTCCTCCTGAAGGTCCCCATATAGAAAGACATTCTTCACATCAAGTTGGTACAAAGGCCAGTCCCGTAAAACAACAACGGAAAGAAGAATGCGTAGTGTCGAATGTATGGCCACAGGACAAAGGGTATCCTGATAGTCCGCCCCATAGGTTTGGGTAAACCCACGTGCCACAAGTCTTGCCTTGTAGCGGTCCACACTACCATCTGCCCTTTGCTTTACTGTAAATATCCATTTGTAGCTTACAACAAAGGTACATTTTGGAGCAGATACAATGCTCCATGTTCCACGCGACCGCAAAGCTGCCATCTCCTCTTCCATTGCAAGTCGCCACCTACTGTCTTGGAGCACCTCCTGATATGTACGTGGGATAGTAACAACATAGAGTCCCACTACAAACTTCCTGTACTCCTCTGAAAGATGATCCAAAGAAATATGTGCAGCAAGAGGACACGTAGCACATTGGCGGCGAGGCTTCCTTAGGGTAATAGGTATCTCTAGGTCATCAACCTCTCTGTCTCCTGGAATCAACTCGTCCTATGTATCATTCAAAACTCCATTGCTATCAGTAGAAACAATGTGTTCATGATATACCTGAGGCGTGGTGGATGATGTGGACGACACATGAGAAGAGGGACGAGTAGAAGACCTGCGAGTGTAAACAAGGGGTAAGAACTTGGATTGGGTAGATGGAGGTGGAGGTGGTGGGGGCGGTGGTGGTGGAGAAGACTGAGGTGCAGCATGGGGGTCATATGGTAGAGAAGACGGAGGTGGAGGAACAACAACATCCTCTCCAGAAGTAGCATTGGACAAGCTGTCACCTGTAGGAGAGAAAAACATAATCGACTCAAAGAAAGTGACATCGTCACTCACATAATATCTTCGTCTTACAGGATCAAAACATCTATACCCTTTTTGGGTACGAGAATAACCAACAAAAACACATTTGACAGCTCTAGGTGAGAGCTTGTCACGACTAGGAGTGAAATTGTGGATAAAGGCCACTGATCCAAAGACTCTGGGAGTGAGAGAGAATAGTTCCTTCTCGGGAAACGCAATCAAAAAGGGAACCTTCTCTCCAAGAATGGTGGACAGCATGCGATTCACCAAGTAGCAAGCAGTGAGAACCGCGTCCCCCCCAGAAAGAATGAAGGGTACGACTCTGGATCAACGATGTTCTTGTGACATCAAGAAGGTGACGATGTTTACGTTCAACCACACCGTTCTGCTGAGAAGTATAATTGCAAGAGGTTTGATGATCTATACCGAGAGACCTGAGAAATTCAGATAAATGTAATGTGTAAAACTCCAAAGCATTATCCGTACGAATGAATTTCACATTAGCAGAGAATATATTTTTGACTTCAATAAGAAAAGATTTAATGATAGCACCTACTTCAGACTTATGTTTTAACAAGAACACCCAAGATAGTCTAGAATAATCATCCACAGCAACCATAAAAAAACGATGCCCGTGATGATCAGGAACACGACTAGGATCCCAAATATCAAAATGAAACAACTCAAAGGATTGACTAATGTGACGATTCGGATGACTCGGAAAAGCTGAGCGATGGTGCTTCCCAAGCTGACAGGTTTCACAATCCAGTGTAGTACGAGTAGATATCTGCGGTAGCACATGGCACATCTTCTGAAGAGGAAGGTGGCCAAAGCGAAGATGCCACATGAAAGGAGAAACATATCATGAAGGAATAGTAGCAATTCCGGCACATGGTGTTATGGCAAGCTTGTACAATCCTCTCTGCTCACGGCCATGACCAATCACCCTGCCAGTTACTATGCCCTGAAACACAAAAGAAGAGGGATCAAAGATGGCATGGCAATGTAAATATTTTGTAAGTTGACTAATGAACAAAAGATTCATCTGAAAGTCTGGAGCATATAAGACGTTCTGAAGATGCATAGAAGGGGCTAGAACAATCTCCCCCTGACCAACAATGGGTAGACGAACCCCATTGGCAATGACCACGGATCTTCCAGGTGGGATAGACCTGTATTAACTAAACTGCGTCCGATCTCCACACATATGATGTGACGCTTCAGAATCCATAATCCAATCAGTCAAGTCTGAACTGCTACTACTGGTAAACACATAAGGAATACCTGATGAACTAGACGACGCTCTGGCATTAGCTGCTGCATCTGTGGAACCTGGAGTCGGAATCGTAGGAGTACTCATCATCCCACCAAGTCTGGAGACAATATCATCTAAACGAGTATCCGGAGTAGGCGCAGAAAAAGCCTCAGTCTGCTTAGCAACATGTGCAGACGCTGGATATCCATGCTTCTGAAAGCATGTCTCCTCAGAATGACCAAGACGATGGCAATGGGAACAAGGATCACGCTGTCGGCCTCCTCCTCAACCACGAGGTCCACGACCACGAAACTGGGACGACCCTCCCCTGCCGCGAGTAGCTGACATAGCAAAAGGAGTCGTCTGGGCTGTAGTAGTGGATGTGGTAGTAATCCTACTCAATCGCTTTTAGACCTCCTCCATCGATGGTATTGTCTCGCCAGTCAGAAGTTGAATACGAGCGACATCGTACTCAGAATCAAGAGATGACTAGAAAACTCCTGTCATTGTGGCATTCCGCCGGACACGAAAACTCAGGATAGACGCGGCAAGCAAGTTGCCTCGGAGTGGGGGTCTCCTCTCTCAGGGGATGAGACTGAGCCGGGTTCAAACCATACACAAGAGAGGGGAAAGCACCCAGCTAGAGCTCCACGAACGCTACCGCGCGTGCGCCTGCGGCGCGGTAAGGCACCACCCTCAACTACCTCATGACTTGACCTCTTGACGAGCCTAGTGGCGACGAAGTGGGCCTTAGCCTCTCTACGTGGCTTTTGCAACGAAACCTCTGTCACCTTCCATCCTCACCTGGGGTTAGGAAAGGCTACAAGAAAAAGCGGTCGAAGACCCGCTCTCTGAAGCCCTAAATTCGGGAGGATTCGAACGTTTGCGCTGCGCCGCTGGACTGGACACATATGGGCAATTTCTCGTATTTGCTCAGTCTGCCCCCCCGACGTCCTCGCCCGGTGGCCTACCAAGCACTTGCCTAACTCTACGATCAACGATAGAACAAGCCGCAAATAGTCAGTGCCAAGCACGAAGCCAAAGGACAAGGACTCGCTTCCTGAGGTCTGAAAGGGATGTGTTCTGCAGGCTAATCTCTCTGGCTGAATGCGGATATGCATGTTGTTGTTCAGTGTTGGTGGTAGTACGCATGAAGCTGTGTAGTCGCTCAAACATGCCTCTCAGATGAGAGAAGTGTGCGTAGAGCGGTCGACCATTCTGTTTGGTCGAGAAAATGTCGAATTGCAGTTGAAGAATCTTGCTCCCATTCTTTGCCTGCCCGTATATGTTTGCCAATATGTCCCACATAGCCTTTGCAGTTGGCTGATTAACAATATCATTAGCAATCTCCGTGGTAAGTGTCCCAGAGAGCCAGGTGCGAGCATAGGCGTCATCTTGCTTCCATGAAGCGCTGGCCCCAGTCTTGTCCGCGGCTCTGAATCGGTCAGCATGGCCTCAAATTTCGGCGAAATTCGACCGAATTTCGATCGACGGTTTCGGTGGGTGATCGAAATCCGACCGAAATGGCCGATGTCGACCGAAATATGGGGGGCCTAGTTCAAAAATAGACCGAGATGACCGAAATTTCGGTCGAATTTCGACCAAAATTTCGTTTCGGTCAGCCTCCGAAACGAAACCGAAATCCGGCATTTAAGGCCTTGCCACTTGTCAGTCAGAATGTGCTCCTTGTTATGGCACTGCATTAGGGTACGAAATTGCATGGACAAGAACTCGTCGTTGGTCCCATCCATCTTAACAATAGGAGCCAGGCCCTTGAAGACACCAGAAGAAGAGAAAACGTCATCCTTGTTCTGTGACATTGTACCAAGAAGCCGGAAGGCGGAGCAACTGAGGAGTAAATCGAAGAGGAGGTGTCTACAAGATCATAAGAAGGTTTGGTTGTATCTGTAGACTTACACAACCATTCCTAAATCGCCTTGCGATCCCTAGATCCGCACAACGTGGTATAAATAAGAAAATCTCACTATCGGCGAGCTAAATTAGATATGCGACCCACAGGAAAAAGACGGCGCGAGGACGCACCGGACTGACTGGAGCCCCTTACGGCCCCGCAGGGCGACGATCGACGGTGCAGGAGGACAAGAGCCCCCTCGCGCAATGGTGCAGGAGGGAGGAGACCCCCACGCGGCAGCCCTGGAGGGAGGAGAACCCCCACGCGACGGTGTTGGAGGGGGATGCAACACCCCGACGGCGGCACTGGAGAAGTTGGGGGGCGTGCAGCACCCCGGCGACGGCGGGGGGGGGGGGTGCGTGTATGATTAGGGTTAGTATGGGATAAGGGAACCTCAGTTTAGGACCGTTGCTCCAATACCATGTTGGGAGAAAAATGGATCATGCTCATAGAATAGATCGAGAGCTCTCTTATATATGATAAAGCCCTTTGGTTAATTACATGATAAGTACATCAAGAAAACATAAAAACATAAATGATACCAAGAGATATATTTATCTCAACAATAATATTTTCGTCCTACAAGATCAAAACATCGATACCCTTTCTGGGTACGAGAATAATCAACGAGACACATATGACAGCTCTGGGTGAGAGCTTGTCACAGCCAGCAGTGAAATTATGGACAAAAGCCAAAGACCCAAAAACTCTGGAAGTAAGAGAGAAGAGGTCCTTCTCGGGAAACACAATCGAAAAGGGAACCTTTTCTCCAAGAATAGTGGACGGCATGCGGTTCATCAAGTAGCAAGCAGTGAGAATAGCATCACCCCAGAAAGAATGAGTAGCTCGACTCTGAATCAAAAGGGTCCTCGTGACATCCAGAAGATGGCGATGTTTGCGTTCAGCCACACCATTCTTCTGTGAAGTATTAGCACAAGAGGTCTGATGAACGATACCAAGAGATAGGGGAAATTCGGATAGATGTAAGGTAGAAAACTCCAAGGCATTGTCAGTACGAATAAATTTCACATTAGTAGAAAAGATAATCTTGACTTCAATAAGAAAAGATTTAATGATAACACCCGCTTCAGACTTATGTTTCATCATGAACACCCAAGATAATCTAGAAAAATCATCCACATCAACCATATAAAAACGATGTCCCTGATGATCAGAAACACGACTAGGACCCCAAATATCAAAATGAGACAACTCAAATGACTGACTACTATGACAACTCTGACGACTCGAAAAAGAAGAACGATGGTGCTTCCCAAGCTGACAGGGTTCACAGTTTAAGGTAGCACGAGTAGAGATCTGAGGTAGAACATGACACATCTTCTGTAGAGGATGGTGTCCAAAGCGAAGATGCCACATGAAAGGAGAAACAAATCCTGAAGGAATAGTAGCAACCACAACACACGATGGTAGGGCAAGCTTGTACAATCCTCTCAGCTCGCGACCACAAACAATCACCCTGCCTGTGAGTATGTCTTGAAACACAAGAGAAGAGGGATCAAATGTGGCACGACAATGTAAATCTTTTGTAATTTGACTAATAGACAAAAGATTCATCTGAAAATCTGGAGCATATAAGACATTCTGCAGATGCAAAGAAGGAGCTAGAACAATCTCCCCCTGACCAACAATGGGTAGATGGACCCCATTAGCAATCACCATGGATCTACCAGACAGGATAGACCTGTAAGAATTGAATTGTGCTCGATTGCCACACATATGATGTGATGCTCTAGAGTCCATAATCCAATCAGTCAAATCCGAACTGCTACAACTGGTAAGCGCATAAGCAATACCTGATGAACTAGACGAAGCTTTGGCATTAGCTGCTACATCTGAAGAACCTGCAGCTGAAGTGGTAGGAGGGCTCATCATCTCTCATAATCTAGAAACAATATCATCAAAGCATGCATCATGAGCAGGGGCAGGAGTAGGCTCGGTTTGCTCAGCAATACAGACAGATGCAAGATATCCATGCTTCTGATAGCATGTCTCCTCAGAATGACCATGACGGTGGCAATGAGAATATGGACGACGTTGACATCCTCCTCCTGGACCACGAGGTCCGCGCCCGCGAAACTGTGAAGTCCCCCTCTACCACGAGAGGCTGCCATAACAGAAGGAGTCTGGACCGTAGATGAGGTAGTGATCCTACTCAATTTCTTATAGACCTCCTCTATTGGAGGTATCGTCTCTCCAGTCAGTAGTTGAGTACGTGCTGCATCGTACTCGGAGTCAAGAGATGACAGAAAGATTCCTATCATAGTGGCATTTCGGTATGCCTGCTGCTGCTCTGTGCTGGCAGTAATAGGAATGAAGCTGTGCAGTCACTCAAACATGCCTCTAAGATGTGAGAAGTGGGCATGAAGTGGTCGACCATTCTGCTTGGTCGAGAAAATATCATACTACAGCTGAAGAATCTTGCTCTTATTCTTTCCTTGGCCATATATGTCTGCTAGGATGTCCCACATAGCCTTTGTTGTGGGTTGATTGACAATATCGTTGGCAATCTCCGTGGTGAGTGTCCCGGAGAGCCAAATGCGAGTATAGGCATTGTCTTGCTTCCAAGAAGCATTAGCCTTAGTCTTGTCCGCCGGCTCTGAATCTGTCGGAATGTGCTCCTTGTTATGGCACTGCATAAGTTTGCGAAACTACATGGACCACAACTCGTAGTTGGTCCCATCCATCTTCACGATGGGAGTCGAGCCCTTGAAGAGATCGGATGATGAGAAGACGTCACCCTTGTTCTCTGACATTGTAATAAGAACATCGAAACTCAGAACAAACCGAGGAGTAGACTGATCTGAGTTAGTCTACACAATCATATGGAGGAGTGGTTGTATCTATAGACTCATACAACCATCCTCACCATTTTTTGTTGTGGTCTAGAGTCGGAAGATGTGATTTATATGTGAAAATAACGAATTCCGAACAAAATAAGACCTTAGCGGCCTGCAGAAACGACCAAACTGTAGCAAGAACACGAAGTTGGGGCCGAACCGACGCTGGGAGTGGCCAATTCGATCACGTCGGCCACTGCGGGTCGGCGAGCTGCTGTTCGGTAGCCCCTGGGGGGCACGGGAGAGCCCCGGCGGCAACCCCTGGGTGGCTGGGTTGCGTTGGGCTGCTCGCAGCGAGGGTTGTGTGGGGTTTTGAACCCGCTGCAACGGTGGCGGTAGGTGGGGGAGGGTACTGGCAACGACGGGAGGGGGGCGTGTTGGGTTAGGGTTAGAGTTGTGGTATACAGGAAACCCGGTCTAGGACCGTTGCTCCGATACCATGTTAAGAGAAAAGAAGTGCATGCATTAGATGAGACCCTAGGGCTCTCTTATATAGTAGAAAAGCCCTGGGTTAATTACATGAGAGGTACATAAAGAAAATAGAAATGAGAAAAATAATAATGTGAGATACAAATATCTCAACAATTATCGACATACACTTTAGGAAGGAAAGGTGGCATACGTGGCAAAAAAAGCTTATGGGTGTTTCTTTTGGGTCTCCACCTTGGACCTTTCCTTTCACTTGCTCCCCCTCCTTCTCGTGGGTAACAATTATAATGTGTTTGTGGCTCAATAGGCACGCTTGTGACCGTCAAGGATACCCTCTTGGATTATCATGCTGCCAAGCAAAAATCTTGAAGGCTCTCCTTGCACATCGTTAACGTTATATTTAGATGGGTGACTAGACAAGATCCAAGCACATTACTCTTGTGCTTAGTCCCACATCATTTAGCCATGGGACTTGGTTGTGTTGATGGGGCCATATTAAGAGCCTTATTCCTCTTAAATCCCTTGAGAAGATTATAATACCCATAGGTTCCCTTCTCCCTTAGAGTAGGACAATCCTTTAGGTTCTTTACAAACCTCATAAACCTTGTCTGTTCATTCTTATTCTTTGATGTTACACATTCTATTTTATATTTCCACATGTTATTAGAGCAATTCTATTTTATGGCTTTGACTAGTTTTTTTGTATTTAATTCCATTATATTTTGTTCGAAGTTTTTGTTTTATGCCATCGAACGATTGATCCATGCCATTGATCGGAGGATGAAAATGTGGTGCCATGAAGGTGACAAACAAGATGGGGCACGATCAACCACAACAGAGCATGCAAGGAGGTAACATTGACGACCATAATCGCTTGTAGCAACATGACTATAGAAAGAGGCCCCATTCCTCTTATATCCCTTGGGAAAATTATTACGAAGATCAAATCCATATGTTCCCTTCTTCCTTTGAGTAGGGTAGTCCTTTGGGTTCTTTATAAACCACATAAACCATGTTTATTCATTCTTGTGCTTTGATGTTGCACATTCTATTTTATATTTCCATATGCTATTAGAGCAATTCTATTTATATCTTTGATTAGTTTTTTCTTATTTTAACTCAATTATATTTTGCTCGAAATTTTGTTTTGTGTGATTGTGAGAATGGTCAATGATGGTAATGAGGGGATGACAGTAATATCATAAACAGCATAGATTTCATGAATCTGTGCATTATGCGCTCTATATTATATGACCTACATATGCCCCACATATGCGGTCGTATATGTAGTATTATGCGATCCGACATCCCCATTTCCTCTCATTCAAGTTTGCTTTCACAACTTTGTCTCTTCCTCCATTATGTTGTAAGAATATGCAATGTATTCAGCAATATCTATATGCATTGTTTTTATAATTTGCTCATGTATTCTTTTCGCTTGGTTCGAACTCCATATGCCTGCCTATCCTCTCATTCAGCAAGACCGCCTCTCCCTTCACTTGACACCTGCATTTTGGTCACCTTCCACTCCAGAAGATGTATGTCCTGCCGCAGATCTCACCTTGCTCTTCCTTTCAATGCGAGGCATGTTAGTTGGGAAAGCATCATCGTTCTGCTTTTCCTAATCATCAGAGTCAGGGCAAAGCTCTCTTTTTGAGTTATTTTATGTTGATATTTGGGGTCCGAGTCGTGTTCCTGATCACCAGGGACACATGTTTTACCTAGTTGTTGATGATTTTTCTCGTCTGTCATGAGCCTTTTTATCGAAGAATAAATCTGAAGCTGGGGATGTGATCAAAACTTTTATCAATGAAGTGCATAATGTTTTTTCTTCTTTGGTGAAATTTGTGAGATCTGATAATGCTTTCTAATTTTATACATGTAGATATATTTCTATGTTCATATGTACCTTTATGTTATTCTATTGCTTTATGTTCATCTTATGTAATTTACTCATATGTCTCTCCTCTATATAAGAGAACCTAGGGTTCCCAAGAATAAACATCTCTTTGATTTTTCCCAACATGGTATCAGAGTTGCGGTCCTAGACCGAAGCTCCATACCCTAACCATATATCCCCACCCACCAGCCCTTCCCTCCACCGCCTCTCTAGCACCGCCGGTCCTCGCCATCGTCACTTATCCAGCGCCGCCGCCGAGGCCCTCCCAGCTGCCGGTCCTCCCCGCTGCCAACCCTCCCATTCGACCGACCCTTCCTGCCGCCGTCGAGGCTGACTCTTCAGTCGCCTCTGAGCGGCACGATCTTCGCCACCCTGTCTGCTCCTCTTTTTAGTTGATGGATTTGGGTGCATAAGTCTACATATGCATTCAAATCCACGTATGTCTATGTAGACATTCATTTTGCCCATGTACCTCCTCGTCCATCCTCACGTTGGGATGTTGTCACCGTGGTCTTGTTGCCATCATTGCAGCCAGGTTATTGCTTGTTTTTTTTAAAGCAGGGGATGATGACAATTGGTTGTGTTATATCTCACTTTCCTTTTCTCAAATTGAGAGAATAAATAGAATGTTATGGTTGAGAGTTAATTAAGTAAAAGAGAATAAAAGATTGAGCAATGGATTTCAAAATCACATATGACATTTGTTAGAAAAATAGGAAGCGGAAGCAGAATGATAACCATAGCAAAATAAAAAAAAGAATAAACATGGAACACCATGATTTTACGTGGAACCCTACTCCGTGAGGAGCGGGATGAAACCGTGGGAGAATCCCTTAAAGGGGCATATCTTGCATTGCACTTTCTCATCTGATACAGGAGGTCTGAGGCTCCTTATATAGCCTCCACAGAGCCTCCAAGTCCCACCACTGGTAGATGTGGGACTAAACTCTTGGATGGGGTAAATGGATCCTGGAGAGATCCATTTACCCATCTCTCTCATAAGTGACACATGCAGTGAATACTCCAACACTCCCCCTCAAGCTGGAGCATGCAATGCTCAGCTTGGACAAACAGAAGGAAACTCAACTCACATACAGGACACTACGGACAATATCAACCCAACTCACACAACTACGGCTGTCGAGGACGTTGCTTCTCATGCCTTACAGGTGAGGAGGACGAACGGGCTGGAGTGTGAGTCTGCTGAATCTCCTTGTCGGAGAGTATGTGCTCTGAACTGCGCTTGTCAGAGTCACTGCAACTGGAAAATGAGTCTCCTCGTCGGAGTACTCTGGCCCGCCACAACATGCGGACAACTGCTCCATCTCTGAAAAGGGCCAAACTTAAAAGGCCGTGGAAGTGCAATCCTCGTCGGAGTCCACGGTCGCTGGAGAATGGAGTCTGAAAAAGTCTCCTCGTCGGAGAACTGGGTCTCTCCCATCTGGCACAGAGAATGGTACACTACTCTGGAGTACCTATGATACCACATGAAAACCCTTGCCAACATGGCATAGGGAATGGTCCTCTACTCTGGAGTCTCCATGGCTCACATGAAAACTCTGACCGAAACAACAAGAAAAGATGGGGACCACGAAAGAAGATGGCAAACATGTGCACATCTGAATAAAGGCCGCATACACGTGCGTATCTGAAAATGAGTCTCTCTCTGGAGAACTCGAAAAATGGGCCTCTCAACATGGATTGTCTAGAACTTGGACTCTGACCAATTTGAATGTCGAGTATGAAACTGAACTCTAGAGCATGATCATCTGGCTGGTCTGGGGACTGACATCTGAATCTGGATCAAGACCTGTGACTCTACATATATACTCCCCCTTTCTCCCATACTCGTCGGAAAATGAACATCGACAAAGTTGGGAGAAGACAATGACATGGGGAAAACAACATGAACATTCAAAAAAAAATCCTTGCGGCTTTTCTTCATTTTTTTTATAAGCCGTCCATTTTTTTAAAAAGTCGTTGACATTTTTTTACGGATATTCCTTTTTTTTCCGCATTCGGTTTTTTTTGTATGCACCTCTTTCAAAAGTTTTTTTTACGCGGCCCCCTTGGACCTCTCTTTTTTTTTACAAACAGCACTCAGCCTTGGGCCCGACATAAATAACACATATCATTTTTTATCAACCAACGGTACCCCCTTAGAGTATGTTTGGTTGCTGGGTTGGGTTGGAGTACACCGGTGTACCCCTCCTTCCAACCCTCTCAATCCTCCTCACAGTTTACTATTCACAGGGGTACAATTTACTATTCACAGGGGTACCCCAACCCAACCCAACTAGTCCAACCCAGCAACCAAACAGGCCCTTAGGGTTCCCACGATAGAACCCTTTCTCCTTTCAACCCGCCATCCCTCCCCCCGATGGGACACCCCCTCACATCTGGAGACGTAGGGTGCGCCGCCTGCACGTTGTACGGGTTTGCTGGGGAAGAGGGCGGCATGAGAACGCTGCCTAGAGATGGGAAGCTCGCCTGGGGATGCGCATGGAGTGGTCCTGGGGCTGTGTCGTGCCACCAGAGAGCAGCATCGGGCTCCTCCAGTGCCTGGGTGGTCCGCACGCCACTCGAGGAAGATTGATCGAGAAGATGCTCGAGCACCAGGAGGCTGGGGTGCGCTTGTGTTTCTGCGGATGAACTGGAGGGCCATCGTACGAAGACGCAGTCGCCCGAGAGCACGCCATCGCCTGCGGCTGGGCCAGATCTGGCGTGGAATCGTTGCTGCCTATGCCCATACGCCCTCTGGATATCTCGCTGCTAGGTCTCGCACGCATCCTGCGTGCGTGGAAGGGGATCGAGGTCGCCACCTGGTCTCGCATCCTGCACAGATCACACACAGAGGGCGGGTTCCCTGGAGGGAGCAGCTGGTGAGAACCGCGGAACTGCATCGCGTGGAATAGATGGAGAGCAGAGGGCTAGGGAGATGTGCTGCAGAGGGAAGAGGGCTGGGGGGATGTGCTGCAGTTGGAGTGCAGTTGCCTGAAGCACAAGCTCCGCCTGGGCTGTGCGGAGAGAGGCGTCATGCCGGGATGGCGGTAAGGGCACCGCCTGGCCGATGAGGATGGACGATCTGCTAGATGATCTAGGGTTTTGAAAACCCCAACTGAACTCAAATCTTCGAATGATCTTCCAAAACAATAACTCAAAAATGAATCTCGAATAAAATAAATCTTCAAGAACAAATCTCGAGAATCGAACCCGCTCTGATACCATGTTAGAAAAATAGGAAGCGGAAGCTGAATGATAAACAAAGCTAAAGAACAGAAAGAATAAACATGGAACACCATGATTTTACGTGGAACCCTACTCCGTCAGGAGCGGGATGAAACCACGGGAGAAGCCCTTAAAGGGGCATATCTTGCATTGCACTTTCTCATCTGATACAGGAGGTCTGGGGGCCTTATATAGCCTCCACAGAGCCTCCAAGTCCCACTACTGGTAGATGTGGGACTAAATTCTTGGATGGGGTAAATGGATCATGGAGAGATCCATTTACCCATCTCTCTCATAAGTGACACAAACAGTGAATACTCCAACAACATTAAAATAAATGTTAGTTGAGAATATTAGATGGAATTTTTATGGTTAAGATTCATTGTTTATAAGTTTGTCAATGGATGCTTTGCTCATTGGGAATTCATTCTTATATGAAAGTATATGTGTATATATGTACTTAATACATACGTTTGTGTATAATTTTGTTTTGATGATCTTTTTTGTTTTGATTTTTTGTTATATATATATATAGAGAGAGAGAGAGAGAGAGAGTTTCTATGGAAAAGTAGACTAGTCATACTCAGGATGAGATACCTTGCTGTATGTTGTTCGTCGATGATATTGTGTTGGTTGATGAGACTAGAGATGGAGTAAGTGTGAAGCTTGAGGTTTGGAGGCATGCCTTGGAGACTAAAGGATTTCGTTTAAGTAGGGCTAAGACTGAATATATGGAGTGCACATTTGTTAGAGACAATGGTGAATGAATCGATGTGAAGATTGGAGGCAATAACATTCATAAAAAAGATTCTTTTAGATACTTGGGATCTCTTTTGTGACATCATGGGGAAATCGATGTAGATGTTACTCATAAAGTAAATGTAAGTTGGTTAAAGTGGAGAGGAGCCTCTACTATTCTATGTGATAAGAAATTTTTTTTGAAATCAAAGGAAAGTATTAAAAAGTAGCTGTGAGACCTGCTATGCTCTATAGGTCTAAATGTTGGGCTGTGAACCATAAACATGTGAAGAGAATAATGTTGCAGAAGTCGGTATTTGGTATTCAGTTGGAGGGGTCACTAAATAAAGAATATTCGATACTTGAGAGAATATTCAAAATTATTCGATTATGCATTTTTAATTATTTTAAATATAAATATTATGTCTAATATACATTCTTATATATTTATACATATATGGTCATCAATCAATAATAATCCAAGATAAAAATGCTTATTAACAAGTTACATATATGGAGCTTCAACAATTGCGGTGATAACATGATAAATTGGAACCTTTAAAAGATAAAAGATAAATTGGAACCTTTAAAAAGTCTGTTGCAATAGTCGGCCGAATATTCGACTGAATGCTTGAATATTCAGGAATATTCGGGTTGCATTGAATGCTTATCGCATATCAATATTCTATTCGGTCACTCCTCAAAGTAAGAATATTAGCTGAATATTCGATTTATTCGGTCGAATATTACAATAGTGACAGAAAAAGACATTAGCAGAAATGAAAATGTTAAGGTGGATGCGTGGTCATTCACGAAAAGATCGGATTCGAAATGATGCTATTAGAAGGAAGTTGGTGTCGCTCCAATAGATAATAAGATGAGAGAAAATCGATTGAGATTGTTTGACCACTTGCAAAGGAGGTCAACTGATGTGCCAATTAGAAGATGCGAGATTTGGGATGTTGGGTTGGCTTAGAGACGTCGAGGAAGGTCCAAGAAGTGTTGGAATGAGAATATTCGAAGGAGCTTACTTATTTGGATCTAAGCACGGGAATAGCCCAAGATAGATCTGAGTGGAGGCAAAGAATCCATATAGCCGACCCTGTATAATGTGGGAAAAAGCTTTGTTGTTGTGTCTATAGATTATAGATTTTTGTTATAGCTTCTTCTGTGTGTAAATGTGAACATATACACATTTGTAAATGTGAAGGCGCACGTAACTGTATATGTGTATTTGTTGTGTGCTTATATACATGTGCGTGCATGTGTATGCCTATATGTATGTATGCATTTATGCATGTATGTGTGCGTGTGTATACACACACCCATGATTTTTGTATACATTTTTCTATAAATAGAGACCCTAATGTGGATTGAAATATAGGGAAGAATATTTTAGGTGAGAAGAAAGGAAATTATGGTGGGGAGACAAGACGGAGCACGTCAAGTTGCACGAGGGAAGAAGACCAAGGAGGGTTAGATTGGAGAATTGATAGGAGAGAGAAAGTTCAAAGGGGGAAGGAAGATAAATCCAATAGACGAACCAAATTCTATTTCATTTCATGCTCCCTATACTAAAAAAATTTCATGTTCCATATTAGATAGATGTATGTTGCTTTATACAGGGAGTAACCCATTAAAAGAAGCAACATTTCATACAAAAGACACATCTAAACCAAAATGCATATCCACACGTTGAGACTTTTGATTTTTTTACAACAATTAAAATTTGCAAAAAAATATAAAATTACAACGAAAATAAGATTTTGATGTTTTTCGGACTGCATCAATTCACCACCGCTTTTAAAACCTCGTCTCTTGATGAGTTGCTTGATCATCGGTGACGATAATAGGGAATATTGTCGGGATTCTTTGGACTGATTTTCCCAATTTTGAACCATTTTCTTCTTTTCAAGATCCCTTTTGTAATCTTTCTTCCACAAAGGGACAGAAACCAATTGTTCCACCCCTTCACTGGAGCAGATTCCCCTTACTATACTTTGCACAACTTTAACCTTCAGATGAAATGTTTTTGAAGTTCACAAATGTTCCATGACCAGCAAACCTCATTATTACGGGATTTGATTCTTACGAGAGACATCTTTGCAACCTGTCCTGGGGTTTCCTCTTTTCCTAACTAAGAATGTCGCTTAAGTAGAGGAAAGGGAGGCGATGGTTGCTCGACCAACTGGAACAAGCACCACTATTAGCGCAGATGGTCGCACGATGGTAACACTTGAAGCTCATGAGTAAAAAAAAACACTTGAAGCTCATGCGATGATGGAGGGGGTAGCGATGAAAGCATTGCGCGTCTCCAGTCGACGATGAGAATGACATCAGGGAGGGCGACATTGGTGGAACCATGGGGCCCATTGGCAGTGGTGGTTTGTGCAATGAAGGCGTTATTCATTGTAACAACACCACCATCAGAGGTATTGTTCACCTGAGAAGCCATCATCACTAGTAATGCAACGCTGATGATGAGGGAGATTAGGGTGATGACGGGGCAAGCTAGTGTTGCTATTGTTGCCATGACCTCAAGGAACGGTGAACAATCCCTATATTTGAGAATCGATGTGGTCAGTACTCTGTATTATAGATAGAGGGGCTGTTGACAATACATGTGCCACGGGGTTTGGGTTTTGCAACATTGGAGGTTGCTGAACCATGATGGGAGCCACTACTAATGGTTGCTCAAAGCCTTCAATGAGAATACAATCAGCGAAATCACATAGCAACCTGTGGTGCTCCAGAAACCCGCCTTCATCTGGTGGCTTCAGATCGGAGAATGAGTGCCAGTGGTGTGGGTGTCGCTGCAGCGGAAATTTGATGCAATAAAAAGTTCCTTGAAGTTGTTTTCTCTGATTTTTCTTCTATGTTGTCTTTTCATTTGCATTGTATGGTGTTGTTATGGTTGCTTCCCATGGCATGAACCATCATATATCAATTATATCCATTCACTATTATAGCTTAATGCTTGATTTAAGGCAATTCCTCCACTTCTTTTGCAGTGAAATGCTGGCCCAATTGACTCAGCTCGAGTTTGTTTGCCATTATTTAATATGATCTTGAATCCTGAGAACGATTCAAACTCCATATTGTGATACCAAATGATGCCAACTGAATTTCAGGAAGAATATTTGAGGGTTGAGAAGAGAGGAAATTAGGATGAGGAGACAAGAAGCACATCAAGCTGTGTGAGGAGGGAAGAAGACGAATCGGGAAGGACTGGATTGGAAGATTGAAGAGGAAAAAGAAAATTTGTGGGGGAAGGGAAGAACAGATAATAGCTAAACCATGTTTAATATCATTTCATGACCCCATTGACATAGATATAGGTTGCTTTATTTAGGGAATTATAAGTTATAACCGATGAAAACAAGCAACCTTTTCATCCAATAGACACATCCAAAACAAAGGCATGATTGCGGCTTTTGAATTTTTTAACAAAATAAAATTCACAAAAAATAAAATTACAACCAAAATTAAGTCAGATATTTTTGGGATTACTCTGATATCAAATGGCGTGGATTGAGATTTGGGGAAGAGTTTTGAGGGGTGAGAAGAGAGGAAATCAAGGTGAAGAGCATGCCAAGGTGCATAAGGAGAGAAGACGATGGAGGAAGATGATTTAATAAGATATAAAATCAAGGGGGGAGAAAGATAAAGTCAATGGATAAACCAAGTTTGATTTCATTTCATGTCCCTTTTATAGATGTAGGTTGCTTTATATACGGAATTAACACATTAAAAGAAGCAACCTTTCGTCCAAAAGGACACATTCAAACTAAAAGACAACCGATGATTGCGGCTTTTGTTTCTTCTAAATATTAAAATTTAGAGTAAATTACAAAAAAGTCCCTGAACTATACACCTTATTTCAATGTCATACCTGAACTTTAAAAAGTAACAATGTGGTACCCCAACTTTCAAATTTGTCTCAATGTGGTCCTTCACTATAGAAATTTAGTTGATTATTTCGTCATTTTAACCTTAAATTTCAATAGTCAGAGACCACACTGAGACAAATTTGAAAGTTCGGGTACCACATTGTTACTTTTTAAAGTTCGAGTATGACATTGAAATCAGGTGTATAGTTCAGGGATTTTTTTGTAATTTACTCTAAAATTTATCGCATTATCACATATGAATTAAGCATAATTCAAGCTCAAGAGGCTACTAATTAATCTATTTTTTGACATAATACAAGCAACCCTTTATCTGGACACAAGTGAAGACATTAATACCTCAGCAAAAACCAGGATAAGAGGAAAACGGAGACAACGGTAGAAAGAGATCCGATGTCACTTGCACAATCACGTACATGGATACACCTATTCTTCCGCACATATATTGACGTGTCACCTGCCCTCATCCTCCTCGCCCGCACACTGCGTAAACCTGGTTTCGTGTGAGACTCTTAGCGGTTTCAGGGTTCCCAGGACCTCTTCGACTTGATCACAAGGTCGCCATGGATTTGTCCACCTTATCCGTCTGCATCTTTTTGTGCTAATTGGTCACGGGTCCCCAAGGGTCTCAGAGAATGCCCCCGGATTCCGGAATAATACCCACCCACAACCTATACACTCGGAACGGAGGACGAGAACACCTCGGTCCTCCTCATAGTCATCCTATCCTGCCGTCAAGGATCTTGCCCCTGTGATTGAATTGTTATTCAAGTCTGAATTCAAAGGAGAATGAGACATGTACCGATTAAACTTTTGATCCAGTGTGCGCATGCTTTTGTATATCGTGCATGCGTTTTTTGGGTGTTGGGGGGGATGGGGGTGGAATGAGGGGACTATAGTTAAAACTTTAGTTGCATGTGCAGAAATTTGTTAGTCCATACTGCATCATTACCGTATTAACATTTTTAACGATGGTATTATACTAATAGCTTTTGCATAAGCAAGTACCTCTAGTTTCTTTGTTTAATGCATTTCTTTACCCCTTTCACGTTTGTAAGCTCTGTTGTGTTTGAGGTATTGTCTTTGAAGCAAGATCTAGATATTTATACCTTCTTTGATATCTTTTGACACCTCTTGAAGACCGCACAAATCCAGATCCTGAAAAAGGCTGGTCGCCCGTCGGAGCGGGCTGTAAGTAATGAGATCTGCCAGTGCAACAAGCAAGCGGAGAGTGGACATGCTCATGCACTGGGGAAATATGAGTCAATTGACGTGCTAGACAGTGAGGCAGATGCTGACTATGACAACGCTCTCAAAGAAGCCATCAAAGGAGTGCAGGATGCTGTTACTGACATTAACGATCACCTGGAAGAAGTCCGGTATGAAATTGAAGCTCTTGAATCTGGGTAGCCCCCATTTCTTGGTCTAATGTCCTCTCTAATATTAAACTGTGATATGTTAGGGACCATGTATAGATTTCTTAGTTACAGAGCACTTTTTGATTGGGAGTATATGGTCTTACTCTAAGTCATCCAGGACATTCATATATAAAATATAACAAATTATGAGTTTAATAGAAGTTGCTTAACAGAAAGATGGATATTGCTTATCCATCAACATACACTTATACACAAATCTTACTACTATTTCCACCAAATTGGACTCGACAAGATATGCGATAATTTTTATAGTTTCCTGTGATTTTTGTATTCGCCTCTGCGCAAAACTATTATGTAGATCGCTCTCCATTTGATGATCTGACTGTTTTGATGTTACTGGACTTGAAATGAAGGAGTTTTTACACAATATCCAGTGACATTAGGCTCTATACTCCATTAATCCGAAAACTGAACACATTTTTCAAACTAATGACGACAGAGTAAACGATGAATCATGTTACCGGTGAATATAACCACTTCCCTTTTAAAACAGATAAGCATTTGGATCATTTGTTCTAGTGTTGCAACATATTTGATGGATCCTTGAGCATGACTTATTTTAATAAGTCAGTTGCAATTCTAATTTTAAAATGGTATAACCTTTTGATTAGTAGCATGAAGAAATAATGTCAGAATTGCATACAGTTAGAGGTGAAGATCGATAATATCTGTTTAAGTGGCTCATGCTAACCACTTATTTTGGGGGTTTTGCAACTGGTGGTTACTTGATAAACGCTTCCCCTCACGGTTTTAATAAAGAAGGGGTGCCATCGGATGTAGCAACTGCGAAGAGAAGCGTGCTTAAAAAATGTAAGAGAGAAGTGCACGGATGGATTTTAGAAAAAGTCTCTCTCGCTCCCCCTCTCTCTTTCACTTTATATTATCTAGGTACTCCGTTGTCATTAGATCCAAAAATTGACTTTTTGCAAACGAACTTTGTTTTAGATGAAATCACCTTCAATATTCAGAGAATTTTATATCTTGAACTTTAAAGGTGTATAGATGAAATTGGAGTTCATATGGAAAAGTTACGAGGTTTGGAAGTTCGGAAATTGATAATTTGAAGTTCTAATTTTCTTAGCATATATACATGTTAGAATTTTTTTTATTTATTTTTATATTTTTATCTACACAATGGTGAATAGTTTGGTGAAAAATATGGACATATGGATTAAATATAATTATGTGAAGATTGTATTAATAAATAAATAAATGGAATTAATATTTTATAAATAGAATTAGTTATTTCTAAGTTTTCTGCCTTATCTCCCCTACTTTATTATTTTTTGACCAAGTCACACTAATTTGGTCTCGGGGATTAGGTTATATAAATATATCTTACAACTATATTTATATTTTCTAAGTCATACTGTACAATATATACATATTTACAGTCCATTTTGTTTTCTTTATTTTTATTTTTAATATATTTTTAATGCATAAAAATGAGTTTTATTCATGATTGTATTTCTGATAAAAAACAAATCTTAATGCATATTATGTATTTGTTAAGGGGTTTAAAATAAAATGCGACAAAAAACGTTAATGAATCACAGATTCATCATTACTGATGATGCTACCTATTGTGACAGTTATGAGGTGATTACCCCTATTTTTCTTGATAGGGTTTTATGGGATAGAAATGGTATTTAATTAGGAAGAGTAACAAAGTTTACCATTTTTCTATATTAAGTTACCGCCACTATTCTAAATTTATCGATGATGTAAAAAAGAAGAGTAAATTACATAAAAGCCCATGAACTGTACACTATATTTCAATGTTGTACTCGAACTTATAAAAGTAATAACATTGTACCTCATCTTTAAGATCTATCTCAATGTGTTCCTTGACTATTGAAATTTAGTAGATCATTTTATCTTTCTAACCTTAAATCACAATATTTTAAAACCACATCGAGACAACTATTAAAGATTGGGTATGACATTATTACTTTTTAAAGTTCATGCACGACATTGAAATAGGGCGAATAGTTCATGGACTTTTGTGTAATTTACTCTATAAAGAATAACTCATCTAAAGTATCCTTACCTATGTGTAAGATCATAAAGCGACTCCATGGAATTATTACAGTAGATTTCTCTGCATTTCTCTTTACAAAAAAATTGTTCAAACTATTGTCGAAGTTTAGAGCATCACTATGCATATCGTTAAACACAAAATTCGGTTCTGCGTGCAAGCCTACTATAAACCCCCCAACTCCCGAGGTAAGGGAATAGCGTGCAATATCGGTATTGCACACCCGTGTGGTTCAGTGACCACACTATGAAGTTCTGGAGGACTTCACCTTAGCGTACATACAACTAAGGATGGGGTTTACCACACGAAGGTTGAAGACCGTGGGTTCCCCTTGGCACAACACAAGTGTTCGACGACACTTGATGGAGCTGAGCTGCAACATCCTACGTTGGAGCATGGGGCCCACTGATGACGTGGTGTGATGATATGGCATGCTGATGAGGCAGACAACATAGCATGCTGATGGAGGGGCGATGTGGCATCAGTTGCAGAAGACGAAGGGATTGCAAGGAAGATGAAGAGCCAAGGCGTGTGAAGAGTCGTCTTGGAAGAGGAAGGGTCTCCGCAGATGACAAAGAGTCCTTGCATTCATTGTACATGTAATAATGGTATCCCTTCGTATACCTCCGACTTGTGTATATAAGAAGAGGTAGAGCTCATTTGTAAACAACACACTCAGAGTGAGTCTCTTGCTAATACAAAGAGGGTTCAATGCCATTGCTCTTGTGTCCTTGTACTTGAGTGCTTGGTTCGAGTATTGTAGTGGCGTGGTTAATCAGTGTGCCGGTGTACATCTACACGCAGAGGGGAAGGCTGGTTAGCTTGCGGGAAGCTAACGCCGCACATGTTAGTCTCAAAAACAAAGTTGAGATTTTACCCCTATGACAACTGGTATTAGAGCGAGAAATGACGCCCATCACCGGAGATCGCATTACTTCTTTGGAGGGAGATCCGATCATAACTGGGTACTCATGCCCAACGCCTGGCTCGTCTTGAGGACGACGCATGCATGGGATCGTCAGGCATCAACGGTGGGAGTCCGCGTTCGGTTGACGTGGTTAAGGCACTTGGGGAGAAGCTAGAGGAGCTTGAGTCCCTGATGCAATATCTGCATGAGGAACTCTCCATCATCAAGAAGGCGATCACGGATGGGGGCGGATCCAGCGAGTCGCGAAGGCCAAAGGTCCCAGAGCCCAAGTCTTTCTCAGGTACACAATGTGCCAAAGACTTGGAGAATTTCTTGTGGGACATGGAGGTGTACTTCAAAGCTGTTAAGACTCATGAGGTGGAGAAGGTATCCTTGGCGGCGATGTACCTGTCCGACCATGGAAAGCTATGGTGGAGGAGTCGTGCATCCGAAGGACGACCAGACATCTCATCTTGGGATGAGTTGGTGAAGGAGACGAAGGAGCAGTTCCTACCCACCAACACTGCTTGGGTAGCGAGGGGGGTGCTCTGAAGGCTAAAGCAAACGGGAAACGTACGAGAGTACACACGACAGTTCTCGTCACTGCTGCTGGATATCAAAGGTATGCCCAAAGAAGACAAACTCTTTAATTTCATGGTGGGTCTCCAAAACTGGGCTCAGGCGGAGCTTCTGCTGCAGATATGTTGGTTGATTATAAAGTCCAACCCACCACGGAGAAGGACAATGAGAAAGCAAAGAGCAAACCCAAAGAGAAAAGCAAGAGTAAATTCAAGAAGTTCGGCAAGGTCGAAACTTCAAGGGAGGGAGAAGAATCCTCCAAGAAGGTCGAGTAACCCAAGAGGAAGGGCTGCTTCATCTGTGACGTGCCATATCGGGCGTGAGAGTGCCCGAAGCTAGAGGAGCTGAACTCCATGACCATGGAGGAGAACTCGAACGAAGAGGCGTGCCTGACAAACTTCAAGTTGCTGCGTAATGTTCGCTTGTGTCCGCTGAAGTTGGGCAAAAAGGCGAAAATGGAGGTGGAGCGCAAGGATCCAGAGCTGGTGTACCTCGATGTCGTGGTACACAAGAAGATCCTTTCAGCCATGATTGACACTGGAGCAACTCACAATTTCCTCTCTAGCAAAGAGTTCGGGAGCTTGGGAGTTCCCTTGGAGAAGAGCAAGGGCCGCGTGAAGGTTTCCAACTCGAGTCGCTGCAGATCGAAGGTATGGCAAACTGCACCGTTCAGTTGGGCGAATGGCAAGGAAAGGTACACTTCCTCGTGGTACCTCTCGACGATTTCCAAGTCATTTTGGGAGTCGAGTTCTTGAAGAAGGCGAAGGCATCTGTGATGCCTTATCTGGGAGGAGTCTTCTTCACGGCTGCAGATAGCTCATGCTTCATCAGGGCTATCTAGAAGAAAGGACATGCTGGAGCTATGTCCGCGATGCAAGTCTGTAATGGGCTGAAAAAGGAGAGACTACATACTTGACTACAATACGTGTCGAAGAAAATGGCGAGGAACTACAACCATACCGCAAGGCAGTAAAGAAGATGTTGGGCGAGTTCAAGGACGTGATGCCAAAGGAGCTTCCCAAGGAGCTTCCACCGAAGAGAGACGTGGATCACGCTATTGAGTTACTGCCCTGTACGGTGCCCCATGTACTTGCACCCTACAAAATGCCTTCTGCACAACTAGAGGAGTTGCGGAGACAACTCAAAGAGCTAGTGGACACTGGTCTGATGTGTCCAAGCAAAGCACCCTATGGAGCACCGGTGCTGTTCCAAAAGAAAAAAGATGGGAGCTTGCGGATGTACGTGGACTACCACGTACTGAACAAGGTGACGGTGAAGAATAAATACCCTGTCCCCAACATTGAAGACCCGTTCGATAACTTGGGCCAAGCCAAGTATTTTTTGAAGATGGATCTCATGTCAAGATACTACCAGGTCCGCATCAAGGAGGGAGACAAGACAAAGACTGCTTGTGTTACGCGTTATGGGTCTTTTGAGTTCCTTGTAATGCCGTTTGGGTTGACTAATGCCCCAACAACCTTCTGTACTCTGATGAATGATATCTTCCACGGGTATATCGACTCGCTTGTTGTAGTGTACTTGGATGACATAGTAGTGTACAACAGGACCCTGGAGGAGCATGTCAAGCATCTGCGGATGGTGCTTGAAACATTGAGGCGGAACCGGTTATACTTGAAGCTGGAGAAGCGCGTCTTTGGTCAGAAGATCATCTCTTTCCTTGGGCATATCGTGGGCGGAGGCACGATACGCATGGAACCAAGGAAGACTCAGGCGATAGAAGAGTGTGCAATCCCCACAAAGGTGACAAAGCTGCGATCCTTCCTTAGATTGGTGAACTACCACAGGAAGTTCATCAAAGGATACTCCAAGAAGGCGACACCCCTGACGGACCTGCTTCGGAAGGATCAGCCTTGGATATGGACGCATGAATGCCAGGAGACATTCCAGAAGCTGAAGAGGGCGGTGGTGGAAGAACCTATTCAGCGACTTCCAGACTTCGAGAAGCCATTTGAAGTCCACATCGATGCGTCCGACTATGCACTTGGAGGTGTATTGGTGCAAGATGGGTACCCCATGGCACACGAGAACAACAAACTGAATCTAGCGGAGAGGAAGTACTCCGTGTACGAGAAGGAGATGCCTGTAGTGGTCCATTGTCTGAGGACATGGCACCACTATCTTGTCAGATCGAAGTTCGTGGTAGAGACGGACAATGTGGCAATGAGATGCTTTTCCACATAAAAGAAGCTGACTCCCAAGCAGGCGCGATGGCAAGAATTTCTTATCGAATTCGACTTCGAGCTTCGCTACAGGCCTGTGCGGACCAACCAAGTAGCAGATACCCTCTCAAGGAAGAGCGAACCAGAAGAGCCGAAGGTCGCGGTGGTTGCATCGATCACCCACGTGTCTGGAGACATGCTGGAGCGCATCCGGGAGCAGCCACATGAGGATCCAGTTACTTTACGCCTGGTGCAACGCGTGAACGGTGGAGAAGTCCGGAGATTCTGGATAGAGAAAGGCGTCCTCTATGTGAAGGGCATGGGGCCCTATGTCCCCTTGAGCGGCAGGTTGAGGAAAATGATGCTGAAGGAAGCACATGACGTACAGTGAGCTAGTCATACAGGGGTGGAGCGCACACTGATACTCCTCTCCTCAAGCTACTTCTGGTCGAAGATGGAGGAAGACGTGGAAGTCTACATGCGTACTTGTCTTGTATGCCAACAAGACACAACAGAGAGGAAGAAGATGTCAGGATTGCTAGAGCCCCTGCCCATTCCTTCGTGTCCGTGGGAGAGCGTCTCCATGGACTTCATCACTGGGTTCCCGAGGGTAGATGGGAATAATGAGCTGATGGTGGTTGTTGATCGCTTCTCCAAATACACGATCTTCATACCAGCACCCCAGGAGTGCACGACAGAGACCACGACAAAGCTGTTCTTGCAGAATGTGGTGAAGCACTGAGGCATACCATTAGACATCGTGAGTGATCGTGATGCATGGTTCACAGGTTGGTTCTGGACGACCTTATTTCAGATGCTGGGATCCGATCTCAAATTCTCTACTAGCAACCACCCGCTGACGGATGGACGGATGGAGCAAATCCATACCTTGCTGGAAGAGTATCTTAGGCATTATGTGACGACCAATCATCATAATTGGGTGAGTTTACTGGATACTGCCCAATTCTGCTACAACCTACAACAGACATCCACCAGAGGCCAGAGTCCATTCGAGATAGTGATGGGAAGGCAACCCATGACACCACACAAAGTGGCTAAGCAGAACAACCAAGGACGATGTCCCGTCGCACACTGCTTTGCAATGGAGAGGCAAGATCGGTGGGAGGAAGCGAAGGATGCGTTGGCTCACGCTCAACGTAGGATGAAGAAGGCGACTGACAAGAGCCGTAGGCCGGTCAAGTTTCAGGTTGGGGAGAAGGTGCTGCTGAAGCTAACACCCCGGATTTGAAAGAAAATTCTGAAGAAGACGACGCACAAAGGACTTATTCCTCGTTACGATGGACCCTTGAGATAGTTCGATGCGTGGGACCACTCTTCTATCAATTACGTCTTCTAGAGAGACTGAAGCTGCATCCCGTGTTCCATGTCAGCTTTCTGAAGGAGTACCATGATGACAAAGAAGATAACACCAGGAGGGTATCAAAACATGCCCCTCCTAACGTCCGGGTTCAGCATACAAGGGCAACTGAGAAGATTCTTGACATGCACGTAGAGTGCCAGAGCAAGAAGAACCAGATGATCTTCTTCCTTGTCAAATGGAAGGGACTCCCAGAGGAGGAGGCAAGCTGGGAACGAGATACAACCCTGTGGCAGTTCGAGGACCTCATCGAGGATTTCTTGAAGACACAAGATCAGTCGCGGACTCCTGATGAATCAGGTGGGGGAGGCATGTAAGACCCCCAACTCCAGAGGTACGTGAATAGCGTGCAATATCGATATTGCACGCCCGTGTGGTTCGGTGGCCACACTACGAAGTTCTGGAGGAATTCACCTTAGTGTACGAACAACTAAGGATGTGGTTTACCGCACGAAAGTCGAAGACCGCAAGTTCCCCTTGGCACAACACAAGTGTTTGGCGGCACTTGATGGAGCTGAGCTGCAACATCCTTCGTAGGAGCATGGGACCCACTGATGACATGGCGTGATGACATGGCATGCTGATGATGCAGACGACATGTCATGGTGACAGAGAAGGCAACGTGGCATCGGTTGCAAAAGATGAATGGATTGCACGGAAGATGAAGAGCCAAGACGTGTGAAGAGTCATCTCGAAAGACGAAGAGTCTCCGCAGAAGACAAAGAGTCCTTGCATTCATTGTACATGTAATAATGGTGTCCCTTCGTATACCTTCGTCTTGTGTATATAAGGAGGGGTAGAGCTCACTTGTAAACAACACACTCAGAGTGAGTCTTTTGCTAATACAAAGAGGGTTTAGTGCCATTGCTCTCTTGTCCTTGTGCTTGAGTTCTTGTTTCGAGTATTCTAACGGCGTGGTTAATCGATGTGCTGGTGTACATCTACACACAAAGGGGAAGGCTGGTTAGCTTGCAGGAAGCTAACGCCGCACAAGTTAGTCTCAAAAATAAAGTTGAGATTTTACCCCTGTGACACCTACCATGTTGTCCATAACTCACAATAGGTAAACACGTGGTTTGAACTTCTTCTTCTTGTTGTTGTTGTGGAGACACTTATGATAAATTATACAAAAAGTTTGCTAGGTATGGGTGCCATGTGAAATACTTACTTAGGCTACAATTGCAAAGTTTACCTATACATGAAAGTTGTATGCCAGAAGATTCACGTTTAAGCACATTTTTGAACTGACATAGCCTTAAGACTTTGAGATCACTATTAAAGTCATGTATCCTTGAACATGTTCTTACTACTGTAATCAAGTGTTTTATCTCCGTAATAGGATTAGTAACAATTTACCACTCCCATTGCATGACAGATATTTGGCTTTTGTACATATCATGGCATACCCAAGTTTCCTATAACTAATGCACAAGTGTTTGTAGTTGTAGTATATCATCTATATTTAGCATGATGAACACAATGGCACGCTCACTTAGCTCCATATGGTTCATCGAGATTCTGTCTGAAATCACAACCTTCTGGAATTCATCAAATCTGATGTCTCAACTATAAGAAGCTTGTTTGAGCCCATGGGGTTCTTTAGCTTGCACGCTTTGCCTTCCTCAACTATAAAGCCTGGGACTACTCAATATAAATATCCTCGTTGAGGTATCCCTTGAGGAATGCAGTCTTGACCTTCATCCTCTAAATGTCACAGTCAAGTTGTATAACTCTAGTTAGCAATATCCTGATGGGTATAAGCATGGTTACATGAGAGCAAGTCTCATCACAAGTGATGTCTTCTCTTCGTGTGTAGGCCTAGGCCATGAGCTGTGCATCGATGGTCTCTACCTTCCCATCAAGTTTCTTTTTTTTCTCTTGAAGATCCATTTACACACAATGTATTTGACCCCTTTAGGTAGATCCTCGAGGGTTTGTATGCATGAAATCTACTTTAGACTTTATTGCTAAAACTTCCATCTATCCATGCCATGGTTCACAAATGATCATATGAAGCGGGATCATTACCAGATTCTTCTTACATATGGAATCCATACTTCTAGGTGGTCTCACCACCCTCAAACTGATCCGAAGATGTATGAGTATTTCATCTTCATATTTTCAGTTTCTGGTTTAGGAACCTCATTGTCCTCCATGGATTCTATGAGTTCATTTGCTTCATTCTTATCTGGACTCATAATGAAGTCATCCTCTAAGAAACATATCCTTAGAGATGATGACTTTAAGAATCTCAGGATCATAAAGTAGGTATCTAATACCGTCCTTGCATATCCAATGAAGTAACACTCTCTAGTGCAAGATTCTAGCATATTTGCATGGAATCTAGCTTAGAATATATGCTTGAGTCTCCAATGCATATCCCCAGAAACTGCTATGAATCATCATTGATCCAACCATGTCCAACATGATCATGTTGTTTCTCTCTACAACTCCATTGAACTGAGGTGTTCCTGTAGGAGAGAGATGGAAAACAAATGTTCATTTCTTTATAAGTTATTCCTTGAATTCATCTGATAGTTAATTACTACCATATCCTACTAGCAGGTAGTTTCACTACATTTGTATCGGTTTGTCTTTGGGATCCGTTTGTACTAGAAGTGCTATATAAATTCTTCAAGGTTGGGTTCTCTGTATCCTTTGTATTTACCCCTTCTCCGCATATAGTAAAATCGATCGGCATCACCCAAGTACATAGCCCAATTACAGGTTGACCTTGTAAATCAGTGTGCACATGATTGCTTGTATATGTTTTTTCTTGTTTGCTTCCGCTACTCGCAACACATAAATAGACACACTACAAGCACATACATGTACATGTGCATGCATATGCATATTCACACAAGTGGGGACTTAGTTTATTTAGGGTTTGTATATATATATATATACAATAGAATTTTATTTAGGTATGTGTATATATACAAAATAACTTTATTTATTTATTCATACAAGTCCATATATGTGCCAGTACTGGCTTTTAGGTTTATTTTGTTTTCTTAATTTTAGGTTTTGAATTTTATGGGATTTGAATTTATTAAAACCATGTTTTTGTGTTTGCGTATTTGTGTTTTGAGTTGTATATGTCTTTTTAGAGGAATTTTGATCTAATGATTGGCGCTTATTATTGATATTTGCTTGATTTAGGCTAGTTCACATGATAAATACGCGACTCATCAATACCGTTAAACTTAACTCTTGCTAAACTTAAACAAGACATGTAATAGAAAATTACTATAACTGGACCCCTACCCCTTCACTCCTCACAAGTCGGCAATTCTTTCGGACTTGCATTGAAATCCTCACTCTTGGAACATTTTTTTGAGTAGATATCCTTGTTAACAATCGACAATACTCATGCATTCCTCCTATCTATACCACTCGTAGTATATAGTTGCTTTGGTTGCACATGCATCTTCGTCATGCATCAATGGTATTACGCTTACGTTAAGTCATTCCACAAGCGTGACTTTTTAGCTCACCTTAAGAAGATAGCGATCTCCAAACATAAGGGTATTCTGATATGGATAATAGATATCCCTTACTGGTTATGTTAACTACTAAGTCATAGTGTCAAAGGCTAAAACAAGATGCAAGGTTGATGGATCTGCTAGCATGTGGTGTAATTTGTGTTCGTTGTAATAAGGGTACTTAGCGAATCAGTCAGAACCGAGAGAAGATCTCCGTGAAGAGTGTCTCGGCTTTAATTTATATCCCGGACAAGTCTGGGGTTGAACACAGGGATGCAAAGGAACATCGGGTTAATTTAAAAACTTAGGTCTAGGTTTCCACGCAGATTTTTTTGTACATTTTTTATGCAAAATGAATGTGAAATGCACAATGCAGGTGAATTAAGTTAACAGGAAAAGACACAACTTAGCCAAATTAATTTTAATATGAAATTAATCAGATTTAGCCAAATTATATTTTTCCTACCCTAATCCAGTGACGAATGCAAGCCGCTTTTTTGGAATTTTATGGGTTAAAATGCAATAATGAAAAATGTATACTTTTTATGGGCTATTTTGTAATTTTTCACAGAAACAAAATGCAAAAATTATGAAAATTTTACTGGAATTAAAATATGATGCAAGGATGCTAAATAAGTTTTTTGGAATTTTCTGACAAAGTATGATTTTTTATAGATTTTTTAATGGAAACAGAGTGACAGTGAGTAATTAGTTTATAGTAAATCCACATTAACAAATTAGCCAAAATGTGAATTATCTCAAGAAGGTATTTATACATGCAATCCAGGGAAGTTGAAATTTTGCAAAAATAATGTGTGGGTTTAATTAAAAATCAATGACTAAAATCACTCTACAAATTATTTAAGGCACATGACAAGTCCAATTAAGATGAAATTTGGATGCTAATTAAGGTACATTGCAAAGCATCATTTCTGATCTTTGTGGAACTTTTAGAGCAACTGTGAATGAGATATGAATTTAAGACCACAGATTGGGTAAAATATACACAATTTTACTTGAACAATTTTAATTAATTACCCAGATACCAGAAAAATATAAATAAATATCCAGATGATAGATAATTAGTTGCTCAACATGAAGACATTTTTCATTAAATAAAGTGATGCAAAATTGAGGTCCAAATTGATATGCAAATACAAGGTTATTAGTGCAATACATAAAATAAAAGTGACTACTCAAACTTGTGCACAAGGGCACTTTTGGAATTACATAAACTATGCGGGAAAAACATGCAATTTTTACAAAATAATAAAAAAAACAAAAAGACCTTCATTTGCAGGTAGCGGCTAGGGCACGATGGGCAGGGGGGACGACGAGTGGCGCCTTGACGGAGGGAGCGAAATGGCGGGGAAGATTGCGGAGCGCCGCATAAGGAGGTGCGGACTTGGAGCGGCGGAGGGGGGCGCACTGGGCGGCGAGGCACGTGTGGGAGGAGGACTGCAGGTGGTGGCGCGCGGCATGGGGCCGCGCAGAGGGGCCGTGCCATGCAAGGGAGCCGCGTGGGTGAAGGGTGGCGGCGGTTGGCGACGCCGGCTGCGGGGCTGCAGGCTAGCGGTGGGGGCGGCCCAAAGAGGAGGCCGGCGCGGGCGGCGAGCGACCAGGGGAGCGGCGATCGACGACGATGGCTGGAGGTGGGGGGGGGGCAAGCAACTGCAGTTTTTTTTGATTTTTTTTGAAAATTGATTGATTTTTTTAATTTTTAATTTTTTTAGTTTCTCTTAAACAACAGAAAAAATGCAAATATAAAATAGTGTGGTGAGGTGGTAATATGGTGAAAATGAAGTGATGGTGTGATAAAAAATATGAAAATGGTATGGTGGTGAGACAACAATGAAACAAACTATTAGATAAAATAAATTAACAAGAGAAATGAGAGGAAATACTTACCTGAATCTTCTCGGATTTACGGAGCAGCTACGCTGGACTCCTGTCGTCGCTTCGATCCAATTAACGAAATAAAAATCGAAGAAGCTATGTGAGCTCGATGGGAAGCTCGTGAAGCGGGGATGATGGTCGCCGCGGATCTCGCCTGAAGGAGGTCGTCGCTTGAGGAGGATGCTCAGCCGCTGTCATCGATAAAATACTTTAAGCTCTCTCCTTTTTCTATTAGAATGACGGATGCAAAACATGTGGATGAAGAGATGAATATAAAGAAGAGGAATGAGAAGTTGGAGAAAAAATGAAGGTGGAGGAGATGGAGTGGAATGGGAGGTTATTGGAAAAAATGGTGGAGTTGAATAGAGTTGAATGAGAGGTTAGAAAATATGGAGTTGAATGGAAGTTATTGTAGAGAATGGAAAATAAATAAAGGAAAATAAAATAAAATAAAGTAGGTTACTTTAAATACAATAAAATAAAAGAGAAGAAAAATAGTGAAGAATTTACAAAAGAAGACAAACAACATGTACATTTTTTTACTTTTCTAATTTTAATTTTTTTATATTTTTGGTAAAAGATATTTACAATAGAAAAATACAATAAAATACTAGGAAAAAAGTACAACACAACAATGATTTTTTAGATTTTTTTATTAATTAAAAAAATAAAAAACGAAGAAAGAATGAATATTTACATTATATACAATGTACACCTAGGTCCCAAAACTCATATTTTACAAACGAGCTTCAATTTTATTGAAACCACTTCCGTTGGATAGATAATTTTCTAACTTGAACTTTAAAAGTGAGTTTGGTAAATTTGGAGTTCATACGGAGCGGAAATTTGGCTGGGAAGTTGGACTTTACGCCTTTTTATCTCTGAGATCTAGGAGTATTTATTTGAGGTGAAATTTGTTTTATATTTTTGTATTTTTATATCATTTTTATGAACAAGTCAGAGAAAGAATTAGCCAAAAAGGAGTTGAAATGAATTTATAAAAAAATACATGAAGTTTTAGGCTATTTTACAGGTGAAAAACTCCTTTATTTTGTGGCTTTTTTATTGTTAATTTACTTCATACAATATAATATACAATAATTAGTGTATTTTATTTACAAGATTCATTTTATTAATTTATTAATTTTATGAACATTTATTTGAGATTTTACTCAAGGATTTTGCTAAGATCAATATATTGAGATGATGAATCGCGGATTCATCACCCCCTATACTTAAACTTTTCTAGTCCTCGAGCAAATAAAGAATGAATAAGTTGAGATAACCCCTGACTGTGCATGTGAATACAAGACTTGACCCGTTCAAGAACTCTCGATTTTAGAGAACCTAAAATTCTAAGCTGAACCAAGCTCTAGTCAAAAGGTATCCGATTTCCCTAATCATAAGACTCTCTCTATATACATATATAATAGGGATATGACTTAAGTGTTGACTGCGGTTACAAGAGTAGAGTCGAAACTTCACCCAAAGTTCCAGTCCAAGAGACTCTTCTAAGAACCCAATCCTCAACATTAGGGAATAAATCATTTCTTGCATCCAATCCACCGTCTCTTTAGTTGTCAGACTTAAAAGTGTAGATGGAAGACCAATTGATGGAGGGCATAAGATTGTGTCATTTCTTCTCTCCCTTTCATTGGGACAAAGATCCTCTCGAGTACCTTATTACTCAACGCATATTTTTGGTGTTGATCAGTGCGTCCGTCAAGAGAAGTTGGAGTCGTCTGCACTTGTTTTCCTGGGAGTACACCGGGGTATGCCTTTTCTGAGTACCTATCGTACCTTCTACACCCAGACTTGTAGCATTTACGATGTAAAGCCCTTTTTTAGTGCAAGCCCGACTCCTGGTCCTAATAGCGGTGGTCTAAGTGGACACTTTGAAATGGTTGGGAGCGTTCGCCTTTGGTGGAAGCTCTTTTGATAATTGACTTTGTGGAAAGAGAGCTTATTTCAACATTGATATTTCTTTGCTTTATTTTTGGCTAGCTCCACTGCTTTTACCAAGAGTTGACGCACACTGATCAATATTTTTTTATTTTATCACACCCTGACACTTAGGTAAATGTCAAGAGATAGTACAAGAACCATGTTCTTATACTGGCTAAAGGTGCTGACACTCAGGTTTCATGAAGCCTTCATTGATTTTATCCCATCCTCGAGTATCATCAAATCAGGTCCAAACTCAAATCCTTCATCCCAGTTCCTCAAGTGAAATTTCAACTCATCTCATCATAACTGCAGTCTTGTATGTGAGGTGCAGATCATATTCTTAAGGTAGAGACTAAGCATGCAATATAGCACAAAAATCTTTCAAACCAGGGAAATGTGAATAATTAAGTCAAAGACCCTAATGACCAAGGTTGGTTAACCCAAAATCTCAAGACCTCATAAACCAAGTGTTCTTGAACATCACTAGTCTTGTGTGAAATTGTAAGTGTCTGGGACCAAACCAACTTATTAGTTAGTTTTTTTGTGATTTTGATTTTTATGTTTTTTTAAAGAAAGAAAGTAAAAAATTTTGTTTTTTTTGAAAAGAAGGAAAAAGCCTTTTTAAAGGGAATTTTTGAAAAAGAAAATCAAATTTTTTTGAAAAAGGTTTTTGCTTTTTTTTTTCAAAAGTTTTTTTTGAAAAGAAAGGTAAATAAGAAATGATAAACATTTTTTGAAAAATATTTTTTTTGAAAAGAAAGAGAAAAGAAGATTTTTTTTGAAAGTTTTCTTTTGAAAAGAAAGAAGAAGAAAGACAAAAAATTGAAAGTTTTTTTATAAGAGAAAATATTTTTGAAAATATTTTTGCGTTTTTTGGAACTTTTTTTTGAAAAAGTTTTTTTATGATTTTTTGTTATACCTCTTATTTACAATAATTTACCCATAACTCCTTATTTTAATTACAAACAAGTCAAAGTACGAGCTATAGGTAAAGTATATATGTAATATATACACGCCCTATACTTAGCATGTGCTATGTCCTCATGACACTAGGTGACAAAAAGCTATAGCTCGTACTAAGTATAAGTGGGTGAAAAAAATAGAAGTGAAAAAGAATATAAGAGTGTATATATATACAACAGGCACCGCCCCCTATACTTAGGCTATGGTCAGCCTAAGTATTAGAAAGAACACAAGAATGGGGACCGATGAGAATGGGAAAGAATATACAAAAATAAAATAAAAAGAAGAGACGGAGAAAATCGGGTCACTCACCCCCCTATACTTAGTATCTAGTCATCCTAAGTATAGCCACAAAATAAAAACGATACGAAATTGGGGCGAGATGCGAATCACGGGTGAGGGAGGGGAATAAAAGAAGGAAAATCTGTACAAGGAGTGAGAATGTACAAGGATCAAGAAGGTTTGTGACGGACCTTCTTGCGTGAGCGAGGGGGAGGGTAGTATACATGTGTGTCACTGTCAGAGTCGTCCGTAGAGGAATAATAGTGAGGTGTGGAGAACGTCCAAGGAGGGTCGACACATGGTTGCTTGCTCAAATATGGCTTCAGAATAGCCGAACTGAGCTCACTCATATAGATCACCTCATCTGGACCTGAAGAGGACTCCTCAGAAAGTTCCTTCTCTGGTAAGTCAAAGGTAATTTCTTAGCTGATTTGTTAGAACCTGAAGCATCAAGAGGAAGAGGAGAGTGATATGTCTTGAGGAGTTCGGGGGAACACCTCAAGGAGTCAATACTCTTCTTCTTCTTCTTCTTCTTCTTCTTACCAGATGACCGACTAGAGGATGGAGCAACCGATTTATCAAGATTGGTCAATTTGGTCTCGGTTGCCTCTTTTGGTTTAGATCCTAGATGTAGTGAGGTGCTGATAAGAGGTTCATCATCAGATGAGTCACCATATGCATTATGATACTCCTACAGGGTTAGCACACATCTCTGGTATGGCACATTGTTCTTAGTTGGCTTGGCAGTTATCGGCTTATGCGTCGGATCATCTAAAAAGTCAAGAAAATCAGAAATGATCGTGTCCGACTCAGGGGCAACTTCTGGTTGTGAGTCCTCTCTAGAAGCTGTCACGGTGGTGGTGATGCAAGCAGTGGGCGGTGTGGAGGTGTAGGGAGTCTCTGAACCAATGGTCGTCTGGACAGTCTGTATCTCAGGTGTAGTATAGAAATGGGACTCGACTGTTTCTCGGAAGTCACGACTGTCTGCGACTATACGATTTAACTTAGAATATCGTGTGTCCTCAAAGATTGGATAAGGTCGGAGTGCTCCCAATGCAGTGAAATCGATCTCTCGAGTCTCGCAATCTATAGTTGCCTTAGTCAAGGCTAAGAACGGCTTCCCGAGAATGATCGAAGACTGGGAGAACTCTCCTCGATGCTCAATGTCGATGATCGTGAAGTCTACCTGTAGTAGAGCACCTTGGAAAGTAATGATGACTGAAATAGTTCCTCTCAACCATTTAATGGACCGATCAGCCAACTGAATGATCTCTCTTGCCTTCTTAGCAGATCTGAGTTTGAGCTTGGCAAACACGGAGGTTGGGAGGATATTAATTGATGAGTCATCATCGATTCTTGCATGGGTGAAGGTGGTATCTTTGATTTCACAATCAAACCTAGGAAACTGCTTCACTATGCGGCTCTTGATTTTTCTCCCTATCACCAAAGAGGTGGCCATAGATACTACATGTTTCTCAGTCCTTGTCCTCTTATTGTCCGACCTTTTAGGCATCAATTTACTTCTCACAAATCTTTTAAGGTCGGGAAAGTGTTCAATGGCCATTATCAAGGGAAGCTCAAAAATCAACTTTCTATCAAGTGCTTCCCTAAAGTCTTTTCCATTTTCAATTTTTTTGGTATTTTTTAGTTTTTCCAATTTTTTTGGTCTTTTTGATAGGTGAAAGAGGAATAGGAGAATGAGACTCAAGTTTGGAGGGAAAGTGGTTAGTAGAAGAGGGAGATAGAAGGGACTCCAGTTGTACATGACGTGTGGTCAATCCGGTGTCTTTCAGGTTTTCAAGATTCAATCCGTGAAATCCATGATCTACATTCCTACCCGGACTCTTTATCGGTCTACAAATGTCATCCTCCAATAAGTTCTCATGACACATCATGAGAGAAGTCTGCGCAATTGGAGGATACTGCTGAGAACTCAGGCTTTTATACTCAACATACCTTGACTTAGGCGTGCAATGCTAGGTTGAGTATGGCCCTTTTATATGGCAGATGTTGGTCGGGGCCTCATAAGGTGGAGTCAGTAGACATGGGGTCTGTAGATCGGTCGCATGAATCCAATCCCCTGTATATGTTGGCTCTCCAAATGGTTGATATAAAGGTTGGGTAATGTTGTCTTGATCACTCAGGTCAATCAAGTTAGGAAGATCGTATGGTGCAGGTCTCTCCATTCGATTTGTTTGGTCGACCATGTTGTACCCTAAGGTCAAGTCAGGATGTGTATAGGTCAGTTGTTGTCCGGTCCCAACTCGAGGTGAGAATGTTGTCCATGGGGGCAACTGATTCTGCCAGTCATTCATCTCAACAGTCACTTTTGCTCTTCGATTTGTTCCTTGATTCTAGCAAGCGGACTAGAATATGGTGAGTCAATACAGGATGGATGTGGGTCAGGGATGTAAGAATGTGGAGTAGGTGAGAAGGACGAAGAAGTAGGGAAGTCAGTCGGAGCTTTGAATTCGCGATTGTGGTGGGGGTATGAGGAGGAATAAGAGGGTGGAGATGATCGGAATATGGTCGAAGAAGAGTGACATTGATATGGTGACCAATATTCTGACATCTTGGAAGGGAGATGGGAAAATGAAGCGGATCGAGGGAAAAAGCGTGCAAGTGCACCGAATAACACACAAAACAAACAAACACAAGAGCAAACCCTGAGTTCACCTACTCAACACAGCGATGGTCGCAAAAGTCCGACCGTTTATCTTTTCACTTTTAATTAGGTGATAAATCAATGTATAAGTCCAATTACGCAAGGCTTAAAAGTAGGTTCTGAGCACTATCCTAGGGATGCGTCCTCACCTCTCAACAATCACAATAGCCAAGCATATAATGAGGGTTTTGCTCTCCCAAAACAAGTGTTAGTTTTAGTCAGTTTTTTGTCAACTCTGATTAGCAGTCCCAATTTTAAGTTTGATTATCACTTGATTAGACCACCAAACAAGGCAAGCCTAACGATCAATCTTGATTTCCTTTTAACCTAAGTTTCAAAACCAAGAGGAAGGGAGTCGAGAAAAATGATGCAAATAGTGAAATCAATGATGCATGCCCAGTTATGAAGACTTACAGTGATCCTTGAAATGCGTCCCACTACCCTTGTTAATTCGAGCAAATTAATGGTCAAATTAATGTGTTGTCGTTCGTTGCAGTCGGATAATGAGAGCAGATCAAAAATCACTTTTAATTAAAGCGAGTTAATCCCGAGCGGTAAAATTTTTTACTTGGGCAAGCCCAAGGTCGAACTCAGGGAGGCAGCTGTTACCTTAGGTGAATTTTTAGCAAAGTCCAAGGTTTGATTTTTAGGGAATAATTTTTTTTGGTCTTTTTCGATTTTTATGCAAGACACATGCACAATCCAGCCAGTTTACGAGTTAATTCAGATAAGTGTTCAAATTAAGTCCAAAAATTATGAAACTTGGCCAGATGATAAAATGGGATGAAATTAAGGTCCCCTAATTTTTTAGAATTTTTTGACACTAAATGTATTTACTGTAAATTAAAAATGAATACAAGATGATTTTCACTAAATTAATTTTAATAAATACCAAATCACACTTTTTCTAGATATAAAAATTATCTAGATAGATCTAAGTGTGAAGAATCCAGGAAAATTAACAAACCTAAATTTTTATGTGAAATGGACCTCTTAAAAATTAATTAAGGAAATCACTAAATGATTTATTTAGGCCTCGAGATGCGTGCAAATGAGATGATTTTTGGGTACAATGTAAACTTAAGTATCCTTAGTCTAATGTAAATTTTTGGGGATTTTTGGAGTCGCAGAGAAATTAATATCAATTCAGAGGCATAAATGGGCAAAATATGACAGAATTTCACCAATTTAATAATAATAAAATTCCTTGATTCACAAAAATTAAACAAGTGTCACATACGAAAGAGGACAAGCTAAGCTACACAATGCAATTTTTAGAATTTAAAAATAAGGCTAAATGAATGTCTAAATGATTGTGCAAATACAGGGATGTAAATGCAATACAGAAACAAAATTGATTAAAGAAATATGCTTACAGGATGTTTATGCAATTACCTATACCCACGAGGGCCTTTGTGCAAATCTTCCAAGAGTGTGTTTGCATCGCACATGATCTCAGATTGGCGGGAACGTCAGTGTAATTGCCAGAAGTTCCAGGGGCACGGGCAAAATATTCCACCACCAGGGCACATGCGATGCACGTGCCTGATTTGATCCAAGGATGCTTCGCAATTAAGCAAACTCTCCAGGGGCTTCTCTTAAAATTTCCCAAGGAGCAGTTGCTCCTCACGTGTGGTCCTTGTCTTCTACGCCAGACTGCAGCATAAGAAGGGGCGGAACCTGGAGGGTGAACGCGGGCTCCTGCGGTGAGGGTCGTTGGCAGGCGTCTACTAGAGGAGGTGCGGGCGGGCGGCTGTGCGCGGCCGACGCGAGGTGGAGCCAAGGGCGCGACCGGCTGACGCGCGGCTGCGCGTGGGCTACTGATCGATGACAGTGGCGGCTAGCAGCGCCTGGATAAGAGGAGAACACCGGCGCGCGGCGCGCAACAACTGCGCGAGGGGCTGACGAAAGGCATCGGCGGCTAGTCACGCTGCTGCGCTGGCGCTTGGCGGTGTCAACGGAGGTCGTTGGAGGACGGAGGCGGCCAGGATGGGCCGCTGCTTGTGCTGGCCGGGCTTGTTGGCGAGAGTTTGGCCGACACACGGCCAAGGGTCGTCGGGGCAGAGGAGACAGCGCGGCGACGACGGTGGAATACGGTGGTGCTAAGGTGGAAGAAGAAGAAGAGAGGGAAAAAGAGACGTGGGGAAGCGAAAGAATAGGGGATTTCACAAAATCTCCTGTTTTGCATGCATTTGTTTAGCGGGCGCGAATAAGTGATTAATCGGTTGATGAAAGTTAGCCAAAAAAATAATTAAAAATAACCGTTGCGCTCACAGCGTATGATTTATCCGTGGAAGTGCAATTGATTTTGCGAATCGATGGATGGAATAATGATGGATTGATGAGAGAGAGTGTGGGTGTAGAAGAAAGAAGTAGAAAAATAGAGCAAGAAGAAGGAATATTACCTGTAGCAGATGAACGGGTGCCTGTGAAAGAGGAGCTCAGAGCTCCTCGGATCTTCGCTCTAGACCTCGGCGAAGGTCGAGCTCAAGCAGCTCGTGGAGCGGCTGCGGCACGAGATAGGGAGTCACGCTGATCTCGCCGAGGAGAATGGTCGTCGTTGCTCACACTTGGCGCGGCTTCAGCTGCCACCTGAAGCAGGAGGGAGCTAGGCCTTCCCACAGTAACAACGGATGGGGATGAATGGAGGAGTGGAGGAGAATATAAAGAGGAGGAGGAGGAGGTTGGAGAAGAGATGGAGAAGGTGGAGGGGGTGGGGTGGTGAAGTGTGCGTGAGTTTAACTTCTCCCTTACGTCAAGGGAGAGTGGGGAAGAATGGGTAGATGGAAGATGAGATGGCGCCACTTGGCGCACTCGGATGCGACCATGTGGCATTTATTTAAATAGTATTTAAATTAATGGTAAAGTAGAAAAAACCATGGGGTTGACACGTGGCGGCTTCCGGAGCCACCACGTGTCGTTCCTAGAAAAAATCCAAAGCTAAATGCAAAGAAAAATAAAAAAGAGATAACAAAAGAGGTTAGATCAAAAACTGGTCAACATGAAAGTTGCTCATCTCGACGAGATCTACAACTTTTCTGAAGGGCCAAAAATCAAAAGAAGTCATCTGTACAAAATGTATTTTTGGGTGGTACCTTATAGATATAAAATACCGCATTTTAGATTTTGTAATTTTTTTGTCATTTTTAATTAAGAGAAAAATCAAAATAAAGATAGAGAAAATATAAAAAGAACATTTACAACTTAATCTATTTTTTTGGATTTTTAATAAAAAGATAAAATACAAGGGCAAAACGGTCAATATACAAAATACAAAAGGGGCCCAAAACCCAAGTTTTGCATACGAGCTCCGATTTTAATGAAATTGGTCTTGTTTCGAAGGTCTGTGAATGTATATTACATTAAAAGTGAGTAGACCTAATTCAGAGGTTGTATGAGAGAGATATGTGCATTTTAAGGTATAAGGTCTTCAACTGGATTTGGGGTTTTATTGGGTAATTTTACAAGTTATTATTTTTTTTTTGATATTTTTCTTTAATTAGTGTTAGTCATATATACACAATAGAGTTGGTTTTATTAGATTCGAAGTTAGTATAAATCATATACAAATAAGGTATTTTCGTTAATATACAGGTGAATATTTACAAGTGAATTTGGCTTCTTATTTTATGCAAATATGAATGCTAAAATGAAGATATTATGATTGCATGCTTGAATGCTAATTATGCAATATAAGTGGAAATATGCATCTACTTACTCGGGAGCAAAGCTCTATTTTCAACTTTTAGAGTGATGAATCACAGATTCATCAATCCTCGCACTCTACATGCGGGATGCAAGGCAGAATTGAATTTTTATACTATATGAATGCAAACGAGAAAACCGTTCTTAGACAGACAGTTCTATTAGCGAGTGATGAACAAGTTAATTTGAACTAATAACTCTGCGGTCTAAGTGCGTCTTCTTTAAATGTGATGTGCGGTCCTAAATATTATGAGCACAAGCAAAAAATATAATCTAGTAAAAATGCTCTAAGAGCCGCGAGTGCAAGTCCTATTCTATATCAATCAACTACACGACCACGAATGGGTCAAATGTCCAGTCCGAATACAAGCGCGAGCTCTCAAACAAGAACCGTTGTAAAGAGGAATTACCTAAGTTATTACAACACAATAATTGCAAAATTTCTCTCAAAAATAAATTAAAAATTCCTTGATCTTCAGCAGTCGGCACGCGTCACGTCCATCGACCTCTGATGCACTCCAACTCCACCGGCCCTTCGCAAGGAAAATAAAATTTATATTAGAGAGATCACAATGAAAATATATACAAAAAATGAGCAGAAAAATAATTGAGAAAAATGGAATAAATACAAGATGACTCGGGGATCAGACTACCCGAGTGAGAGAAAACCAAAATCCAATTTTTCTAAATTAATCCCTAAGCCGTTCACCTCCCTGGCAACGACGCCATCTGATGGATCCACTAGCACGTGGAATTTGTGTTCGTTGTAATGTGAGCACTTAGCAACAGAACCGAGAGAAGAACTCCGTGAAGAGTGTCTCGGCTTTAATTTATATCTCGAGCAAGTTCGGGGTTGAACACATGGAGACAAAGGAACAATATCGGGTTAATTCAAAAACATAGGTCTAGGTTTCCACGCGGATTTTTTATATATTTTTTATGCAAAATGGTGAATTAAGTTAATGCGAAAAGACACAACTTAAAATTAATTTTAATATGAAATTAATCAGATTTAGCCAAATTATATTTTTCCTAGAACCCTAATCCAGTGACGAATGCAAGACACTTTTTTTGGAGTTTTATGGATTAAAATGCAATAATGAAAAATGTACACTTTTTATGGGTCATTTTCGTAATTTTTCGCACAAACAAAATGCAAAAATTATGAAAATTTTACTGGAATTAAAACATGATGCAAGGATGTTACAATAAGTTTTTTGGAATTTTCTGACAAAATATGATTTTTTTATAGATTTTTTAATTGAAACATGTGACAGTGAGTAATTAATTTACAGTAAATCCACATTAACAAATTAGCCAGAATGCATTATCTCAAGAAGGTATTTATACATGCAATGCAGGAGAGTTGAAATTTTGAAAAATAATATGTGTAGATTTAATTAAAAATCATTAACTAAAATCACTCTACAAATTATTTAAGGTGCATGATAACTCCAATTAAGATAATTTGGATACTAATTAAGGTACATTGCAAAGCATGATTTTTGATTTTTTTTGGAATTTTTAGAGCAATTATGAGTGAGATATGAATTTAAGACCATAGTTTGGTTAAAATATGTAGAACTTTACTTGAATAATTTTAGTTAATTACCTAAATACCAGAAAAATATAAATAAATATTCATATGATAGATAATTAGTTGCTCAATATCAAACATTTTTCATTAAATAAAGTGATGCAAAATTGATGTCCAAATTGATATGCAAACACATGGTTATCAGTACAATATAGAAAATAAAAGTGACTACTCAAACTTGTGCACATGGGTACTTTTGGAATTACATAAACTATACGGGTAAAATATGCAATTTTTACAAAAATAATAAAAAAATAAACAAAAAGACCTTCTTTTGCAGGTAGCAGCTAGGGCATGATGGGCAGGGACGGTAGGCGGCGTGCCTTGAAGGAGGGAGCAAAGCAGCGGGGAAGACCGCGGACCGCCGCGCGAGGAGGCGCAGACCTGGAACGGGTGGAGGGGGGTGCGCTGGGCGGTGAGGCGCGTGCGGGAGGAGGACTGTGGGTGGTGGCGTGCGACGTGGGGCCGTGCGGAGGGGCCGCGACCACGCGAGGGATCTGCGAGGGCGAAAGGCGGTGGCGATTGGCGGCGTCGGCTGCGGGACTGCAGGCGAACGACAGGGTGACACGAAGAGGAGGCCAGTGCGGGCGACGAGCAGCCAGGGGAGCGGCGACCGACAACGATGGCTGGAGGGGGGCGGCCAAGCAGATGCAGTTTTTTTTTTGTATTTTTTTTTTGAAAATTGATTGATTTTTTTAATTTTTAATTTTTTTTAGTTTTATTAAACAACAGAGATAAAACGCAAATATAAAATGGTGTGGTGAGGTGGTAATATGGTGAAGATGAAGTGGTGGTGTGATAAAAAAATACGAAAATGGTATGGTGATGAGAAAACCATGAAACAAACTATTAGATAAAATAAATTAACAAGAGAAATGAGAGGAAATGCTTACCTGAATCTTCTCCAGATTTGCGAAGCAGCTACGCTGGACTCCTGTCGTCGCTTCGATCCAATTGGCGAAATAAAAATCGGAGAGAAGCTATGCGAGCTCGATGGGAAGCTCGTGACGTGAGGACGATGGTCGCCGTGAATCTCGCCTGAAGGAGGTCGTCGCTCGAGGAGGATGCTCAACCGCTGTCACCGACAAAACACTCCGAGCTCTCTCCTTTTTTATTAGAATGGTGGATGCGAAAAATGTGGATGAAGAGATGAATATAAAGAAGAGGAATGAGAAGTTGGAGAAAAAATGAAGGTGGAGGAGATGGAGTGGAATGGGAGGTTATTGGAAAAAATGGTGGAGTTGAATAGAGTTAAATGGGATGTTAGAAAATATGGAGTTGAATGGAAGTTATTGTATAGAATGGAAAATAAATAAAAGAAAATAAAATAAAACAAAGTAGGCTAGTTTAAATACAATAAAATAAAAGAGAAGAAAAATATTGGAGAATTTACAAAAGAAAACAAACAACATGTACATTTTTTACTTTTCTAATTTTATTTTTTTTGTATTTTTAATAAAAGATATTTACAACAGAAAAATACAATAAAATACTAGGAATAAAACACAACGTAACATTGATTTTTTAGAATTTTTTAGTAACTAAAAAAATAAATAAAAAATGAAGAAAGAATGAATATTTACGTTATATACAATGTCCACCTAGGTCCTGATGAACGTCAAATTCGCCTCTATTCAAATGTAGAATTATGCTGTAGTACATGAGGCGAATTCGGTTCAGCAAAAACCACGAACATTGAATGTCGTGGAATATTTATACTTGGCAAGTGTACCAAGGTCGAACACAGGGACACAGCTGCCTAATTCAGCCATTGAATTTGATTCGTGAAGCACAAAGTGAATTAATTCCAATTTCAGATCCTCATGATGTACTATGCTATATACAAAGCGATGCCATGCTATATGCACTTTTTTTGATAATTTTATGCAATTATAAAGCGATGCATGAGCAAATATGTAAGGAAAATTATTTACAGATTAAAGACTACAATTATACACTAAAATGTGAGCAACACAATATAGAATGAAATTAGAGTCAATTTGAACACATCAATAAAAATCGGTCATCAGATCAAAGCAAGACAAGAAGAGCAGGGTCCATTTTCCACATAAAAAATCACTTTAATTAAAAGAGTGTCAAATGAGACAAATAAGTACGCTAAAATGTAGAGGACAAAACAAGGATCAAAACAACACTAAAATCATGCAATTTGGACCTACGATGCTCAAGTTATGCTAAAAACAGTGCAAGGGCATAATTGTAATAAAAATACAATAAAAATAAAGGATAAATATTGCATCTAGGTCCCTAGAAGGACCTAAATGCAATTACGAAAAATCGGCTGGGCCCATTTGCAATTTATCCATTTGCGCGCAGGGGCATATTTGTAATTTACAAAAACTCTAAGGGCCTCCCTGTAAATTACCCAGGCACGCACGTGAGGCACGTGCCTGGGGACCATTCTGCAATTTCCATAAACTCCGGGGTCTTTCGCGCAAATTACCCAGGCCTCACGTGCGGTGCACATGAGGACCAGGCTCGGATCAGCACCTACAGGTTCGGACACATGTGGTAGCACCCGAGGGGCTCGGGTCGAGGCTCGGGATGATCCGAGCCTGTAGCTTTGGTTTGAGCTTCGACATGCCACACATTTCCATCGCGACTGTCCGATCCATCTGATCGGACGGCAACTGTACGTCCTCCTCCTCCGCAAGTCACCGGAGAAGGCGGGGGTTCGGCGACCTGCGGTTTGCACCACCGCCGTCTTCATCAGTTTCTGGAGGTCGGGGAAGATAGCCGGTGGTCTGGCGAAGGATTGGGAAGCGCCGCGAGGCTCCGAGGCGGGTCAGAGGAGAAGAACTATGGAGCCTCGCCGACGGAGAGGAGCTCGCATCAGCTCCGGTCAGAACTCCGGCCATTGAAGAAAATGGACCTGCAAACGTTAGTATAGCCGAAGCGTGGTGTATTCTAGTGGTTGTGAGGTGAGTGATCGGCCGTGGAGGCGTCGAGAGTGGTGGTCGGAGGCTCCTTCGCCGCCGGAGCGGAAGAAGAAGGGGATCGGAGTGGGGAGGTTCCGGAGAAGGGAGAGGGTGTGCGCGGGGGTGACTGGTGGTAGGCGAAGCTCGGACGGTGGTCGGATGGTGGTGAGGATATCGGAGTAGGTCTGGGAAATTAGGAGAAAAAGAAAGAAAACGAAGGTGGGAGAAGACCTCGTCGGGGAGGGGAACCCAGTGGAGGAGATGGTCTAGGATGAGGGTCATTCGACCCTCTGGTCATGGCTCGACCTGGACGACCGATCCAGGGAGCTTAGCTACCACCTGGGAGGTGGAGCGTACATGGAGGAGCTGCCATGGATCTCACCGGGGCTTCGGCCGTTATCACCCCCTTGCAAGGGCCTCTCCGCTGTCACCGGAGGGCCAAGGGTTGGGCCGAAGCCCCAAAATGTGGATGAGCGCTGATGGAGGCGGAGGGCGACTATTTAAAGGCGGAGATGGAGACGTGCAGGTGGTGATGGGGACGGTTTCAAAGGCCGAGGTTTGAATGTGGGAGTAATGGAGGGTGGTCCTGAGAGTTACGCGGGGATGGAGGGTGATTGGTCGATGGAAGGGAGGTGTTATCGTGCGGGAGGATGACCGGAGGTGGCGGCCATAAATGAGAGTGGTTGACGTGCGCGCAAGGTGAAACGGCTGGAGCGGGGGGTTACGTGAGGTAGGGGACGATGTTGGAGCCGTTGGATCCCATGATCCAACGGCTGGGATAGGAGGGCGAGTGGAGGGCTGTGATCAGATCCAAAGATCTGATCGCACGGCTGAAGTTAAGGCACGAGGGAGCGGTCAGGATTGATTGATGGGGGAGATCTAACGGTGGAAGGTGAAGAGGTGACGTGGCAGGTGGAGGATCGTTAGATGGTGAGAGTGATCGGGCGGCTGTGGATTCAGCGCTGATGAGCGACTTAGATCAGATCTGGAATTGGATCTGACGGTTGATGATGGAGCGGTGAGGGACGGTGAGGATGAGGGCGATGATGGAGTGATCCGACGGCCCAGGAGGGCGCCTGGTGGCGTGAAGGGAAGCGGGCCACGTGGGCGGCCCAAGGGGGCGCCACGTGGCCCAATCAGAATAATTCAAATATAAATACAAAGAAAAATAGAAAAGAAATAGTTAGAGGCTGAACTTGAAAAAGTCAAAACATGAAAGTTGCTCGTCTCGATGAGATCTACAACTTTCATGTTGGTCAAACAACCAAAAGAGGTCATCTGTACAAAAACTATTTTTTGGGGGTATTTTCAAGGGGATAAAAATACCAAGTTTGTGGTTTTGTGATTTTTTTGTATTTTTTATCTTTTTAAGGGTCAGTGAATTATAGACAATTAATCTACCTAATTTTTAGAGATTTTTGAGTGTTAAAATAATTACAAGAAAATAAAAGAGAATTAAAAGAAATATTTTAATGGTAAAATATTTACAATATAATACAAGATAAAAACAAAGAATTGATGGTGGTTTTTATTGAAATGTTTAGGCCAGGGGTTTAATAGTGAGTTTTTAGCATGATGAATACGAGATTCATCATACCCCTATACTTAAACCATGCTCGTCCTCAAGCATCTAAGGAATGAAGGAGTCGGACTAATTCCTGACAGTGCGTGTGAAATTTACAAGGCTTGATCTTTCGAAGACCCTTGACCTAAGTGATCCTAAAATTCTGGGTTTATCCAAGCCTTAGTCAGAAGGAATCCAACTTCTCTGATTATCAGACTCTCTTTTTGTACGTATAATATAAGGATATGACATTTAGTGTACTGCATTTCATGAGAGCCAAGTCGATGCATCACTCAAAGTTCCAGTCCCAAAGATCCTCCTCTAGACCTAATCCTCAATACTAAGGAATAAGTCTATTCTTGCTTCAGTCAACCGTCTCTATAGTTTGTCAGACTTGAAAGTGTAGATGGACGGCCAGATGATGGAGGGACATGGGATTGTGTCTATTTTTCTCACCCTCACATTGGAACAAGGGGCCTCTCGTGTGCCTTTACTCAACACATGTAAATTATTATTTTGTTGATCAATGTGTCCGTCAAGAGAGTTGGAGTCGTCTGCACTTGTTTTTCTAGGAGTACACCGGGGTGTGTCTTTTCTGAGTATCTAAGGTACCTTCGACACCCAGACTTGTATCGCTTACGATGCAGAGCCCTTTTATGGTGTCAGCCCGACTCCTTTGTCCTAATTAGCGCTTGGTCCAAGTGGACACTTTGAAAATGTTTGGGAGCGCTCGCCATTGGTGGAAGCTCATTTGGAATTTGACATTAGATTTAGATCTTTTTCTTTGACATTTCATTTCTTTTGTTGGCTAGCTCCACTGCTTTTACCAAGAGAATGGCGCACACTGATCAACAAGTTCCTTTAAATTTCATCACACCATGGCACATAGGTAAATATCAAAGAGATAGCATATGAATCTTGTTCACATACTGGCTAGGGTTTTTGCTGACACTCAGGTTTTCTGAAGCCTTCATTAACTTTATCCCATCCTCGAATATCATTAGATCGGGTCTAAACTTAAATCTATGGTCCTAGTTCCTCAAGTGATATCTCAACTCAGCTCATCAATCATGCAGTTGTGGAAGTGATTGTGCTGATCATATTTTCTTGAAGGTAGAGATGGAGAGTGTAATATAGCACTCAAATCTGTCAAACCAGAGGAGTGTGGATATTTGAGTCTTGAAAACCCTAATGACTAAGGCATGTTAACTCAGACTCTCAAGATCCCAGAGATCCAGTGTCCTCAAAATCCACAAGCCTTGCGTGAGTGTGAATGTGTCAGGAATTCACCAACTCCTTGGGTTAGTGAATTTTTGTGTGATTTTTGGCTTTTGCAAATTTTTATGGGTTTTAGTTTTTTTTAATTCCTCGGAGAGACAATGAATGTCCCAGGCTCAAATAAAAGTATACACTTTCAGCCAGTATGGGTGTAAGTACGGGCCGAGGCCCATGTTACTTGAGGACGAGGCCGTATGCGATGTCCTCTAAACCACCCACTCTGCTAAGGGAGACCGAGGTTCCCTCACTAAAAATGCCTACTAAACCTAGTGGTCAGAGTCAACCTCCAAGAAAGATTTTCGGTTTTTCAAAAAAATTTTTTAATACAGGAATATTTATAAAAATTAAGCCCTCAATTTTTAATTTTTACAGGTTTTTACTCAGTTCCCAAGGTTACCAAAAACCTAGCCCGAAAATAATATTTAAAAACTTTTAAAAACATGAGCTAAGGCTAAAGTAAATATACAGTAATATACGGTATACCCCCCTATACTTAAAATTTGTTATGTCCTCATAGCACAAGTGCCATGAAGCCAAGGCTCAGTTCAAGTACAGGGTGATATAGCGGAACTGAGGAGGAGGGTCCCCCTATACTTAGGCCAAAATCGGCCTAAGCACAAGAAGACAGAACGAGGGAGGGATGAGCAGGCAGGTCCCCCCTACACTTAGGCTACAAATAGCCGAAGTAAGGTCTACGTTAGGGGGGATGGTTCTATGATACAAGGGTGCGGGGGAGGGATTCGTGAAATATACACACAGAGAAAGATATAGAGATAGGGATAGAGGGGGAGAGAGAGAAAATGAAATATACAGGGGGAGGGTGGCAGTGAGTATGTGCAAGTGTAGGTGTGTGTGTGGGGGGGGGGTATTTTTTTTGTACAATATGCAAGAACTGAAAATAAATATGCAGATGCAATGTTTTTTTTCTTTTTTCTTTTACAATATGCAATGCAATTTGACTGATAAAAAATCCTAGAATTTCTTCACGGCTTCTTTTGCGGCCTCTTCAGCGGAAGATCCCGACTTCGCGCCTCCATGACGATCAGACGTCCCCGATTTTCATGGGTCCTGTCACAAAAGAGAAAAGTTAGAAACTCAGAGAAATTAAATCAGTAAATAATATGCAAAGAAATGATGCATGAAATGAGGACCTAAATTTTTTTGAAATAATTTAAAAAATCAAAATTCAAAAATTAAGCAAAGCCGTATCCCCGACACCATTTGATGAACGTCAAATTCGCCTCTATAAAAATGTAGAATTATGCTGTAGTACAGGAGGCGAATTCGGTTCAGCAAAAACCACGAACATTGAATGTCGTGGAATATTTATACTTGGCAAGTGTACCAAGGCTGAACACAGGGACACGGCTTCCTAATTCAGCTATTGAATTTGATTCGTGAAGCACAAAGTGAATTAATTCCAATTTCAGATCCTCATGATGCACTATGCTATTTACAAAGCGATGCCATGCTATATGCATTTTTTTGATAGTTTTATGCAATTATAAAGCGATGCATGAGCAAATATGCAAGGAAAATTATTTACAGATTAAAGACTACAATTATACTCTAAAATGTGAGCAACACAATATAGAATGAAATTAGAGTCAATTTGAACACATCAATAAAAATCGGTCATCAGATCAAAGCAAGACAAGAAGAGCAGGGTCCATTTTCCATATAAAAATCACTTCAATTAAAAGAGTGTCAAATGAGACAAATAAGTATGCTAAAATGTAGAGGACTAAACAAGGATCAAAACGACACTAAAATCATGCAATTTGGACCTACGATGCTCAAGTTATGCTAAAAACAGTGCAAGGGCATAATTGTAATAAAAATGCAATAAAAATGAAGGATAAATATTGCATTTAGGTCCCTGGAAGGACCTAAATGCAATTACGAAAAACCGGCTGGGCCCATTTACAATTTATCCATTTGCGTGCAGGGGCATATTTGTAATTTCCAAAAACTCTGAGGGCCTCCCTGTAAATTACCCAGGCACGCACGTAAGGCACGTGCCTGGGGACCATTCTGCAATTTCCATAAACTTCGGGGTCTTTCGCGCAAATTACCCAGGCCTCACATGTGAGGACCAGGCTCGGATCAGCACCTACAGGTTCGGACACATGTGGCAGCAGCCGAGGGGCTCGGGTCGAGGCTCGGGATGATCCGAGCCTGTAGCTTTGGTTTGAGCTTCGGCATGCCACGCGTTTCCATCGCGACCGTCCGATCCATCTGATCGGACGACAACTGTACGTCCTCCTCCTCCGCAAGTTACCGGAGAAGGCGGGGCTCCGACGACCTGCGGTTTGCACCACCGCCGTCTTCATCAGTTTCTGGAGGTCGGGGAAGATAGCCGGTCTGGCGAAGGACTGGGAAGCACCGCGAGGCTCCGAGGCGGGTCTGAGGAGAAGAACGATGGAGCCTCGTCGGCGGAGAGGAGCTCGAATCAGCTCCGGTCAGAACTCTGGCCATTGAAGAAAATGGACCTGCAAATGTTAGTATAGCCGAAGCGTGGTGCATTCTAGTGGTTGTGAGGTGAGTGATCGGCCGTGGAGGCGTCGAGAGTGGTGGCCGGAGGCTCTTTCGCCACCGGAGCGGAAGAAGAAGGGGATCGGAGTGGGGAGGTTCTGGAGAAGGGAGAGGGTGTGCGCGGGGGTGATTGGTGGTAGGCGAAGCTCGGACGATGGTCGGATGGCGGTGAGGATATCGGAGTAGGTCTAGGAAATTAGGAGAAAAAGAAAGAAAACGAAGGTGGGAGAAGGCCTCGTCGGGGAGGGGAACCAGTGGAGGAGATGGTCTAGGATGAGGGTCATTCGACCCTCCGGTCATGGCTCGACCTGGACGACCGGTCCAGGGAACTTAGCTACCACCGGGAAGGTGGAGCGTACATGGCAGAGCTACCATGGATCTCACCGGGGCTTCGGCCGTTATCACCCCCTTGCAAGGGCCTCTCCGCTGTCACCGGAGAGCCAAGGGCTAGGCCGAAGCCCCAAATTGGTGGATGAGCGCTGATGGAGGCGGAGGGCGACTATTTAAAGGCGGAGGTGGAGGCGTGCAGGGGGTGATGGGGATGATTTCGAAGGCCGAGGTTTGAATGTGGGAGTAATGGAGGGTGGTCCTGAGAGTTACGCGGGGATGGAGGGTGATTGGTCGATGGAAGGGAGGTGTTATCGTGCGGGAGGATGACCGGAGGTGGCGGCCATAAATGGGAGTGGTTGACGTGCGCGCAAGGTGAAACGGCTGGAGCGGGGGGTTACGTGAGGTAGGGGACGATGGTGGAGCCGTTGGATCCCATGATCCAACGGCTGGGATAGGAGGGCGAGTGGAGGGCTGTGATCAGATCCAAAGATCTGATCGCACGGCTGAAGTTAAGGCGCGAGGGAGCGGTCAGGATTGATTGATGTGGGAGATCTAACGGTGGAAGGTGAAGAGGTGATGTGGCAGGTGGAGGATCGTTAGATGGTGAGAGTGATCGGGCGACTGTGGATTCAACGCTGGTGAGCGGCTTAGATCAGATCTGGAATTGGATCTGACGGTTGATGATGGAGCGGTGAGGGACGGTGAGGATGAGGGCGATGATGGAGTGATCCGACGGCCCAGGAGGGCGCCGGGTGGCGTGAAGGGAAGCAGGCCATGTGGGCGGCCCAAGGGGGCGCCACGTGGCCCAATCAGAATAATTCAAATATAAATACAAAGAAAAATAGAAAATAAATAGTTAGAGGCCGAATTTGGAAAAAGTCAAAACATGAAAGTTGCTCGTCTCGATGAGATCTACAACTTTCATGTCGGTCAAAAAGCCAAAAGAGGTCATCTGTACAGAAACTATTTTTTTGGGAGTATTTTCAAGGGGATAAAAATACCAAGTTTGTGGTTTTGTGATTTTTTTGTATTTTTTTATCTTTTTAAGGGTCAGTGAATTATAGACAATTAATCTACCTAATTTTTAGGGATTTTTGAGTGTTAAAATAATTACAAGAAAATAAAAGAGAATTAAAAGCAATATTTTAATGGTAAAATATATACAATATAATAAAGATAAAAATAAAGAATTGATGGTGGTTTTTATTGAAATATTTAGGCCAGGGGTTTAATAGTGAGTTTTTAGCATGATGAATACGAGATTCATCAGGTCCCAAAAATCATATTTCACAAACGAGCTTCGATTTTATTGAATCCACTTCTGTTGATAGATAATTTTCTTACTTGAACTTTAAAAGTGAGTTTGGTGAATTTGGAGTTCATACGGAGCGGGAATTTAGCCGGGAAGTTGGACTTTATGGCTTTTTATCTTTGAGATCTAAGGGTATTTATTTGAGGTGAAATTTGTTTTATATTTTTGTATTTTTATATACATTTTTATGAACCAGTCAGAGAAATAATTAGCCAAAAAAGAGTTGAAATGAATTTATTAAAAATACATGAAGTTTTAGGCTATTTTATAGGTGAAAAACTCCTTTGTTTTAAGGCTTTTAATTGTTAATTTATTTTTTACAATATATTATATAATTATTAGTGTATTTATTTACAAGATTCATTTTATTAGTTTATTAATTTTATGAACATTTATTTGTGATTTTACTCAAGGATTTTGCTAAGATCAATATATTAAGATGATGAATCACGGATTCATCAAAGGTACTGCAACTTCTTTCAAAAGATTGAGCAATAGTTTGCATAAGATGCAACATTCACACTGGATGCGAGTAATGTTACCGGAGGATATGCAAGTCTGTAAAAGGACTTGGTATAGCCTCTCAAGACATAGTTAGTAATCATCAAATCGAGCTATTTATCTATGGATTATGAGTAACACATGATTGTGGGCTCAAAGATTAGCCCATTAATGGATTTTTGTCTAGTGGGAGATTGTTGGATATATGAGCCCATGACAAGCCATTATATAATAATTGTTATTGCAGTTCACTCTTTAATCTGAAGCGAAGAATAACTAATTTTGCATAATAAGTTTTTTTGTACAATGACCATCTTAATATCATATAACTGTTGATCCAAAGGTTGGATCATAAAGACTGGTGCATAGTTGAATATATAAAGGGCTTGATTGAAGACTCAATCGTATCATCAAATGATTATCGATAAAGGGCTAGATTGAAGACTCAACCTTATTGTCAAGTGATTATCAAGAATGGATCTCTAGACTGATAAGGAGATGTCAATCCTTATTCCAGAGGTTGACATCCGATCGACCTCTTGATGCAGGTTCTCTGCATAGGAACAAAGATTCGGAGGTATCAGATGAGTTAGGCTAAAGAGTTAACCTAGCAAGATCGAGATAACTAAGACCTATATGGTATGCTATTACGATATAAAGACACATCATCTGATATGAGATAGATGTATTATTATATGTATGAGCATGTGCATTTTGCAAACTGAAAGGTTGATGACCTAATTAAGGTCTATACACCAGTGTTCAAGTCTACATATGAGGACGCATGCAGAATACAATATCTCAATGGGATCATACAAGTTCACTACTGAATCAGAAGACATGAGCTCACTTATGAGATATTAGGATAAATCGAATTCCAACATTCATCGTCTTGTTAACAAGGCATGATTTGAAGGTATGATATACATTTTTGGTAAGCATATGATTGATATCGACTCCCAATGATCAAATGAGAAACTTACCGATACAACCACTAAGGAGACAAGCCAAAATGGGATCCGAAGTTTGGGTTTAATATACAGTCTTAAAGTATGCAAGATGTATGTGTATTGGGCATACTCGAGGGTGATGTGATCTTAATTGATTGTATACCATGATGCTTCCATTCCGAAGAAGTGATGAAACAAGTTTGGGTTTAGTGTCTTTGCTCAGTATACTAATTATCCAGTAAGAGTCCAAAAGTTAGACATTGGTTTGAATTGGATTCAGATACAATGAGAATATTGGATATACTGGATGATATGATTAAACAACTCTGAGAGTTCCTCTCGATCTGGATATGTGATTGGATCTCATTATATATGTGTCAATATAGAAGGCATGTACATCCTTCTGATCTTATCTCTAAGTATCATGGAGAAGGCATATTATCCTCAAAGGAGTTTGATGAATGTTCCTAAAGAGTCAAATTTGGGTATTGGGCAAAGAGAAGAAATTTAGCATTATTAAATTGGATTTAATCTCCCCAATAACATTATTCTATGAGATCCACATTATTCTTTGAGACTTGATTATCAACTGGAATCACAAATTTAATGCTGTTGTGAATTGGATTCTCATTGCATATTAGTAAATATAAATTGGATTTACATTTAGTTTTGGACGTGTGAATATGATTTATAAATTTGGAAGGTTGTTTGTAGTTGTCATAAATATTTAGAATTATTCAATTATAATTAACTTCCAAACATAATCAACAAATTAGAGATAATAATTGTTGAGATATTACAACTAATAATACGAACTGAAAAAATATATTAAAAATACAATAAAAAGGAGGCATAATGGTGGGTCTCACCGTGGTGCCATCCCCTTTTTATGTATTTATCTCATTTGTTTTCTCTTTTTAATCCTCAATTTGTTGATAAGTTTATTAGATGATTAATTGATTATAATTGATAATGTTCTTTCAAATTTTATCCTCAATTTATTAAGGATTACAATTAATCCTAACCATCTATTTTATAATTAGGATAGCAATCCCAATGGTCTAAAAAGTATAAAAGGAGAGGCAGCCTTGCCTTCTCCCATAGATTCAGAAGATCATCAAGTCTTTGCCCCATGCCCCATCTGCTAACTGTCCACCCTGTGCAAGTAGGATGCCCCTCTACACAGGTGACATCCTCTTTGGTGGCTGTTCCATTGCCCCTTTGATGCTTGATTGGTCTAATCAATCTCGTGTAGAGGTTTTTCATCTTCGATTCCTCGAACCCACGAAGGAGGATTTTGTTACTCGAAATCGGGAGCGAGGACATTTAGATCACCTTTTCGGATTGCTGGAACCATGCGATTCATCCGTACATCCAAAAGTGTTGTCTCCATCGTGTCGGACTAGAGACAGGATGTCTCTTGCTTTAGGTTACGATCACACGTCGAGATATGCCCCTTTATTCATGTGATCATAATGGAAGGGCTTGAGATATGTTCCCAATCCATGTGGTTCCATCGAATTTTTTAAATTATTCGTTGTTATCCTGACTCAAACGATGAGTTCATCTTGATTGGATACGATCCGATCTACATGCTTCCGTGATGCACGAGGCATGATTTCCTCCCTTCAATAAGTGAAACACAACAAGAATGATTGCAGATATATTCATATCGTAATCATAAGTAATTATATCTTAGATAGCTCAAGAGTGTGTGTGTGTGTGTGTGTGCGTGTAGGAAGGCTTTCAAATGATGTCGGACCTTTCCTTGATAATGGAAAGATGCAAAGTATGGGCATTCAATGATGGATATGTGCACAAAATTAAAACCACCAACATGAGAGATTGGTTTCGATCCAACCATACTTCCTAAAATGGTGGATCAACTTAATTGATGACTAAGTGATAAAAGTAAGGCGCTGACATTTGCTATATATAGAAAAAAGACTCGTGGAAGGCTTTAAAACTTCCAAAAAAAACACCATGCAAAAAGAATTCATATTTTGAATATATAAACAACATATTACAAAATTGTAAGTTATTTTACAAAACTCGGCAGGAAATTACAAAAAAATACACATTTTATCGTTGGTGTTGCATCCTTGATTGGATTTAAAACGACAGTTCCTATGAAACAAGAGACACTTCCAAATAACCTAAGCTTCCTGAAAAAATGTGACGATTACATTGGAGATTTGTTGTAGAATCCCATGATGTGGCACAAGCTTTATTTAGTTAGAAATCGTGCATTATTTGTTCAAGACTAAGTAACAACAAGAGAATAACACATATTTCGTTGGAGCATTCCCTACTTGCGACGCGTTGCATCGCTCGAATGCAATGAAAAATTGACAAGGGCCGCTACATCGCAGCCTGATGTAGTTCAAAATTTACAAGGGTTCTCGCATGAGGAATGCATGCGGGTAATTAAGCTAGTTCCGCTGCATCATCGCCCGGATGCAGTCCAAAATTTATAAGGGTTATCGCATAATGGACACATGCGAGTAAAGAAGTTAGTCCAAAAGAGATTGCAACAGAAGTTGCGGATTGGTAGTTGGAATATTGGCACTTTGACTGGAAATTTGATGGAGATAGTGGATACGATGGAAAGAAGGAAGATTCATATACTATGTCTTCAAGAGACTAAATGGGTTGGAGAGAAAGCAAGGGAGATCGAGAAGACATGCTTTAAACTTTGGTATTCAGGTAAAGATAAGGGTAGAAACGGTGTTGGAGTCGTTGTTCATAAGGATTTGAAGGATTGTGTGGTTGATGTGCAAAGATTCGGAGATCGGATTATTTTGCTAAAATTGGTGCTTGAAGAAGAAATTCTGAATATAATCTCAGTTTATGCACCGCAAATTGTTTTAGATGAAAGGACTAAACAAGCTTTGTGGGAAGATCTATATAAGATTTTACAAGGAATCCCACAAAGAGAGATGATTGCATAGGTGGAGATCTTAATGGACATGTGGGAAAAGATGCTTCAGGGTATGCTAGTGTTCATGGAGGACATGATTTTGGGGATAGAAATGAAGAGGGAAAAGTCATCCTGGATTTTGTAACGTTATATGATCTTTTCATAGCAAACACTCTCTTCAAGAAGAGGGAGGAGTATTTAATTACTTATAAGAGTGGGCCAACGAGAACACATATAGATTACTTTGCGTTGAGGAGAAGAGATCAATTGTGTTGTAAAGACTGCAAAGTAATCCCAGGAGAGAGTTTGACAACCCAACATCGCTTGTTAGTCTTGGATGTACAAATAAAAGGGCTGGTAAAGAAAAGGAGGGTTTCTAAGATCACTAGAACTAGATGGTGGAATCTTCCACTGAAGCAATCGAGCTTCAGGGAGAAGTTTTTAGAAGATTTATCTTGGGATTGTAGTGGAAGTGCAAACGAGATGTGAGAGGCAGTAGCATCTTGTATCCGAAAAGTAGCCAAAGAGATGCTAGGCGAGTCAAAGGGAGGAGCCCCAGGTCAAAAGGAGGCTTGGTGGTGGAGTGAAGGGGTGCAAGAGAAGCTAAAAATTAAAAGAGCATGCTTTAAAGCTATGTCTAAGGATATAACATAAGAAACTGTCACAAACTACAAAATAGCAAAGAAGGAAGCAAAGAAGGCTGTAAGCGAAGCTAAAAGAAGGCTGTAAGCGAAGCTAAGTCGAAAGCTTATGAAGTTTTGTATAAAAATCTCGACTCTAAGGAGGGCCAGAAGGATATATTCAGGTTGGCCAAAGAAAGAAAAAGAAAGACCAAAGACCTTTCTCAAGTGATATGCATTAAGGACGAGGAAGGTCACGTGCTTGTTACTCAGAAGGATATAGAGACTAGATGTGAGCATTATTTTCATAAACTTTTTATTGGGGAAGGAAATAGAGAGATCACTTTGGGTGATCTAGCTAGTAGTGGAAGTTACTTGAATCGTACAAGCTATAGACGGATTCAAAGAAAGGAAGTAGAGGAGACTTTGGAGGTTATGAGACCTGGGAAAGGTGTAGGACCGGATGGCATCCCTATAGAAGTACGGAAAGTTTTAGGTGAGCGTGGTTTGACTTGGCTTACAAATCTATTCAATGTTATTTGGCGAAGCAAGAAAATGCCTGAAGATCGGAGGAGTATCATGGTGCCTCTTTATAAAAATAAAGGAGACATTCAAAATTGTTCAAATTATAGAGGTATCAAGCTGATGAGTCACATCATGAAAATTTGGGAATGTGTGATCGAGAGAAGGCTAAGGCAAGTTTCCAACGTCAAAGAAAACCAATTCGGATTCTTGCCAGGTCGCTCAACTATTGAAGCATCCGTTTGCTGAGGAGAACAATGGAGATTTATAGAGCTAAAAAGAAGAACCTACATATAATCTTTATTGATTTGGAGAAGGCTTATGATTCTGTCCCACGAGAGATATTGTGGAGAGTTTTGGAGAAGAGACAAGTGCATGTCCTATACATTAACCTCATAAAGGACATGTGTGATAGGGCTTTATCTTGTGTAAGGACACCGTCTGGGAAGACTGGCCATTTTGACATCAACATTGGTTTACATCAAGGTTCAACTTTGAGTTCTTTTCTTTTTACTTTGATTATGGACGAGTTGATAAGTCACATTCAGGATGAGTTACCTTAGTGTATGTTATTTGCTGATGATATTGTGTTGATTGACGAGACTAGAGATGGAGTAAATGAGAAGCTCGAGGTCTGGAGACATGGGTTGGAGAGTAAAGGATTTCGTATAAGTAGGGCTAAGACAGAATATATGGAGTGCACCTTTGATGGAAGCAATGGTGAAGGAATTGAGGTGAAGATTGGTGATGATAATATTCAGAAGAGAGATTCTTTTAGATATCTGGGATCTATTTTGCAACATGTGGGGAAATTGATGGAGATGTTACTAATAGAATAAATGCAGGCTAGCTAAAGTGGAGAGAAGCCTCTATTGTTCTCTGTGATAAGAAAATTCCTTTAAAAAATAAAGGAAAGTTTTACAAAACAGCCGTGAGACCTGCTATGCTCTATGGATCTGAATGTTGGCCTGTAAACCATAGACATGTGCAGAGAATGGCTGTAGCAGAAATGAAAATGCTAAGGGGGATGTGTGGACACACACACGTAAAGATCAGATTTGGAATTATGCAATCAGAAAGAAAGTTGATGTTGCTCCGATCGAGGATAAGATGCGAGAAAACCGCTTAAGATGGTTTGGTCATTTGCAAAGAAGATCAATTGATGCACCAGTTAGGAGATGCGAGTGTTGGGATGTTGAGCTGGCTAAGAGAGGGCGGGGACGACCCACGAAGTGTTGGAAAGATACCATACGAAGGGATCTTTGTTTTGTAGATATAAGCCCGGGATTGACCCAAGATAGATCTGAATGGAGGCGAAGAATCCATGTAGCCGACCCTACTTAATTGTGGGAAAAGGCTTTGTTGTTGTTGTAGATAATACATTAGAAAAGACGATTAGATTTTATAAAAAAAATGGTAGATGCTTATAACCTAACATGCACTTCTGAGCATAATTCTTCTTAAGCATATTACAGAATACATGACATGAATTTACAAGAATCCAAATTTCAATAAGCTAATCAAGAGTAGTTGGATTGGTGATACAAAAAATAGGAATAATTTCAAAACATTATACATAATTTGCAAAAAAGCTAAATTAGTAAATATCTTATTGTAATAAATGTTGGAAAATTTAGAAAATATTCGGTAGTTTTTACCTTACCAGTTTATATTTTACAATACTAGTAAACATTTTACAATTGATCTTCTGGAGAAAATCAATGGAGGAAAATGCATCGACATTGAGATTAAAATATGAAATGATCACAGATCAAATATTACAGATGAATTACAACACTTCGAAAAATAAGAACTTCATACTTAGTTGGGCTTTGAAATTACAAGATAGAAATACCTTTTGATTAAAAAAAGTAAGGAATGAAAAATAAAAAAATGCATATTTAGTAGAAATAAGGATCTTACCTCTATCGTATCTTCAGAGACGAAGATTAAGTCCATTCAATGACGATTTTTGAACGTAACATTACCGACTCTACTTATACTGGGAGAAGGCTTCGTCATTTTAGCCGACCCTACTTAAAGTGGGAAAGACTTTGTTGTTGTTGTTGTTGTGACATTGGAGAGTAGCATTGAGATGAGCAAAAGCGAAAAAGGCGGGGAGAAGGAAGACACCCTGACCTGTATGGAATGAGCTCGATAATGATTTGATTAAAAAATAGATTAATAATTAATTATCAGATTTGTTACAAAATAAATTTAAAAATATTCAATCATATATTTTTATGAATTATAGAAAGATGATTTAAAAATAAATCACATAATATATCAAAAATTATTGGAATCTATTTTGATATTTACTGTGTAACATTGAACGTTAAAAAAGTACAAAAAAATAGGATGTTTTTTACACATCACCACTACCCAATTTATTAGCATGATTTAGAACCAACTGAAAATATCAATGGATTCATTTTGAAAATATTTACTAAAAATAGAAATGGCTTAACATACCATATACAAGGACGTAACATGCTATATTACTATGAGAGTTTCGAAGGCACTAGGAGAAAAAGAAGGAAAGCTGAGCAATGTCTAGCATACTATCTTCTCGAACTTACGATGAGCAAGGCCAAGAATGTTTCTAGGTAGGTTTTATTAGGGCTGCTAATCGAACTGAACATGTTCATATTCAATTAGAGTTCGTTCGATAATAGATCTAAAAATTTTCGTTCATTTCGTTTCACAACGCTTTGTTTCGCATCGATTTCTAAACAAACTGAACTGAACTTCAAATTTTAGTTCGATAGCTTAACGAACCAAAAATGAACATAACATATGTTCGTTTGATAAAAGTTCGAGTTCGAGATATGTATATCTGTGTATTTGTGTGTGTAACTTCGTATATATACACATGGTAAAATTTGAGGTTAAATAAATTGTTGTGTTTATTGGACTTTGCACCACTTTAATTTGAATAATTTCTTAATTATACTGCTTATCGAACCTTATTATCGAACTCAAGTTTCGAATTCGTTCATATAAACAAGTTTTAGTTAAGTTAAATCGTTAACGAACTATTATCGAACCGAACTCAAACGTTCGTTTTTCTAATCAAACTCGAACTCGAACATATCCTATCGAAACGAACTAGAATTCAAACTTCCTTATCGAACCGAACTCGAATATAGGTCCGTTCGTTGCAGTTCGATTCGATTAACAACCCTAGGTTTTATCTTAAAAAAATTCAAAGTTTGATTATTGTGATACAAATGGTTAAAAATAGTAAAACTTTATTGATAATCATGTCTGACCTATATGACAGTGAAAAATGTAGAGGTTTTGTATTTTAGATTCAAATTTTGTAAAAGGGGAAGCTGTGAAAATACAAAAGGAAACAATGTGGAATGTGTTTTCCTATGTAGGATATATTTAAAGTTTGTAAAATATACTAGAGTTTTGTGAACTTCTTAACGATCATTAAATTATAAGGTTCAGTTGTAATTGTAAAAGAATTTTTTTTAAATACAATTTTTGTATTGAATGTACAATGACCTGAAATTAAGTGAAATAAAGTCAATAAACTCAAGATAAATATGTTTTGAGAAGATTATATGGTGCTTTGATGTTAACTGTGATGAAATCTAAGGGAAGCCAATCCTTATTAGCTGGGATGTGCTTGAATGCGATCCATATTGTAACATTTGAAACTTTTGATTTAAGGTGCTTTGATATCAAAAAAGTTGAAAGGAAATTAATGATATAAAAGATAACTTAGATATATACGATGCAACATTATGAAAAATCGTATAAGACTTCCAATTTTAGAAATAAGAGTTTAGGATTAGCAAGTTCAATATGAATTGCTACTGAATATACATTTAAAATAGGAAAGTGGTGCTTTAAAGACGTTTTCATGACATAGTAGACATATTTCAGATGGCCAACAACGAGTAAGCAACAATAATTATAGAAATGTGACATAGATTGGTGTTATATATGATAGTATTTAGTCAAAAGACTTGAAGAAACATTTTCTACATGCAATCTGTTCTGATAACCAAAATATTTTATTAAAGAAAATTTAATAATTGATTTAAATAGTTGTGATAGGTAGATGTGTATTTTAACTTATTAATCTTTCTAGGCAAAGGATGCATTCAATACAAATGCTGCATAGAGCACTTTGTCCAATTCGGTGACAACCATCGATCAATGGCTAAACAACAAGCACTGATATCGAAGAGAACGCTCACAACGCTTGTAAATATGGTACATGTAGATATACAAATGAAGAACCTTGAGTGGTTAGTTGAGAAGTTCCAATGAGGGAGGAACTTCGTATTCGGAAATCCGATTGTTTGTTTTAGTGATGAAGAAGTAGGTGTGATATTATGCCTCCCAAAGGGGAAGGTATTTGCAATGGAGAGAACTTATTTCAAGTGAACTGTTCAAGGTAGGAATGATATTCAACCGGAAGAAGTTTGTGAGCATGTTGAAGGATTACTACAAAAAGGATGATGACAACTCTACAAGGACGTACATCACATGTTTGATGTTGTTGATGTTCGCAACGTTCTTGTTCCCAGACTGTTCATACTCCTTCCCAAGAGATTTGTTGCATTATGTCCAATCTTTGGAGGATACCCGATTCTTTAATTGGCCGGGTGCAGTTGCAAGGATGATTTTATTTAACATGGATGATGTTGTGAGTAGAGTGCAACAAAGAAAGCGTGGTGCAACGAGGATTTCGATCGGCTATTTTATGGGGTGTGTGGCGTGCTTATATGCAAGTGTGATATGTTTCAAAAAAAACTAAAAACTATATAATTGTGATAGCTTTAACTTATGAAAATGATTATTCTGTAGGTATGGATGGTGGAATATTACTAAAGGATCCTGTTGTGAGACAGGATTTGAGGTCAAGATTTTGAAAGTGGACTAGTCAAATAAAGGGCTTGTCGAGATGTTTGGTTTCATCGAACAATAAACATGTATATATTTCTATTTAATAGTGGAAATTTGTGAAATTTTAGCTTCATTGTGAAATTACTTTACATGTGTTTATAAATACTACAAGTGCTACAAATACAGAAGAACAAGATAGTCAGAATAGGGCAAGACGAGTACGTTTCTCCTTTCGAGAAGTTTGTGATTGAGGACTTTACTCTGAGGAGGCTCCATTTTAAGTGCAAAAGCCTAGGGAGGGAAGAGTTAAAAGGGGAGAGTTTTGGGCATTGAAAACTAGAAAGATTTACGACGTAAAGGATGATCGATCGATGAAGAAGACAAACAATCTAAGTGTGAGAAATTTGATGGAGAGATTGTTATTCTGAAAGGGTCATTGAAGAGATGAATGAAACTAGGAGAAATGATGACAATGGAAAGAATACCTCTGAAATGAGAGCTAAGATTGAATGGTTGAGGAAAGAAAACAACGAATTTCACATGAAGATACAAAAACTTGAAGAAGAAATGGGGGATAAAGAGGAGGCCAATGACAAACAACAAAGTTTTGAGACTGTGGGAAACATATCTGTAAAGAAAAATGAACACGGGGAAAATAAACTGGTTGAGAGGGAATGTATGAAAATGAAAGCAGATGGGGATACTGACATTGGTGAAAATCTGGAAAAGTTAATCTCTGTGATATGTGAAGAAAATCCTGAGAACGAAAAAGTTGCTATGGAGAAATAAAAATCGAGAGATGGGGGTGAAATCCAACATTCATTTTAGGAATTAAAGAGCACGAATCTGTAAATAAGAAGACAACCAAGAAAATGCTCAAGAAGAAGACATAGAAAAAAAACTATTATATACCAGAGCTCCATCATACGTAGATTCGAAAAGAGGAGAGAGACAACGAATTATTTGGAAGATGCAATAAGAAATCAAAATTAAGAAAAAGAGCAAGAAACAATAAATCAAGGAACACTGAATGAGTCAACAGAAACAATGAGACGAGTTGGGGAGATGAACCAACTAAGGTATACACCGATTTTAACTTGGTAATTTTTCCTCTGGTTTATAACTGAATATCAGCTTTTGCACTATTACTTCAATTTGTTGCTTGCAAACACTAGAGGGTAGATTTCATTCCCTATTAATAGTTCAGAAAAATCACTTGTTCCATTTTAACATTTCATATAATCATTTTACAATGCATGTAACCATTTTACATTTCACATTCTATTTCCATAAATGTATACCATATTTTACCATATATCACTATAGACTCTCACTTTTCATTTCACATACAAATTAAATGTAATATTAGATCATATTTGGAGTGTTCAGTATTTGTGCAATCCATTTTACATTTCATATATCCATTTGCAATTCATAATCGTATTATATTTCGCGTTCCATTGCCATAATTTTATGCAATCTTTTTCATTACATCACCACATATGCTCAATTTTCATTTCATATACATATTACAATTTAATATTGGATCATATTTTGAATGTTCTATATTTGTATGATCCACTGATTGATTTTATTGGATACGAAAGTATACCAGAGAACCAAAGACTAATAATAGAAAACTTCTTGCGTGATCCATCAGACAAGTAATGATTTATTTTATTGTTGTCTTGAAATCTAATTGATGACTTTGTTGTAGCAAAGAAAATAACAATAAAAGTTAAAAAAAAAACAGATTCAATGCGACGTATTACTCGTTAAAGAGTCACTACACGGGACGGGAAATATGTAATTTCTTATACGAGCAGATGATAAAGGTCACAACATATGAATTTACCACAAACTGCCTTACAACAATATTTAGTAAATTTTGTTGTGAATGAAACTTATGAAAACTTTGACAATATGAAATGACTCTATGGTGATGGAGTAGAGATAGTTGGATAAGAAAATGTGTTCACAGTAGTACATACAAGAAACCAATGGCGCATTCCTTTTGCTGATTTCCAAACAAAAAATTATCTTTCAATTTGCTGAAGGTTTCCACATGAAGGACGTGTTGAAATTGGTAAGAGTTTGTGCAAAGATAAGATTTACTAATTAAATTTTTGAAGTGTATGTTAATGATATGTTTTATTGTGTTTGCATCATGGATGGTATCAAGTATATTGTAGATAACATGGTGGATGAATGTATATCAAAATGGGAAGTAATCTACGTGGCAGATTGTATGCAACAACCACCACAAAGTTTGAATTGTAGAGTTTTTGTCATGAAGAGGATGGAGTACATTGATGAGCACAGTCCCCTCGCTGTTAATTTTGTCCTCAGTTGTAGAGACCGCAGAGAGAAGCGTGCTATCAAACAAAAATAAGATAAGAGAGAGAATAATATATAAGGTGAAAATAATAGAAAAATATCTCTCTCTATCTATTTCTCACTTGAGATTTATCAAGAAAGTGTCCTTGGTCAAACACAAGAAGGTAGGAAGTATACCTAGATTTCAAGATCGATTTTGTGATGGATTTTGCCTTTACAAAGCTCTTTTTGTGGTTTTTAGTTTTTATGATTTTTATTTGGTTTTTATTTATGTAAAATGTTATTTTATTTTTATTTTGAGATTTTTATTTAATTTTCAAAAGTGATTAATTTGGCAAAGAATGATACTATGTCGTAGGTAGAATAGAGTGCACTATACTATTCTATATAGCGATTAAAGTGAAGAAAAGAAATAAAGTTGATTTTTCTATTTTCAAAAAGAAATGAAAATATTTTGTAAATGATATACGCAGATATGTGATATAGTATAGATGATACTATATAGGCACGGGGCACGAATAGAAACCGATCAACGAGCTCAAAAAGACACGCACAAAAAATCAAAATGAAGATGAAGTTCGTAAAGTCAAAATGAATAAAATCTTCTAAAAATACCTAAAAACCATGCTAGGGTAGTTGGGTAACTACCCTAGAAAAATCATGAAAGAACAATGTCTCTATGATGTCCAATGGTCACAACGTATACCAGAGTAAAAATGCAAGAAAAATCTCTAAAAAAATATGGAGTTTTTGCATTTAGGTTTCTGTAGAGGGACCTAAATGCAAATGTGTAAAGCTTTGGAGGTGCACACTGATTCTAGAACTCTGTTGGGATCTTTATGTAATTTTTCCATCGGTTGGGAATCGATGGCCGAGATTAGAAGTGATCTGAGCGATCTCGATCGTCTAACGCTGCCAGGTGTTGTGATTCTATAATTCCCTGCAGGAAGAATTGTTCTTCCCCAAATCGGGAAGAACTCGGGGATGATTTTGCTCCAGACGTTGGTTGCCAGTGATTGCAGCGCCACACGAGTGATTGATGTGGCAGAGGTTAGGCCAGAAGGGGGTTGCTCACCCTTCGAGCTCTCTTGCTGCAAGAGGAGGTCGATGAAGAACAAAAGAACATGATCGCCTTAGGGTTCCCCATCTGGACTTGGTTTGTTGAGCTTCAGATTGAATCTTACCTTCAATTAATGCAAGGATTGTGTCGCAGACAATTTTGATTGCTAGATCCAGGCAGAGAGCAGCTCCAGAACATGTTAACTTTGGACTCACATTTGGGAAAAAATTAGATTGATTTGAAAGGGGTTTTAATGCTAACAGAGGATGGGTGATTAAAGTATCTAATTTGGTTATTAAGATGACTAAAACATTATTTAAAAAAGTCACAAATTGAGCGGATGAACTATACTTAGGAGAAAGTTGAAGGTGCATTACCTTCTGGTTTTCGCTTGAGGGCTGATACTTGCTTGAGCTAAACACATTACTAGACATGATTCAAGGTGAAGATGCACATTGGAACTCCTCCCAGATCCTTCCTCTTTTTCACGGGCGAGCCTTCTTCTTCATCTGTCACTCGAAGACGAAGCTCTCAAGCTTGGAAGAAGTGTGGTTGAGAAGTTGGATCTGGAGTTTGATGGAAGTTTGATTTTTTTGATGATTTGAGTGACTGTTGAAGAGGATTTTGCAGAGGTCTAGAAATCTCACAAGGCGAGAATTCCAATCGATGCGTTGACCTCAGACATAACCCGACTTCAAACAACAATTAGCCCACAATTCAGAATCAAGCAATGAAAATAAATGTGCGGAGTTAAAATTTATTATAACTCTACAACAAGGATGTGTATAAGTGCAAGTATGTCTAGAGTGTCGAACATAGGGAACAAGCATGATAGATCGGGAAAAGATGCACACAAAAGTGAATGTGATGTATTTGTCTATATATGTGCTCTTTTTGTGGATTTTTATCTTTTTATCTTTTTATTTTATTTTTGATTTTATATTTTTATATTATGATTTTTATTTTTCCAATTTTTAATTGTCTTTTTATATCTTATATTTTTTGTATTTTTTCTTTCAATATATATATATATATTAAGCAATATAAGATATATATACACTATAAGCTAGGATTGCAATAAAAATTAACAAAAATAATCAAAAAAATAAGAAAATAAAATATTTTTGGGTTTTTAATAAATTTTTTACTATTTTTATGATTTTTATGATTTTTTTCCTAATTTTTATATATTTTTAAAGTAAAAAATACCCTAAAACATGGAATAATAAATACTTGAAACTAAATTGGATATATAAAACATAAAACAGGGTCAAAAATTCTCCAAATTAATTTTAGAATAAAGATAATAAAACAAAGAAAATTCAGACCCAAAAAACACATTTTTTGGATTTTTATGGATTTTATAAATTTTTATAGAGGTTTTTAGGGTTTTTTATTTTTTTAAGTTTTCTTTTATATGTTTTTAGTGATTTTTGGTCTGAAGGTCAAAGATACATAAACAAACAAAATATATTTTTTGGGATTTTTTTAAAAAGTTTTTAAAATTCTTATGTATTTTATAGTGCAAACAAGGAGAAAATAGGTGGTTTTTGATTTTTTTATAAATACTAAATTGCTTCAAAATGTAAAATAAAAATTTACCCGTGAAAGATCAATACAACTGGAAGCTATGTCTATTTTTGGATTTTTTCGAGTTAAAATGAGGTATGAAATAAATAGATATAACAAAGAGAAAATGCAATACCGGCGGGGGTATTTACGTAAATAAATAAAAGGACAAGGGCCTGCATGCAAATTTCACAAAAAAATATATAACTGAATATTTAAATTCATGGACCAATTACAAAATCCCAAAACCGGAGAGGGCTTTGCTGCAAAATTGCCAAGCTCACGTGCACAGGCATGTGAGCCACGCTGGCAGGGGTTTAAAAGCAATTATCAAAACTCTAGGGGCACATTTGCAATTTTTACAAAAAGTTATAACAACATAAAAATGTTTATGGATTAGACCGAAATATGCAAACCTCTAGGGGGTCCATCGCAAAATCACCATCTCATGTGATGCGTCACGTGGCTAGGACTTAAATGCTAATATCGTAAAGTACGAGGGTCTAATTGCAAATGTTACAAATATTTAAACTACAGATGAATGATTTAGTACTACTAATTAAATGCAAAGATGAGCCGGGTTTGGAATGCAAAATACCCAACTCAAGGGCGGACGGGACGTCGATGCTCCCTTCACTTATCTACGTGTCAGCACGGGGGAGGGCGATGCCGGTTCGCGGATAGATAACCAAGATAAGAAGATCCGGGATGATCTGACGGTGGAAGGGCGGGCGTGATCCGATGGCTGTTGAAGCGTCTGGCATCTGCACGTGACCCAACGGTGTAAAAGCCTAGTGGAAGAACATGGAAGAAGGCCGGCGACGACGAACTTCTCCGACCTCCCCCGCTCTCCTCCGATGGTCGTTGGAGCTCCAAAAAGCCAGCAAAGCTCCTGCGGGGGTTCTCCATGTTCTGGTAGCTCCAGAAATCTCCGGTGAAGGCCGGAGGGCACGCGTGAGGTCGCCGGAGCAAGGACGCTCCAGGTACCTCCGCCTCCTCCAAAATGAGCTCTAGAAATCTCCGGTGAAGGTCGGACCTGCAAAAAGGGGTTATGGGGTCGAGGGAAAAGTGCCTCAACCCGTAACGAGGCGGTTGGGCGGAGAATGTCATGGAAGGGAGCTCACCGGAGCAAGCTCGGGTGAGGAGTGGATGAGGCGATTGTCGGGTAAGAACCGAAAGGAAATACGGGGAATCGAACCTAGAAGTAACCCTAAGAAAATAGATGCAAGAAAAAAGGATAATGAACCTCGATGGTCAGAAACCAAAGGTGATAGACCTCAACGGCGAGGCTTCGCCAGAGGTGGTGGAGCCGCTCCTCGGCCTGCCTAACCTCACCTCTCGACAGCCGGAGAGTTCACTGTCACCTTGCTCGATCCTGGGCTTGAAGAAACGAAGCAAAAACAAGTCAAAAGAGGGTTCAAATTCAAAGTGGAAGAGAAGGTGGCTTTTTGTACAAGATGGGTGACAGAGCGAGAAGATCGACGGAAATCAGAAGATGCAGCGAGCCGTCCAAGACAAGCATAGGGCGTGAATCACCAATCTCCAAGGAAGAAAAGTCGTGAAGGATGCGAAGACAAATGGTGAAAGGGTCATCCTCAAAAAATCCGAGAAGATGGACAAAAATCAAGTTCTAACATCCTGCAAACCTCGATCAGAGAGTTGACCGAGATCAACCAACGGGCGAATCTGGTTGGTCCACGTGGACCAACCAGAAAAATCCCTGGAAAAAAGATTTATAAATTTGATTTAAAATAATAAACGATTTTATTATTAATTTTAGGTTATAAAATGAAAATATTTATTATTTTCTAAATTATTTCATTATAATTTTAGTTATTTTTTAGAGACTTAAAATTACAAGTTACTTTTTGGGGGCTATATATAGGTGTATTCATCTATGTATTTTAGTCTTTTATTTTTATTTTGTATTTTTAATTTTATTAATCTAATTTATTATTTTATATATTTATAACTTAATTTCATGCACTTAAATATATTTTATTTTATTTTTTGATATAATATATAATTAAATAAATAGGTATATTATTCTACGAGTATAGATATAGGTATTTTACCTATGTGTTTTATACAAGTATTTTATTTTCATATTTTCTTTATATTTTTATTCTAGTTTTATTATACACATATATTATAAATAATATTTACAAAATTATAAAAATATAAAATTACAAAAATAATGAATAATAAATAGAAAGAATATTTTAATTGGTATAGCTATACAATAGGGGTCCAAAATCTAACTTTCACAGCGTTACTCTAAAAAATATGAAACTACTTTCATTAAATAGCTTATTAAAAGGTATATACAATTAAAGGTGATTTTACTATATTTTGAGTTATTATTTGAGAGATACAATACTAGGAAGTTGGGATTTTGAAAACTTATTCAGATCATAACCTTTTCTCTGTGTATTATTTTGTGTGAAATGGATTTTATATTTTTCTATATTTAATTATCTACAACTTTCATGTTCAAAGTTTTTTTATTAGAGGTATAGAAAGTGAAACTAAAAATAAGTCTCAAAAATGAATAAAAAGGAATTAAATAAAAGGAAATTTTATTGTATTTTGGCCCTTATCTCCCCCTACTTTTCCTTGCCGACCTAGTCATTGAGATGCCTAGGTCTCGAGGTTTCGGGTCATAAAATATTTACAATATTTTAATCTTTTTATTTTCTTTTTTTATTCTATAATTTTAGCATTAAAAACTGTATTTTATAGATTATTTAGACAACAATGCATGGATGATAAAATGCATGAATTAAGGTTATTTACATGCATTTACTAGGATTTTTAAGACCAAAGTGATAGAATAAAGGTGATGAAATGAAGATTCATCAGTGGCTTATATAGATGAGATGAGAAGGAGGTAGAATGGATCGAAGGGTTGGTGCGATAAATGGATGCATAAGCTAGAAGATCTAGGGTTTAGATTGGAATTAGGTGGCGGATCGAGGGTGGTAGATGAAGGTTATGGAAAAAACCTTCAGCGCATCACATAAGCGTGAAGATCGCATCATATGCGATCAGAGTGACTAGTCGCACTAGTTGCTCAGGGTAGCAGAATTTAAAAAATTAAAGCGACAAAACCACATGATCCAAGAACACTTCTTGAATCGTTTCATCTAAACCACAAAGAAGATATATGGATACCTCTTGAAGCGCAGTTGCGATCGAAGTCTCTAACGTAAGAAACCATCTATCTCAAGTCCGATCCGATAGAGGAGACGCTTGCGAGCGTGTTGATGAGATGCATCCTTCTCACAATCCAATACGTAGATCCAAGCGACGGATCTCCTAATTTTGTCGCATGGAATACGAGGTCTTCTTCACATACCAGAAGCATCGAGGAAGGGGGCTTCTTCTTCCTTTTATATGAGATCTCTTTATTGTATATTATTTCACAAAAATAATTCCAAATTATTTTGTGATAATTTCAATCATGCCATCGGAAATTGTGAATCATATTCACACAACCAAAATAAAATGTAAATTATATTTTGAATTAATTGTCCAATGTGAATCCAATTCACATCAACATTTAATTTATAAATACTATTTACGAACATCTCTCTCTAATATATTTTAAATCACATTTATATTATATATGATTAATATGGATAGTACTATTCACATTATACATATCCATGATAATGAAATCATATTTAGTTTTCTTAGATCATCATTCTCATGCATCTAAATAGCATGAATCACATTTACATTATTCATGATAATTAAATCACATTTAATTATCAATTTCTTAATGCTCAGATATGCAATACATCAATGGAATTATTCTTGAATTCTTTTAAGAATAATGCACTTTCTCCGTGGATACTTGGAGATAAGGATAGTGCGATTGTACTTTCCCCGTATAGTAACTTGGATATTGATATCACATCTCAAAACTAGATCTCAAGGACCTCTCAAAGATACTAATCTTCTCATTGCATCTGAATCACATTCAGATTAATGTCCAACACTTGGACTAAGATCAGATTTCTATACTGAGAGGAGTCACTAAAATCCAGACATGTTTCATCACTCTCTTGGAATAGAAGCGTCATGTTTATACAATCATTTATGATCACATCACCCTCGAGTATTCCTAATACCCCTGCATAATGGAAGACCGATAATAAACCTGAAGATTTAGATCAATTTAATATTGTCTTCTTCAGGGTCTTATCATTAAGTTTCTCATTCGGTCATTGGGAGTTGGCATCATATGCTTTCCCAAAGCATATATCATACCTACAAATTCTTGTCATGCTTCCAAAGCAAGACGACCATGCATGGAATTTGATTAGTCCCAATACTTCATAAGTGAGCTCATGTTTTTCACATAAGTGACCATCCATGCAAGGTGAACCTGTATGATCACTTTGAGAGATCGTATTACTCATATGCCCTTGTATGCACACCATCTCGCAGGTGTATAGACCTTGATTAGGCCATCAACCTATTGGTATGCCAAATGTACATACTCAGACATAGCCATACATATGTCTCCGGTCAAAGGATGCATGCCTATATCGTGATAGTATACGACATAGGTTTTGGTTATCTCGATCTCATTAAGTCAACTCTTTGGCCTAAATGATTTAACACCTCCGAATCTCTATTCCTGTGCAGAGGACATGCATCAAGGGGTCTATCGGATATCAGCATTTAGAAAAGGATTTCCATCTCCTTCTCAGGCTGGAGATCATCTCTTAATAATCATTTGATGGTGCTTGATGAGTCCTCAATCTAGCTCTTTAGATATTCATCCAAGCACCGACCTCTATGATTCAACCATTGAATCAACAATAGCCATGGAACATAACCCTAATTGCACTAAGGGACCTTATAGTACATTCATTCATTTAATCTCAGACATGGAGTGAAATAAATAAATAACTTTTTTTTGATATCAAAGATTACAATAACATTGATTGTAGAAATGGTTCACATCGAGCTCACATGGCTAACAATCCCCACTAGCCATCATAACCATTCATGTACAATCCTTAATCCCATGCTCATTGCATGCTGGTCGAAAACTATCTGTGCCAAAGGTTTGGTAAGGGGATCAGCAATGTTGTTGGCAGAGGCCACCTTGGTGATGATGATGTCACCATGCTGTTGTATCTCCTGAATGATGTGGTATTTCTTTTCCACATGCTTGCTCTTTTGATGCCATCTGGGTTCCTTCGCCTGAGCTATGGCTCCTGTGTTATCGTAGAGTAGCGGGACGAGAGTATCAAAGGAAACTACACCAAGTTTCAGGATGAACTTGCACAACCACATCGCCTCCTTTGCAGCATCTGATGCGGTAATGTATTAGGCTTTTGTAGTTTAACCGGTTGTAGTGTCCTGCTTCTTGCTTCTCCAGCTCACATCACCATCATTCAAGAGGAACAAAAACCCTGATGTCCACTTTTGATCATCAATATGTGACTGGAAGCTAGAATTTGTGTATCCTAAGACTTGGAGATCACCATCTCCATAGACCAAGATGTAATCTTGCGTTCATCTTAGATACTTGAAGATGTTCTTCATTGCATTCCAGTGTTGCTTTCCATAGAAGGATTGGCAATGAATTACCACTCCCATTGCATGGTAGATATCTCGCCTTGTGCACATCATGGTGTACATTAGGCATGCCACAGATGATGAGTAAGGGCATCCATCCATGGATTTCTTATCCTCAACATTTTGATGAACCGTTTCTTTAAATAGGTGGATGTCATGTCTTATGGGAAGGAAGCCTTTCTTGGAATTCTCCATATGGAAATGTTCCAAGATCTTCTTAAGGTACCCATGTTGTGACAATCCTAAAATCCTCTTTTCTCTATTTCTGAACAACTTCAGACCCAAGATATAAGAGGCTTCTCCAAGATCTTCCATCTCAAAGGTATGGGACAACCAAATCTTAACATTGGTCATCATCCTTGTATCATTCCAATGATAAGGATGTCATCTACGTAAAGCATGGTGAACACAATGTCACTCCCACTAGGCTTCTTGTATACACAAGGTTCATCATGATTCTAAACAAAATCATTACTCTTTGTGGTTTCGTCGAATATGATGTTCCAGCTACAAGAAGCATGTTTGATCCCATAGATGTATTTTTCTTCAACTTGCATACTTTGCCTTCCTCTATTATGAAGCCCTAGGGCTGCTCCATATAGATATCCTCCTCCAAGTATCTATTGAGGAAAGCCATCTTGGCGTCCATCTGTCAGATGTTGTAGTCAAGATATGCAACTATATCTAGCTATGCCCTGATGGACTTAAGCATAGCCACATGAGTGAGTGTCTCATCGTAGTCGATGCCTTCTCTCTGTGTGGAGCCCTTGACTACGAGTTATGCCTTGAAGATCTCTACCTTCCCATGAAGTCTACTTTTTTTCTTGAAGATCCATTTACACCAAATGGGTTTTACCTCCCTAGGTGGATCCTCTAGGGTCCATACACCATTCTTATGCATGGAGTATATTTCAGACTTCATTGCTATCATCCATCTATCCATGTCATGATTCACGAGTGATTCATCAAATGAAGCTGGATGATTGTCAGTTTCACCTGACACAAGGAATTCATACCTTTCAGGTGGTGCAACCACCCTCGAACTCCTTCGAAGAGGTACAGGTGTTACATCTTCATTTACTTCTTCAGTTTCTGGTTCAGAAAGCTCAGTATCCTCAACGGATTCAATGAGTTCCTTTACTTCATTTTTGTCTTAACTCTTAAGGAAGCCATCCTTCAAAAACTTTACATCTCTAGAGACAAATACCTTATGAGTCTCAGGGTCATAAAGTTAGTATCCAATACCGTCCTTTACATACCCAATGAAGTAGTACTCTTGAGTGTGAGATTCTAGCTTACTTGCATCCACATTCTTCGCATGGACCAAGCAACCACAAATCCTTAAGTGTCTAACATAGGGTTTAGTTCCATACCAAAGCTCATGAGGAGTCTTAGGTACAAATTTGCTAGGAATCTTGTTAAGGATATATATCGCAGTCTCTACCGCATATCCTCAAAAACTAAGAGGCAAATGTGCTTTACTCATCATTGAACGGACCATGTCCATGATAGTCGTGTTTCATTTTTCAGCAACACCATTAAGTTGGAAATTTCTTGGAGGAGTGAGATTGGATACAATTCCTTTCTCTTTGAGGTATTCCTTAAATTCATCTAAGAGGTACTCACCATCTCGGACAGATTAAATCTGTTTAATCTTCCCATCGATTTGGTTCTCAATCAAAGCCATGATACCTTTGAACTTTTCAAAGACTTCAGATTTATGATGTAATAGGAAGATGAATCTGTATCGCGAATGATCATCAATGAATGTCAAATAATATCGATAACCATTTCGTGTTGTGGTACTGGATGGACCACATACATCATTATGTATTAGGTCAAGAAAAACTTTACATCTTGTAACCTTGTTACGAAAAGGCGTCTGTTCATTTTACCTCAAATACAATGTTTACAGGTAAGCAAAGTTTGGATATGTAGCATCTAAGGGTCCATCCTTTATCAATATGTTGATCCTATCAACAGATAAATAACCAAGCATTTGATGCCAAATCATATTAGAATAATTTCCATTCTCTCTGGTTCTTTTTGGATTTTTTTAATGATAGTAACATTCATGACATTTTCATCAATGCCCAATTCATAGAGTCCACCAGAAGTTAGAACACTATCCACAATATATTTATCATAACGACTTATGTTAAGTTTATTATAGAATAGAAACAAATATCCATTTCTAACTAACTTAGATACATATATAAGGTTCCTTCTAACATTTGGAACATAAAGACATTCTTTACGTACTAGGACTCTCCCACTAGATAATGATAGTCTATAGGTCCTGACAGCGACTGCTGTAATAGTTACATCAGATCCCATCTGGATGACTATCTCCCCTTCATAAACATTCCTAATTTCATGAAATAGATACAAAAATTACATACATGAATCAAACTACTAGGATCGATGATCCAACTACCTTCTCGTCCTACGAGAAAATTGGTTTCAATGATGAAAGTAGAATTTATATCTGTCAGGGCTTTGCATTTTTATGCAGATTTAAGGTAATCTAGGCGTTACACTTCCAGTACCCGGCTTCTTGCAGTGGTGATAGACATCGGTCTTCTTTAATACTATTAATGTGGAAGCATTAGAGGAGGAGCCAACAACTTGACTCTTCTTCTTCTGGGTCGGACCCTTCCGAGACCCTTGCTTTCCTATGACCTGTGCAACCCTTTACCCTACCAATGGGATTATATTCCTTCATTACATTTTCTACAGACTTTAATGAAGCCATGAGTTCAATGTTAGTCAAGTTCAACTTGCTAATGTGGCATGTTATCACATAGTTATTGAAAGACTTGGGTGGAGACAACTGAATGAAGTCAGATTGCATGTCTGCATCCATCTCAGCCCCGAGAGTTTCCAGTTCTGACAAGTAACCAAAGATTTTGATCACATATACACGAATGGAAGTCCCTTTCTGAATTTTGTAGTGAATAATTTCTTTCGTAACGTTATAACGCTGAGTGTAGTTGACAACACCTAACATCTCTTTGAGATTCAGCATTATATCCTATCAAGTATCAATCTCCACATGTTGCTTCTGAAGCATATTGGAGAGGGATCATGGAATATAACATCTGGCCAATGAATGATCTTCATCATATTTTTCATCGAACTTTAATTCTTCTGGTGTCTTAAGGTTTGTGTACTCATTCTTGGATAATACATAAGAATTATGATATGTAGTTAGAACAAGATCCAAATTACAGATCCAATTCGAGTAATTTGTCTCGGTCAACTGGTTGACCTCTAGGAGCCCACTGAGTGGGTTCATGGATTTCATTATCTGAAATTAAGAATGCACTTTATTAGAACATATAAATAATTATATATTCAATATTAAATTATTTGATTAAGGATTTTTAATCAAATTATTCTTGCCTTTTCAACTCTGAAAGTCCATTCCCTTAATAACTTTCAAAGCAAGAGATATACTTACCGCTATATCTCCTGCAAAAACTGGGATCTTCCTTTCACCTTTGTTACATCCCAATAATATGAGAAATCGTAACTCGAATAAAAAGAAGTAGAAACACATTTCTCCTTGCAAGTCCAACTTGCATTTCCAAATTCGATCTTTAAAACCCCGACCAACCACCTCCAAGGCAATGTTGAAATGTCGTTAATTAAACCAACTGTCAAAACGATTAGAACTCGTATACCCTTACTCTTTCGAGAAGCAAAGAGTCCAATCCATGTGCGCCTGTATGTAAGAGTTGTCACTTACACTAAGCAAAGGGATTTGATGGTCTGATCATTGTCCGACCCATCTCCACTAGATATGGAATATCTAGGGCAAACATAGTCGGAATCACGTGAAATAAATTCGAGAGGTTTGCTGGTTTGATTATCTACTTAAATCAAATATTTATTTTGTGTTTCATTATGGGAAAACAGTAAGTAAAAATCATTTTCTTACAGATCAACGATTACATGCAAAAATAATATCAAGGCAGGAAATTTTTGAATTTCATTCATGCACTTTTGGTACCAATAAAAGGCTACTATTTTGGGACATGTTTAAACTTTATAAATACACTTTAATAACTAAAAAACACACCTAAACAATGCACAAATAGTAGATTTTTATTTTATTGAAAAACCAAATCGAAACCTGCATCCAATGCAAAAATAATGAGTTCCCGCGCATCAGATTAACAAAAACTTGTTCACCTAGGATTTTTTTATCATATCCAATACCTCAACCAAAACTATGATACCACTTGAAGATTATGAAAAAAACCTTAAGCGCATCACGGAAGCGTGAAGAACATATCGTATGCGATTGGGAGCGACTAATCTCACTTGTTGCTCGGGGCAACATAATTTAAAAAAATAAAGTGATGAAACCAAATGATCCGAGAACAGTTCTCGAATCATTTCATCTAAACCATAAATAAGATATAGGAATATCTCCTGAATCATGATTACGATCGAAGTCTCTAACGTAAGAGACCTCTGTCTCAAGTCCGACCTAACGGAGGAGACACTTGCGAGTGCGTTGATGAGACGCGTCATTCTCGCAATCCAAGATGTAAATCCAAGCGATGGATCTCCTTATTTCACACACAAAATCCTAGGTCTTCTTCGTGTACTAGAAGCATCGAGGAAGATGAAGATCTGCAAGTGGTCGAAGCGGCAACACGACTGCATAGCGACGACGACGATTCCTCTCTAGGTCAAAAAGTGGATGGTCACTTTAGAGAGGAGGGGTGTGTATGATGCTGAGAGAGAGATTGTGAATTCTATTGTGTAAAATAAGAGATAGTTTGCCTCTTCTTTTATAATATTTTGGGAGTCCATGGATCATATTCCATGGACAACACAAATCCAATGGTTGAGATTGATTTGTGTTTCTTTTAATGGCCATGATTTTATTGTAAAAATACAACAAAAATTAATTATATTAAATTAAATATATATCGAATAAATAATCAATATAAATTAATTCAATCAAATCAATATACCATGAAGGATTAGGAAGGAGGAAAGCCTCCTTCCAATTAAGAGAGGACGACCACCTTGAGTCCTAAATCAAGTGTGGTCGTCCACCCTCCCAATATGGAAGGGGGCCTCCTTCTTCCTTTTATATGAGATCTCATATCACATAAAATACTTCATTATATACAACAACTTTTATTGTATATTATTTCACAAAAATAATTCCAAATTATTTTGTGACAATTTCAATCATGCCATTGGAAATGTGAATCATATCCACACACCCAAAATAAAATGTAAATTGTATTTTCAATTAATTGTCTAAAGTGAATCCAATTCACATCAACATTTAATTTATAACTACTATTTCCAAATAGCCCTCTCTAATATATTTTAAATCACCTTTATAACATGTATGATTAATATGGATAGTACTATCTACATTATTCATATCCGTGATAATATAATCATATTTAATTATCTTAGATTATCATTCTCATGCATCTAAATAATATGAATCACATTCACATTATTCATGATAATTAAATCACATTTAACTAATTTCTCAATGCTCAGATATGCAATACATCAATAGAATTATTCTTGAATTCTTTTAAGAATAATGTGCTTTCTCCATGGATACTTGGAGATAAGGATAATGCAATTGTATGTTCCATGTATAGTGACTTGGATATTCAGATCACATCTCAAAATCAGATCTCGGGGACCTCTCAAAGATATTAATCTTCTCATTACATATGAATCATATTCCGATCAATATCCAACACTTGGACTAAGATCATATTTCTTTACAGAGAGGAGTCACTGAAATCCAGACATTATCACTCTATCGTAATGGAAGCATCATGGTTATACAATCGTTTTTGATCCATCACCCTTGAGTATTCCTAATACCTGTACGTCCTGCATATTGGAAGACCTAGAATAAGTCCGAAGATTTGGATCAATTTAATATTGTGTTCTTCAGGGTCTTATCATTAAGTTTCTCATTTTGTCATTGGGAGTTGGTATCGACCATATGCTTTCCAAAAGCATATATCATACCTACAAATTCTTGTCCTTCTTCCAAAGCAATATGATGATGCATGGAATTTAATTGGTCAGAATATCTCATGAGTGAGCTCATGTCTTCTGATTCGCAAGTGAACCTGTATGATACCTTTGAGAGATTGTATTACTCATATGCCCTTGTATGCACACCAGCTTGCCAGTGTATAGACCTTGATTAGGCCATCAACCTACCGATCTGCCAAATGTACATACTCAGACACATATCAATACATCTGTCTCCGGTCAGATGATGCATGCCTATATCATGATAGTATATGACATAGGTCTTGGTTATCTCGATCTCATTAAATCAACTCTTTGACCTGACTTATAGGACACCTCCGAATCTCTATTCCTATGCAGAGGACCTGCATCAAGAGGTCTGTCAGATATCATCCTTTAGAGAAGGATTGCAATCTCCTTCTCAGGTTGGAGATCATCTCTTAATAAACATTTGAAGGTGCTTGATGAGTCCTTAATTTAACTTTTTAGATATTCATCCAAGCACCAGCCTCTATGATTCAACCATTGAATAAAAGTTGTATGATCATCGAGATGTCCATGGTAAATAACCCTAATTGTACTAAGGGACCTTATAGTTCATTCATTACTTTAATCTCAGACAGGGAGTGCCATAAATCAATAACTTTTATTGACATATCAAAGATTAAAATAACATTTGTTTTAGAAATTGTTCGCCTCGGGATCACATGGATAAAGTAGAAACATGTGAACTTCCGTTATTGAAAAAAGCTTCAATAGCTTGGGTTCTTGAAGAAGAAACCCGTGGTACTGAAAGTGTCAGCATCACAAAATTCTATAAGTATAAATACTTTATAAGAAATGGTAATAAATAGTAAATAAGTTTATTTTACAAATATATCAAACAAAAGTCCAAGATATTTAATTTATTTAAATTATGATATATTATACACATTTAATAACAGAAAAGGGAGACTGCTACATGTATCTGCCAACCTGACTGCTGCATCTTCCCCAAATTTTTTTATTTTTTTTGTAAAATTTCACCATGTATATTCATCTATATATCCCTCCTATATGTCATTCGAATTTCGTCAGAAACATAGACTCCTATGCTCTCCATCTAGATTATGTAATATTTACATTTTTCATTCAATATTTTAATAAATAAGATACCATTTTTATATTTTATAATTTATAATTAATAAATAGGAGTTATAAGAATTTTTGTGGATTTTAATAAGTTAATTAAAATAGATAAATAAATACAAGTATCTACAATGTAGTTCATTTTTGCCTATTTTTTGAGGTTTTTGATTTATTCAAAACATTAAATAAGGAAGTTATTTGTGCATTTATTTTAGAAATAATCTAGAAGTTCAAGAAAATAATTAAAATTTGCTAAATCAATTGTAATGTAAATAATATGTACATAATAAAATAAACAACCTAGAAACCCAGTTGTCATTACGTCAAAAACTGACTTTTTACAAGCTGAATTTGTTTTTCATGAAATCAGCTTCATTAAATAGATAATTTTATATCTTGAACTTTAAAAGTGAGTAGAGTGAAATTGGAGTTTGGATGACGAAGTTATGAGTTTTGGAAGTTGGAAAATTTACAATTTGGAAGTCTGTTTACTTAACATGTTTACAGGGTTGGGATTTTTTTTATCAATTTTATATTTTATACATATTTTTATATGCACATTGATGAAGAGTTTAGTGAAAAATATGTACATATGAATTACATAAAAATAGGTGAAGATTGCATATATAAAGTAGATAAATGGAATTAATTTGTTATGTACATAGTTAGTTATTTTTGCATTTTCTTCCTTATCTCCCCCTACTTTATTGTTTGTTGACCAAGTCATGCCGACTTGATCTCGGAGGTTAGGTTATATAGATATATCTTACATCTATATTTATATTTTATAAGTCATTATGTACATATTTACAGCCTACCTGTTTTTCTTTTATTTTTATTTTTATCGTTTTACTTTTATGTCCTTTTAATGCATAAAAATGCATTTTTATTTATGAATATGTTTTTGATAAAAAGTGAAGATTAATGCATATTTACATGTATTTATTAAGGATTTTGAGATAAAATACGACAATAACGTTAATGAATCACGGATTCATCAACCCCCTATACTTAAATATTGCTAGTCCCTTAGCAAACACTTATTTGAAGAATAAGAAAGAAAGAAATTTAGAATGAAATTGTTTTCCTAAACTAATTCATGAAGACAGACAAAGGACAAAGCATGATCGAGCTTTAGAATAAGCATTTTGTCAGAGCCTTAACAAGGATTAAGGATTTTTGTCATAACAGTCCTCAAGTTCCACAAATCCTTATTCAGGTTCACCTCAAAAACTAATCCACTCATCCATCACATTAATCTTCCAACCTTGAAATCAATTTTTACTGTGTGTGAATTGTCTTAGATCTTCCTGCTTAAGGACGTGAGAAACCGACCCCCTAGTAATACACTCTCATAGCTTCCTCATCCAACTACTCGATCATCAAGGAGGGGGGGGGGGTATTCCCTTCTAAGTTCAGGTATGTGTTGCATCCACAATCGAGAGTGGTAAGAATCTAGAAGAAATAGAAGAGAACTGGAGTGTAACCAGTGTAGTCACATCTCCTTGTGAAGCCTAGCCAGTGTAACCAAGTTTCCTCCAAGATATGCATGCTTTATGAACCTTTGACCATTTTTGGTCAATAATGTACTTTACGAATTTTTCCTCGACAGATATAGAATCTTTTGTTCCACCCAAGTTTTTGTGTAATAGAAACAATTGCACTACATTCTTGTGCTTCCTGATGAATATAGAATCTTTTGTTCCACCCATGTTTTGGGGTCTTAGAAAATTATACCAGTAGACCATCCCTCATCTGAAGCTTTATTTCAACCCATCAACTCCTGTATTTAGACGTTCACTCTACTAGATAAGGATAAAATGCATCACTAAAATGAATGCCATTCGCAACCCCATGCAAGTCGAGCTAAGTGCGGAGTGCATGTGTCCAAAAATGGTTCATTATTGAAGAGTTAAACGTATGACACCAAGTGTCCTACTTAGGCAAGTTTTAGTTGAATTCCAAACATGGTCCTATGGAACCCAAACATTTAAGTCAAAGACATGAAAAAAAGTTTAAATTCTAGCTCCTAACTAGGCTCCTTGAATTTATGGTCAAATGCCATGATCAAGCTCCATACTTTGAACTACTTCCAATCTTTAGTTCGAGAACTCAAACTTATTCTGAAAAATGCGAATGCAACAATGTTTTTGTGATGTAAATTTTCTGAATTTTACTCATTTTTTGTGTTTTAAGGATTTTGTAATTTTTATGGATTTTAGGATATTATTTTTTATGAATTTGTGAATTTTTCAGTTTTTATAAATACCCATATTTTACATGAGATAAGTTACCAATATTTTATTTAGATTAAATAACTAATGTATTTTACAAATTTTTAATAAAAATACTTAAATATTAAGTTGTTTTTACAAATTTTAATAAATAATATTTTAATATAAGTATTATACACTTTTTAAATACCAATTTTAAATAAAGATTTTAGATAAGAATTCTACATATATTTAATTTAGTTACCATGCTTTTATAAATACTTAATAAATAGTTATTAAATAGATTTTACCTGCACTCACTTTTTATGGATTATATATAGAAAACACATAAAAGAACAAGTTATGGACAAATGTATATATATAATATATACACACCCCCATGTAATTAGCTTGTGCTATGTCCTCATAATACCATAAAGAAAAAAAAGGACATAACTTGTGCTAAGTAAAGGTAGGTGAAAATAATGAAAGAATATAAGTCAGTCACCCCCTATACTTACGATCTGGTCATCATAAGTGTAGTGGAAAACAAAAATGAGGTGAGTAAGGGAAAGAAATAAATGAACGAAAGAAGAAAGAAAGGAAATGAAATGAAGAAATCACTCGCCCCCTATACTTAGGATAAGGTATCCTAAGTATAGAAAAGAATGTGATCAAAGTTGCTGACGAGTGATAGGTGTAAAAGGATGTACAACAAGAAAAGTAAAAATAACAAAATAAGAAAATGGAAAATTAATGAAAATCAGTCCCCCTATACTTAGGATATGGTATCCTAAGTATAAATACGAGCAAAAATGGGGACGATTGGGATCCAAAAAGAATGTACAAGTGGTGTGTGCTACAGAAAAGAATGGTATCAAGGTCTCTATATAAGACAAAATAAATAAGAATAGTAGTCACAAGTCCCGTACAAAGTAGTAACCTCAACGCGAGCCAAATGATCTGTAGGTCCAACGAAGTGCTTCAACATCTACCCATTCACCATGAATGGCTATACACAAGGTGACACGTCTGATATGTCTATGCTTCCATTGTCGTGTACCATTCTGACTATGTATGGACCTTCCCATTTTCTCTTTAATTTGCCAGGAAATATTTTCAATCATGCATTGGATAGCCAAACCTTCTGGCCAGGAATAAAGGTCTTGTGGTGAATGTTTATGTCATGCCACCTCTTCAACTTGTCCTATAGATGAGAGTGTTCTCATATGCTTTGTTTCTAATTTAAATTAGCTCATTCAGATCTATCTTCCTCTTGGTTCCAAGCTTTCTGCAAATCAAGTAATATCTCTTTAAGTGTCCATTCGAATTTGTGCATGATTTCTACCCGCAAACGACGTGGCTTCCCATAAACAAACCTGAATGGAAAAGTACCTAAGGGGATCTTATATGCAGTACAATATGTACAAAGAGCTTGGTCCAATTCTTCCTGTCTGGTCATACCAACATCTAAAAAATGGATTTCACCTCCCTATTTGAAACTTCAGCCATGTCGTTCGTCTATGGGTGGTATAGAGATGCTACTCTATGATCTATATCATAATTCTTCATTAACTTCTTCACATCTTTGTTGATAAAATGGCTACCCCTATCAGATATGAGAATACATGGAATCCTAAACCGTGAAATAATGTGTTCCCTTAGGAACTTACACACTTTCTTGCTATCAATGGTTCGTGCGAATATAGCCTCCATCCATCTGCTAACATAATCTACAACCAAAAGTATGTACTCAAAGCCACTTCTAGAAGGAAAAGATCCCATAAAATTGATTCCCCATGCATTAAAAATCTCACAAATAATAACTTGTCGCATCAGCATCGCATCTTCCAAACTAATTATGCCTCTTGCTTATGATAAACCAGGCAACTCTTCACAAATGTACAAGCATCTCTCGTCAGATTTGGCCACCAAAAATTGCTTTGGAGTGCCTTATGTGATCTCCTCTTCTTGAATGACGTCCTATTACCTCTAGAGAAGTTCACAAGGTGGGGATGCTATTGTATTCCTCTTGAGGAGTACATCGCATGTAAACACAATCTGGTCCCTCACGAAAAAGAATCGGATCCTTCCAGTGCTAGTATTGTGCCTCAAAAGCTAGTCTGTCAACTCGGTCCCTCAGCCAACCCTAGGACTTTTCTATGTGACCAGAAAGTTCATTATATCAGCATACCATGGAAGCTCTAAAACTGCAAAGATTCTCTCATCTGGAAATCTCTCTACAATATTTGACGAGTACTCATTTGGAGACTTCTCTAGCTGTAAAAGGGAGAGGCGAACTGCTACCACGTTATTTACCCCAAGTTTGTCCTTTTTATCCAAATCTAATTCCTGGAGTAAGAGAATCCATCTAATAAGGCATGCCTTGGCATCCTTCTTTTCCATCAAGTATCGGATAGTTGAATGGTGTGTGAAAACTATAATCTTGGAACCAAGAAGAAAAGATCTGAATTTATTTAATACAAACACCACTGCCAGCATCTCTTTCTGTGTCACAGTATAGTTACGTGGTGCAACATCTAAAGTCCAGCTGGCATACTGAATAGCAACTGGAAGTCCATTCATCCTCTGTCCTAATACAGCCCCAATCGAGGCATCCATAATGATCTCAAAGGGAAGAGACCAATCAGGTGGCTGTTGAATGGTATTTTCGGGGTTTTTAAATCAAGATAAGAAAATAAATGCGCAGTGATCATTGCAACCCTAAAAATCCCGCAACAAACAAAAATTATTAATTTTTTATTTTCTTAAGCCTAAATAATTACAAAAAATGTAGCAAGAGAAATTGCTATTTAGTGAACCTGTATAGCTAACTGGATAAAACTTAGGGAGACTACAATTCCCGAGGGTTATTATGTCAATAAAGAAAATCAATGAAATAATGAAGGAATTCTATGAACACTATGCTCGATTTTTATGAGATTTTGTCTTTTTATATTTTATAGTTTTTATATTTTTATATTTTTTATTTCCTGATTTTTATTTTTTAGTTTTGCAAATGTTTAATTTTTAAATAAGGAACAATATGCACAAGGGAAGAAATATGCACGCCACACTCTTTTTGTATTGTTCAAAATAGTCACAAATGTCCAGAAAGTTATAGAGAAAATATTTTTGGGTTCTAAAGGCTTTGAAATATTTTTAGAAATTTTTGTATAATTTTCAAATGTTTTTGTATTTTTCTAAAAATCAAACACTGGCAAAAATGATAAATAGTGCACAACCTGGAGTAATTTGCAACTTAAAATATTTTAAATTGTCCAAAACTCATGGAAACTATTTTTATGCTAAAATATAGACGAATATCTACAAACAGTAAGTGAAATCATGATTTTTGGATTTTTGTAGAATTTTCTGTGTATTTTCTAAGTTTTGTGATATTTCCATTTTTTGGGTTTTGAAAAGAATAATGCACGAAAATTGGGTAGGAATTAAAAGACAATGAAATACACCTAATCTAATTTTTTTGGAATTTTTCAGATAATATTTGAATTTTTTATGAATTTTCAAATCTCAGACAAAGAAAATGAAGCTATTTTTTATTTTTTTAATAATATCAGATAAATTTAAAATACGACAAAAATATTATGCTACAAAGAAACACACATCAGGAGCATAACATGAATTTTCAAGAATTTATTGAGCAATAAAAACAATTATTTTTATGAAAAAGAGCATGCAAAATAAATGTCTGGAATTGCAATACTGAAATGTAATTATTTATTGTTCTTGCATTAAAATATAATAATAAATAAGACCGAGGTGAAAATGCAAATTACCACAACACGTGCAGCTCTGGAGGCGGGGGTCTTTTTGCAATATTCGAAATTTTCAGAGGTATAGATGAAATTTTCCCTTTTTTTATTTTTATACCCGCCCCTAGGGTTCTGTTCATTGCCTCTCTTCTTCAAGACCAAAAGGGGCGCCGTCCCCTTTCTCTTTCTCTCCCCAGGAACACAGCAACGCATTGGCCTGGTGAATGGCGGTCGCCGACCGACTCGCGGCGGAGGTGCGACTATTCCGCGTTGAGCTGCGGCACGGGCAGAGATAAGCGGAGGAGGAGCGTGGCTGTTGGCGTGCAGCTGACCGCACGCCTGCGCAAGGGGGTACGCAAGGTCGGGGAGCGCCACTGGTCGGTAGAGGCGGCTGGAGGATCTGGCTGGCTCGCAGCGGTTAGCAGTCGGCTGAGGGGCTCTACCCAGTTGGTGGCGGGTATGCACGCGGTCGGTGATCGCGTAGCAGGGGTGCTGAACGACGGTTGGAGTTCCGCCAGGAGGTGGGTGCAGCTCCAGATGGAGGGGCTCCGCCCAGATGGTGGCGGGCACACATGCAGGCAACGAGGAAGCCTGTGGTCGACGCATGCCCTGCTCCAGACAGTTGTGGTGCTCGTTATGGTAATGCACGGCTGAGGAATCCGACAGGCTGGGTCTAGTGGTTGATGATGGGCGGAGAGCGCCACCTGCCGATTTTTTTTTGTAAGCTGAAACATAGAAAAAAAACCTTTTTATTTTTTATTTTCAAAACATAATTTGTAGAGATATTTTTTATATATATTTTTATTTTTATTATTTTTTTGTAAATTCCTGCGAAACAAATGTTAGAAAGAAGAACTATATATTTTTTATATTTTTGAAATAGGAGAGGACTCAAGCACAATGCACAATCTTTGCTTATTTAAATAATAAAAAATTGAAAAGATGTGAATGGGATCCGACGAAATGGAAGAATCGAATCCGGTTCTCTAGCCATCGTCCGTGGCCGGAGTTGAGAGATCGTGGGGGATAGAACGTAAACGTGGAGAGATCGAGAAATTGAGATGATAAATCAAATCGGGCGAATCATATCGTGATGATGGATTCTAAGATCTAGACAAAAAATAGCAATGAAATTAAAGGCGAAAAATTAAACTAAGATTAACCTAGATGAAAAACAAGAAAAAATAATGGATCTCACCTTAGGAGCGGACGAATGTCATAATCACCTTGACGAGTGTCGTCTCGCTGTCACCGGACAGCTCGGAGGCTGAGCGCCCTTCTTCTACAAGATGGCTCTCGGAAAAACTAGGCTCCTCTCCAAAAGATTGATCAAGAGGAAATGAGGGAGGAAGAACTCAATAAAAAGGAGAAAAAAATTGAAAAGTAAATAATTACAAATAAGGAATGTGTTTAGTGGTTAATTAAATTAATTAATTTATTAATTAAAAACACAATTTATAATTAAATAAAATAATTAAATTAATTAATTTACAAATACTATATAGCCACCTTAATAGTGGTTATTTAAGGTATAAAATCAAATCTTATATACATGGTAGGGTTTCAAATTAAATAATGAAATAAATAAATTAAATTTTCATAATTATATTAATTTAATTAATTAATGGTAGATATTGATTTTTTGGTGATTTTTATATAAGGAAATTAGTTATATACAAGTAATATACACATATAGTACATTATACACATATACAAATATGTAAGTTATTATTAATTACTTTTTTTAAACTTTATTTTTTTATTTTTATTTAGAAAATTATTTTATTTGAGGTCAATTTATGGAAAAAAAAATAGTGTAAGTTTTATACAAGTATACACAAAATACATGAGAAGTATTTACAACACACATTTTTTTGGATTTTTTATTAAGGACGCTATCTCCCCCTACTTTATTCCTGATCGATCAGGTCAAGTCTTGACCTTCTCTCGGGGTTCGGGTCAGCATGTATTTATTACATATATGCAATCTTTTTTTTTCTTTTTTTCTTTATTTATTTATTTGTTTTATGTTAAAATAATAATTAGTATACAATATTTACACATAGATGCAAGTTAGTAAGATTATGGAGTTAGTATTAAATACAGGTGTTTTATAAGGGATTTTAAGCTAAAACAAATGAATAAAGATGATGAAATGTAGATTCATCATCCCTCCATGCTTTACCTTTGCTAATCTCTTAGCAAACACTTATTTGAAAGAATAAGTGAATAAAAGAAAAAGAAAAGAAAAATAAAGAAATTAGGACAATATCTTCATAAAATTGTTGTATAGAGCTCTGTCAGACCTTTGGATTATTAGTGTGGCGGAACCTTAATGGAAATGGATTTAAAACCTAACAACCTCTAAGTTCCACATGACTCTTATTCAGGTCTCCTCAACAGTCAGGCCAGAACAAGTCTACATACACAAATTCTTATGACTATGAATCTTTACTTGTACGATGTAAGTGAAATATAGCTCCCCATCTCAAAAGTAGCAAAGAAACAACCTCTCTCAACAGGTAACTCTAGTCCCCCGATCTAGCAACTCTTTCCTCGAGGAGCGGGGATATTCTCTTCTAAGTTCAAGTACTACCAGCTCAAGAAGAGGAGATGGAGAAAAGAATGGACGATAACCAGTGTAGCTACCTATCCTTCGATGCATGACCAATGTAGCCAAGTCATCCAGCTAAAAGCTTACAAAAATTTGACTTTGAACTCTTATTCTTTTTTTCCACTTGTATATACACTCGGGCATGCATTTTACTTTTCAATCAGGCCTGTCCACCTTTGGAGATTCTTCATTTTTTTCTTTTTTTCTTTTTTTTGAAAATATATACAAGAGTGCAGCATGTACATAAGGAGTTTTTCTTCTTGAGCTAGTAGACTATCCCTCTTTTGAAGCATTATTGCAACCCCACAATATCATGTCTTTAGACCTCAATGCTACTAGATCAGGTTGAGATGCACAACCCTCCCTAGAGGAAAATAAGAGGTTCCGCCTAGAAGTAATACCTCGTATGCTACTCCAAACCAAAAGATTCTGCCTCCTCACTACCTCCTCCATGAAGAGCTACGTGTAGAGTTCTTATCCAAGATAAGCTACGATATGAAAGAATCATGCGTGTGTTGTTAAATGTTCTACTAGACTAATAAAGATGACATGTGAACATAGTCTTATGGACTAAAGAATTAAGTCTCTAGGACCTGAAAAGTCTTAACTCCATTTCTTATAAGGTTCCTCTAAAATTAAGTGGATTAAGGTCCAACTAAGCTCCATGCTTCAACGTTATTCCAGACTTAGTTTAAATGTCAATACTTTCCTGAAAAATGCACATGCAAATGCAAGAAGAAAACAATTTTTTAAAATAATTTTCTAATTTTGATCTTTTTATGATTTTTGGAAAAAATTATGCACATACAAAAAGATTTTTTTAAAGGAAAAATGGTTAGTAAAATATATACACATATATATAAGGTTATATATATTGTTTTATTTTGTGTTTTTTTATACACACGTGAATTTTATGAATTTATATACATATCCCCAAAATAAGTATATCAAAAGTACGAGTTATGTCTAAAGTATATATACAATTATACGACACTCCCTATACTTAGCTCGAACTATGTCCTCATAGTGATCAGAGAGCGGCAAAGGAAGACATAACTCGTGCTAAGTATAGAATAGTGAAAAGACTCTTATGCTATAATGACTCGAAGAGAAGATGAAAAGAGTAGAAGTCGGTGATCCTCCCTATACTTAAGATCAAGTAATCCTAAGTATAGAAGACTGTACAAAAGTGAAAAATCGATGAAGAGAAGGTACAGACTCCAGGGCTCGACTTGTCCCCCTATACTTAGGGTAGAATAGCCCTAAGTATAGAATATAAACAAGTTGGGGGATAATCGAGAGAATAGAAGAATAAAAACACAAAAGAGACGATATGAACAACATCACCCCATATACTTAGGGTAGAGTATCCCTAAGTATAGGCAACAACAGGAGTGATGATAAGACGAATATGAACAACACAAATCATTTATCCCCCTTATACTTACGATAATGCACATCCTAAGTATAGCATATATACATACACGGAAAATGGATGAATGATAAAATAGGAGAAGAAAGAATGAAACGAAAGGATATACAAAAGGTTGTCAGCTCATGTATCAGACGTAGAAGATGGAATCAAAAGATCATCGTCAAATACCACAGATACAGAATCAATGGCAGATAGGAATGTATCATGATCTAAATATGTCTTCAGCAACTGTCCGTTCACAACAAATGGCTGTGTGTCAGATGACAACCTAAATATGACAATACTCCCATTTTCATGCACAACTCTCACAATGAACGGTCATGACCATTTGCTTTTCAATTTTCCTGGAAACAACTTCAACTTAGCATCAAATAACCAAACTTTTTGATTAGGAGAGAAAGTCTTCCTTTGAATGTGTTTATCATGCCATCGTTTGACTTTCTCCTTATACATGAGTGAGTTATCATATGCAAAGTTTTGGAATTCCAGTAATCTATTCAAATCCAACTTCCTGTTCTTTCCTGCCTTCTCATAATCAAGATTGTATACATGGAGTGCCCATAAAGATTTGTGAATTAATTCCACTGGCATGTGGCAAGGCTTTCCATACACCAATCTGTAGGAGACATACTCAAAGGAGACTTTTACGCCATCCGATAAGCCCATAGAACCAAATCAAGCATATGGGACCGGTTCTTCCTATCTGGTCGTACAACTTTTTGCAATATCATCTTGATCTCTTTATTTGAAATTTCTGCCAAGCTATTAGTCTGAGGGTGGTAAAGAGACACAACTCTGTACTCAATGGCGTACTCCTTCACAAGCTTCTTTACTTATCTATTAATGAATGGCTTCTCCCATCTGAAATCAGTATTTTGGGAATCCCAAACCGTGCAATAATGTGGTCCTTGAGAAAAGAACACATTGTATGACTATCTGTGGCTCGAGTGGGGATAGCCTCCACCCATCGACTAACATAATCCACTGCGAGCGGGATGTACTGAAATCCTTGACTGACAAGAAATGGGCCCATGAAGTCTATGCCCCAAGCATAAAAAACATCAGAAATCTGTATGTATCTTAGGGGCATGGTATCTTTGGAACCAACGGTTCCTCCCATTTTTTGACAGTCGGTACAACCTCGAACATATTCTATAGCATCCTTAAACAATGTGGGATACCATAGGCCACTCTGTAAAACCTTTGCTGCCGTGCGTTTCCCCGAATGGTTCCCACCAGATTCTAGTTTGTGATAGTGCTCAAGTACACTGGTGTGTTTCTCCTGAGGAATGCATCTTCTCCAGATACAATCTGCATCCTCGCGAAATAGGTACGGATCCTCCCATTGGTAATAATGAATCGCTGACAAAAATCTGCCTACCTTGTACTTCGGCAAATCTTGTGGAACTTTCTTGGAGATAAGATAGTTCACAATATCAACATACCATGGGAGTGAGTCCATAGACAAAATGACCTCATCTGGAAAGGTTTCAGAAATAGGGATTATGTTCTGCTTAGAGGTCTCTACATCTGTGATACGGGAAAGGTGATCTGCCACAACATTTTTCACTCTAGGTTTATCTCGAATCTCTAAATCAAATTCTTGGAGAAGAAGGATCCATCTGATAAGCTGTGTTTTGGCATCCTTCTTTGCCTGCAAGTATTGTATGACAGTGTGATCTGTGTATACAATAACATGTGAACCGATGAGGTAAGATCTGAATTTCTCTAACCCAAACACAACTGCTAACATCTCCTTCTCTGTAACTGTATAATTTCGATGTGCTTCATCCAGAGACTTGCTAGCATAGTATATAACAAATGTTATCCCATCCCTTATCTGTCCTAAAATAGCTCCAACTACGAAATCCGAGGCATCCGTCATGATCTCAAAAGGAAGAGACCAATCAGATGGTTGTAAGACAGGAGCACTAGCAACCATATGTTTCATCTGATTGAATGCAAGGAGGACTTTCTCATCGATAACAAATTCAGTCTCCTTACATAAAAGACCAGTCAAAGGTTTGGTGATCTTGCTGAAGTCCTTTATGAATCGCTTATAGATCTACGTGTCCCAGAAATGACCTCAACTGCTTCAAATTTTGTGATGTCTCTAACTTGGAAAACACATCAATCTTACCCGGGTCAACCTCCATACCATGTTTGGATATGAGATGGCCCAATATAATCCCATTGGTCACCATAAAGTGACTCTTCTCCCACAAGAGCACTAGGTTTACTCACAGCAACGTTGAAGAACTCGATCTAAATGAGCAAGACATGTGTCAAAACTATCCCTGTAGATCAAGAAATCATCCATGAATACCTCAAGGTAACTACCCACCATGTCAGTAAAAACGGCCAACATACACCTTTGGAATGTAGCGGGGGTGTAACACAATCCAAAGGGCATCCGTTTAAAGGCGTAGGTGCCAAACGGACAAGTCAAAGTAGTTTTCTCCTGATCCTCAGGAGCGATAGCAACTTGGTTGTATCCCGAGTACCCATCCAAGAAGCAAAAGAACTCTTTCCCTGCCAACCTCTCAATAACCTGATCAATAAAGGGCAGCAGAAAGTGATCCTTTTTGGTAGCTGAGTTCAGACGTCGGTAATCTACACAGACATGCCATGAAGTAGGTACCCGGGTCGGAATTTCCTCACCAAGGTCATTCTTCATGATAGTATTCCTGAATTTCTTCGGGACCACATGTAAAGGGCTGACTCACTTGGAATCAGAAATGGGATATATAAAGGCAACATCACACAATTTTCTGATCTCCTTCATGACAACCCCCCTTAGATTTGGATTTAGATGGCACTGATATTCACTGGAGGGTTTACAATCATACTCTAGGTAGATATGATGCGAGTAAAAAGCTGGATTAATCCCATGAAGATCCGAGATATTCCATCCTATGGCCTTGCAGTTTCTCTCAAGAACCTCTAGCACATGAGGTTCTTATTCAGCGGTCAACTGCGAGCAGAGGATGACCAGAAACATTTGGGGGGAACCCGCAAAGAAGGCATATTTCAACATTTATGCTAAAACCTTGAGCTTAGTGGGGTCTGAATTGGCTCTATGATGAGCCGGAATCCGTACGGTCGAGATGGATAAAATAATATGCTAAAGTTGTTGTTCTCAACCGCGCGATTCGGTTAACGAGAAAAAAATATTTTAACCACTTAGGAGAAGATCAATCAATAACAATGTAAGCGGCTTTCGCTACTCTTTTTTACTTGGTATAGCGACCAGGGTCGAACACAAGGAGCACGTTTGAAAAACTAAGTGGACAAATTTCAGAGTTGAATTTTTAGTGGTTTTTGACTTTTTATGTTTTTTTAATTTTTAAAACAAGGCACAAAGAATAAAAGCACACGTGAATCACACTATTTTTGTATTTTTCAAAAGGTTCAAAGTACTCAGAAAATTAAAAAGAAAATGTTTTTGGGTTTTAAATATTTTAAAATATTTTTGGTAATTTTTTCGCAATTTTCTAATGTTTTTGTAATTTTCTGAAAATGAAACAGTGGAAAATAAACAAAAAGTGCACAACCAGGGGTATTTTACAACTTAAAAATATTTAAATGCTAAAAATCCGGAAATTTATTTTTAATAGAAACTACAAGACAATATCTACAATCAGAAACTGAAATTACTATTTTTGGATTTTTCTAGAATTTTCTACAATTGTTGTAAGATTTTTCATTTTTCATACTTTTTTGGGTTTTTATTAGTGGGAAATACACAAAAATTGGTCAGAAAATAAAAGAGATTAAAATGCACCTACGTAATTTTTTTTGGAATTTGTAGCCAATTTTTCTATTTTTTTTGAATTTTGTAATTTCGGGTAGAGAAAAATAGACTGTTTTTGAATTTTTAAATATAATAAATGACAATAAAAAACTATGAAAAATTTATACAATGATAAAGACTATAGCAGGAGTATGCACAATTTTTTTGAAAATTTTTCGAATAAGAAAAATATTTATTTCATTCAAACAAACATGCGAAGTTATTGTCTGGAAGCATAGGGACCAAAATGTAAATATTTAAAGTTTTGACACAAAATAATAGCAGAAATAAAAGGTGGGAAGGAGCTTGCAATTTACCCAAGAAAAGCGTGCCCAGCACATGTCTCATGGAGCTCAGGGGTGTGACTGCAATTTCGAAAACTTCCAGGAACGTTTATGTAAAGTTCCCAATTTTATAATAAAGATCCAAACCCTAGGGGCCTTTGTTTCTTGTATCCAAAGAGGAGGAACCAAAGCTGCCGCCGTCTCCTCCTTCATATCGGCGGGAGTTCGGTCGGAGGCCGCGCGGGACGCCCACACGGCAGGCGGGGGTCGCATCACGGAAAGGCAGCAAGAGGAGGGCAGCTTCGGCTATAGCGGGGGAGACGCGGCCAGCGCCGCTGGGCGGAGCGGATGGGAGCGCGGGGCAGGAGCACGGACGGAGGATAGCCGCGCGGGGCGCGGGGCGCTGGGGGAACCTGGAGGCGGGCCGCGAGGGGAGCGGCGAAAGGGGAGCCGAGGCGGGGACGACCGCTAGAGGGAGCAGCCTGGGGGCCGCTGGAGGTCGCCGAGCAGCGGGTAGCACTGCCGGGTGGTGCGGTGGAAGCGGACCACCGCGCGGGGCAGTGGTAGGACAGTTGGGGCCGCTGGGTTGCGGCTTCACAGCAGAGGTGCGACGCCTGGAGGTCGGCGACGGTCTCAGCGATCTGCGAAGGTGGGGGCGAGGTCACCCAGGAGGTGGCTGCCGTGGAGGCGCGGGCTGGTGTAGGAGCTCGAGGGTGTACAGGTGGGGGCAGCGCTGAACCGCTGGAGGGGTGACGCGGGGCGGCGGTGCGGGCCGCCTTTGGGATGAAGGGCGGCGCCGCCCGTGAAGAAGAACCCGCATTTATTTTTTGTTTATTTTTTTTGTTTTTATTGTAAACAGATATAATAAAATAAAGTTTTTTTTATTTTTTAACAGATAAACAAGAGCTGTAAAAGAATTTTTATATATTTTTTTATTCTTCCTGCAAAACAAAATGTTAGAAAGAAACCTATAATAATTTTTTGATATTTTTTTATCCTGCAAAAACAAAGATTAGAGATAAAAAAAGGTAAAAATATTTTTTTTGTATTTTCCTGCAAAAATAGATGTGAGATAAACAAGAAAAATGATTTTATGTTTTTCTTTATTTATACACATAAATGGGAGAGTGTGAATGTATCGGATACCGACGAAGTGGAAGATAGAGATCTGTATCTCCGACCACCGTGCGTGGTCGGAGGTGATAGGTGAGGAAGAACGTGAATATGAGAGGGGTCAGAAAATGAGATGGCAAATCGGTGTCGGACGTGGATTAAATCGTGAGGGAATTTTTGTGACTTTTAATCTAAAAACTAATCACTACTCCTACGCAAAAATCTAAGCCTTCGATTTACCTAGGAAAAGACAAGAAAAAATTGGATCTCACTTCAGGGTTCGGACATGCCATGATGGCCTCAATGAGGATCGAAACGCTGTCATCGGACGGCTTGGAGGCTAGGCACCCTTCTGCAACAAGACGACGCTCGGAGATCAGGCTCCTCTCCGCCAAAGATCGATCAAGTGTGAATGAGGGAGGAAGGAGCCAATAAGAAGAGAAGAGAAACAAAAGAGGAAGGTATGTACAAATGGGGAAAGTAATTAGTGGTTATTTTAATAAATAAAATAATTAAATAAATAAATTAAATAAATAAAAACGAAATTCAAATTAAATAAAATAATTAAAATAATTAATTTATAAAAATTAATTAGCCACCTTAATGGTGGCTATTAAAGGTATAAAATCAAATCTTATATGCATGGAAGGTTATTAAATCAAATAAATGAATTAAATAATTAAATATAAATATAAAATTCGTAATTACATTAAATTAATTAATTAAAGTTAGAGAATTAATTTTTTTGGTGGATTTTATAAAAGGAAGTTAATTGTATACACATATTATACACATATAATACAATGTACATAGGTACAAATAAGGAAATAATTTTTATAAAAGATTTTTTTAATTTTTGTTTTTTTTATATTTTTGTTTTTATTAAAAGCAATATTTATAAATATATACATTATGTGCAAAAATAAATATAAATAAAATATATACAACAAGTATATGGGAAAATTGCATAAAACACCCCAGAAAATTGACTTTTAATCGTAACTCTAAAAATTATGAAATCACGGCCATTTGAAAGATAATTTAATTTAGAGTATGATGGAAGTGAGTTTGGTTCAATTTGAGCTCGTATGGAGCCGAAATTGGTGTTTCAATTGTCACATTGCGGCTTTTTCTGGGTGCAATTATTTGCAATATATACAATATTCTATTTTACAAAGATTTTTATTATTTACAACACATTTTTATTTACAACTTTTATTTACAAAAGTAATTAGTTTGAGGTCAAATTATGTACAAATAAAATACGGTAAGTTTTGTACAAGAATACAGGAAAAATATTTACAAAATATTTTTGGTTTTTCTGACAAAAGACCCTATCTCCCCCTACTTTATTCCTGGTCAATCAGGTCAAGTCTTGACCTTCTCTCGGGGTTTGGGTCAGTCTGTATTTATTGCATAAATACATCCTTTTCTTTTTCTTTTCTTCTTTATTCTTTTATTTATGTACAAAAAGTGTTAAAAATACAATTTTAGCATATGCTTGCAAAATGGTAATTTGATAGAATTAATGGTATTTACATGTATTTGACTAAGGGAAAGAGGCTAAAATAAAAGAATAAAGGCGATGAATCGTGGATTCAATATTCCCCTATACTTTACCTTTGCTAGTCCCTTAGCAAACACTTATTTGGAAAATAAGTGAAAACAAAAATAAAGAAAAGAAAAAGGAAAGAAGTTAGAATAATATTGACTTTTAAACTTATCTTCATAAAAATGTAGTCTGGAGCTCTGACGGACCTTTGGATTATTAGTGTGTCGAAACCTTAATGGGAAATGGATTTAAAACCTAACAGCCTCTAAGTTCCACAAGACTCCTATTCAGGTCTCCTCAACAGTCAGATCAGAACAAGTCTACATACACAAACTCTTATGACTATAAATCTTTTCTTGTACGTGTAAGTGTAATATAGATCCTCATCTCAAAAGTAGCAAAGAAACAGCCTCTCTCAACAAGGTAACTCTAATCTCCCGGTCTGACAACTCTTTCCTCGAGGAGCGGGGATATTTCCTTCTAAGTTCAAGTACAAGCAGCTCAAGAAGAGGGGATGGAGAAGAGAATGGACGGTAACCAGTGTACTTACCTATCCTTGGATGCATGACCAGTGTAGCCATGTCACCTACTGCAAGCTCACAAATATTTGACTTTGAAGCTCTTATTCTTTTTTTTACTTGTATATACACTCCGGCATGCATTTTATTTTTCTATCAGGCCTGTCCGCTTTTGGAGATTTTGCATTTTTTTTCTTTTTTTCTTATTTTTTTGACAATATATATAAGGTGCAGCATGTACATAAGGATTTTTCCTCTTGAGCCAGTAGACTATCCCTCTTTTGAAGCATTATTGCAACCCCACAACATCCTGTCTTTAGACCTCAACATCACCAAACCAGGTTGAGACGCACTTCCCTCCCTAGAGGAGGACGATAGGTTCCGCCTAGATGTACTACCCTCGTATGCTACCCCAAGCCAAAAGATTATGCCCCCTCACCACCTCATCCATGAAGAGCTACATGTAAAGTGCATTGTCCAAGGTAAGCCACGGTCTGAAAGAATCATGCGTGTGTTGTTAAATATTCTACTTAGACTAATCAAGATGACATGTGAACATAGTCTTATGGACTCAAAGAATTAAGTCACTCGGACCTGAAAAGTCTTAACTCCAAATCTTATAAGGTTCCTCTGAAATTAAGTGGATTAAGGTCCAACTAAGCTCCATTCTTCAAATTTATTTCAGACTTAGTTTAAATATCAAAATCATCCTGAAAAATGCTCATGCAAATGAAAATGCAAGAAAGTATGTACATGCAAGGAAAAGAAAACAAAATCTTTTGTGAAACAATTTTCAAAATTTTGAAATTTTTATGGATTTTTGAAAAATGATGCACATGCAAAAGGTTTTTTTTCATGCAAATAGTTAGTAATACATACAAATATATACAAGATTTTTTTGGGATCAGATTCATATTTACACAAGAGTGAGTTGATTATTTTACAAGAATAAAATGAAAGGAATTACAACTTGAGTAATTTATACAAGTATATACAGAGTTGTTTTTTTTTAATTTTTATTTTACTCATTTTTTTAATTTTGTGATGCATATATTCCTCAAATTTATTTGAAAATAATTTTACAAAGAATTTTGAAAACTATAGTCCAAAATAATTTTTCACACAATTTTACAAACATTTACACACATTTGAAAACTATTTTGCAAACATTTTTCAAACAGTTTATATAGATTTTCAAAATAATTTTTCAACCATTTTTCAAAACAATTGCAAATAGTTTTTATAAAATAGTTTTATTTCACACAAAAAGAAAAATTTTTACAAACCACAATATATTTACAAAGGTTGAAAATATTTTTCAAACATTTTTCAAATAGTTTTCAAAAGATTTTTCAAATAGATTTTCAAACTACTTTCAAAATATTTTTCAAAGCATTTTAATAGGATTTATTAATCAGTATATACAAAAAGAATTTTGAGGAAATATCTGCATTTTTATTAGTTAGTTTTTTTTACAAGTTTCTTTGAGTATTTACACAGTATTTTAGCCGTATTAAAAAAATATGAAAGTACGAGTTATGGCTAAAGTATATATACAATATATATGACACCCCCTATACTTAGCTCAAACTATGTCCTCATAGTGATGAAAGAGCTGAAAAGAAAGACATAACTCGTGCTTTGTATAGAAAAGTGAAAAGAATAGTATACTACAACGACGAATAAAAGAATAAAATCAATAGGAGTCGGTGATCCCCCTATACTTAGGATCAAGTAATCCTAAATATAGCAGACTGTACACAAAGGGAAAACCGAGGAGTATAATGTACAGAGTCTACCTCCCCTATACTTAGGGTAAAATATCCCTAAGTATAGGCAGCAAAATAGAGGTAAAAAGAAAAAAAAGAATAATCACAAGTCTAACGCCCCCCCTATACTTTGGGTAAATTACACCCTAAGTATGGAATGATCATGAGATGGAGATGGGGTGTAAGACAGAAAGAATGTATGATATGGACAGATGGTCTATACAGATGTGAGTCGATCAATGTTGAGGTGCCTCTCAACAAGCACTAGAGTTTACGCCCCTAGCTGGGTGCAAATGTTAGGACAACGCCGTATCAAGGTTCATGACGACATCTGTAATGCAAATACCGTACTGTCGTTGCAGTCTCGGTGGGAGAACAACAACGAGGTCAACATAGTAAATGATAACACCCAGATAAACAATCAGGCGGGTGTTTGCTACCAGGTAAAGATATGGGCAGATGAAGTCGGACTCCGATAGCACAAAAGAAATCGTCGGCTCAAGATCTGTATGGAGTGAAAGGGCAGAGCCGAAGAAGTCGAACGTGGAGAAGGAAGGATCTAGCAGGGAATCCTCCACGTTAATCACCGTCTCGAATAGATATGGAAGATCAAGATCAGGAGACTCAATATAAAGGATGATATCCGATGTATATAATGTAGACAAATCAGTAAAATCATCGAATACCTCAAAGATCGGATCATCCTTCCGAGGGTCGTCGAGGAGAGAAACCTCAAACTCATTATCACAAATATCAGAAGACCCGGTCTCGTGATCCAACAGATCGAATGCACTCTCAGAAAGTGAGACCGAGTACACATGGTCCATGGCATCCTCCCGCAGATAACCCTCGGGGCGTAATGCCGAATCATCAGGAAATTGGGGATCAATGCTGTCGAAAATTAGGTCCTCCAAAAATATATTGACCTAATCAAATGGGAGGACACAAGGCTCAAATACAGGACTATCAAGGTCTGTCAAATCCAAAATCGGTCCCTCATCAAGCTTGCTTTGCTGAGATGGATCAGAATGTATCTCTGAGACTGAGAAGATCTCCTGAAGAAAAGACATGGAATCTATTGGGCATGGATATTGGAAAGATTCAGAGGATGTCTGAGATGTGGGTTCCTCCTCTATCTCTTGGGATCCTAGCAGATCTAGAATCGAAGAATCTTCTACATGAAAGAGCGGGACTGGCTCAAAATGTGACTGTAAATCCATTTGGTCCTCAACCAATGTCCGGCTCTGGGAACTCACAACAGTAGGCAACACATCCATCATATGAAAAGTATCAGCATCCATATCCTTTGATTGGTGTGTGATGTCTGAATCAGAATGGTGTGTCACACACTCAACTGTTGTCATCTCCCCCTCATGTGTTGTCCCGAATAAATCATCTCGTATATATGAAAGATCAGAAAGTGTATCCAAGATGGTCTCAACTAAATCCAGGTCGGGACAGTGGTGTGAACCACCACATGAGGTAATGACATATGCAATCTGCTCTGCGGTCCTCCCCCTCATGGCGATATGGATAAGGTCAGTCATTGAAAATCCATGATCAGGAAATCGCATCAAAAGTTCTCGTAACATCAACTATGAATCTATCAATGGCTTCTGGGGGTTAACTGAAAAATCAAGAATACACGACCGCATCATCTCTGCTCTACGATGGGGGTAAAATTTCTGCAAAAACAACAATCGTAAATCTCCCCACGTAGTAATCTTCCTTCCCAATCGTCCGTGCCAACTCTTGGCTCTACTCCGAAGTGTAAATGGGAAGGTGATCAACATCATGTCCTCAAAAGTTATATCTGAATATGATCGTGATCTACAAATATCCTCAAACTCTTCGATATGTAAATACGGTTCCTCATGCACATCCCCTAAAAACTTGGGCAGTAGATCAATTAACTCTAAATCCAGAACGAATGGTCTCAAAGTAGAAGCGGAGTGTGCTTCTTGATCTATGCTCTCATCCCTTATCCTAGGATAGAATTCATCTAAAGCTCGCAACTGCACCATATGATCGCCTATGGGATGTACTTGTATCTCAGCAAGGTGAACACCCGTGTGTCGTGTTTGGTCAATCTGGTCTCGTCGGGCTTCACTCACAGCATGTCCCAAATGGGAGGGTGGGTAGGGAGAAGATGGGAAATCAGACGGAGTTCCGACCTCCCAAGAGAGTGGGCGGGCATGGTGGGTATGAAATGTAAAAGCTGCAAAATCCGGCTGGAATGGAATGCGACCCATCATGAAGAGAGGGAAATGAAGGGTGGGAGGGTGGGAGAGTAGAAAGAGAGATAGAAGGTGGGAAATAAGAGAGAGGGTGAGAGATGGTGGGAGAGAGAGATAGAAGGGAGGGAGGAAAGGTGGCTGCTAATGATTCAGGAAGATGATTGTAACCGACTCACACCAAAGACATACAAAACACAAAGCAAACCCCCAGTTCACCAACTCAACACAAATCTGACCGTGAGATTCGGTCTTTATCTTTTCAATTTTAAGAGTTAGGTGATAAGACAAAGTTGTACAAACACTTAGGAGGCTTAATGGGATTTGGGCACTAGTCCTTAGTGTGTATATGAGCAACTAAAAACGCAAACAATGAGGGGATTGCTCTCCCAAAACAATGAAGTGATCAATTACGTTTAATTTTAAAGGTTAAATTCAATTAGCATTCCCAATTTTTTTATTTTTGATTTTCTATTTTTTGGATTTTTTTCAAAAAATAACGGCTAACGAATTTTCCAATTTCCTCTTTGATTAATTTGAGTCAAAAACAGGGGGAGGAAGTCGAAAAAGCCAATGCACGGTCAAAAACGATGATGCATGCAGAGATAGAAAAATGCGCACCTTACTCCAGCACTCTACATGCAATATGATCCGTGCATAAATTAAATACAAAATGTAAACTAACTATATGATGCACGTGGAAATCGGCCTTAGACGAGCAACTTCTATTGATCGTGAAGACCTTTTTACTTCTTATTTTTTGCAAGGTCCAAACATTCTATAGGAACAGATAAGCAATTAGGAGTTGGGCCTTAAAATATTACGTCACAATCAACCAGAAAATCCCACGTCTAGGGGCTAAAACCACGAAAATCAAATAGCAAGTTATGGCGGTGAAATAAAAAAAACACAAAAAACAGCAGTGAGGTCCCCCAAGTGCCGGCACTTGGCGAAACAGACCCCGAAAAAATAGTCCAAGTATACAGTTCAAGAGTCCTAAATTATTACAAAATTTTTTTATTCTCTCAAATAAAATGACGATCTTCTTCTCCTCCCTGCTCTTCCTGTTGTGCAGGTCTTCTAAAAATATACTCCAAGTCATCCAAGCAGTACCTCACACAAAAATCAAAGAGAGAAGGTCAGAAAATAATTATTATATAGAGAGACAAAAATAGAAAAATGACTACAAAGCTGTGCTCCCCGGCAACGATGCCATTCTGATGAGCCGGAATCCGTACGGTCGAGATAGATAAAATAATATGCCAAAGTCGTTGTTCTCAACCGCGCAATTCGGTCAACGAGAAAAAATATTTTAACCACTTAAGAGAAGATCAATCAATAAAATGTAAGTGGCTTTCGCTATTCTTTTTTACCTGGTATAGCGACCAGGGTCGGACACAAGGAGCACGTTTGAAAAACTAAGTAGTCAAACTTCAGAGTTGAATTTTTAGTGGTTTTTGACTTTTTAATTTTTTTAATTTTTAAAATAAGGCACAAAGAATAAAAACACACGCAAATCACACTATTTTTGTATTTTTCAAAAGGGTAAAAAATACTCAGAAAATTAAAAAGAAAATGTTTTGGGTTTTAAATACATTAAAATATTTTTGGTATTTTTTTCGCAATTTTCTGATGTTTTTGTAATTTTCTAAAAATGAAACAGTGGAAAATAAACAAAAAGTACACAACCAGGGGTATTTTACAACTTAAAAATATTTAAATGCTCAAAATCCATGAAATTTATATTTAATAGAAACTACAAGACAATATCTACAATTAAAAACTGAAATTACTATTTTTGGATTTTTCTAGAATTTTCTACATTTTTTGTAAGATTTTTCATTTTAACACTTTTTTGAGTTTTTATTAATGGGAAATGCACAAAAATTGGTCAGAAAATAAAAGAGATTAAAATGCATCTACAGAAATTTTTTTTGGAATTTTTAGCCAATTTTTCTATTTTTTATGAATTCTGTAATTTCGGGCAGAGAAAAATAGACTATTTTTGAATTTTAAAATATAACAAATGACAATAAAAAACTATAAAAAATTTATACAATGATAAAGACTATAGCAGGAGTATGCACAATTTTTTGAAAATTTTTCGAATAAGAAAAACATTTATTTCATTCAAACAAACATGCGAAGTTATTGTCTGGAAGCATAGGGACCAAAATGTAAATATTTAAAGTTTTGACACAAAATAATAGCAGAAATAAAAGGCGGGAAGGAGATTGCAATTTACCCACGAAAAGCGTGCCCAGCACATGTCTTATGGAGCTCAGGGGTGTGACTGCAATTTCGAAAACTTCCAAGAACGTTTATGTAAATTTTCTAATTTTATAATAAAGATCCAAACCCTAGGGGCCTTCGTTTCTTGTATACAAAGAGGAGGAACCAAAGCCGCCGCCGTCTCCTCCTTCAGATCGGCGAGAGTTCGGTCGACGGCCGCGCGGGACACCCACACGGCAGGCGGGGGTCGCGGCGCGGAAAGGCAACAAGAGGAGGGCGGCAACGGTTGTAGCGGGGGAGGCGTGGCCAGCGCCGCTGGGCGGAGCGGATGGGAGCGCAGGGCAGCTGCGCGGACGGAGGATAGCCGCGCGGGGCGTGGCGCGCTGGGGGAACCTGGAGGCGGGCCGTGAGGGGAGCGGCGGAAGGGGAGCCGAAGCGGGGACGGCCGCTGGAGGGAGCGGCCTGGGGGCCGCTGGAGGTCGCCGAGCAGCGGGTAGCGCTGCTGGGCGGCGTGGTGGAAGCAGACCGCCGGGCGGGGCGGTGACAGGACAGCTGGGGCCGTTGGGTTGCGGCTTCACAGCAGAGGTGCGGCGTCTGGAGGTCGGCGACGGTCTCGGCGATCTGCGAAGGTGGGGGCGAGGTCGCCCAGGCGGCGGCTGCCGTGGAGGCGCGGGCTGGTGTAGGAGCTCGAGGGCGTACAGATGGGGGCGGCACTGAACTGCTGGAGGGGTGATGCGGGGTGACGGTGCGGGCTGCCTTTGGGCTGAAGGGTGGCGCCGCCCGTGAAGAAGAACCCGCATTTATTTTTTTATTTATTTATTTATTTTTTTGTTTTTATTGTAAACATATATAATAAGATAAAGTTTTTTTATTTTTTAACAGATAAACAAGAGCTGTAAAAGAATTTTTTTTATATATTTTTATTCTTCTTGCAAAACAAAATGTTATAAAGAAAACTATAATTATTTTTTGATATTTTTTATCCTGCAAAAACAAAGATTAGAGATAAAAAAGGTAAAAATATTTTTTGTATTTTCCTGCAAAAATAGATGTGAGATAAACAAGAAAAATGATTTTATGTTTTTCTTTATTTATACACATAAATGGGAGAGTGTGAATGTATCGGATACTGACGAAGTGGAAGATAGAGATCTGTATCTCCGACCACCGTGCGTGGTCGGAGGTGATAGGTTGTGTGAGGTAGAACGTGAATATGAGAGGGGTCAGAAAATGAGATGGCAAATCGGTGTCGGACGTGGATTAAATCGTGAGGGAACTTTTGTGATTTTTAATCTAAAAACTAATCACTACTCCTACACAAAAAATCTAAGCCTACGATTTACCTAGGAAAAGACAGGAAATAAATTGGATCTCACCTCGGGGTTCGGACATGCCATGATGGCCTCAACGAGGACCTAAACGCTGTCACCGGACGGCTCGGAGGCTAGGCACCCTTCTGCAACAAGACGACGCTCGGAGATCGAGCTCCTCTCCGTCAAAGATCGATCAAGTGTGAATGAGGGAAGAAGGAGCCAATAAAAAGAGAAGAAAAACAAAGGAGGAAGGTATGAACAAATGGGGAAAGTAATTAGTGGTTATTTTAATAAATAAAATAATTAAATAAATTAAATAAATAAATAAAAATGAAATTCGGAATTAAATAAAATAATTAAAATAATTAATTTATAAAAATTAATTAGCCACCTTAATGGTGGATATGAAAGGTATAAAATCAAATCTTATATACATGGAAGGTTATTAAATCAAATAAATGAATTAAATAATTAAATATATATATATAATTCGTAATTACATTAAATTAATTAATTAAAGTTAGAGAATTAATTTTTTTTGTGGCTTTTATAAGAGGAAGTTAATTGTATACACATATTATACACATATAATACAATGTACATAGGTACAAATAAGGAAAAAATTTTATAAAAGATTTTTTTAATTTTTAATTTTTTTTATAATTTTATTTTTAATAAAAAAAATATTTATTAATATATACATTATTTGCAAAAATAAATATAAATAAAATATATACAACAAGTATATGGGAAAATTACACTAAACACCCTAGAAAATCGACTTTTTAACCGTAACTCCAAAAATTATGAAATCATAGCCATTTGAAAGATAATTTAATTTACAGTATGATGGAAGTGAGTTTGGTACAATTTGAGCTCGTATGGAGCCGGAATTGGTGTTTCAATTGTCACATTGCGGCTTTTTCTGGGTGCGATTATTTGCAATATATACAATATTCTATTTTACAAAGATTTTTATTATTTACAATATATTTTTATTTACAATTTTTATTTACAAAAGTAATTAGTTTGAGGTCAAATTATGTACAAATAAAATACGGTAAGTTTTGTACAAAAATACAGGAAAAATATTTACAAAATATTTTTCGTTTTTCTGATAGAAGAGCATATCTCCCCCTACTTTATTCCTAGTCGATCAGGTCAAGTCTTGACCTTCTCTCGGGGTTTGGGTCAGTCTGTATTTATTGCACAAATACATCCTTTTCTTTTTCTTTTCTTTTTTATTCTTTTATTTATGTACAAAAAGTGTTAAAAATACAATTTTAGCGAATGTTTGCAAAATGGTAATTTGATGGAATTAGTGGTATTTACAGGTATTTGACTAAGGAAAAGAGGCTAAAATAAAAGAATAAAGGTGATGAATCGTGGATTCATCACTCTACTATAACCTCTGCTACTGTACTTGTAGACGGTATGTGATCTGGACTCTGTGGACTGTCCACCTTGGCAACTAACGGCTCAGCAAGTAAATCTCTGATAGATCTGCAATGAATGATTCTGCTTAGAAAGGAGGGGCTCATCAGGGTGTTCAACATTCTTATCAACTAATGGTTCATATATCTCTACAATAATCTCAGAAAGATGTCTCTCATCTGTGCATAACTCAGGAAATTCAACAAATGGCTCAGATATATGTACCTCAGAACTCTCAGAAGGGGGCATATCATCAGTAATCTCAGAAAAGTGTGTCAAAGGAATATCAAAAGTGTCTCTAAAAACTAAGATTGATCCTTAGAAATCAGCTCAAACTACCCATCAACAACTAGCTCAATTGGACCACCAAGGGAACTCATGTCGACTATGCTTTCCATAGAGTCCTTTTGGGAAAGGAACTCCAGGGTATCAATAAAATAAGTGAAAAGATCCATCTCTTGGAATTCAGCGAGAAAATCACAGTCATCTGGCTCTGATGTAGCTTTCTCTATCTCATCTGCTGTTTGTGGCAGTGATGGTCTAGGATCAGAAATTGTCTCAATTTTCAACTTGTCACTGCGAGAGTGAAAGATGATCTCTCCAATACCATAATCAACTGTTGCTTCGATCGTTCGGAGGAACGATTGATCTAGTATGATTGGGGTATGGAGTAATGGTACAGGTGTGTCCATATCCATCACAACAAAATCAACAGGGAATTTCATTCCATGTACCGTTACAATAACATCCTCTAAAATGCCTCTTGGCCTCTTAATCGATCTATCAACAGACTGAAGGATCATCCAGGTTGTTTTAAGAAGTCCTAATTGAAATTCAGTTAGTAAAGAGGAAGGCATGAGATCGATGGAAGAACCGCTATCAAGAAGAGTACGATCAAATTCCTGATCAAAAATATGACAACGGATGTGAGGTGCTCCATTGTCTTTCTTTTTAGGTGGGAGGGTACTAACGGCATGAACTGTGATCGTGGTCAAGATGTGTTTCTCTATTTCCTTTCGTCTGTACTGCCTTGGTTTACGCTTTTGTGTACATGCCTTTTTCATTCCCTTTTTTACTATAGGCATGTATTCCATGGCCTTAAGGAGTGGCATCTTTAAAAAGATGTTCTATAAGATCTCAACCACTCTAGGATCAAATAGTGTTGTTTTCATTTTTTAAATTTTCTAAGATTTGAGAGCAGAAGGAAATAGCACGGAATCAAAATAAACATTCAAACGTTCATTTCCATTATTCAAAATAGAATCCTCATGTACAAAAGGACAACCATAATAAGTCTGTACAATGTTGCCCAAACTAGGTGAAGGAAAAACAGAATCTAAACTAGAACGGAATGCTGCTGCTGGTGAAGAGGAAGAATCTGCGACTAGTATATTCTCCCTTGTTGATGGTTATCTACATCTGCCTAGTGAAGATGGTGGTAAAGGCGGTGAAACTCCAGACTTGGGTGTTGCTACACTGGACTCTCGATTACTGGTGAAGTGATGTGAAAATGATGCTCTCTCAGTGGTTCGATCTCCCTACCCGAACTGGTGCGCATGCGACTGCAATCTCCTACCGCTCCTGAGATGAATGGTGTCAGATAAACATGTAAATTCAAGGGCCATACCTGTATGGGTTGGGGGTGGGCTATTAGAAACATGCTCCTTGTGTCTGAAATTGTTGGGGTTGGCTTCGACCTGTGGTGGAATCAGTGTCTTGGTGGTGGTCAGGTCATCGATCCGCTAAGTCAGCTCATTCATGTTTTTCATTAGCAATGCAAGTTGGTCCAGTGTTGGGTTGACTGAAGGGGCCTCAGGGTGCTCAATGATCGGTTTTCGCTGAGACTGATAGTGCGGAGGCTGTTGGTAACCATATGTATTCTGATATTGAGGAGGAGGAGGAGGATATTGTCCATAATATGCAGTCTGCTATTGGTTGGGATGAGGAAAGTACATAGACTGTTGTTGTGGTTGGCCTTGTCTCCTGTTTTGGAATTGTGGTGGAGATTGATAGTGAGGTTGGAACAACTGGTGCCGGTACTGTTGTTGTCTCTCTCCCTGAAACTGGTAGGCGGGTCTCTGACCCTGCTGTGAACCCAGCTGGCCTTGTCCTGGCGGACGGGGCTGGTTTCACTCACGGTCGAACCAGATATCGTTCACCTCCTGAATGACAGGTGGAGGTGGAGACTGTTGCTCAGGAATGTAGGTTACTTCTTGCTGGTACGAAACTATCTGATATGAGTGTTGCTGGACCTGATCAGGTGTCTGCACGTAGTAGACATGCTGAACTGTGGCTAGTCCTCTGCTACTCTGCTGGGTAGAAGAAGTCTGCTCCCTAGTAGAGGTATTGGTTGCTGCACTCGCACTGTGAATTGCACTGATCGAACTCACAAGAAGCACCAGGTGCTTTTTTATCTCATCTAGCTTATCCAGGTTCTTTGTCCTTTGTTCGATCACTTGAAGCTTCTCAAGCTCCTTGGATCGTTTCTCAATAATGTCCACTTTGGATAGGTGGTTTCCAATGATGGTCAGGTCATAGCTATCCACCCTATCAACTTCATGTGAAGTCCATCATATTGACAACCTTGTGGGGTGCTGCAGAGGAGGTGACGGGGTGCTTCTGAAAAGCACGTGAAGAAGAAAGAGCTGATGAATTCTCCGCCATCTCCTCAAAAATTTGATAAAGGACATCTTCATCCTTGTTGAAGTGGCTCTCCCCACAAGCGGCATCTACCAGCTTCTGATTCTCTATGCTTAAACACCCAAAGAAATTTTGCACAAGGCTCGTCTTTGGAATATCATGATGGGGGCAGATCTTCGCCAGATCTTTGAATCTTTCCCACGCCTCGTGAATAGGCTCCTGGGGCATTGGGGAGAAATTAGAAATCAAGGATCACATTTGTTGAGTCGTCCAAGCAGGTAATATTTGTTCAGAAATGCGGACCTCAACTCTTTCTAAGTAGTGACAACCTTCCCCTAGTAATTTAACCAATATAAAGATTTGTCCATCAGACTTAATGGGAAGGCAGTCATCTGCACTACCTCTAATGGGACATTTGGGTAGTGTACTATTCCACAAATGCGGTCGAACTACTGGAGCTGTATATAAGGTTCTTCATTAATATTTCCACGGAATATTGGGAGAAGAGGTAAAATAGTGGGCTTAAGCTTGAAATGCCCATGAATCGCAAGGATTTGTATCCAAGAATTTGCCTGTCCTGCCCGTAGATTATAAACATCCTTTAAGGTAAGCTTAGCCACAAGTTCTATCATAGGGTCTTCTCCTCCATTCCCACCTCCAGGGTTTCTGTTCTCCTCTCTCCTATCTTGTCTCAGCTCGAGAATCATGTCTCTCAATGTGGTCTGAAAATTAGTATGCTCTGTTAATTGGGCTTGAATTGACTAAATAGAGGCTAACATGGTGATGTTGATCTCGTTCTGCTCTGACATGGTTCCCTTTACCTTTGGTGGCATCAAGTGTTCGATGTCTGACTCTAAAAATGTGCATGACACTCGATTAGTCCTTAAAAATGATGGAGTCTCAGATATTAGTTCGAGATTAGATCCAATCTCAAACAATGGGTTGATGGATGAAGTGAAGGGTGATGTGGAATATTTGGGAAGTGAGTCTGCATGAATAGAAGGTGAACGGGTCGGAGTGTCGAATGAATTCACAAAGTCCGAATGAGAAATACTCCGATTCGACATCTTAAAAATCAATAAGGAGGATGTGAGAGCACGAATGTCAATGCAAGAGTAAAAATGAGTGAAGGCGCAAATTGCACGGAAGGATCTCTAGCACTAGCAATCAAACACAATACAAGCCCCATGTTCATGAATTCAACGTAATGTGAATACCGTGAAGGTTCGGTCAATTATGTTGTCAATTTTTAGAGTTTGGTGAGAAATCAATCTATAAGAGTGGTTTAAGCAAGCTGTTAGGAACCCAATGCTCCCAAGAGACTATCCCAATCTTACAATTAGTTTTTCCCAGCAAGTATGGGTGTGGAACGTTTACCGGTTACCCGATCTGCCCAATCTGCTAAGGAAATCCTGGACCGATTACCGGCTACCCGGTGAATTCCTCACTGGAGAACAACTAATCACAAGATCTGTAGTCTGAAGAGAGTTCAGGCGTGGCTCTATCCTAGTGTGTGGGTCGCTCTCTCACTGTAGATAAATCAAATAAGGGGGGTAACTCTCGCAAAACAATGATTTTTCGTTAAGTTTATTTTAGGGTCGAGTTTTCTTTAGTAGTCCCGATTTAGGCAGTTATCACTTGGTTTGCGTATTTTCAATAAATCGCCTACTGAATGTCCAATTTCCTTTTAACTTATTTGAATGAAAACAAGGAAGGATATCGAAAATGTCAATGCGCGATTAAATACAATGATGCATGCAGGGGTTAGAGATGTGTACCTTGTCGCCAGCACCCTGCCTGCAAAATGATCCGTGTAGAATTTAAAAATAGAAAAAAATAATCTATATGATACACATCAACCGTCCTAACAATAACTTCTATTAGCGGGCAAGAACATGTTAATTTGACTAAGTCTAAATTACGCTCTACTCTATAGGTACAGAAATAATTGTTTGGGGATTTAGACCTAATTAATTACCTGACTCAAGCAAACTAATTAAAGAAATCAATAGTTGGCTCATGAAATCCGTGTGAAACAAATTTAAAAAAAGCGATAAAATCAAAACCGGTGAGGACCCCAAGTGCACCTGCACTTGGTGAAACAGAACCCACAATAAAGTTTATAGTGTCCCTTTACAAATGTTTGAATAAAAATAAATACAGGAAAATATCTGCGAATTTTTTCCGATCTCCTTATTTCTTCTTCTCCTCTTCTCACGCTCTCCTACAGCTCGATGAAGAATCAAGCCGCCTTCGGTTCGCTCGGTGCGCCAACTCTCCTAAGAAAATTTCCCTTGCTCGTCGGGCCCTCGTAAGAAAGAAAAAATAGAAAATATATAAGAGACACAAGTATATGAAAATATGAGCAAAATTGAATAAATTTAATACAATGAATATGAACAATAGAAAAATATAAATAAATATAGATAGCCAAGAATAACAAGTCAAAAGAGAAACCTAACTACCCTCGTCGTGCCTCCCCGACAACGATGCCATTTTGTTGAACGGTATTTTCGGGGTTTTTAAATCAAGATATGAAAATAAATGCGCAGTGGTCATTGCAACCCTAAAAATCCCACAACAAACAAAAAATATTTTTTTTACTTTCTCAAGCCCAAATAATTATAGAAAATGTAACAAGAGAAATTTCTATTTAATTAACATGCATAGCTAACAGGATCGAACTCAAGGAGGCTACGATTCCCAAGGGTTATTATGTCAATGAAGAAAATCAATGAATTGATGAAGGAATTCTATGAACACTATGCTCGATTTTTAAGAGATTTTTGTCTTTTTATATTTTATAGTTTTTTATGTTAACTTCCTATTTTTTATTTTTTTAGTTTTGCAAAATTTTAATTTCCAAATAAGGAACAATATGCACAACGGAAGAAATACGCACGCTACAATCTTTTTGTATTTTTCAAAATAGTCACAAATGACCAGAAAATTATATAGAAAACATTTTTGAGTTTTAAAGGCTTTGAAATGTTTTTGGGATTTTTTTAGAATTTTCAATTTTTTTTGTATTTTTCTAAAAATCAAACAGTGGCAAAAATGATAAACAGTGCACATCCTGGAGTAATTTGCAACTTATAAATATTTTAAGTGCCCAAAACTCCAAGAGACTATTTTTATGCTAAAATATGGATAAATATGTACAAACAAGAAGTAAAATCACAATTTTTGGATTTTTGTGGAATTTTCTGTATTTTTTCTAAGATTTTTGATATTTTTCATTTTTTTGGGTTTTGAAAAGAACTAATGCACAAAAATTGGAAAAGAATAAAAAATGCACCTAATCTAATTTTTTTGGAATTTTTTAGACAATATTTGAATTTTATTGAATTTTCAAATTTCAAGCAGAGAAAATGAAGCTATTTTTTATTTTTTAAATAATATCAAATAAATTTAAAATGCTATGAAAATATCATGCTACAAAGAAATACACATCAAGAGCATAACATGAATTTTCAAGAATTTATTGAGCAATAAAAACATTTATTTCAATGAAAAAAGCATGCAAAATAAATGTCTGGAATTGCAAGACTGAAATGTAATAGTTTATTGTTCTTGCATTAAAATACAACAATAAATAAGGTTGAGGTGAAAAAATCAAATTACCCAAGTAAGGCGTTCCGTGCACGTGCTTCTCTGGAGGCGGGGATCTTTTGCAATATTTTAAATTTCTAGGGGTATGGATACAATTTTCCATTTTTTTATTTTTTATACCCTCCGCTAGGGTTCTGTTCGTTGCATCTCTTCTTCAAGACCAAAAGGGGTGCCTCCCCCTTTCTCTTTCTCTCCATAGGCACACGGCGATGCATTGGCCTAGTGAATGGAGGTCGATGATCAGCTTGCGGCAGAGGCGCAGCTATCCCGCATTGAGCTACGGCGCGGGCAGTGATCGATGGAGGAGGAGCGTGGCTGTTATCGCGTAGCTGACCGCACGTCTACGCAAGGGGGTATGCAAGGTCGGGGAGCGCCGCTGGTCAGTAGAGGCAGTTGGAGGATGCGGCTGGCTCATGGCGGTTGGCAATCAGCTGAGGGGCTCTGCCCAGATTGTGGCGGGCACACACGCGGTCAGTGCTCGCATGGTGGGGGTGATGAACGATGGCTGGAGTTCTGCCAGGCAATGGGTGCGACTCCAGACAGCTATGGCAGAGGGGCTTCGCCTAGACGGTGGCGGGCATGCACGCATGCAGTGAGGAAGCTTGTGGTCGACGCACACCCCGCTCCAAGCGGTTGTGGTGCCCGTTGTGGTGACGCATGGCTGAGGAAGCCGACGGGCTAGGGTCGGTGGTTGACGATGGGTGGCGGGCACCGCATGCCGATTTTTTTATTTTTTTATTTTTATTTTTTGTAAACAGAAATAGGGAAATTTTTTTATTTTTTCGAAAACAAAAATTTACATAGATATATTTTTATATATTTTTTATTTTAATTGTTTTATAAAATCCTACAAAACAAATGCTAGAAAGAAGAACTATATATATTTTTTATTTTTTTTGAAATAGGAGAGGACTCACGCACAATGCATCAATCTCTACTTATTTAAATAATAAAAAAAATTAAAAAAGATGTGAATGGGGATCCGACAAAATGGAAGAATCGAGTCCGATTCTCCGGCTACCGTGCATGGATGGAGTTGAGAGATCGTGGGGATAGAACGTGAACATGGAGAGATTGAGAAAATGAGATGAAAAATCGAATAGGATGAATGGGATCGTGATGATGGATTCTAAGATCTCGATAAAAAATGACGATGACATTAAAGACGAAAAATTAAACTACACCTTAGGAGCGGACGAATGTTGTAATTGCCTCGACGAGTGTCGCCTCACTATCACTAGACGGCTCGGAGGCTGGGCGCCCTTCTTCTACAAGATGGCTCTCGGAAAAACTAGGCTCCTCTCCAAAAGATTGATCAAGAGGAAATGAGGGAGGAGGAGCTCAATAAAAAGGAGAAAAAATTAAATAAGAAATAATTACGAATAAGGAATATGTTTAGTGATTAATTAATTAAATTAGTTAATTAACTAATTGATTGATTAAAAATGGAATTCGTAATTAAATAACATAATTAAATGAATTAATTTACAAAAATTAATTAGCCACCTTAATGGTGGTTATTTAAGGTATAAAATCAAATCTTATATACTACCTTCAAATCAAATAATGAAATAAATAAACTAAATTTTCGTAATTATCTTAATTTAATTTATTAATGTTGTGTATTAATTTTTTGGTGATTTTTATATAAGGAAATTAGTTATAACGAGTAATATACACATATAGTACATTATACACATATACAAATAAGGAAATTATTATTAATTTTTTAAACTTTATTTTTTTATTTTTATAATGAATAAAAAATATTTAAATTTATTTATATTATGTATAAAAAATAAATAATGAATAAATAAATAAAATAAATAATGGTAAATTGCAGAAACCACCCTAGAAAATCGACTTTTCAATTGTGACTTCAAAAATTATGAAACCGCAGTCATTTTAAAGATAATTTAATTTAGAGTACAATGGAAGTGAGTTTGATTTAATTTGAATTCGTATGGAGCCGAAATTGGTCTTTTAAATATCGCTTTACAGCCTTTTCCAAGTGTGGATACTTTTAATCTGTACACAATTTTATTTTCAAATATTTTTATTATTTATATAACATTTTTATTTACAACTTTTGTTTAGAAATTTTTTTTATTTGAGGTGAATTTATGGACAAATAAAATAGTGCAAGTTTTATACAAGTATACATAGACTACATGAGAAGTATTTACACCACACAATTTTATTTGGATTTTCTGATTAAGGACCCTATCTCCCCCTACTTTACTCATGGCCGATCAGGTCAAGTCTTGACCTTCTCTTGGGGTTCGGGTCAGCTTGTATCTATTACATATATACAGTCTTTTCTTTTCTTTTCTTTGTTTTTCCTTTATTTATTTATTAATTTTAGGTTAAAATAATAATTAATATACAATATTTACACACAGATGCAAGTTAGTAAGATTATGAAGTTAGTATTATATACATGTGTTTTTAAAGGGATATTAAGCTAAAATAAATGAATAAAGATGATGAAATGCAGATTCATCAGTTGCTGTAGGGCATGAGCACTGATAATCGTGTTCATCAATGTGAGGAAGGCATGAAGACATTTTTCATCTATCAAAAACTCGATGTCTTTGCCTAACAACTCAGCCAACAGTCGGGCAATCTTGGAGAAGTTCTGAATGAATGGTTAGTAAAAACCAATGTGCCCTAGAAAAGACTATAATTGCTTGACGCTGGTACACGAATTACCCTCTTTAATAAATAGGAATTATCGTATGCTAAAACAAATCAATTTATTGTTTCGTTGTAGGTGGGTAATTGGAATCAATCAAGAAAATAACCACTTAATTATTTAATCTAATTTTAATCAACACAATTTTATGTTTATTTAGCCTGGTCAAGTCCTGGTTGAACTCGAGGAGGCAAAGGAACAATCTAGATTAATGTCTATCACATTTCGTGCATGGTTTTCGAGGCGGATATTTTTGGTATTTGTAATGTAATTTTTAAAATGCAAATAAAATGAGGGCCAATTTTAAGGACTAAAATGTGATCAATGACAAAATGTGGTCCAAAAATTATGAAACTTGGCTGAGACGTGAATAAGCATGAAATAAACATATTATATTTTTTGGAATTTTCTAATGCAATACGATTAATTAATGAATGCAAACAAGGTAAACTTCAATACTTAATTATAATAAATATTAAACCTACTTATTTTCAAGAAATAAAATAAATCTAAGATATATCACTAGGTGAAATATCATAGAAAAATCTTAAACCTAAAAATGTGGAGTTTAATACCTAATAAAAATTAAATATTGAAATTTACAAAATGATTTTTATAGAGCAAAATATGCATGCAAATGAATTTTTTTAGGCAAAACATAATGCACAATTAATTCTACTATCTTTGAATTTTTAGCAATTTTTGGAGCTATGGTTAATTAATTATGATTTTTTAAGCACGGATTAGGCAAAATATACAAATTTCCCCAAAAATAATTAATTGTTAATTAACCAAAGAGCATAAAAATGTAATGATCATGCCAAAATGCAAATAATTAATTGTAGAATAAAGTGTTTTTTGTAATAATAAAATGACGCAATAATGTAGTTTAAAAAACAAGTGGAACACAGGGTTCTGTTGCAATATTACAGAATATAATATAAAATGAAAATGCAGTATGGGGACTAGAATGTAATTATCGATACTTTAAGGGGTATCTATGCAAATTTTTTAGACGATCACATGCCAAGAACATGATCTTTGATGGTGGGTCCTTCTGGTGAGGTACCGAAACTCCAGGGGCTTTGACGCAATTAGACCCCAATGCACGTGCCTCACACGCGGGGAGGGGGGGCTTCAGTCTTCAAGCCCTAGCAGATGAGGGCGGTTGGTGTGCAAGGTGGAGATCCAGTTGTGTGGGACGATGAACGACTAGGAGCTCCTAGTGACGCGAATGCGAAGTCATGGCGGGAGGAGGTGCAAGGCGACGATGGAAGGCGGAGCTCCTCGTGGTTGTGGTCTCTGGAAGAAGGCGAGGTATTGGTCGGAGACCTGGTGCTCTCCTAGAGTTGAAGACGACAGAGGCCATGAGCGGATGGTGCTCGATGGTCGTGGAAGCGAGGGTGGAAATTCGTAGCTGGAGGAGGTGGCTCAACGACCGAGGTCATAGCGGAAAGCAAGCTCCGCGAGAGGAACTACAATGAGGCCCCAACGCCTCAGATCTCATTAGCCTGAAGAAGGGAACGTCGTAGGTGTTGTCAACACCTTCGACCGGCTGCCCCTCGACATGCGGTGAATCAGCGGATGGGTTTCAAGGGGGCCATGATCGAGGGTTATATAGGAGAGGAGTGGTCGCCGGATCTGGAAGGTAGAGGGGATTGATTTGAAGAGGTGGTTGTCACGAGGTCGACGAGGGGGATGAAGATCTGATGAGGATTCGAAGAGGATTCACACGAGATTGCAAGGTGTTGGCGGTTGCCAAGATGGAAGGTGGCGGTCTAATGAGATTAGGGAAGATGTGACTTGGCACGGCGAATATGGAAAGGGCGACGATTGATTCGACGGAGAAGATTGGAAGGGAATTGGGAGAATTGGGTTTGCGATGAGATCGATAAGGATTGGGAGACGAGATCTGCGACGAAGGTTGATGTGCAACGATGGAAGGTGGATCGGAGAGGGACACGCGAGCGTTGGTGCAACTGGAATAAGAAAAGAGGAGGAGGAATCGGATGGAGATAGAAGAAGATAGGGGAGTCGTCCGATCAGCTGAGATTGGAAAACCCTAGTGATGTCATGTGGTAACATTATTATTTAATATAAATAATAAATGAAATAATAATGCAAAAAATGAGTGACACATAGCGGCTCTAGGAGCCGCCACGTGTCAGCTCCAAAAAGAAAAGAAAAATATGAAAGAATAGAAAATGACCTTGGATAAAAAGTTTTCTTCACAAAAGTTGATCATCTCGATGAGGTCTATTAAGTACATGAAGAGAACAAAACCAAAGTTGGTCATTTGCACAAAGTGATATTTTTGGGGTACTCTATGTACATAGAGTACCTTGATTTTTGGATTTTCTATTTTTTTATCATTTCTAAATAAGATAAACATCGGGAAAAATACGATAAAATACAAGACTATTATTAACACATTACTCTAATTTTTTGTATTTTTATTTAGAAAACTGAGAAATAAAATAAAAGTACGAAAAAGAGGACTTTTGTACAGACTGTTAGTGAACACTCAGACTCTATCCATTTCTTTGATTTCGATTTTATTTTAGGTTTGGATTTTTACGCATTTTAATAAATTTTTTGTCAAAAAAATAAATGAAAAATAAATAAAAGAAAAAAGATAATTATGTACATAAAATAATAGGTCAAAATCAGGTAAAATACACAATGTACAAAAGAGGCCCAAATCCCAACTTTCACATATGAGCTCCAATTCACTTGAGCTTGTCTTGTTTTGAAGAATAATTGAATGCACAGTAGTTTAAAATTGAGTAGGATCAAATCAAACATTGTATGAGGAAGATACCAACGTTTTAGTTCGGAAATTCTGGAATTAGGGTTTGGGTTTATTTGTCAATTCTTGTTAGTGATTTTTTTTTGTATTTTCCTTTATTCTTGTTAGTCATATGTACACAGTGGAGTCGTTTCAGGTAATTTGGAGTTAGCATGAATTAATTAAAAATGAGGGAAGTTAGCTTATTTTGAAGGTCAATTACGCTAGATTTTTGGCGTCTTATTTTATGCAATTATGCATGATAAAATGCAATCCTTATTTACATATGCATGAATGCTAATTATGCAAGATATGGATAAAATGCAGATGACTTTTGGGGAACTAAGCTTAATTAATGTCCTTTAGAGTGATGAATCTGAGATTCATTAACCTCCTAACTTAAACCATTCTCGTCCCCGAGCATCAAAATAAATAAAGTGAGGTGAAGTGAGATTGGGTTTCATACTAAGACCATGAGTAGAAGGTGAAAATGGAATTAGACCTGAATTTTGGATTATTAATTTGGTGGAACTCCTGTTAGGGTTTTAAAATCAACAGCCTCCAAGTTCTACACATCACTATCACAGTTCCGGTTCAGAAGTCATCTTAGATAAATCCTCTTCCCAAAGCATACCCCATGAGCATTGAACAATTGACTCATATGTGTGAAAGGATTTATCTCTTCCCATCAAGAACGTCAGACTCCCAATAACTCGTCCTAGGGGAGCCATGCATTTCCTTCTAAGGTATGCCACATTGTGTTCACAATCGAAAAGGGGGAGAAATTAGAAGGGGAAAAGAACTAGAGGGTGACCAGTGTAATCACCTCTCCTGGTGAAGCAGGACAGTTTAGCCAAGTCTCCACCAAGATCTACAGGTTTTCTTGAAGCTCAAACCTTTTTGGTCAAATATTTATTTGGTAGTTGGCTTCATTTTGTTTGGATATTTGGTATCTCTATGTGGATCTTGTTGTGCCCCTACGGATATAGAGTCTTTCTTTCCGCACATGTTTTGGAGACTTAGAAAAAAATTGTGCCCAACCGTCCATCCCTTATCCGAAGCTTTATTTCAACTGGTACTCTGATCATTGGATGTCCATGCTACTAGAAAAGAAATTCACACAGTCTTTCAACACCCCATTTGAGTTGAGCTATGTGCATAGTGCAAGAGTACAAATTAATTCCCTATTCAAGACTCGTACCCAGAATGAGGCGACCAAGTTAGACACTAAAAGTCAAACTCTGCAAATTGCCATGTGGAACTCGAAGAATTAAGTCAAAGACCTAAACCTTCTAAAATCCTCTTTCTTGGTGAAGTTCCTCTAAAAATTAGGTGGATTGAGGCCAAGTTAGGACCACTTTCGATTTCTGCTCATAACTCGGTTTAGAACCCAATGGCTTTTCACCAATGCAGATACATGTAATGTTGGATGAAGCGCAAATGCGTGGAATGCAGACAAATTTTTTTCAGGATTTTTAATGCATTTTTGAGATATATCTATATATATTATATGCAAGTCTGTTTTTTTCAAAAATGAATAAGAAGCCGATTTTCAAAACTTTGGTTACACACGCAGTGTTTAGTTGCAAAACACAAAGTTAGTTTTTTATATACATTTTACAAGTTAGTTACCCACCCCGTAAATAAGAATATAGACTTATGCGCAAGTACGAGCTATGGGTAAAATATATACAGAGTATATACACCCCCTATACTTAGTGAGTGTTATGTCTTCAGAGCACAAGAAGCGTAGAGAAGACATTGCTCGGGCCAAGCGTAAGAGAGTGAAGAAGAAAAAGATAAGGCGGCATGCCCCCTTATACTTAGGTTGTGAACAGTCTAAGTATAGAAGAAGAACGAAAATGAGATGGATTAGGAAGGAGGAGAGTATATACAATGGGCATCGGATCCCCCTATACTTAGGCTTTGGTCATCCTAAGTATGAAAGAAGGGTGAAAATGGTGCGATCAAGAAAAGGAGTGGATGAGGAGAGTGGTATATACATATGGCATCGGTCCCCCCCATACTTAGGCCTTGGCCTAAGTAGAGGAAGAAGTTATACAAGGAGATTGATGGGGTTGGGAGAGGAGGTTGCTGATGATTAAGGATGTTTTCGGTAGATCTTTTTGTGAGCCCATGGTGGGAGGTCATAATGATAGGAAAAGATGAAGCAGATGATTCCCAAATATTGTATGTGTTATCCTCAGAAGAATCATGCTGGGGAGTGTATTGATGGGAATCAGATAAATCGTACGAGTCAGATGATTCCAAGCTGTCGTCGGAGTTGTCCTTAGAAGAATAATACTTGAAGGTAGAGGTACTCTAAACATTCTTATTTTTGAGATGCTTTATCAAGATGTGCTTAGTCTTTTGGTTAATTGCCTAGTCCTTAGATGATGAATACTCTGAAGCACCAGTCTCAGTATGGTCATAAGAGATTATTCCGTTATATTTAATGAGACCAGGAGAGTCGGTTCTCGAGGAATAGTAGTGAAGGGCATGAGTCGTCCAATGGGGGTCGATATTCTACTGCTTATTTAGATAGGGCGTCGGAGCTACCGAACTGAGATCACTCATAAAGATCACCTTGTCCAGACCTAAAGAGGAATAATCAGAAGATCCCTTTTCTGGCATGTCAAAGCCGCCTTTCTTAGTCGGTTTACCAGAGAATTGACTAAATGAAGGAGTAGCCAGAATGGGCACTTTGGTCCACGTAGTGTGTGAAGGTGCATGTCCTTGGAGTGAGGTACTAACAATCTGGTCTTTAGATGAATAACCATTAAAACATTTCTCCCTGGTCAACGGATGCCCCGCGTATTTGTTCTCAATTGAGTTGACGTTGGTGCACTCCTATGTCACATCAATTTGATCAAGGCAGTTAGAGGAGGTCTTGTCCGACTCAGGGTAAGCCCATGCTCATGTTTTCTCATCATAAGCATCATACATATAGTAAAGGTCCTGTATCAGGTGTTCTTTCATAGGATTTGTCATGATAGTGGTTGAGGTGCAAGCAGCAGTGAATGGGAGGATGAGACGAGTCTCTGATCCAATGGTTTTCTCAACAACAATTATCTCAATTGTAGCAGTAGGGTAGGGCTCTTCTACCGCTTGATAGTTGTTGACGGCTTTGTGGGTTGCCTTGGAAAATCGTGTTTCCTCCTAGATTGGATGAGATCAAAGTACTCCCAATGCTGTAAAATTGATTTCCCGAGTCTCTCACTCTATAGTTGCCTTAGATAAGGCTAAGAACAACTTTCTGAGAATGATAGGAGACTGGGTGAATTCTCCTTGATGCTCAATATCAATGATCGTGAAGTCCACTTTGAGCGAAGGACCTTGGAATGTAATGATGACTGAAATTGTTCCTCTTGATCGTTTTATAGATCGATCAGCCAATTGAACGATCTCTCTTGATTTCCTAATTGGTTCGAATTTGAGCTTGTCAACCATGGAGGTCGGAAGGATATTGGTTGGTGAGTCGTCATCGAGTCGAGCATGGGTGAATGTCATGTCTTTGACTACATAGTAAAATCGAGGCAACCGCTTCACTTTGTGGCTCTTGGTCTTCCTTCTCTTCACCAAAGAGGTGACCATTGATAATAAATGTCTTTTAGTCTTTGTTCTCTTCCTGCATGACTTTTTTAGCATAAATTTATTCATTACAAATCTTTCAAAGTCGGGGAAGTGTTCAATGGCCTACATTAAGGGAAGTTCAAAAAATGATCTTTTGTCCAGTGATTCCCTCAGAGTAGGATCCAAATTCTTCAAATTCTCTCCACTTTCGATTTTTCAAGGTTTTTTTCTTTTTTCAATTTTTTGGTATTTTTTATTTTTTTGATTTTTTGGTCTTTTTGTTGTGGTGTGTAGACGTGATGCTTTCCACAACAGAGGAGGAGCTTAGATATGTAGGGTTGAAGTCATACCTAAGGGAGTAGTATTCAGAGGTGTCACTATCAGAGTTATTCTTAGGGTGTACAGAGTTTGTGAGTCTCGGAGTGGTCTCATGGTTGTTAACTTGAGATCCAATCATTTCATCTTCCATTTTAATCCATGAGCTAGGAGAAGATCCTCTTGACATATCTTGTCTCTGTCTTAACTTGTCATCCTTGAAAATTTTCTCAAGATCAATCATGGGCGGAGTCTTCTCTATGGGAGGATTCTGCGGGAATCGATAGGTCTCATACTCAACATATCTTGATTCCGGCATGCAAGGTTGAGTCGAGTAGAGTCCATTTCCATGGTCTTGATTGGTCACATCCTCATACATTGGAATCATACAGGGTTTATGGATGTCGATATCATCGGTCTGGTCCTCTATATATGCAGGTTGCCTGAAGGAGTGATATACAGGTTGGTCAATGTGGATTTGACCATCGCGGTTAATCCAACACCGATGATCATTAGGTGCGAGCCACTCCATCTGGCTTGGTCAGGTTTCTATGTTTTTCCCTAAGGTCAAGTCAAAATATGGATTTGTGAAGTATTGACCTATCCCAACAAAATTGTGACGAGAAAATGAAGTCCGTTGGTATTGGTGTTTCGGATAGTCATTTGTCTCAAAAGTGGTTTGATCTTCTAATGGTTCACGAGATCCGATGAAAAATCGAGAATAAGATGGGTTAGCCCAAGATGGAAGTTGATCATGTGTAGATAAGATTGGGGGAGGTGGGAAACATGAAGAAGTGCATAATTTAGTCGGATGATCAAAGGAAATTAAATTGGATTTTATAGAGTGGACTGAATTCATCCGTGGGCTAAAGTCTTTCGCGAATGTTGGAGGATGCTTGGAAGAAGAGGGTTTAGATGATTTGGGTTTGATTGAAAAGAAATAATCTGGAGGGTACAGAGACCGATGTCCCATTAATTTTAAAGTAGGTGGATGAGCTGACATTTTGGATCTTGGTTAAAAGTATTCAAGTGCACGAGATACTCAATTTAATAAATCCTAATTTTTAAAAATCAAGGCGAGTAATTGCACAAGTGTGCAGTTTTTGATATTCTAACTCGGTTCACGTACACCAATGCAAACACAATTCAAACCCTAGGTTCACCAACTCACACAGTGAAGGTCGCAAGAGTTCGACTAATTATCTTTTCAATTTTAATTGGTGATAAAATCAGTCTTGGAATAGAATTAATGAGCTGTTAGGAGCTGGAAATTTTCCTAAAGATCGACCCAAATTCATACGGCTAGTTGCGTCCACTTTCAGCCAAAATGGGTGTAAGTACGGACCATAAAACGGCTACTCGTGTTACTTAAGGACGGTGTCAATCACGTTGTTCTTTAACCAACTACTCTGCTAAGGGAGACCGTAGTTCCCTCACTGAAAAGTAGCTAATCGTTTTTAGAATCATTAGTCTGAATGAAGATTCCGGAGCTTGGTTTTATCCTTAAGTGTCCTCTCTCTCTCACTCAGACAAATAAATGAATCCAAGGACGGGGTTGTTCTCTCGCAAAAATTCTCAATTTTAGGGTTTAATTTATTCAGCCTTATTTAACAATCCCAATTTTAATTAGGTGATCACTGAAAATTTTAGGTGGGCAAAAATACATGTCTATCATCTAGTCCCAATTTCCTTTAAATCTTAAGTGTCAAAACAAGATGGAAAAAAAATCAAGAAAAGCTGATGCACACGTAAAACAATGATGTATGCTCAGTTAGAAGACTTATAGTGATTCCTCGCAATCTTCACATGGGATGCAATACAAGAATTGAACATTATTCTAAATGAAATGCAATCTGACAAAACCACATCTAGTAAATAGTTCTATTAGTCAGGAGGAATTGATTTAAAATGTTAACTAAGTTAAACGATCTAGAAGTGTGTCTCAATTAATTGCGGTGTAGTCCTAGGTTCTACGAGCACATGTAAAATAATCCTAAAAGATCTAATATCCGTCAGTGCAGGTCTAATCCTATGAACCACTCAAGCTAGGCCCCACCCTTACCGGAGAGTGAAACAGGTCCGACACACCACAAAGAAAGAGTTCAAGTCTTTTTACACGCACAAGAGTCCATACGAACACCGTTGTAAATGAGCGATTAATTACAAATAATTAAAATTGCAAAAATTAAAATCTTAGACTCTACGCTCTCTCACGGCTCAACTAGATCATAGTTTTAATGCTGCTTGGCGATCGGTGAAGATGCATCGGTTTTGTGAAAATTGCTTCACGTACGTCGGGTACCTCGCATGAAAAATAAGAGAGAGAGAGAGAGTGTGTAAGAGAGTGAAACAAAAATAATCAAAAATAAAATAAGAAAATAAATGTTGAAAATAAAATAAGGTAAAATAAATGTAGAAAGAAAAAATGGAAAATGAACAGTGATGAGGTTGGGAGTCAGACTACCCAAATATGTGAAAAACCTAACACTAATCTTTTAGACAAAACCCTAAGACGTTTGCCTCTTCAGCAATGACGCCATCTGATAATTTACAAATTACCCTCTTTAATTAATGGAAATTAACGTGTGAAAAATGATTGTGTGTCGTTTCGTTGTAGACGGGTAATCAGAATCAATCAAGAAAATAACTACTTAATTATTTAATCCAATTTTAATCGAAGCGGTTTTATGTTATTTAGCATGGGCAAGTCTTAGGGTCAAACTCGAGGAGGCAAAGGAACAACCTAAATTAATGTATAATAAATTTCATGTGTGATTTTCGAGGCAGATATTTTTGGTATTTTTAATGCAATTTTTGAAATGCAAATGAAACGTAGACCAGTTCTAAGGACTAAAATGTGATCAATGATAAAATGTGGTCCAAAAAATATGAAACTTGGCCGAAATGTGAATAAGGATGAAATAAATGCACTGCTGTTTTTTTGGAATTTTCTGATGCAATATGTTAGTTAATGAATTAATGAATGCAAACAAGGTAAACTTCAATACTTAATTATAATTAATATAAAACCTACAAGGAATAAAATATATCTAAGATATATCACTAGGTGAAATATCCTAGAAAAACCTTAAACCTTAAAATGTGGAGTTTAATACCAAATAAAAATTAAATATTGAAATTTACAAAATGATTTTATAGAGCAAGATATGTATGCAAACACAAATCTTTTTGGGCACAATGTAAAGCATAATTAGTTCTACTATTCATGATTTTTTGGCAATTTTTGGAGCTATGGTTTAAGTACAGATTGGGCAAAATATGCAACTTTCCACAAAATAATTAATTACTAATTAACCATAGAGCATAAAATGTAATGATCGTGCCATAATGTAAAGAATTAATTGTAGCAAAATACAATTTTGTAATAATAAAATGATGCAATAATGTAGTTCAAATAACAAGTGAAACACATGGTTATGTCTGTTACAAAATAAAAAATAAAATGAAAATGTAGTATTTGGACTAGAATGTAATTACCAATATCCCGAGGAGTGTCTCTACAAATTTTTTAGATGGTCACGAGCTAAGCTTGTGACCTTTGGTAGCGGATCCTTCTAGTGAGGTGGCAAAACTCTAGGGCTTTGATGCAATTAACCTCCAACGCACGCGCCTCGCACGAGGGGAGGGGCACTTCGATCTTCGAGCCTTGGCGGATGAGGGAAGCTGGTGTGCGAGACAGAGCTCAGACTGTAGGCGACGATGATCGATTGGGAACTCCTGGTGGCATGAAGGCGGAGTCGTGGTGGGCAGAGGTGCAAGGTGACTATGGAAGGTGGAGCTCCTCACGGCCGTGGTATCTAGAAAAAGGCGAGGTGTTGGTCGGAGACCTGGTGCTCTCCTGGAGTGGAAGATGGTGGGGGCGATGAAGCTGTTGGTTCTCACAAGTCATGGAAGCGAGGGTGGAAATTCGTAGCTACAGGAGGTGGATCAACGACTGAGGTCGGAGCGGAAAGCAAGCTCCTGAGAGGAACTGCCGGGAGGCCCCAACATTTCGGATCTCGATGGCCTGAAGAAGAGAACATCGGAGGTGCTATCACTACCTCTGAACGGCTACCCCCTCGACGTGTGGTGAATCAGCGGATGGGTTTCAAGGGGGAGATGATCGAGGGTTATATAAAAGAGGAGTGGTCGCTAGATCTGGATGGTGGTGGGGATTGATTTGAAGAGGCGACCATTGCGAGATCGACGAGGGGGACAAAGATCCGATGAGGATTCGACGAGGATTCACATGAGATTGGAAGGTGGTGGCAGTCTCCAAGGTGGAAGGCGATGGTCTGATGAGATTAGGGAAGAGGCAACGTGGTGTGATGAATATGGAAAGGGCAGCGATTGATTTGACGGAGAAGATTGGAATGGAATTGGGCGAATTTGTTTGCAAGGATATCGACAAGGATCAAGCAATGAGATTTGCGGCGAAGGTTGATGGGAGGCAATGGAAGGTGGATTGGAGAGGGATAAGCGGGCGTTGGCGCAGTTGGAATAGGAAAGGATGAGGAGGAATCGGTCAGAGGTAGGAGAAGATAGGGGAGCCGTCCGATCGGCTGAGATCGGAGCACACCAGTGATGACACGTGGCAACATTTTTGTTATTATAAATAATAAACAAAATAATAATGCAAAAAATGAGTGACATGTGGCGACTCCAGGAGCAACTATATGTCAGCTCCAGAAAATTCGAAGATTAAAAGAAAAGAAAAATAGAAAAAAATAAGAAACAACCTCATATCAAAAATTTTTCAGCATGAAAGTTGCTTATCTCTATGAGATCTACAAATTTTATGAAGAGACCGAAATCAAAATAGGTCATTTGCATAAAGTAATATTTTTGGGGTATGTTGATTTTTGAGTTTTCTAAATTTTTTGTCATTTTTAAATAAGAAAAACTCAGGAAAATGTGATAAAATACAAGTCAATTATTTACACATTACTCTAAATTCTTTTGATTTTTTTATTAATAAAACTGAGAAATAAAATAAAATACGAAAAATAGGACTTTTACAGACTGTTAGTAAACACTCAGACTCTATCAATTTCTTTGATTTCAATTTTATTTTAGGTTTGGACTTCTACACATTTTTGTAAAACTTTTTTAAATAAAATGGAAGGTGTCTAATTATGAAAGATAATGGATAAAATGTAGAAGAATTTTTGGGAACTGAGATTAAATAATGTCTTTTAGAGTGATGGATATGAGATTCATCAGTGGCTCGAGACGCTTGACGACATCTACCTTGGTAAGGTCAACGTCCATGCCTTGCTTGGAGATGACTTGCTCCAACACAATCCTGTTTGTAACCATAAAATGGCTCTTTTCCCAAGATAGAACAAGATTCACCTCACAACATTTCTGAAGTACCTTATCTAGGTGTGCTAAACAGTTGTCAAATGACTCCCCATAGACTAAAAATCATCTATAAAAACCTCGAGAAAATCACCTACCATGTCTACAAAAATGTCAAGCATGCACCTTTTGAATGTAGCAGGGACATTGCACAAACCAAACGGTATCAATCTAAAAGCTTCTCGGTGCGAAAATATACATTCCCTTTATCATAATCAAAGAGAGCCTTCGCGGTCTGCAAGAAAGGCCTCCCAAGAATGATTGGGGTAAGGTGTAACTGTGTAGGGAAATCCTTGTCCATGACAGTGAAGTCCACTGGGAATTGCATACTCTGCACAATCATGATAATGTTTCTCAACAAGCACCTAGGTCTCTTTATTGATTGGTCAACAAACTGAAGGCTAGTGCGTGATTTGTAAAGAGGACCTAACTTGAGTTTATCGAGTAAAGAAGATGGCAAAAAATTAATGAAGGAACCATTATCTAAGAGAGTGTGATCGAATGTAGCATTGGAAGTATTGCATCTGACATAATGAGCACATGATATCTCCTCTTCTTTTGTAACTTGTTCTCTATAGCACAAGACGTGGCCTTGGTCAAAATGTGTTTCTCCATACATGACTTCTTTTTCCTACGTGTTGTACATTTGTTCTTTAACTGCTACTTGAGTGTAGGAAAATGATACAAGGCATCATGGAGTGTTATATTCAAAAATATGTAATCTTTCAACATTCTTTCAGTTTATGGAGTCACATCATTCTTTTTTGATTTTTTCTTTCATTTACCAAGCAAAGAATCAGGAAAAGGAACAATTTCTATATCAACAAAGTTCTCATTTTTATTAATATCATACGAATTAGCATGTACATTAAGAGTATCATAATCATGTACAAAACTCTCAAAAATAGGAGAAGAAAATCCTTCAGGAGTATCTGCATGGCCTGGCATGGTATCGTCATCAGAATCACCTATGTCCATGTCTATCGTCTCAGTGTGACTCCCATCTCTGGCATCACCATGTATGATATCTTCATGGTGCTCTTCCTCAGCATCAGAATGTGATGCCTCATGTATGGATCGTCGCTCCTCGTCATGTGTATCTCCCTCCTCAGCTCGATCAAGTACTGGTGGCTGTCTACTGCTCTTGAGAGGAATATAATTAGCTAAAATTCAAGAAAAATGACCTTACCAGTGGATCCGTTTGTGCTCTCTACTTGATATGGATGACGACGCTTGTTGTTTAGATTCATCTATGGTTATGCTGGAAGGGTAGTCTTGAGTGCAACTAACTCGTCAAGGCGATGGTTAACTTGCTCCATTTATGTCTTGTGTGCAACTTGGAGCGTACTCAACATGTCCATAATATGATTCAGGGCCAAGGACTGTGCTGACACCTCAAGCTCAGAAGCTAGTCCATGACTCTCTGATCTCTCATGCCTTGTAGTGGGCAAATGTTGTGATGTGTATGGTTGTGGAGATCTCTAAGGTGTAGAATGTAAATACCACTATTGTTGGTAATATGGAACTGGAAGATGATGAATTGGTCTCTGATAGGAAGAATGGTCAGACTGATGATGCATATACTATCCTCGATGCTGATAATGTGGACGGCCATGCTATTGGTACATCTGTTGCAGTGTATGGTGTATGCTTTGTGGTGTGATATGTGGTGGAGACTGGTAAGTAATTGGAGTGTACCAAAATCCATTGATCTCAAAGGTAGCATAAGTATCAACATCATCTTTTGAATGAGTCATGATCTGGTTCTGATCGACTGTGGATGAATCCTCAGGCCAAGCTAACTACGAAGTCTCAGTAGAAAACTCTGCCTCACCATATACAAAGTGTACCTAACGAGTGGGAGGAGCGGGTAAAGATCTCTGTGTATGATGAAGTGCAGGTGGTTGTTGTTTATGTATATGAATCTCCTCCATATTCTTCGCCAATTCACTCATCTGTTGAGCTAATGAAGAAAGCTTCTCTAGCCCTCGCAACTCCTAAACATGCTTTTGAATCACGTCAATGCTGGTAAGCTTCTCATTAATATATCCCATATTGGCAGATCGTGAATCAGACTCAATAATGTTGGTCACCTTTTGATGATCTCTATGGTGTGGTGGATGCGCGGTCTTATGGTATACCCGAGTGGATACAACAACTCTAGAGTTCTCGACCATCCCTTAATAGATGGTCCAAACCGACTCAACATCCTTATTCAGATAACTATCGCTAATGCGGCACTCACTAGTCCCTGAATATCGACATGTAGTCCTCCAAAGAAATTCTACACAAGCACCTTTAGTAGAATATCATGACGAGGGCATTTCTCTATCATATCTTTGAAGTGCTTCTATACTTAATGGAAAGACTCATGGGAGTGTTGCATGAAATTCATAATTTGGCTCATCATCATGTTTGTTCTCTTAAGAGAAAATATTTATGCAGGAATGTGGGCTTCAGATCATCACAAGCATAACTCTCCCTCCCTAAATGATTCAGCTAGTAAAGCGCCTTATCTACTGAGGCGAAGGGAAGGATTTGAGGCGTATAGCCTCCTACGTAACATTCAAATAACTAGTCATACCACAAATCAAACTCGCATGTGGTGTTGTCCTGTCGCCCAGCATACATCTTATCACTTCCCCAAATAGGCGATTCAAGCAGTGAAATTAAGCAGACTCGCATGTGGTGTTGTCTTGTCGCCCAGCATACATCTTCACACTTCCCCAAATAGTGGAACCATCTATCCGAGCTGTCGGGTTATATCAGGCCCAAAGGGAAATGTTAAGCAGAATACCAAAATAACTCTCTATGGTTGGAGGCAAGTTCTTATAGCTATGACCGTGTATCGAAAATTAATACAAGGTTTCTTAAGGCACAAGTCTAGAGATTTTTGGCTTTAATCCTTAGGGCTACATCCTCACCAGCTCTGTCTGGAAGTAAGTACCTGGAACAATGAATGGGTTGCTCACCCAAAGCAATTAAGTCCAATTATTTTTTTTATTTTTTGTCAAAGTTTCAAAGAGATTTTTTCTATTTTATGGTTTCACTTTTTTCGTTAATTTCAACAAAACTAACAGGATTTTTGATTTTCTTTTTTCAGTGAAAAATGTGTCGCATAGAGGGAGAATCACATAATGCGGTGAGAAAACATGATGCATGTAGAGATAGAAATCATACATGACTTCAACACTCTACATGCATGTGATCCATGCAGAAATTTATACCTAATTCTAACACATGCAAAAACTATAAAACTGCAACCCTAGCACATAGCTCTAGTATATGAATTGATTGATTTTTCAAAAATTAGCTGGCTATGCCTAAGTATGGAGTAGGGTGGTAGGTTATATTTTAGTCATCCAATCAATCAATTATGCACCCCTAGGCTCCAAAATCACGAGAAATGAATAAAAATCGAGAAAAATAAAAAAATTGTGGTAAGGTCCGCCAACACCTGTGCTGGCAAAACAGGACCCGATAAAGAGTCTAGTGTCTGTATACAACTCGAGATGTCCTTAAGGGACCCCTTCTGCAAAATAATAATGGACAATTGCCCCTTCCTCTCTCATCAAAGTAGAAAAAAGGCAAGTGCCCTAGACTCTCTAAAAAGGAAAATAGAAAATTGTAACTCAAAAAAATATGCCAGCTCGTAGAGCTGTTGAAACCCTTTTGGCGAGGATCTAACGTTCCACACAACGCGGGAGCAATGTCACTGAGGCAACTGCTCACTAAAGATGATTCATACAACAATTTCCCCAAAATAGATCAAGCAATGCAAAATAAAAATGTGTAGCTAAAATTTATCATAACTCTACAAAATGTGTGTATAGGTGCAAGAATGTAGAGTGTCGAACTAAGGGAATAAGAGGAATACACAACAACGATTGACAAAAGAAGACAAAAATTGTTTTGGTGTTTTTAGAAAGATTTTTATTTTTAGTGGGTTTTTAATATTTAAATTTTGTAAGGATTTATAATTTTTGTTTTTTGTTTTATATTTCTTATATTTTCTGATGCTTAATTTTTTTAATAAATAGAGTGAATATGCATATATATAACTCTATAAATACTATAATAGATATTGAAGGTAAATCTATAAGGAAAAATAGAAAAATATCCAAAATAAGTCTTTTTTTAAGGGTATTAAAAATATTTTTGGGATTTTTAATAATTATAAAAATATTAATAACAATATAAGTTAATATAGCTATATAAATAGATGTAGCCTTTTTATACTTATGAAATAGCTATAAATACTTCAAAATGATGAAATAAAATATTTTCACCTTTTTTATACTTTTATATATTTTTCGTGTTTTTTCTTAGATTTTTTGTCATTTTTTATTTTTAATTGAGTAAAAATGTCAAAACAATGACTTGTATTACATGGCCGAATTGTTTTGGACTTTCAAAATAGCTAAAAATCTCAAAAAATTTCAAAATTAGTTTTAATATATAATATATATAATAAACAAAATTTTTAACAGAAACAATAATTTAGAATTTTTATAACTTTTTTGAGAATTTTGGAGCTTTTAATTTTTAATGACTTTCTTTTATTATTTTTAGGGATTTTTGGTCTACAGTTGTAAAATTACACTAATAAATATTACTACCTGACTTTTTTGGAAATTTTAAGGATGATTTGATAATTTTTATGTATTTAAATTCAATCAGGAAGAAAATGCAGTATTTTTTATTTTTTGAAATTCTAAGTGCCCTACGAAAAATATATGTGATGAATGATGATATAAGGCACTTAAAATAAATTTCCTATAATTTTAGGATGCCAAATGATATTTTTAATAAAGAAAATACAAGAAATAAAAATCAATTTTTGGCAGAGACCAAAAAGTAATTTTCAAAAAAGTTTTTCTCTGTTTCTGAACCCCTCAATAAAACCCAGGACTAAATATGTAAAATTCCCTAGATACTTAAATCAATATATATCGATAGGGGTATAAATGCAAATAATAAAAATCTCTAGGTCCTAGATGCAATTAATCCACAAAATATTACACCAATATTGCACGATTTAATACTAAAACAAAATACCCTAACCCAGAGGGGTATGGGTGCAAAAATTCTAGGTCCTCACGCTCACAGGCACATGAGTTAACATGGGAGAGGACCCGAATCCAAATATGTAATGGTTGGGTGTCTTACAACAAATTGTACAAAAATAAATACATTACATATGAATGTTTAAATATTAAAAACTAAATACAAAAGGCGCAGAGTATAAGCAACAAAATTACCCCACACGATGTTAAGTGACGGTCGTGATCAATTCTCTTATCTACGTGGTTGGTGCTCCTTGTGTTACCCCTTCAGCAATCAATGGATCAGATCAGGACTTGGGGCTTCATCCGATGGTTGAAGGGAGGCGTGATTAGATGACAAGGATCAAAAATGGGCTGCCTTCACTATCCAACGGTGGATGATTCACATGAAGAACAGGGAAGAACCTTGTCTCCCCCGAGATTCGGTCTCCTGGTTCTCCCTCCTTCGAGCTCGTCTCTCGAATCTTTGGTGCTCTACACGCTCAGGAGGATGTTCCATAGCTACTAGCTCCCTCAAAAAGGTCCAAGCCCCATCGACGGGGGCCTAGAGCATGCTACTACATAGAGCCCTGTGGGAATGAAGGCACACCAAGATGAAGGCGAAGAAACCTGATTGTTATTTGGGACAAATCTAAGTGGAATGGAGCGGGGTGATGCTCTCCGACAATGGGTAGTGGAGGGAGAGCGGATCTCCATATTAAGAAGTGACCTGGGTAGCTGGTGGTGGTCGGATGATGAAGAAATGGCAGGACGAGGTAATGAGGTGGTCGGTAGTGGTCGGAAGCGAGGGTTTCGATGGGGACAGAGGATCGAATCTCCGAGCTCCGATGTACCTTTTTTTGGTGTTTTCTCATGATTTGAGATGAAATCAATCGAAATATGATGCATGACTAAGCTACTGACTAACCCAGGAATCTAAAAGTACAAGACATAGAAGCTCACCTACTTGGAAGTCCAGAAGCTGGACCACGCAGTGGAAGAGCTCCGACGACGTACTGGATCGGCTCGAATCACGCGTCCTTCATCTCGCTCAGAATACAATGAACCTCCTGCTATCACCAGGAGTCTTAACCACCAAGAGATCTAGGGTTTTGAAGGGCAATGATGGATCAAAATGAGAAGGGGGAGGATGCGTTATTATATATAGGTCGAGGTTCGACTGGGAGAAGTGCTTGATTTGTAGGTCCTTCGATAAGGAATCACTTAGGCGAGTAGGAGCTATGATCAAGGAATAAAAGTCAAGAAGAAATCAAGCAGTTTTAGTGAAAGCATCGATGGGGAAAAATCAAGGAAAGAATGGTCAAAGGCTCTGACAGCGGCTTAACCCAGGAGACTAGGGAGTTGACCTGGGTCAACCTGTCCTTGCTCCTGATTGGGCCATGTTGCCCATAAAAAGATAAAATAGAAGGCAAAAATAGAAATAATTTAAAAATAATATTAAATGATTTTATTATTTTTTCTTAAAATATGAAAAGTTTTGTTATTTTTTGTAGTATTTTAATCTAATTTTAATTTATTTATTTATTTGAGTTTATTTCTTGTATGTTTTTATAGGTACAAATATAGATATTTTTACTTATATAGGGTGTATTTTATTTTTTTATTTTCTATTTTAGCATTTTATATACATAATTTATATATTTATAACTTATTTAAATACCTACAAATATAATTTTATTGTAATTTTCTGAAGTTGCTTGTATACTTAAATAATTGTATGTATTTATTATATAGGTATATGTATGTATATTTCATCTATGTCTTTGAGTATAATATTTTATTTAAGTACATTTTTAATGATTTTTTTCAATCTAAGTATGTATATGTAATGTAAATACCAGTTAAAAAATTATAAAAATATGAAATAGTGAAAATATAAAAAATAATAAAATTCATTATTTTATTCAGGTATATTGTACAACAAGGGTCCAAAACCTAACTTTTACATCTTAACTCCAAATCGAGTGAAATCATTTCATTAAATAATTAATAAAAATTTATATACAATTAAAGTTGATTTTGGTGAATTTTGAGCTTCTATGGAGAAGATACATGTATGTGAAGTTTGGACTTTAGATTTTTATTCAAAGTGTAAAAGGCACATTGTGTAGTGTTTTTATGTGAAATAAATTTTATTATTTTCTATGTATTTTTATTTACAACTTTCATGTACAAAGTTTATAGATTTGAGGTATAAATGATAGAGAATAACATAGGTCCCAAAATGGATTTATTGATGAATTGAAAATTAGGGTATATTGTCTTTACTGGCCCTTATCTCCCATACTTTATCCTTATCGACCCAGTCATCTAGATGCCTCGGTCTCAGGGTTTACGATCATTCAATACCTATAGTATTTCATTTCATTTTCTTTTCTTTATTCTTCTATTTTGGCTATAAATGTAATATTTTATAAAATATTTATAGAGTAAATAATAGATGTTATTTTATGCAAAATAATGTTGTTTACATGTATTTAGCTAGGGTTTAAAGGCCAGAATGAAAAAATAAACATGATGAAATGGAGATTCATCACCCCCTTATACTTGCCTTTGCTAGTCCTAGCAAACACATGCCTATAAGTGCAAAAAATAAAATAAAAAATTAAAAAGAAAGAACTTGGAACAAATTTTGACTTTAAACTTGTCTTACTAAAATTAATGTTTGGAGCCCAGAGAAAACCTTTAGATTGTTAGTGTGTTTGGAATCGCTGGGAAATGTGACACAACAACCCTAAGGTTCCATAATCCTATCTTCCAGTTCTATTCACAGTCAGGTCAGAGCCATCCTCTCAGTCGCATACTCTTGCTACTTTGAAATGACAGATCCATGTGTGTGAATTTTTCAGCTCTTCCTATACAAATTGATGAACTATGAAAGAGTCTGCTCCCCTGGTAGCTCATCCTTGTGGAGATAGATATTTCCTTCTAAGGTCAGGTACCAATGGTCTTTACGACCGAGTGAAGGGGGCAAGAAGAATGGGAAGAGAACTAGGAATGGACCAGTGAAGTCTTCATTCACCGTGAAGCCCGACCGGTGTAACCGAGTCTTCACCAAGAAGCAAGTTTTTTTTTTCTAAAGCTCATATTTTTGGTGGAATTTTTGTGTAGGCTTCTTTGAATTTTTATTTGACTTTACATAGCTCTTGTATTCTTGCATTCTTGTTTTTGTCCTGGTAGATATAACATCTTCTTGGTCTGCCCTTTTTTGGGGGGTCTTAGAATAAAGTTGCGCCCGCAGACCGTTCCTCATCCGAAGCATTATCTCAATCAATCTCCAGTCTTTAGATATCATGGCTACCAAAAGAAGTGGGTTAGAGTACTGGTTTCAGCAATCCCCAAAAATGGTTCTTGAGCCACCCTTGATGAAGCGGCCTAGCATCGTTTTGACTTAGACTCCAAGATCTTTCAACAACCCATCTGAGTTAAGCTACGTATTAAGTGCAAGGTGTCTAGTCAAGCCACTGTCTCAAGAGTCTTACAGATGATATGAAGGGTTCTAGTTAGACACAATGAATTGACTCATGAACATAGTCGCATGGAACCTAAAGAATTAAGTCAAGGTTATCTGAAGTATCCTAATTCCAGTCCTTAGTGGGTTCCTCTAAAATTAAGTGCATTAAGGTATATACCAAGCTCCAATCTTCTGACTTTAATTTAGACTTGTTCAATTATCTTGATCATTTTGAAAAATGCAAATGCTACGTATAATGCATGAGAAAATATTTTTGTGGAGCACTTTTCTATTTTAAACTTTTTATGGATTTTTAGAAAAAGTTTTTGCAAATTTTTATGCAGGTTTTGAAAAGATTTTGCAAATGTTTTTTTATTTTGAATCTTACAGATTTTTAAGGATTTTTTTAATAAGGATTAATAAAGGAACTATATACAACTATTCACACAGAAGTGATGCGATATTTACAAGGGTGATGGTATGTTTTATACAAGGAATTTACAAGTCGGATGTTAATGATTATTTGCATGATTTATGTACAGCTCTGATACGATCTTTATAAGGATTTTATTTGGATTATTATTTACAGTAGATGCTCAAAACAGTTGAAAATATTTTTACAAACATTTACAACCCTTGAAAATCATTTTGTAAATATTTCCCAAAAGTATATATGGATTTTTCAAACTTTTCACAACCTTTTTTCAAATCATTTGCAAATAGATTTTCAAAGATTTATTTACACAAATAAAAAATTATAAACAAAAGATTTTTACAAATATTTAAAAACATTTTGCAAAAGTTTTCCATATAGTTTTCAAAATATTTTTCAAGAGATTTTCAAATCAGTTTGCAAAATAGTTTTACATCGATTTATTACTATATTTATAAAGAATCTTAGTGTGTTTTATTAATTATCCATATTATTGAAAATACAAAAGCATGAGTTATTTCTAAAGTATATACAACATATATACAACCCCTTATTGAGCTATGTCCTCATAGATCAGCGAGAAAAAGGAAGACATAACTCGTACTAAGTATAGAACAATCTATACTATAACGAGTAAAGAATGAACGAATGAAAAGTTGACCATCCCCCATACCAAGGATGAAATAATCCTAAGTACAACAGACTGTACACCAGGCAGGGCGGGTCAAGGGTGAGAATGTATGAAATCGTCGGCTCGACATGTCCCCCATATACTTAGGGTAAAATATCCCTAAGTATAGACATAATATCAAGAGTTGAGGGGATTGGCGAGGGATCAATAAATGAATAACTCAGGGTGCTAACCCCCCCCCCCCATACTTAGGACAAAGTACGTCCTAAGTATAACAATGATGAAAAAAGTGAACACCTTTTTAGAGGAATAAGTAAAATGAAAAGGAAAAGAAGAAAAACATAAATTATTTTTGTGATTTTGTTGCTCATGTGTTTGATCCTTTGGACTATGGGAGATCATCTTAAAACACAACTTCGATTGAATCGACAATAGATAGGAATGTGTTATGCTCTAGATATGGCTTCAACAAATGTCCATTGACTATGAATGGTTGTGCGTTAAGTAAAAATTCTGATATAAGAAGGCTTCTATCGTCATGCATAATTTTTGCAATGAATGGTCTAGTCCATTTGCTCTTTAGCTTGCCTAGAAAAATCTTCAACTTCGCATCAAATAACCACTCCTTCTATCCAAGTTCAAAAGTCTTTCTACGGATGTGTTTGTCGTGTCATCGCTTGACTTTCTCTTTGTACATAAGGTTGTTATCATATGAGTAGTCTTTGAATTCACGTAATTTATTCAGATCAACTTTGCGATTCTTTCCGGCTTGCTCGAAAATCAAGGTTGCATATAATCAATGACCATAATGATTTGTGAATTAACTCCATGGGCAGGTGGCATGGCTTTCTATAGACGAGGCGGTAGGGAGACATGCCGAGAGGAGAATTATACGTTGTATGATATGCGCATAGAACTGAGTCCAGTAACTGAGACCAATTCTTCCGATCTGGACGTACAAGTTTTTGCAATATGGTTTTGATCTCCATGTTGGAACATTCAACCAAGCCATTGGATTGTGGATGGTAAGGTGCTGCAACACGGTGCTCAATGTCGTATTCTTTGGTCAACTTCTTGACCACATTGTTGATGAAATGGCTCCCTCCACTAGAAACGAGAATCTGGGAGATCTCGGACTGCGATATGATGTTATCCTTTAGAAAGAGACAGACTGTGTGACTGTCTGTTGTTCGGGCGGGGATTGCCTCCACCCATCTATTGATATAGTCGACGACGAGCATACTTAAAACCATGGCCATTAGGGAATGGTTCCATGAAGTCAATGCCCTAAGCGTCGAAGATGTTGGATATCTGAATATATTTCAGAGGCCTTGTGTCTCGCATACTAATGTTCCCGACCATTCATTGACAGTCAATACAATTCTTCAAATAATCATATGCATCAATGAATAAAGGTGGCCACCAAAGGGCACATTGAAGCACTTTCACTGTCGTCCCCTTTCCAGAATGGTGTACACCAGCTTCAAGCTTATGACAGCGGTCTTGGACGCCCATTACCTCCTCCTGATGTATATACCTCCTCCAGATGCAGTCTGTGCCCTCTTGGAATAGATGTGGTTCTTCCCACTGGTAAAAATGAATGTCAGCTAAGAATTTATCAAGTTTAATCTTCGGCCGGTCTTGCAAAGTCTTCTTGGAGATGAGATAGTTCATGATGTAGGCATACCATGGGAGAGAGGATATAGTCAAAACAACCTCATCTGGAAAGGGTTTATGTAATTGGAATAGAAGTCTGCTCAGGAGTCCCTACATTAATTATCCTAAAAAGATGATCTGCCGCCACATTCTTGACGCTTGGTTTGTCACAAATTTCCAAGTCAAATTCTTGGAGTAGAAGGATCCAATGAATTAGATGAGTCTTGACGTCTTTCTTGCTCTGAAGATATTTGATGGCAGAATGGTCCGTGTAAATAATTACTCTTGATCCGAGAAGATGTGATCTGAACTATTCCAACATAAACACTACGGCTAGCAACTCTTTCTCAGTTATTGTGTAATTTTTATGGGCTTCGTCAAGTGTTCTGCTAGTGTAATGAATCGCAAATGCCCTCCCATCTCGTCTTTGTCCTAAAACAACACCAATTGCAAAATCAGATGCGTATGTCATGATAGCAAAGGGTAGAGACCAATACAGTGGCTGTAGGACATGTGCATGTGTGATCATGTCTTTCAAATTGTTGAAGGCTTGGAGAACACGATCAACCACAACAAAATATGTCTCCTTGCCAAGAAGTTATATCAATGGTCGGGCAAGTTTGTTGAAGTCTTTTATGAGTCATCGGTAGAAACCAACATGCCCTAGAAATGACCTGACCTATTTTAGATTTGTAGGTGGCTCGAGTTTTGAAATCACTTCCATCATGGTTGGGTCCACTTCCATGCCATGTTTTAATACAACGTGACCTAACACGATCCCTACAGTCACCATAAAGTGACTCTTCTCCCACGAGAGCACAAGGTTGACTTAACAACACCTCCTCAGAACTCGATCTAAATAGTCCAAACATTGGGTGAACCTATCTTCGTACACCAAAAAACCGTCCATGAAAACCTCAACCAAATTGCCTACCTGAAAGATATGGAAGAATCCTTAAGCGCATCACAAAAGCGTGAGGATCGCATCATATACGATCGAGAGCGAATAGTTGTACTAGTTGCACGGTGTAGCGGAATTTAAAAATTTCTAATCGATGAAACTACATGATCCAAGAACAGTTCTTGGATCGTTTCATCTAACCACATAGTAGATATAGGAATACCTCTTGTAGTGTGGTTGTGATCGAACCTCTAAGAGAAGAGACCGCCTCTCTCAAGTCCGATCTGTCGGAGGAGACGCTTGCGAGCGTGGAGATGAGTCATGTGCTTCTCGTAATCCAAGTCGATGATCCAAGCAATGGATCTCATGATATCGTCTCACGAGATCGAACGCCTTCTTCACGAGCGAGACACACCAAAGAAAATGGAGATCTAAGAGTTGTCGAAGCGGCAACACAACGACAATGCGACGATGACGACGACCTTCTCTCCAAGGAGGAGTGGACGACCACTCAACTAGAGAGAGAGAGGGCTTGGCGTGAGAAAGAGAGAGAGAGAGAGAGTTGTGTTGTTTTTGTTGTTATAACTCAAAAAGCAAGGGGTGCCTCTTCTTATATAGGGTTTTGGGAGTCCACAGATCTCAATCCATGGACAACACAAAATCAATGGATAAGATTGATTTATGTTTCTTTCAATGGCCATGTTGTTGTTGTAAAAATAAAACAATAATTAATTTAATTTAAATTATAAATTATATATTGATAAATCAATATAAATCAATTCAAATCAAATCAATTTGATCTTGGAGATAAAGGGGAAGAAGATTGGCCTCATCCTTAAAAAGGGGGGATGACCACCCTACTCCTAATGGAAGTTGGTGGCTGTCCACCATCTTGTTGTGGAATGGGTCAATCTCCTTATTATCTCATGAGATCTCATTGTCCCATGATATCTCCAAGATTTACAACAACACTTTTTGTAAAATATTTCACAAAAAATAATTGTAATTATATTAAGAATATTACAATCATGCCATTGGAAAAAATGTGAATCACATTCACATCCCAAAAGAAAATGTAAATTATATTTTCAATTAAACATCCAATGTGAATCCAATTCACATCAATAATTAATTAATAAATATAAATCACAATAGTCTCTCTCGAATATATTATAAATCACATTTATAATACATATGAATAATTTGATAGTGCTATCCATATTATTCATATTCATAATAATTAAATCATATTTAATTACATTGGATTATGATTCTCATGCATTCAAATAATATGAATCAAATTCACATTATTCATGATAATTAAATCACATTTAATTATCCATTTTTCAATGCATAGATATAATTTAACAATGGAATTATTCTTGAACTCTTTCAAGAATATTGCGCTTTCTCTGCAGATACTTGGAGATAAGGACAAGGCGATTGTACAATCCACATATAGTGACTTGGATATTGAGATCACATCTAAAATCCATATCTTATGGACCTCTTACAAATGTTTTATTAAATCAAGGCCGTAAATCTAATCTCCTCATTGCATCTGAATCTCATTCATATCAATGTCCAACACTTAGACCAAGATCAGATTACTTCTCTACTAAGAGGACTCACTAAAATCCGGACATGTTTCATCACTCTCTCGGAATGTAAGCCTCACGGTTATACAATCGTTTATGATCACATCACCCTCAGGTATTCCTAATACATGTATATCCTGCATATTGGAAGACCTATGATAAACCGAAGATACAGATCAATTTTACATTGTCATTTGTAAGGTTTCATCATCAAGTTCTCTCATTATTGGTCATTAAATGTTGGTATCGATGATATGCTTTCTAAAAGAATATATCATACTTACAAATTCTTGTCATGCTTCCAAAGCTTAACGATCATGTATGGAATTTGATTGGTCCCAATACCTCATGAGTGATCTCATATCTTCCGGTTCACAAGTGAACCTATATGATCCCTTTGAGAGATCGTACTACTCATATGCCCTCATATGTACATCATCTCGTCGATGTATAGACCTTGGTTAGGTCATCAACCTATTGTTCTGCCAAATTTACATACTGAGACATATAGTAACACATATGTCTCCGGTCAAAGGATGTGTGCATGTATCGTGACAGTATACGACATAGAACTTTGGGTATCTCGATCTCGTTAAGTCAACCCTTTGACCTAACTAATCCGACACCTCCGAATCTCTATTCACATGCAGAGGAACTACATCAAGAGGTCGGTCAGATATCAGCCTAATGAGAAAGGATTGCCATCTCCTACTCAGGCTAGAGATCATCTCTTAGCAATCATTTGACGGTGCTTGATGATTCCTCAATCTAACTCCTTAGATATTCATCCAAGCACGAGCCTCTATGATTCAATTATTTAACCAACAGTTGTATGATTATTAAGACGGTCATGGTACATAACCCTCATTGTACCGAGGGACCTTATAGTACATTCATTCAATTAATCTCAGATAGGGAGTGAAAAAATCAATACTTTGATTGATAAATCAAATAAAGAATAACATTTATTGTAGGAATGGTTCGCCTTGATCTCACATGGCTAACAATCTCCCACTATCCATCATAAGCATTCTGGTACAATCCTTAAACTCATACTCATTACATATTGGTCGAAAACCTACTGTGTCATAGGTTTGTTAAGAGGATCAGCAACGTTGTCAGCAGAGGCCACCTTGGTTATAATGTTGTCACCACACTTTTGAATCTCCCGAATGATGTGGTATTTCCTTTCCACATGCTTGCTCTTTTGATGCCATATGGGTTCCTTCTCTTGGAAAATGGCTCATGTATTATCGCAGAGTAGCGGGATGGGAGTATTAGAGGAAGCTACACCAAGTTCCAGGATGAATTTGCACAACCACACCGCCTCCTTTGCAGCATCGGATGCGGAAATGTACTCGACTTCTGTTGTTGAATCTGTTGTAGTGTCCTGCTTCTTGCTTCTCCAACTCACAACACAACCGTTCAATAGGAACACAAACCCTAATGTCAACTATCGATCATCAATATCTGACTGGAAGTTTGAATCTACGTATCCCAAGACTTAGAGATCACCATCTCTATAGATCAAGATGTAATCTTGCGTCCGTATTTAATACTTGAAAATGTTCTTCACTGCATTCCAGTGTTGTTCTCCATAGCAGGACTGGTAATGACTTACCACTCCCACTGCATGGTATATATCTGGCCTAGTACACATCATGGCGTACACTAAGCTTCATATAGCTGATGCATAGAGGCATCCATCCATGGCTTTCCTTTCCTCAACACTTTGAGAAGCCATCCCTTTAGACAGATGGATACCATGTCCTAAGGGAAGGAATCCTTTCTTCAACTATCCATATGGAAACGTTCAAGAATTTTCTTAATGTACCTATGTTGTGATATCCCAATATCCTCTTTTCTCGGTTTCTGAACAGCTTCAGAACCAAGATGTAAGAGGCTTCTCCAAGATCTTTTATCTCGAAGGTATGGGACAACCAAATCTTAACACTAGTCATCATCCATGTATCATTCCCAATGATAAGGATGCCATCTACATACAACACGATGAACACAATGGTGCTCCCACTAAGCTTCTTGTACATACAAGGTTCATCAGGATTCTGCACAAAATCATAACTCTTTATGGTTTCGTCAAATCTGATGTTCCAGCTATGAGAAGCTTGTTTGAGCCTGATAATCGAGATTTTGCGAGGGACAAAATATGTCTCACATAAGGCGGAGATAAAGTCGTTGTGGCAACCACTCACGAAACCCTAATTAGTCAACAATTAACCCACAACAAAGATCAAACAATGAAAAGTGGCGCAGGGTTAAAATTTATTATAACTCTACAAAAGATGTGTATAGTGCAAGTAGTGTAGAGGTCGAACATAGAGAGCAAGCAGGTAGATCAGGGAAAAATGCTCAAAAGTGAATATGAAGTATCTGTCTATAAATGTTATTTTTTGTTGGTTTTTAATTTTAGATTTTTAAATTTTATTTTTAATTTTATATTTTTATCTTTTTATTTTTAAATTTTTGATTTTATATTTTCTTTTTATATTTTATATTTTTTAATATTTTCTTTTTCTATAAAATCAGATATATATATATATATGCACTAAGGGAAGGAGAGAGATAATGTATTTATAAAATTAGGTAAAAATAAGTAAACTTCAGAAAAAAATATTTTTTTGCTTTTTATAATTTTATAATGTTTTTTGTATTTTTCTAGATTTTTGCTAATTTTTTTGGTATTTTTAAAGTCCAAAAATACTGAAAACAATGAATAAAATACAAATCTGAAATTAAAATGAAGAAATAAAATACAAAATAGAGACAAAAATTCTCCAAATTAATTTTAAAATAAAGATATTAAAAGAGAGAAACTTTAGGAACATAAAACAAAATTTTTAGATTTTTAAGGATTTTATAAATTTTTTATGAATATTTTTAGAGTTTTTCTATTTTTTGGATTTTTCTTTTATATTTTTTAGTGATTTTTGGTCTGAATAAACACACAAAAACAAATAAAATATAATTTTTTGGATTTTTTCAAGACGTTTTATATTTTTTATGTATTTATAATGCAAACAAAGATGAAAATGCATGTTTTTGAATTTTTATAAATATTAGAATGCAACAAAAATGCAAACTAAAAAGATGGCGTGATAGACCAGTGAAACAGGAAGCTATGATAATTTTTTGGGATTTTTTAGGGTTTTATAGATGCATGAAATAAATGCAAACAACAAAAAGAAAATACACACTAGCAGGGGTATTTTTGTGAATAGATGAAAGTCTAGGGGACAACATGTAATGTTCCCAATATATAATGAATTAAAAATGTTTCAGCATCAAACAAAAATAGCCAGAACCTTAGGGGTAGCCGTGCAAAAAGACCAGACACACGTGCCTGCACACGTGACCTAGCAAGGGCCAATTCGTAATTTTTAAAAACCCAAGTGCTGAAGCTCAAAATTACCAAAATATTATAACATTACAGCAATGTTTTATGACTAATTAGAAATACAAGAAAAGACAGGCCCTTTCCTGCAAAATAGCCAAGCACACGTGCTCACACACGTGCGGCTCGCTGGCAAGGATGTGGTCGTAATTATCGAAAGGCTGAGGACTATAATGCAAAATATCCAAAAACTGCAGGGTAATTAGTACAAAATACCCACGCAGGCGGATCTGATGACTGATGATGGTTTGCTTATATACGTGTCGATATCTTGGTGCTTGATGACGGTTCAGAGACAACCGGCCATGATTAGATCGTGGTCAACGATCGGACGGTTTTGGCGTAACGTCATCCAACGGTAGCTGCAGCCCAGGAAGAACTGGCTCGGATCAACGATTGGGACACCCGGTAGATGAACTGGGAAAAACAGGCGCTAAGGCGATATTCTTCGAGCTCACGTCTCCTCTCCTAAAGCTCCCTTGCTGCACAAAAGATTCCCCGACATCCCTGGAAGGATACCCAACTCGACGGAGGAGCCAAAATGGGCTGACGAGCCCTGACACGCTGCTGCGAGGTCAGGAGTCGAAGGTGGCTCTAGGTAGCTCTTTCATCAAGATTTTGACCCCGGATGGAGTCTATCGGACCTTGGAACCTGTAAGAAAAAAACGCAAACAATGAGAAACGATTCCGAAGGCCAATGAAGGTGGAGGGGGAGTGAATAGCACGAAAGTAGGGTCACCGGAGTAGGGCTCCGGTGAGCTTCGATGAGTGAAGTGAAACTAAAACACGCGCTAAAATCGACAAGGAAATAAAGAAACCTATGTAGAAATTAAAACTAAGAGGAAAAGGGAGAAAAAACACCTCAAGTTGGTCGGCAAGCCAATGAGATAAAACCTCAACGTCGGAGGAAGACGAAGGTGGTGGAAGCTCCTCCCTGATCGCCTAACCTCGCCTCTCGATGGTCGGAGAGATCCCTGTCACCTCTCTCAATCCAGGGCCAGTAGGAGCAAAGCTAAAACGGTCAAAGAGGGTTCAAGGAAGGAAGTGGAACTCGGATTAGGGATGGGCATGGGTTGGGCTGGGTCAGGCCCTGAAGGGCCCAAGCCCATTTAAAAACTTCGTGCCTTGGGCCGGGCCTAGGTCCGTAAATTTTTTTTGGCTCGGCCCAAGCCCAGGCCCGGCCCAATTCCATTGATTCGGGCTTGGGTCGGGCCGGCCCATCTATTGGTGCTAGGTCGGGCTGGTACACAATCTTCATATTTGACCACAATCTTCTCTTACGAGCGACGAAATTTCAATATTTCTATGCTCTTATCTCTAGTTCTCTTACAACTATGTTCTCTAAAAAGGGAAAAAATCTCCCTTCTTCACTGAAAACCTCACATTTTCTGCTTAATTAGACACCAGATTCTTGTCCATTAGCAAATATAACTTTTATAGAAAACATCAATGCATCCACCTCTCCCATCTTTAAGCTAGATGACAACTTGAACCCTCGGTAGACTCAGTGGTGGAGTATAGCAATTTCTGTAATCCTTTATTAGCAGTTCTGTAACACAATTCATGTTTTCCTTTTGATTTTTTCCATGTTTATACAAATTTTACATTTCTTAATGCCGAGGGTTGCAATAGCAGAAGCTTTCTTATGAAAAAAATCACATATAGAATGCGGACATCACTTTACCCAACTAAAAATCCATCTAAATACCACCTATATGTAGGAATGCCAGCCAGCAATAACCTTTTCATCTAATCAAAAGGAACTTAGGTGCAGGGCATGGGGATTGGTGTGGGCTAGGCAACGGGCTAATATCGGGCCAGGCCTTCGGGCTGGATCGGGCAGGGTCGAGCCAAGCCCGAGCCCGGCCCAAAAAAATTTCGAGCCCAATACTTTGGCCCAAGCCTGGCCCATTATCCATTTGGGCTTGGGCCAGGCCGGGTTTTTCGGGATGGGCTTCGGGATGGGTCGGGCTGGCCCAACCCATTGCCCATCCCTAACTAGGATGGTCTTTTGAACGAATGGTCGAGGCGCTCCAAAGATTGAGGAATATGGGGCGATACAGCGATTCAATCCTGGAGGGAAGCATCTGGCATGTAAGATGGATCTACGAGGAGAAAAAGTCCAGAAGGAATCGACACGAGGTGGTGGAAGAAGAAGCCTCGAAAAATCCGCGAAATCGGACAAAAACGAGATTCTGACATGCTGCAGACCTCGGTTAGAGAGTTGACCGAGGTCAACTAAAGGGTGAAGCTAGTTGGTCCACGTGGACGAACCAGAAAAAACCATGGAAAAATTATTTGTAAATTCGTTTAAAAATAGTAAATGATTTAATTAATTTTAGATTATTATATCAAAAATATTTATTATTTTTTAAATTATTTTATTGTGATTTTTATTTATTTTTTTGAGGTATAAAATTACAAGTTACCTTATATAGATTATATACAGGTATCTTTATCTATATATTTTATTGTTTTATTTTTATTTTGTATTTTTAATTTATTTATTTTGGTTTAATATTTTATAAATTTATAACTTAATTTTATGAACTTAAATATATTTTTATTTTATTTTTTTTGTATTTTATACACTTAAATAAATAGAAGTATTAATTATATAAGTATATTTACAAGTATTATACTTATGTATTTTATACAAGTATTTTATTTTTTTGTTTTCTTTATGTTTTTATTCATGTTTTAATATACATATATATTATAAATAATATTTAAAAAATTATAAAAATATAAAATTATAAAAATAATGAATAATAAATAAAATGAATATTTTAAAAGGTATAGTTATACAATAAGGGTCCAAAACTCAACTTTCACACCGTGACTCAGAAAAATACGAAACCACCTTCATTAAATAGCTTATTGAAAATTATATACAATTAAAGTGATTTTGATAATTTCGAGTTTTTATTTGAGAGATACAGGTCTGGAAAGTTGGGATTCTGGAAACTTATTCAGATCATAACTTTTTATCTGTACATTCTTTTTGTATGAAATAAATTTTGTATTTTTCTATAATAAATTATATCCAACTTTCATGTACAAAGTTTATTTATTTAAGGTATAAAAAGTGGAACTAAAATAGGTCCAAAAAATGAATAAAGAATGAATTAAATAAAAGATATTTCTCATGGTTTCTGGCCCTTATCTCCCCCTACTTCATTCCTTTGTCGACCTAGTCATCGAGATGCCTAGGCCTCGGGGTTTCGAGTCATAAAATATTTACAATATTTTATTCTTTTTCTTTCATTTTCTCTATTCTATAATTTTGGTATTAAAAACTATATTTTATAGACTATTTACACAATAATGCATGGATGATAAAATGCATGAATTAACAATATTTACACGTATTTACTAGGGTTTTTAAGGCCAAAATGATAGAATAAAGATGATGAAATGTAGATTCATCATCCCCCTATACTTGCCTTTGCTATTCCTAGCAAACACTTATGCAATAAGTGCAGAAAAAGGAAAACAAAGAAAAGAAAAAGAAGAAAATTGGATTAAATTTAATTATCAAACTTGTCTTCGCAAAATCAAAGTTTGGAGCTTAAGTCGGACCTTTGGAATTTTAGTGCGGGCGGAACCTTAACGAGAACCGGATTTGAAATCAAACAGCCTTTGAGAATCCCAAAACTCTGCTCAAGTCTCCTCAATAGCCAGGTCATAAATATTTCAATTCATACGCAAACCCTTACGACTATGAATCTTACTCGTACAGTGTAAGTGATGGTGACTCTCCCCAACTAGAATGACAAAGAGACTTACTTCTCTAGCATGAAAACCCAATAATTCCCCAATCCAATAACTCCTTCCTCGAGGAGCGGGGTATTCCCTTCTAAGTTCAAGTGGCAACCAGCTCAAGAGGAGGGGGTGAAGAGAAGAATGGACGGCAGCCAGTGTAGCTACCTATCCTAGGATGCAAGATGATGAATCCACATTTCATCATCTTTATTCTATCATTTTGGCCTCAAAAACCCTAGCAAATGTGTGTAAATACCATTAATTTCAGTATCTTAGCATTCACGAATGTGCATGTAAATAGTATATAAAATACAGTAATTAAAGCCAAAATTATAGAATAAAGAAAAGAAAAGAAAAAGAATAAAATATTGTAAATATTTTATGACCCGAAACCCCGTGACCTAAACGTCTCGATGACTAGGTCGACAAGGAATAAAGTAGGGGGAGATAAGGGTCAAAATACAGCAAAAATACCTATTCTTTTTTTTCATTCTTTATCCATTTTGGAATCTATTTTTGGTTCCACTTTTTATAAATCAAATAAAGAAACTTTGTACATGAAAGTTGTAGATAATTTAATAAATAAAAGTACAAAATTAATTTCATTCAAAAATAATGGACAGATAAAAAGTTATGGTCTGAATAAAAATCCAGAATCCCAACTTCCCAGACCCGTATCTCACAAATGAAAACTCCAAATGCATCAAACTCACATTTAATTGTATATAGTTAAAAATAAGCTATTTAATGGCGGTGGTTTCGCATTTGGCGGAGCTACGGTTTGAAAGTTGAGTTTTGGACCCCTATTGTATACTTGTGCAGATTAAAATATTCAATTTATTATTTATTCATTATTTTTATAATTTTATATTTTTATAATTTTGCAAATAATATTTATAATATATATGTACATTAAAATCAGAATAAAAATACAAAAGAAACTCAAAATAAAATACTTGTATATAAGATACATAGGTATTATACCTATAAATATACCTATATGAACTATACTTTTATTTTATTAAATGTATAAAACATATCAGAAAAATAAAATAAAAATATTTAAGTGTGTAAAAGTATTTTATAAATTTATAAAATAAGAAACAAAAATAAACAAATTAAAATCACAAAATAAAAATAAATTCATTAAATATATAGGTAATATACCTATAAAGGCTATGAATAGTAATTTGTAAAAATATACCTCATAAAAATAATTAAAAATCAGAATAAAATACTTTGTAAAACAATAAACATTTTTTTATTTAATAATCAAAATTTAGTTCATTCATTTTCTATTTTTAATTGAATTTACAAAATAATTTCAGGGATTTTTCCTGGTTGGTCCACGTGGACCAACCACGTGATGGCCCCAGTTGACCCCGGTCAACTGGTCGTCCTTCCCTCTGTAGCCCGTGCCAGGCCTAGTTTTTGGCCGCTTTGGCGGATTTTTCTAGGTCAAGACTTTCACCCTTTCGCCTCGATTCCTTCTGCAAAATTTCTTCTCGACCATCCACCTTGTTCGCCCAGTGATCGACTTGGGCATTGGGCCAACAATCGCGTCAATCTCCCTTGGTCTTTGGACCACCCCAGTCGCAGGGTCAAACCACATAAAATGGACCCCCGACTTCAATTTCAAATTTAAACCCCTCATTCCATAGGTTAGCCACCGTGCTTGTGCCCATCTGCTCGAGGAAGGTGACAGCTTCCTCTTGAGCTCTTCAGGCCGGTCGTGCAGCACCTGAGGCGGCTCCAACGACCTCCGCCACCATCGCCGACGTAGAGGTATTTCCCTCCGGTCTACACCTTCAAGGCTGCCCCTATTTTCCTTTCTTTCTTTCGCATTTTCTTTGTCATACCCTTAGGATCAAAAGCCCTCAAAAATCTTTCATTTTCATCCATCAAATCATCCAAACCATCCACCTCGCCGGAGCGCTCCTCCAGCCGAGCTCCGCCCCGCCGCTTCGCGCCACCATCTCGCCACCGTGGGACCCAGGCATTTTGCCCTGGGTCCTCTCACTTTGTTTTGCAGGTCAACGCCCTTTGACTCGTGCCTGGGTGCACTTTTGAGCCTCGCCGGAGTCCAGCCGAGCTCCACAGCTCCACCGCCCTCCTCCGCGAGCCTCGGCCACCGCTGAGGTCTTTTGACGCCCCCAGGAGCTCGCCCCGACCGTCAGGAGACTCCAGCCTCATTTTGAAGCCTAGAAGCCCACCGGAGAAGGAGCAAGACCTCGAAGAAACTCGCCTCGTCGGCGTTCCTTAGCGGTTCTTGCTATGGTCTTCAGTGTCGTTGGATCGAGGCGGAGCCCCAGATCGCAAAGCCACCGTTGGATCTGCTCGAGCCCAGGCCATTTGATCAAGACCCGATCTTCTAATCCTGGCCGTTGCAGACGAAGCGTCATCGGCCGTCCATCGCCTGCCACGTGTCAAGTGAATCGCCTTCAGCCGTTGGATCGCGCGCTTAGGGGTATTTTGCATTATTCACCCGCACATTTTTGTATTTAATAGTTAGTCTATAAACTTTCAGGGGTCGTTTAAAATATTTTGTAATAATTATAAGTAGAACCCCAAACTTTTCCTATTTGCATACAGGTCCTAGCCACGTCACCTCACGTGACCAGTACATGTGAGGTGAAGGGCATTTTGCACAGGACCCCCCAAGGTTGTAGAATTTCATTTCAGTCCTAGGATTTAAATATTAAGTGTAATATTTTTGGGTTATTTGCATGTGAGCCCTCGGGCATTTTTGATATTACAGACAGCTCCCTCCCATGCGTGTGCTAGTCACGCGCCCTGGTGGGTATTTTGCAGTTGAACCCTTGCGGTTCTTGGATTTTGTTTCTAGTCCATCAAATGCAATATTTAGTGCTATATTTTGTGTGAAAATTGCAACTTTTCCCCTAGATGTTTGTCTAATTGCATATATACCCCTGTCATGCCTTATATTTTGTATGCTTTCTCTATTTATTTCACGCATCATTTTAACTCCAAAAATTACCAAAAAAATAGCATAGGCTCCTATTTACGTGATTTTCCACGCCATATTTTTGCATTACATTTTTATTGCATTTTAATATTTATTAAAAATCAAAAACTTGCATTTTAGCTACTATTTGCATTAGAAAATACCAAAAAAATATTAAAACACATTGAAAAATTCCAAAAAAATTACTAAGGTCTATTTTAGTGTGTTTTAGTGTCAACCTAAAAATCACTAAAAATTTCAAAACAAAAACCTTAACAATTAGAAAAAACTAAAAATCTTCATAAAAATCTAAAAAATCATAGAAAAATCATAAAAATATAAACTCAGGTCTTATAGGTTCCCTATTTTATTGTCTTTTATTTAAAATTAATTTAAGAAAATTTTGTAACTGTTTGCTATTTTTCATTCCCATTTTAATTTCGTCCAGCATTGATATTCACTGTTTTCTTACATTTTGACATTTAAAAATACCAAAAATATTGTAAAAAATCCCCAAAAATCATAAAAATAGTAGACAATTATAAAAAGTCCAAAAACATTTCATTTCCTAATTTTTGAGTATTTTCCTTATTTTTATAAATATTGTATCACCTCTTTTCTTATATTATTTAAATATTCTATTTATAAAAACAAAAAAATATAAAATATAAAAAGAAAATATAAAATTAGAAAATCAAAAATCAAAATACAAAATTAAAAATTAAAAAAATAAAAAATTAAAATTAAAATTAAAAAATTAAAAAATTAAAAAATTAAAAATTAAAAACCCACAAAAATACTTGCATCTTGTAGACAATTAATCACATCACATTTTTGTACATCATTGCTTGATCTATCCTGCCTTGCTCCCTGTGTTCGACCTCTACATACTTACACCTATATACCTGTTTGTAGAGTTATAATAAATTTGACTCCACATTTATTTTTCATTGATTGATATTTATATTGTGGGTTCATTGTTGACTTTAGCCAGGATTCATTGAGGGTCTCCACAGCGACACGGTTGTCTCCGCTTTGTGTGAGACATTAGACCCCGTGAATTTTGGCTAAATCAAATGACGTTGTTGCCGGGGAGCAACAACGCGTAGATCATTTCTTGTTTGTGATTGTGATTGCTTGTCCACTTTTACGGCTTTCTTTAGTTGCTTTTTATTTGATATATACTGTTGAGCTGTCTAACCTCTTCTTCTGTTGATTTTGTGCGAGGAACCGCGGATCGAGGGAGGCGCTTCACCCAAGGCACCGACGCACCCACGTGAAGCCGGCTCTAGCCAGTCTAGCACCGAGGAGACGAGAAGAGAATTTTGTAGACCGAGGTCCATCTTTAGTTGCATTTTATTTTCTTGTATTTATTTTTGCAATTTTAGTGAGAGAGAGACTTTAATTTGTAATAAAACAGGTATCTCAGGACATTTGGACTCTTGAGCCTAATTTCCAAGTGATTGTTCACTTGGAGGCTTGCCGCGGTTTTTGTCAGCTTTTCTTCGCATTTTTATTTTGTTTTCCAATTTTGATTTTATTTCTTTTGTGTGATTGAGCCCTTAGTTTTAGGATTGCTTGCGATATATTAAGGCCAAACACATACTATATTTGCATGTACCTATAGCTGCGTTTGGACTTAGTCAAACTTTAAACAGTCGTTCACTATCTTCGAGCCACCGCGCCGCGAGCCCACCCTGCCAAGCGCTTCTCCTGAACTCGATTTGTCAAGAAGAGGAGGGGTGAGCCTAGACCGGACTCTTGGATAATAGCAATTTCTGAAATTTAGGGCGATTTCATCGGCTTGCATTTGCATGTAGATTGGTTTCAATTCTGTTGAGCATCCTTGCATGTAGAGTGCTGGAGTCAAGGTGAGCATTTCTCTTTAGCATACATCATTGATTTGCTGCTTGCATTGCTTTTCCGTCTCTCTACCTCTGATTTTGCCAACCTAGGTGCCAAGTGAAATTGACTCCTCGTTAGGCGCGTGCATTCTCATTAAAATCCAAAAAAAAGTGATAATCAATAAAATTGGGACTGTTAATATTACTTGACCCTAAAATCGATCAAAAAGAAAAATCCTCTCTTGGAGCGAGTAATCCCCTCATTGTCTTCATTTTACATTGCTCGCGCACACACTAAGGTTAGTGCCCAAATCCCATTCAGCCCCTAAGTGTTTGCGCAATACTTTGACTTCTCACCTAACTATAAAACAGACAAGATAAAAAGACCGCTCTTTGCGGTCTCTACCGAGTTGAGTAGGTGAATTGAGGGTTTGTATTCTCTTCATTTTTGTCTGTGATTATTTTGTGTGTGTCCTAGATCGCTTATGCGCATTTGTGCCTTTCTTCTTTACTCTTTTGACTTGACCATCGTGCTCTCCCGATCATTTTGCTTTTGCTTTCGAGATGGACCCCTGGAGCGCATTTTATCTGGACTTTGCGGATCCCTCGTTCACTCCGGCCGGTCCACCTCCTTTTTTCCAAGAGGACTTTGCTCCTGACTTTTGTACATATCCGCCTCAGCCGTAGTATCAGACCTCGGACTTCTACCCACCTCCACCTCCACCTTCACATCCACCCGAGTCTGACCTGTTGGAGTCACCTCCCTCGATCTCTATGAGTGATATCTTGAACCGGATGTTAGAGCGCCTTGATTTGATGAATGATGTTATGGCTATATTGAGGAAGAATCAGATTAATGCTCCTTTCATCGGGGATACGGCTTTACTTGTGGGTGATCATGGGAGCTTGCAATCGCCCAAAAATCACAAAAATAGTAGAAAATATAAAAATACCAAAAATATTTTATTTCTTAATTTTTGAGCATTTTTAACTTATTTTTATAAATCCCATATCTCCTCTTTTCTTATATTGTCTATATATTCCAATATTGAAAAAGAAAATAAAAATTAAAAATAATTAAAAATCAAAATACAAAATTAAAAATTAAAAAAAAATAAAAGTTAAAAACCCACAAAAACATTTGCATTGCATATTGTAGACAATTAATCACATCACTTTTTGCACAATTGTTTGATATATAATGTGTGCTCCCTGTTTTCGACACTCTACCTACTTCCACTATACACCTGTTTGTAGAGTTATAATAAATTTGACTCCACATTTATTCTTCATTGCTTGATTTATTTATTGTGGCTTCATTGTTGATTAAATCCAGATTTTTAGCGATCACCGTAGCGACCTCTGTGTTCCCGCCTTGTGTGGAATACAAGACCGTTGGAAATTCGGGTTTATCGAATGAGACAACTACAGTCCGCAGGAAGAGGAGGTACAGAGATAAAATCCATGTGCTCACCCAGGACACTTGATGCACCATTCAGAACAAACTGCCAGCGAAGAGACCGGATGCAGGAGCTCCTTATGTCAGATGCGAGATTCAGGAGCAGCAGTTTGATCGTACTCTATTAGACAGCGGCTCTTTTATTAACCTTCGTCCGGCAGCCTTACTCGACCGATTCGAGTTTGGTCCTCTTCTTAGGAGTAGGACAGTCCTTCAGTTTGATGATAGGTCGACTAAGAGGCCGAAGGGGTTATTAAGAGACGTGGTCGTTACCATTCAGGGCCTGAAATTCCCCGTGGACTTTGTTGTATTGGACATGGAGATCCCTGAGTCGGTAACTGATGCCCCCATCATACTCGGACGTCCATTCTTGGCCACAACCAAGGCGGTGTCTGATCATGATAGTGGGAAGGTATGTTTTCGCGTAGAGGGCGAAACCATACAAATAGAGACGATCGAGGAAACCAGAGCGAGAGAATTAGAATGCTCAGAGCAGTCCAGCGATGCTGCGCAGATGACAGAGGATGAGCTAGACATCCACCAGGAGTGTGACTTTGTGATGACAAATGATGAATCCATTTGGACAGATCCCGTAGCACAGACCCTTGCCCAGCCTACAGATTCACTATTTCTAAAGCTTATGGCAGTCGAGAGCCTGGAGAACACACCCCTGGACGAGGATACCAATGAGGCTTACAGTGTTGTGACGAGTGGTGCTGATGATTTTCAATCGTGTTCATCTAGTTCAGATCCCTCGGATTCAGACATTGATTGGGATGATCTTGATGTACATTTAACGTGTCTGATTCCTTCTGAGCCGATAGCTAGGACGGAGTGCGAGCCAATACAGTTTATTGAAGATTCAGCAGGCTTTCCTTCGTCAGATGTTCATGCAGAGTGAGAGTTCTCCCATGCAGACCTGGTCGCCTTCACACAGACATAACAGAAGTCAGATCTGCCACCTCCCAGTTGTCCAGAACTGAAACATCTGCCACAGTCGCTGAAGTATAGATTCCTTGCGGGTGAGCCAGATATGCACCCAGTCATTATCTCAGCAGGTTTGACTAGAGAGCAAGAATCTCGTCTGATGGAGGTTCTTGAAAGAAACTGCAAGGAGATAGGTTGGAGTATAGCTGATCTCCAGGGGATTAGTCCGGCTCTGTGCTCCCATCACATTTATCTTGAGGATGACGCTAGGCCTTCACGTGAGTTCCAGCGACGGCTGAACCCGAATCTTCGAGATGTGGTCATGAAAGAAATATCAAGGTGGTGGAGCGCCGATTTTATCTACCCCATCTTCGACTCCAAGTGGGTTAGTCAATTACATGTGGTACCCAAGAAGACGGGTATCACTATAGTTGTGAGTGAGTCTGGAGAGGAGATCGCTACCCGAGTACCCACTTCTTGGAGGGTCTGTGTGGACTGCAGACGATTGAATCAGGCCACCAAGAAGGATCATTTCCCACTGCCATTCATTGATCAGATTATCGAGAGGCTTGCGGGGAAGAGTCACTACTGTTTCCTTGATGGGTACTCCAGATACAATCAAGTGGCCATTGCGCCCGAAGACCAGGAGAAAACGACATTCACCTATCTGTTTGGGACTTATGATTTCAGACGGATGCCCTTTGGTCTATGTAACGCTCCAGCGACATTCCAAAGGTGCATGTTGTCCATCTTCTCGGACATGGTGGGTGACTGTTTAGAGGTCTTCATGGATGACTTCTCGGTCTATGGTGACGGGTTCGATGCTTGTCTTGACTGCTTAGACCGTGTGCTTCAGTGTTGCATAGAGGTCAATCTTGTATTGTCTTGGGAGAAGAGTCACTTCATGGTGACTCAAGGGACGGTTCTTAGTCATATTATCTCCAACAGGGGCATGGAGGTCGATCCGGCCAAGGTGGATATCATTAGAAAACTCAATCCACCGTCCAATCTGCGTCAATTCCGGTCTTTTCTGGAGCATGTCGGTTTCTACCGATGGTTCATTCAGAACTTCAGTTGTATTTCCCGACCGCTTACTGATTTGCTGAAGAAAGACACCGAGTTCATTGTAGATGATAAGTGTCTTGCATCTTTTGAGACTCTCAAGAATATGGTTGTCTCGGCTCTTGTCCTTCAACCACCCGATTGGTCTCTCCCATTCGAGATCATGACGGACGCTTTTGATTTTGCCGTTGGGGCTGTGCTTGGACAGAGGAGGGATGGATTGTCGTTTGCCATTCACTACGCCAACCGGACTTTGGATGCCGCTCAGCGGAATTACACTGTGATAGAGAAAGAGATACTGGCCGTAGTCTTTGCTTTGGATAAGTACAGATCTTATATTCTCGGATCTAGAGTGACTATCTACACAGATCACACCGCCATCTGGTACTTAATGGCTAAGAAGGATGCCAAAGCACGCCTTACTAGATGGATCCTTCTACTCCAGGAGTTTGATATTGAGATTAAGGATAAGCCTGGAGTTAAGAATGTGGTGGCGGATCATCTTTCCCGCTTGGAGAACCTTGAGGAATCTGAGCCCAACGCACCTATCACGGAGACGTTTCCAGATGAGGCGATCTTGGCTATAACCTCTCTCCCATGGTACGCCGACATTGTGAACTATCTTGTTGCCAAGACGGTCCCACAAGGTTGGCCCAGGCAGAAGCTCGAGACCTTCCTAGCGAAGGCCAAGCTTTACCATTGGGAGGATCCCGTTCTTTATCATGAAGGAGGGGATAGCATCTGGAGGAGGTGCATTCCTCAAGAAGAGCAGCATAGCGTCCTCACATACTGCCACAAGCTTGAGGCAGGAGGACATCATTCTGGGAAAAGGACAGCACAGAAGGTGCTTCAATCTGGCCTTTGGTGGCCTACTCTCTTCAAGGATTCAGATGAGTTCGTGAAGGGATGTATTGATTGTCAGAAGTTGGGAACCTGCGGACAAAGAGACATGATGCCCATGCAGCCCATTCACTTTTTGAGGTTTTTTATGCATGGGGGATTGATTTCATGGGCACATTTCCTAAGAGTCAGGGGTTTGAGCACATTTTGCTTGCTGTAGATTATGTCAGCCGATGGGTTGAGGCTATCCCTTCCCGAGCCGCAGATGCTAAGACTGTGTGTAAATTTTTGAGGAAAAATATCATTTCACGGTTTGGAGTACCTAGAGTCTTGATTTCAGACGGGGGGTATCATTTCATTTATGACAAGGTTAGGGCTCTTGCAGACAAGTTCGGCATTGACCATCGTGTTGCCACGACATATCACCCTCAGACTAATGGTCTTGCCGAAGTATCGAACCGGGAGATCAAGACTATCCTACAGAAGGTTGTCCGCCTAGACCGAAAAGATTGGTCACAGCTTTTGGACTCGGTCTTGTGGGCCTATCGGACTTCTTTCAAGAATCCATTAGGGACATCTCCCTTTCGTCTCATCTATGGCAAGCCGTACCATCTGCTAGTGGAAATAAAGCACAAGTCACTTTGGGCAGTCACTGAGTTATTATTGGATCCCGAGAGTATAGGAGAACGGAGGAGAGAAGAGTTGGCAGCCCTGGAGGAATTGAGAGATACAGCCTTTTCTAGCAGCCTACAATACAAGGAGAAAGTGAAGACAGCACGATTCCCATATCAGCCATAAAGAGTTTGAGCCAGATCGGCGAGTATGGTTGTTTGATTCCAGGCTGAAATTATTTCCAGGGAAACTACAGAGAAAGTGGAAATGTCCTTATGTGGTCAGGAAGGTATATGACAATGGCAGTATTGACATATCCGAATCGTTATCTTCATCCACCTTCCGTGTCAACGGTCAGCGCCTGAAACTATATCTAGATCATGATCCACCGACCATTGACATTGCCCCCATTCTTCTGGTATGAGATGTGCTCTTTGATTCACATTATCTGTATCTCGTACATGGTGATCACTTCCATCTTCTGTTGTATAGATCCATCTGTCTATATCACTCTTTCATCTGTTGATATCTTCTTCTTTTCTTCTTTTCTTCTTTTCCTTTTATATCTTCTGTATCTACCGAAAAAGGAGTCACCCCTTGTAGATAGTTTTCTATACTTAGGACGTACTTTGTCCTAAGTATAGGGGGGTGTGCACCCCGAGTTGATTCTATTTTTCGATCCTCTCCATTGTCTCCTCTTCTTGTCTATACTTACAGATATCTTACCCTAAGTATAGGGGGAGACAATCTGAGTACGATATGTTCATTCCCACCCTTGACCCTCCCTGCGTTGTGTACAGTCTGTTATACTTAGGATTATTTGATCCTAAGTATAGGGGGACGGTCAACTTCTCATTCCTTTATTTATCCTTTAGACTTGTCTATACTTAGTACGAGTTATATCTTCTCTTTTCTCTCCGATCTATGAGGACATAGCTCAAGCTAAGTATAGGGGGGTCGTATATACTGCGTATATACTTTAGCCATAACTCGTACTTTCGTATTTTCTTACTAATATGGCTAATAATTCTTTAAAATTCATTAAAACCCTAATAAAAAGATGTTATCATTCTTCAAATTCTTTTTGTATTTACTGATTAATAAATCATGTGAAAATGTTTTTTGCAAAATGTTTGAAAAATAGTTTGAAAATCTTTGTGAAAATCTTTTGAAAACTATTTTGAAAACGTTTTGTTACATGTTTTCAACCTTTGTAAAAACATTTTGGTTTATAAAAGTTATTTTCTTTGTGTGAAATAAAATGTTTGAAAAATCATTTGCAAATGGTTTGAAAAATGGTTGCAAAAATATTTTGAAAAAATCTATATATACTATTTTGAAAACTTTTGCAAAATGATTTTCAAATGTGTGTACATGTTTGTAAAATGTTTATAAAAAATTATTTTGGACTATAGTTTTCAAAAATTGTTTGAAAAACCTGTGTCAAATATGTTTGAGGAATATATACATCACACCTAACATTTTTTATATATATACTTATAAAATTGATCACTTACCCTTGTAAATTCTTAAAATCCACTTCTTGTATATATAAGAAGCATGCCCGTGTAAATATCTTTCACCTAGTTTTTCAGCCAAAAACTTTTTGTTTTCAAAAATCCCAAAAACATTTGCAAAAATTAAAAATCCAAAAACATTTGAAAAATCTTTTGAAAAATCCAAAAAATGCATATGCATCATCATCATCTTTTCAAAAACCCATAAAAAGTTCAAAATTCTTGAAAATTGCATCACAAAAATATTTTCTACATTATGCATATCATTTGCATAGCATGAGCATTTTTTGGATTGAGTTTGATAGTTGAACAAGTCTAAATAAAATCCGGAGATTGGAGCTTGATTGGACCTTAAAATCTACCTAATAACAGGAACCTTATAGGAACTGGGTTTGAGGTACTTTAGGTCTAGTTGACTTAATTCTTTGAGGATCACGGGACTTGGTTCAATGGATTCTTGACTGCCTAAGTAGAGTAGTTCGGAGCACACGCACGACTCTTGTTGATAATGACCTAACTTGGACACATGCACCTTTCACATGGCTCAACTCAGCAGTGGTGAGGGGATTGGATTTGTCGGTATGAGACGCACACAAGTGGAAACATTTGTCCTCCTCTAAGGAGGGAAGTGCATCCCAACCTGTCCAGTGATGAGGAAGTCTAAAGACAGGAGAGTGTGGGTTGCAATAAAGCTTCAAAAGAGGGATAGTCTACTGGCTCAAGAGGAAAAACTCCTTATGTAAATGCTGTTGTGAATAGTATTCAAAAAAAATGTTCAGGCCTGTACAAAAATAAAATGCCTGCAAAGTATGTACAAATGTTGTAAAGTCAATAAGCAAGCTTGAGTTTCAAAGTCATATCATGTGAGCATGCAGTTGGATGACTTGACTACACTGGTCTTGCATCCCAAGATAGGTAGCTACACTGGCTACCATCCATTCTTCTCTTCACCCCCTCCTCTTGAGTTGGTTGCCACTTGAACTTAGAAGGGAATACCCCGCTCCTCGAGGATGGAGTTGTTGGATTGGGGAATCATTGGGTTGTCATACTAGAGAAGTCAGTCTCTTTGTCATTCTAGTTGGGGAGAGCCACCATCACTTACATTGTACGAGTCAGATTCATAGTCGTAAGAGTTCGCGTATGAGTTGAGATATTTCTGACATGGCTATTGAGGAGACTTGGGCAGATTTTCGGGATTCTCAGGGACTGTTGGCTTTCAAATTTGGTTCTCATTATGGTTTCGCCCGCATTAAAATTCCAAAGGTCCGACTTAAGCTCCAAACTTTGATTTTGTGAAGAAAAGTTTGATAATTAAACTAAATCCACTTTCTTCTTTTTCTTTTCTTCGTTTTTCTTTTCTGCACTTATTGCATAAGTGTTTGCTAGGGACTAGCAAAGGTAAAGTAAAGGGGGATGATGAATCCAAATTTCATCATCTTTATTCTATCATTTTGGCCTCAAAAACCCTAGCAAATGCGTGTAAATACCATTAATTTCAGCATCTTAGCATTCACGAATGTGCATGTAAATAGTATATAAAATATTGTAATTAAAGCCAAAATTATAGAATAAAGAAAAGAAAAGAAAAAGAATAAAATATTGTAAATATTTTATGATCCGAAACCCCGAGACCTAGACATCTCGATGACTAGGTCGACAAGGAATAAAGTAAGGGGAGATAAGGGTCAAAATACAGCAAAAATACCTATTCTTTTTGTTCATTCTTTATCCATTTTGGGACCTATTTTTGGTTCCACTTTTTATACATCAAATAAAGAAACTTTGTACATGAAAGTTGTAGATAATTTAATAAAGAAAAATACAAAATTGATTTCATTCAAAAATAATACACAGATAAAAAGATATGGTCTGAATAAAAATCCAGAATCCCACCATCCCAGACCCGTATCTCACAAATGAAAACTCCAAATGCATCAAACTCACCTTTAATTGTATATAGTTAAAAATAATTTATTTAATGGCGGTGGTTTCGCATTTGGCGGAGATACGGTTTGAAAGTTGAGTTTTGGACCCCTATTGTATACTTGTACAGATTAAAATATTCAATTTATTATTTATTCATTATTTTTATAATTTTATATTTTTATAATTTTGTAAATAATATTTATAATATATATGTACATTAAAATCAGAATAAAAATACAAAAGAAACTCAAAATAAAATACTTGTATATAAGATACATAGGTATTATACCTATAAATATACCTACAAGAATTATACTTTTATTTTATTAAATGTATAAAACATATCAGAAAAATATAATAAAAATATTTTTTAATTGTATAAAAGTATTTTATAAATTTATAAAATAAGAAACAAAATCAAACAAAATAAAATCACAAAATAAAAATAAATTCATTAAATATATAGGTAATATATCTATAAAGGCTATGAATAGTAACTTGTAAAAATATACCTCATAAAAATAATTAAAAATCAGAATAAAATACTTTGTAAAATAATAAACATTTTTTATTTAATAACCAAAATTTAATTCGTTCACTTTCTATTTTTAATTGAATTTACAAAATAATTTCAGGGATTTTTCTTAGTTGGTCCACGTGGACCAACCAGGTGACGGCCCCAGTTGACCCCGGTCAACTGGTCGTCCTTCCCTCTGTAGCCCGTGTCAGGCCTAGTTTTTGGCCGCTTTGGCGGATTTTTCTAGGTCAAGACTTTCACCCTTTCGCCTCGATTCCTTCTGCAAAATTTCTCCTCGACAATCCACCTTGCTCGCCCAGTGATTGACTGGGGCATTGGGCCAGCGATCGCGTCAATCTCCCTTGGTCTTTGGACCACCCCAATCGCAGGGTCAAACCACATAAAATGGACCCCCGACTTCAATTTCAAATTTAAACCCCTCATTCCATAGGTTAGCCACCGTGCTTGTGCCCATCTGCTCGAGGAAGGTGACAGCTTCCTCTTGAGCTCTTCAGGCCGGTCGTGCAGCACCTGAGGCGGCTCCAACGACCTCCGCCACCATCATCGGCGTCAAGGTATTTCCCTTCGGTCTACACCGTCGAGGCTGCCCCTATTTTCCTTTCTTTCTTTCGCATTTTCTTTGTCATGCCCTTAGGATCAAAAGCCCTCAAAAATCTTTCATTTTCATCCATCGAATCATCCAAACCATCCACCTCGCCGAAGCGCTCCTCCGGCCGAGCTCCGCCCCGCCGCTTCGCGCCACCATCTCGCCACCGCTGGACCCAGGCATTTTGCCATGGGTCCTCTCACTTTGTTTTGCAGGTCAACGCCCTTTTACTCGTGCCTGGGTGCACTTTTGAGCCTCGCCGGAGTCCAGCCAAGCTCCACAGCTCCGCCTCCCTCCTCTGCGAGCCTCGGCCACCGCCGAGGTCTTTTGACGCCCCCAGGAGCTAGCCCCGACCGTCAGGAGCCTCCAGCCTCATTTTGAAGCCCAGAAGCCCGTCGGAGAAGGAGCAGGACCTCGGAGAAACTCGCCTCGCCCGCGTTCCTCCGCGGTTCTTGCTCTGGTCTTCAGTGTCGTTGGATCGAGGCGGAGCCCCAGATCGCAAAGCCACCGTTGGATCTGCTCGAGCCCAGGCCGTTCAATCAAGCCCCGATCTTCTAATACTGGCCGTTGCAGACGAAGCATCATCGATCGTCCATCGCCTGCCACGTGTCAAGTGAATCGCCTTCAGCCGTTGGATCGCGTGCATAGGGGTATTTTGCATTATTCACCCCGCGCATTTTTGTATTTAATAGTTAGTCTATAAACTTTCAGAGGCCGTTTAAAATATTTTGTAATAATTATAGGTAGACCCCCGAACTTTTCCTATTTGCATACAGGTCCTGGCCACATCACCTCACGTGACCAGTACACGTGAGGTGAAGGGCATTTTGCACAGGACCCCCCCCAGGGTTGTAGTATTTCGTTTCAGTCCTAAGATTTAAATATTAAGTGTAATATTTTTGGGTTATTTGCATGTGAGCCCTCGAGCATTTTTGATATTACAGACAGGTCCCTCCCAAGCACGTGCTAGTCACGCGCTTTGGTGGGTATTTTGCAGTTGAACCCTTGCGGTTCTTGGACTTTGTTTTTAATCCATTAAATGCAATATTTAGTGTTATATTTTGTGTGAAAATTGCAACTTTGCCCCTGTATGTTTGTCTAATTGCATATATACCCCTGTTAGGCCTTATATTTTTGTATGCTTTCTCTATTTATTTCACACATCATTTTAACTCCAAAATTACCAAAAAAATAGCATAGGCTCCTGTTTACGTGTTGTTTCATGCCATATTTTTGCATTGCATTTTTATTGCATTTTAATATTTATTAAAAATCAAAAACATGCATTTTAGCTACTATTTGCATTAGAAAATACCAAAAAATTATTAAAACACCTTGAAAAATTCTAAAAAAATAGACTAACGTCTATTTTAGTGTGTTTTAGTGTCAGTCCAAAAATCACTAAAAATTTCAAAACAAAAACCTTAAAAAATAGAAAACCCTAAAAATCTTTATAAAAATTTAAAAAATTATAGAAAAATCATAAAAATATAAACTCAGGTCCTGTAGGTTCCCTATTTTATTGTCTTTTTTTTAAAATTAATTTAAGAAAAATTTTGTTACTGTTTGCTATTTTTCATTCCCATTTTAATTTCGGCCAGCATTGATATTCAATGTTTTCTTATATTTTGACATTTAAAAATACCAAAAATATTCTGAAAAATCCCCAAAAATCACAAAAATAGTAGAAAATATAAAAAGACCAAAAACATTTCATTTCCTAATTTTTGAGCATTTTCCCTATTTTTATAAATATTGTATCACCTCTTTTCTTATATTATTTAAATATTCTATTTAAAAAACAAAAAAATATAAAATATAAAAAGAAAATATAAAATTAGAAAATCAAAAATCAAAATACAAAATTAAAAATTAAAAAAACTAAAAATAAAAATAAAATCAAAAATCAAAAATTAAAAACCCACAAAAACACTTGCATCTTGTAGACAATTAATCACATCACATTTTTGTGCATCATTGCTTGATCTATCCTGCCTTGCTCCATGTGTTCGACCTCTACATACTTACACCTATACACCTGTTTGTAGAGTTATAATAAATTTGACTCTACATTCATTTTTTTCATTGATTGATATTTATATTGTGGGTTCATTGTTGACTTTAGCCGGGATTCATTGAGGGTCGCCACAGCGACACGGTTGTCTCCGCTTTGTGTGAGACATTAGACTCCGTGAATCTCGGCTAAATCACAAGACCAGTGTAGTCAAGTCATCCAGCTATAGGTTCACATGATTTGACTTTGATGCTCAAGCTTGCTTATTTACTATACAACATATGTATACTCCGGCAGGCATTTTATTTTTGTGCAGGCCTGTCAACTTTTTTGGAGAGTTTTTTCTTGAAATACTATTTACAGCAGCACTTACATAGGGAGTTTTTCCTCTTGAGCCAGTAGACTATCCCTCTTTTGAAGCTTTATTGCAACCCACATTCTCCTATCTTTAGAATTCCTCATCACTGGATGGGCTGGGGTGCACTTCCCTCCCTAGAGGAGGACAAATGTTTCCACTTTTGTGCATCTCATACCGGTAAATCCAATCCCCTCACACTACAACTGAGTTGAGCCATGTGAAAGGTGTAGGTGTCCAAGTTAGGTCATTATCAACAAGAGTCGTGTGCATGCTCCAAAATACTCTACTTAGGCAGTCAAGAATCCATTGAACCAAGTCTCGCGATCCTCAAAGAATTAAATCAACTAGACCTGAAGTACCTCAATTCTAGATCCTATAAGGTTCCTGTTATTATGTATATTTTAAGGTGCAGAATGCAAAAAATATTTTTGTGATGCAATTTTCCAAAGTTTGAACTTTTTATAGATTTTTAAAAAGATGATGCATATGCATTTTTTGTATTTTCAAAAGGATTTTAATAAAATGTTTTTGGTATTTTAATTTTGCAAATGTTTTAGGGATTTTGGATAAAAACTAGGTACAAAATATTTACACGGGGAAGCTTCTTATATTTACAAGAAGTGGATTTTAAGGATTTACAAGGGTAAGTGCTCAATTTTATAGGTATTTTAATAAAGAATTGTAAGGTGATGTATATATTCCTCAAACTTATTTGAAAAAGGTTTTTCGAACAATTTTTGAAAAATATAGTCTAAAATAAGTTTTACAAATATTTTTACAAACATGTACACACATTTGAAAATTATTTTGCAAAGGTTTTTCAAACAGTATATATAGATTTTTCAAAATACTTTTATAACCATTTTCAAACCATTTACAAATCATTTTTCAAACATTTTATTTCACACAAAGAAAATAAAATTTTCAAAACAAAATGTTTTTACAAAGGTTGAAAATATTGAACAAAATATTTTTCAAATAGTTTTCAAAATATTTTCAAATGGGTTTTCAAACTATTTTTGAAACATTTTGCAAAAAACATTTTCTCCTGATTTATTAATCAGTAAATAAAAAAGAATTTGAGAAATAATAACATCTTTTTATTAAGTATTTTTAATGAATTTATATGTTATTAGCCATAATTATTAATAAAAATACGAAAGTACGAGTTATGGCTAAAGTATATATGTAGTATATACGACCCCCTATACTTAGCTTGAGCTATGTCCTCATAGATCAAAGAGAAAAAGAGAAGACATAACTCGTACTGAGTATAGGAAAATCTAAAGAATAAAGAATGGATGAAGAATGAATCAACGAAAAAGAAGTTGACTGTCCCCCCTATACTTAGGATCAAATAATCCTCAGTATAGCAGACTGTATACAAAGTAGGGAGGGTCAAGGGTGGGAATGAACAGATCATACTCAGACTGTCTCCCCCTATACTTAGGGTAAGATATCCCTAAGTATAGGCAAGAAGAGGAGACAATGGAGAGGATCAAAGAATAGAAGAACTCGGGGTGCACACCCCTCTATACTTAGGACAAAGTACATCCTATGTATAGAAGACTGTCAACAAGGGGCGGCACGTTTTTGGTAGAAAAAGAAAAAAGAAAAGGAAAAGAAGAAAAGAAGAAAAGATATCAGAAGATGGAAGAAGAAATCAGAGAGAATGTACACACCACTCCCCCTACACTTAGGGTAAAAGAAGGCCTAAGTATAGGCAACAACAGGAGTAACGAAACGGATTAAAGACTAAACACTCTACTCATCCACCTCCCCCCCCCCTATACTTAAGACAAAGTACGTCCTAAGTAAGGTATACGTGAGAATGGGTGAATGAGCATAAGGGGAGAGAGACAGAGATCAACGAGAGTGGATATACAATAGAGATGAATATACAGAGTATCAAGAAGGTAGAAAGCGAACCTTCTTACAGGACCGCTGAGGAATGGATCTGGTATGGTGCAGGTCGACATCGGGGTCCACAGTGGATGGAAGCCGATCAGGGTCGACAGGGTGTATATCCTCGATGGTCCTATGGCGTGAAGGCGCAGATGGGTCAGTGGAAGAAGTACGACTAGGTCCGGCCTTGGAATTCTCGCTGATATCAAAGTGGAAAGGGACGAACTCATCATCATTGGAAGAAATAAGGTCGTTGTCATCCTGCGAGGTCTCATCCAGGTTAAAACCAAAAGGAACGAACTCATCAGTGGACGTATTAAAACTATGTTTGTCCTTTATAATCTCAATCGGATCATCTTTCTCATCAAAAGGCATGAATTCCCGAATAAAAGCAACCAAATCAAATTTGGCCTTTGTCTCATCTGAATCTAAGTGAATAGGAGCGGACTTATTGGTGAAAGTAGTCGAATCATGTCCGTCATGTCTAGTCTCTAAATCTGCCCTCCGCTCTATGGTATCGATCGTGTAAATCTTGTGGATGTCATCAACACAACGCCAAGTCCCAGAAGGAAGAACTCCGAGGTTCATGTTGTCCGAGTCTTCCTCCATAGGTAGGAATTATTGGGTCTTAGTGGAATCCAACATACAGCAAAAGTCTCTGATGGTCTCATCAAGGTCATGGTCCTCGGGGTCAGCCAGAACAGGTGCAGTCACATCAAGTGCAGGTCTCTGGTCAACTGTGGGTGCGGTGATCAACACTTCGCTCTCGTCAGCAGGACGGAAGCGAATCTCTCCTGATCCATAGTCAATAACGACCCTCGCAGAGGCAAGAAATGGTCGTCCCAGGATGATTGGAGAATGCTCCCCTGTGGAGGTCTCCATAGGTAAAACGACAAAGTCAACATTGTACCTCGTGCCCTGAATCGAAATGATGGCATTTTCAAGGATACCCTTCGGCCTCTTGATAGATCCATCAGCAAACTGAACTATCATGCTGGTCTTCTTGAGAGGCCCTAGATGAAGAGATTGTACCAGCGAGAAGGGTATGATGTTAATAGAAGCACCACCGTCCAGGAGAGTGTGATCACAGGTATGGTCAGAGATGGTGCAGCTGGTGAAAGGTGTGGCAGTGTTCTTTTTCCTAGGAATGGGACGGTGTATGATGGCGTGGGCAGTGGCCATGGTCAAGATATGATGCTCAGATCTGCTCCTCTGCTTTCTCTTCTTGGGAAGAGGGGCAGATAAATCGGTCATGGCTTGCTGAAGTGGGGCACGGATGATCTCATGAATGGTGGCCACCACTTCGGGTTCAGTCAACAATTTTTTAAATTTTTGGACCCCCTCCATACAAGATAGAAGGTCAGAATCCACATCTAATTGAGGCATGCCAAGAGCAGTCTGTACAGCGACATCCTCGGGGTCAAAGTGGGATAGAGTATGAGTGCAGGTGTGGTCAAATGATCTGGCAGTTGGGTCCTCTCCTCACAGTCTGACTCAACCAAAGGTCTCCCGTACTCTTTTTGTATTTTTAAATTTTTTTCTCATTTTTTGCATTTTAGGCGATTGCAAGCTCTCATGATAATCCTCAAATGAATCCAAATCCTCAAAGAATGGAGTGACATTCTGGATCTTATTTATGCTAACTAGATCATTCATCCTAGAGTTCGTGTACTCCATCATCTGATTCAAGGTATCAAGTGTGGATATTATGAAAGGTGACTCCAAAATCTCAGGATCGGGTGTGTCGAATGTGGGTGGTGGGTGTGGACAAAAATCACAGTTCGAATCTGGATATTCTATGAAGAGTGGGTTGTCAAACTGTGAAGGAGATGGTGGTGGAAATGATTGGTGAAGGTCAAAGTATGAATCCTGAAATAGTGGGTTGGTCGGATATGTACAAAAATTAGGAGCAAAGTCCTCCTGGAAAAAGACAGGTGGACCAACTGGAGTGAAGGAAGAATCCGTAAAGTCCAGACAAAATACGCTCCAGTCGGCCATCTCGAAACAAAAGGAAACGAGCGGGAGAGCACGAAGGTCAAATCAAGAGAGTGAAGAAGAAGGAGCAAAGCGTAGAGGCAATCTAGTATGCACACAAGAAAATACAAACAAACTCACACAATACACATCCTCAATTCACCTACTCAACTCGGTGAAGATTGTAATTGCGGTCTTTTTATCTTGTCTATTTTAGAGTTAGGTGAGAAGTTCAAAAATTGCGCAAACACTTAGGGGCTGAAATGGAATTTTAGCACTAATCCTTAGTGTGTATGCGCGGGTAATGTAAAATGAAGACAATGAGGGGATTACTCACCCCAAGACAATATTTTTTTTGGTTGATTTCAGGGTTGAGTAATGTTAGCAGTCCCAATTTTATTGATTATGACTTTTTTTGGATTTTTAATGAGAATGCACGTGCTTAACGAGGAGTCAATTCCTTTAGGCACCTAGGTTGGCAAAATCAGAGGTAGAGGAGCGGAAAAGCAATGCAAGCGGCAAATGATGATGAATGCTAAAGCGGAAATGCTCACCTTGCCTCCAGCACTCTACATGCAAGGATGCTCAGCAGAATTGAAATCTAAACTATACGCAGATGTAGCCGATGAAATCTCCCTAGTGTGAGAAACTTCTATTATTGGGAAGAACTGTTTTCAAAATTTGATTAGATCCAATCGTCACTATAGGCACATGCAAATATATTAAGTGTGTGGACCTAATGCTATCGACAAGCAACTCCTAAAACTAAGGGCTCAATCACACAAATAAAGAAAACAAAATCGGAAAACAAATGAAAAAAATGCGAAGAAAACCGACAAAATCACAGTGAGCCCCCAAGTGAACAATCAATTGGAAATTGGGCCTGAAAGTCCAAAGTTTTGAGTCCCTATATTATTACAACAATAGAGTCTCTCTCTCTCACTTAAATTACAAAAATAAATACATATTATAAAAAGGAGCTCGGTCTTCAAAAATCTCTAAGTCTCCTTTGGTGCAAGGCGAGCAGACTGTCGTCGGCTTCACGTGGGTACGTAGGCACCTAGCGTATAGCGCCTCCCTCGATCTGCGGTACCTCGCACAAAATCAATAAGAGAGGAGGTTAGACAGCTCAAATTATATATATCAAAAATAAAGAAAATAAATGAAGCGAAAATATAGACAAATAATCACAATCAAGTAAAAAGTTGATCTAAGCGTTGTTTGCTCCCCGGCAACGGTGCCATTTGATAATCGAGATTTGGCGAGGGTCAAAATATGTCTCACACAAGGTGGAGACAAAGTCGTTGTGGCGACCACTCATAAAACCCCAATTAGTCAACAATTAACCCACAATAGAGATCAAACAATGAAAAGTGGTGCAGAGTTAAAATTTATTATAACTCTACAAAAGATGTGTATAGTGCAAAAAGTGTAGAGGTCGAACACAGGGAGCAAGCAGGTAGATCAGGGCAAAAATGCTCAAAAGTGAATGTGAAGTATCTGTCTATAAATGCTATTTTTTGTGGGTTTTTCATTTTAGATGTTTTTTATTTTATTTTTAATTTTATATTTTTATCTTTTGATTTTTATTTTCTGATTTTATATTTTCTTTTTATAATTTATATTTTTTTAATATTTTCTTTTACTATAAAATCAGATATATATATATATGCACTAAGGGAAGGAGAGACATAATGTATTTATAAAATTAGGTAAAAATAAGCAAAATTCAGAAAATAAAATATTTTTTTGCTTTTTATAATTTTATAATGGTTTTGTAATTTTTCTAGATTTTTACTAATTTTTTTGATATTTTTAAAGTACAAAAATACTGAATACAGTGAATAAAATACAAATTCAAAAGTAAAATGGAGAAGTAAAATACAAAACAGAGATAAAAAATCTCCAAATTAATTTTAAAATTAAAATAGAGAAAATTTATGACAGAAAACACATTTTTTATATTTTTTATGGATTTTATAAATGTTTATTAAGATTTTTTGAGTTTTTCTATTTTTTTGGATTTTTATATTATATTTTTTAGTGATTTTTGGTATGAATCTAAAACACACAAAAACAAACAAAATATAATTTTCTTGGAATTGTTCAATAATTTTCTTGGAATTGTTCAAGAAGGTTTTATATTTTTTATGTATTTTCTAATGCAAACAAAGATGAAAATGCATGTTTTTAAATTTTTATAAATATTAATATGCAACAAAAATGCAAACTAAAAATATGGCGTGATAGAGCAATGAAACAGGAAGCTATGATAATTTTTTGAGTTTTTTAGGGTTTTATAGATGCATGAAATAAATGCAAACAATAAAAAGAAAATACACACTACTAGGGGTATTTTTGTAAATAGATGAAAGTCCAAGGGCCAACGTGTAATTTTCCCAATATATAACTAATTAAAAATGTTTCAGGACCAAACACAAATAGCCAGAACCTTAGGGGTAGTCGTGCAAAAAGACCAAATACACGTGCCTGTGCACGTGACCTAGCAAGGGCTAATTCGTAATTTCTAAAAACCCAAGGTTTGAAGCTCAAAATTACCAAAAGTATTATGACGTTACAACAATGTTTTGGACTAATTAGAAATACAAGAAAAGACAAGCCCTTGCCTGCAAAATAGCCAAGCGCACGTGCTCACGCACGTGCGGCTCGTTGGCAAGGATGTGATCGTAATTATCGAAAGGCCGGGGACTATAATGCAAAATATCCAAAAACTTTATAACGGTCGAGGAAAGTTTCTAGGATACTAATTAAATAACAAAAACTGCAGGGTAATTAGTACAAAATACCCACACAGGCATATCTGACGACTAATGATGGTCCACTTATACACGTGTCGATGTCTTGGTGCTTGATGACGGTTCGGAGATGACCGGCCACGATTAGATCATGGTCGACGATCGGATGGCTTTGGCACAACATCATCCAATGGTAGCTGCAGCCCAAGAAGAACGGGATTGGATCAACGGCTGGGACGCCCGGTAGATAAAATGGGAAGAACAGGCGTTAGGGCGATCTTCTCTGAGCTCGTGTCTCCTCTCCCAAAGCTCCCTTGCTGCACAAAAGAGACCCCGACGTCCCTGGAACGATACCCGACCTGACGTAGGAGCCAAAATGGGCTGACGAGCCCCGACACGTCGCCGCAAGGTCAGGAGTCGAAGGTGGCTCTAGGTAGCTCTTTCATCAAGATTTTGACCCCAGATGGAGTCTATCGGACCCTGGAACCTACAAGAATAAAATGCAAACAACGAGAAACGGTTCTGAAGGCCAATGAAGGTGGAGGGGGGAGTGAATGGTGCGGAAGAAGGGTCGCCGAAGCAGGGCTCCGACGAGATTTGATGAGTGAAGTGAAACTAAAACACGCGCTAAAATCGACAAGGAAATAAAGCAACCTATGTAGCAATTAAAACTAACAAGAAAAGGGAGCAAAAACACATCAAGTTGGCCGGCAAGCCAACCAGATAAAACCTCAACGCCGGAGGACGACGAAGGTGGTGGAAGCTCCTCCCCAGCCACCTAACCTCGCCTCTCGATTGTCGTAGAGATCCCTGTCACCTCTCTCAATACAAGGCCAGCAGGAGAGGAGCTAAAATGGTCAAAGAGGGTTCAAGGAAGGAAGTGGAACTCGTATGGTCTTTTGAACGAATGGTCGAGGTGCTCCAAAGATCGAGGCATCTGGAGCGACACGGCGATTCAATTCTCGAGGGAAGCATCTGGTGTGTAGGTTGGATCTACGAGGAGAAAAAGTCCAGAAGGAATCGACATGAGATGGTGCAAGAAGAAGCCTCGAAAAATCCGTGAAATCGGATAAAAACTAGATTCTGACAGGATGTAGACCTCGATCAGAGAGTTGACCGAGGTCAACAAAAGGATGAAGCTGGTTGGTCCACGTGGACCAACTAGAAAAAAACCTTGGAAAAATTATTTGTAAATTCATTTAAAAATAGTAAATGATTTAATTAATTTTAGATTATTAAATAAAAAATTATTATTTTTTAAATTATTTTATTGTGATTTTTCTTTATTTTTTCGAGGTATAAAATTACAAGTTACCTTATATAGGTTATATACATGTATCTTTATCTATATATTTTATTATTTTATTTTTATTTTTATTTTGTATTTTTAATTTATTTATTTTGGTTTGTTATTTTATAGATTTATAACTTAATTTTATGAACTTAAATATATTTTTATTTTATTTTTCTGATGTATTTTATACACTTAAATAAATAGAAGTATTAATTATATAGGTATAGTTACAGTATTATACCTATGTATTTTATACAAGTATTTTATTTTTATGTTTTCTTTATGTTTTTATTCCTGTTTTAATCTATATATTATAAATAATATTTAAAAAAATTATAAAATTAAAAAATTATAAAATTACAAAAATAGTGAATAATAAATAAAATGAATATTTTAATCGGTATAGCTATAAAATAGAGGTCCAAAACTCAACTTTCACACCGTGACTCAGAAAAATATGAAACCACCTTCATTAAACAACTAATTGAAAATTATATACAATTGAAGGTGATATTGATATATTTCGAGTTTTTATTTGAGAGATACATGACTGGGAAGTTGGGATTCGGGAAACTTATTTATATCATAACTTTTTATCTGTACATTCTTTTTGTATGAAATAAATTTGTATTTTTTTATATTTAATTATCTCCAACTTTCATGTACAAAATTTATTTATTTGAGGTATAAAAAGTGGAACTAAAAATAGGTCCAAAATGAATAATAATGAATTAAATAAAAGGTATTTCTCTTGGTTTCTGGCCCTTATCTCCCCCTACTTTATTCCTTGTCGACCTAGTCATCGAGATGCCTAGGCCTCTGGGTTTCATGTCATAAAATATTTACAATATTTTATTCTTTTTCTTTTCTTTTCTTTATTCTATAATTTTGGCATTAAAAACTGTATTTTATACACTATTTACATAATAATGCAGGGATGATAAAATGCATGAATTAATAGTATTTACACGCATTTACTAGGATTTTTAAGGCCAAAATGATAGAATAAAGATGATGAAACATAGATTCATCAGAGCCCATAGATGGATTTCTTCAGCTTTCATTCTTTACTTCCTCGGTTATGAAGCCCTAGGGCTGCTCCATATAGATATCCTCCTCGAGATATCCATTCAGGAAAGTTGTCTTGACGCCCATCTACCAGATGTCATAGTCAAGAGATGCAACTATAGCTAGCAGTATCCTGATGGACTTATGCATAGCCATAGGAGAGAACGTCTCATCATAGTCGATGCCTTCTCTATGTGTGTAGCCTTTGGCTACGAGTCGTGCCTTGAAAGTCTCTACTTTCTCATTATGTTCCCTCTTTCTCTTCAAGATCCATTTACACCCAATGGATTTTACCCCTTCATGTGGATCCTCTAGGGTCCATACAGCATTCTTATGCATGGAGTCAATGTCTGACTTCATTGCTAGCATCCATCTATCCATGTCATGATTCGCGGGTGCTTCATCAAATGAAATAGGATCATTGTCAGTTTAACCTAACACATGGAATCCATACCTTTCAGGTGGTGCAACCACCCTCGAACTCCTTCGAAGAGGTATGGGTGTCTCATCTTTATTTATTTCTTCGATTTCTGATTCAAGAAGCTCAGAATCCTCAGGGGACTCAATGAGTTCCTCTACTTCATTTTTATCTAGACCTTTAAATTGTCATCCTCTAGAAATTTCACATTTCTAGAGATGAAAACCTTTAGGGTCTTAGGGTCATAAAGCTGATATCCAATACCATCCTTAACATACCCAATGAAGTACCACTCTCGAGTATGAGATTCTAGCTTACTTGCATCCATGTTCTTCACATGGACCAGGCAACCCCAAATTCTCAAGTGTTTAACACTGGGTTTGGTTCCATAACAGAGCTCATGAGGAGTCTTAGGTACATACTTGTTAGGAATCTTGTTCAGGATATATATTGCAGTCCCTACTACATATATCCAGAAACTAAGAAGAAAAGGTACTTTACTCATCATTGAATGGGCCATATCTATGATGATCTTGTTGTGTTTTTCAGCAACACCATTAAGTTGGGGGGTTCCAGGAGGAGTGAGATTGGAGACAATTCTATTCTCTTTAAGGTATTCCTTGAATTCATCTGAGAGGTACTCGCCGCCTCGATCAGATCAAATCTATTTAATCTTCCTATTGGTTTGGTTCTCAACCAAAGCCTTGAACTCTTTGAACTTCTCAAAGGTTTCATATTTATGACAAAGTAGGAAGATAAACCCATACCACGAATGGTCATTAATTAATATCAAATAATATTGATATATGTTTCGAGTCGTGGTAATGAAGGGACCACATACATCGGTATGTATTAGGTAAAGAATACATTCGCATCATGTAACCTTATTACGAAAAGGTATCCTAGTCATTTTACCTCGAATACAATGTCCGCAGGTAGGCAAAGATTGAACCTGTAGAAAATCTAAGGGTCCATCCTTTATCATAGTGATCCTATAAACAGATAAATGACCAAGTCTTTGATGACAAATCATGTTTGAATGATTTCCATCCTCCCTGATTCTTTTAGGGTTTTATAAGTGGCAGTAACATTTATGACATGTTCATCAATACACAATTCATAGAGTCCACTAGAAGTCAAAAACACCATCCACAATATGTTTATCATAACAACTTATGACTAGTTATTACAGAAAATGAATGAATATCCACTTCTAACAAGCTTAGATACAGATATTAAATTCCTTCTGACTTTAGGTACATAAAGACACTCTTTAAGTACTAGTACTCTTCCACTAGATAACGATACTCGACAGGTCCCAACGGTAACTGCTGCAACACTTGCATCAGATCCCATCTGGATCACTATCTCTTTATCAAGACTCTTAGTTTCCTGAAATAGATGCAACAAATTGCATATATAAACAGAAGCACCAGAATCTATAACCCAACTTCCTTCTGGTACAACGAGAAAATTAGTTTCAATGATGAAAGTAGATTTCATACCAGCAAGGGCTTTACCTTTGTCGATCAACTTCAGGTAATCCAGACAATTACGCTTCCAGTGCCCCAGCTTTTTGCAGTAATGAAAGACATCAGTTTTCTCCGATGCTATCAAAGTGGATATACTGGAAGATGAGCCAAAGTTTTGAATATTTTTCATTCTCTTCTGGGTCGGGCCCTTCCGAGAACCATGCTTCCGATCGCACTTTCCTTAGACTTGTGCAACCATTGCACTGTCAGAGGGGCTATCTTTCTTCATTACATCTTCTGCATACTTTAATGCAACCAATAACCCAGTGTTAGTATAATCAAATTTGCTCATATGATATGTGACCACAAAGTTGTTGAAAGACTTAAGAACTGACAACATAATGATGTTAGCCTGCATATCTGCATCCATATCAGCTCCTAGGATTTCCAGCTCAGAATAGTACCCCAAACATTTTGAGTACATGTTCTCTGACAGAGGTCTCCTCATGCATCTTACATTGAATAAGTTCCTTCATTATATTATAACGTTGTGTGCGGTTTACATCACCGAATATTTCTTTCATATTCACCATAATACCATCGCAAGTGTCCATTTCTACATGTTGCTTCTGAAGCACATTGGACAATGAACCAGAATGTAACATCTTGCCAGATTATGATCATCATATTTTTCATTAAAATTAATCTCTTTCGAAGTCTTTGGGTCTGTATACTTGTCCTTTTGACAGCACATAAGAGATGCGCTCAACGGATAGGACAAGATCCAAATTTCGGATCTAATCTGAATAATTTGGTCCGGTCAACTGATTGACCTCTAGGAGCCTGCTAAGTGGGTTCATGGACTTCATTTTCTGAAATTAAGAATGCACTATATTAGAACATATAAATAATTATATATTCATTGTATTTCTTTGATTAAGGAATTTTTAATCAAACTAGTCTTGCTTTTCAACTTTGAAAGATCATTCCCTTAATCACTTTCAAAGCAAGAGATATACTTACCGTTATATCTCTAGCAAGATCCAGGATCTCCTCCTTACCTTTGTTACATCCCAATAATATGAGAACTTGCCAGTCAGATAAAAAGAAGCGGGAACACATTCCGCCTTGCAAGTCCAACTTGCATTTCCCAATTCGGTTTTTAACACCCGGGCCCACCACTCCTAAGGTGATGTTGACCCGTCGTTAATTGAACCAACCATCAACAGGATTAAAACTCGCTATACACAATCTAATATCGCCTAAATAATATGAGGACTCGATATTGGGGTTACTACGTATACGGTCTTACTCTTTCGAGAAGCAAAGAGTCCGATCCAGATGTGCTTGTATACAGGAGCTCTTCAGACAGGCATCTCCTATATACAATCCTTGACGGCGAAATCCTTTGCCTTGACGGGAGACCATGTATGTCACTTATGTGATCCTCCACCTCATATACAAATTCTAAGTAATTATCATCTATCACATTCATATAATTAATTCTTCCAAGGGAAATACACATCTATTCATAGTAGAGTGTTTTAGTCTGGATATAATTAATTTAATCATATTAAATCAATTATCAATCCAATTCGATCAACCAACAAACTTGATTGTTACTTGAAAGGATGGTATTATCTTAAAAATTACGTATTATTCACATTTTAATAATTAGAAAAATGCATCATGATCCTTCAAGCATTATCCCTTCCCTACCCGCTGTCATGGCCAGTACCGATGGGAGTGGGACAGACCGCTCACAGAGCAATCTGCTACCCCAACGCTCCCCGACTAGACACCATATCTGCCTCAGGTTAAGATAATGCCAATTGATCACTCTGTACTTGAGATGATAATTGATTTTTCAATCGAAGTTATGCCATATATTAACAATCAAAACCATTTTTACTTATACTATAAGGAAATTTGCTAAACAATTTCCCAATCCTATTCAAGCAAGTTTGTTTGTTGGAAAGAAGATTGAGTAACCAATTTGTGATTTAGATCATATCTAATCGATTATTTGTTAAGGTAGTGTCATTTAAAGAAATATTTATCATAAAATATTTTCAAATATGTATCCATAATTATTACAGGAAATTAACCATTAATTTCACTAATTTATTAAATGACAATCACAAGGTTCTTGATTAGGAATGTAATTTTCAGCAGTGACCCTCACTTACTAAAATTAGCATAACTCAATCAATTTAAATCCAAATAGTGCAAAATAAGTTTTTAAAGTTTGTTTATTTGATTTATAACAAAACCCAAGTGATTTGCATGCATTTATAGGCGTTTCAAAATAGTATCTAACTTTATAATTACGACAAGATTTGCCATCCCCAACTTGAGCAATCACTATTTTGGGGATGGCAAATCTTGTCATACTTATAATCATTTTAATCAATCAATCAAAACATAAACTCAAAACAGTGGATATATCCAAAACTCAATTAATCAAAACATATTCCACTGTTTTAGAATCCAGTGGATTTGCTCAATCAATTAAAATGACCATAACTTGAGCAATCAGATTCCAAAACACACAAACTCAAATCTCGTGGTTTCCTTATTTAATCGGGAACATAAATCAAGTGATAATTTCGTGTTTCAATAATTTAAACAGGGTCGAAAAACTCGCAAAACACGGTTGTGTGAATGAAATACGATAAAAATTTGCAAACTCTAATGAGCCCAAGTCATCCTAAGTTTATGGATCGTATCCAAAACCTCCGACCTAAGGCCCTGGTACTACTTGAATGATATGAAAGAATCCTTAAGCGCAGCACCTAAGCATGAGGATCGCATCACATACGATCGAGAGTGACTAGTCATACTAGTTGCTCGGTACAGCAGAATTTAAAAATATCTAATCGATGAACCCACATGATCCAAGAATACTTCTTGGATCATTTCATCTAACCACATAGTAGATATAGGAATGCCTCTTGTAGAGTGGTTGTGATCGAGCCTCTAAGAGAAGAGACCTCCTGTCTCAAGTCTGATCCGTCGGAGGAGACGCTTGCGAGCACGTGGATAAGTTGTGTGCTTCTCACACTCCAAGTCGATGATCCAAGCAATGGATCTCCTGATATCGTCTCACATGATCGAACGCCTTCTTCACGAGTGAGACGTACTAAAGAAGATGGAGATGTAAAAGTTGTCGAAGCGGTATCACAATGGTGATGCGACGACGATGGCGACCTTCTCTCTAAGGAGGAGTGGACGGCCACTCAACGAGAGAGAAAGGGCTTGGTGCGAGAATGAGAGAGAGAGAGAGTTGTGTTGTTTTCGTTATTGTAACTCGAAGAGCAAGGGTTGCATCTTCTTATATAAGGTTTTGGGAGTCAATGTATCTTAATCCATGGACAACACAAAATCAATGGATAAGATTGATTTATGTTTCTTTCAATGGACATGATGTTGTTGTAAAAACACAACGATGATTAATTTAATTTAAATTAATATATATACTGATAAATCAATATAAATCAATTCAAATCAAATCAATTTGACATTGGAGATAAAGGGGAAGAAGATTGGCCTCATCCCTAAAAAGGAGGGGACGGCCACCCTACTCCTAATGGAAGTTGGTGGCCGTCCACCCTCTTGTTGTGGAATGGGTCAATCTCCTTATTATCTCATGAGATCTCATTATCTCATGAGATCTCCAAGATTTACATCAACACTTGTTGTAGATAATTTCACAAAAAAATAATTCATAATTATCTCGTGAATATTGCAATCATGCCATTGGAAAAAATGTGAATCACATTCAAACAAAATGTAAATTATATTTTCATTTAATCATCCAATGTGAATCAAATTCACATCAATAATTAATTAACAAATATAAATCACAATAGTCTCTCTCTAGTATATTATAAATCACATTTATAATATATATATATATGAATAATTGGATAGTGCTATCCACATTATTCATATCCATAATAATTAAATCACAGTTAAATACATTGGATTATCATTCTCATGCATTCAAATAATATGAATCAAATTCACGTTATTCATGATAATTAAATCACATTTAATTATCCATTTTTCAATTCTTAGATATAATTCAACAATGGAGTTATTTTTGAACTCTTTCAAGAATAATGCGCTTTCTCTGCAGATACTTGGAGATAAGGACATGGCGATTGTACGTTCCACGTATAGTGACTTGAATATTGAGATCACATCTCGAATCCATATCTTATGGACCTCTCATAGATGTTTGATTAAATTAAGGTCGTAAATCTAATCTCCTCATTGCATCTGAATCTCATTCAGATCAATGTTCAACACTTGGACCAAGATCAGATTACTTCTCTACTGAGAGGAGTCACTAAAATCCATACATATTTCATCACTCCCTCGAAATGAAAGCATCATGTTTATACAATCGTTTATGATCACATCACCCTCGGGTATTCGTAATACATGTACATCATGCATATTGGAAGACTTGTGATAAAGCCGAAGATATAGATCCATTTTACACTGTCATCTTTAGGGTTTCATCATCAAGTTTCTCATTCTTGGTCATTGGGAGTTGGTATCGATCATATGCTTTCCAAAAGCATATATCATACCTACAAATTCTTGTCATGCTTCCAAAGCACGACGACCATGCATGGAATTTGATTGGTCCCATTACCTCATGAGTGAGCTCATGTTTTCCGATTCACAAGTGAACATGTATGATCCCTTTGAGAGATCGTATTACTCATATACCCTCATATGTACACCAGCTCGTCGGTGTATAGACCTTGGTTAGGTCATCAATCTATTGGCCTGCCAAATGTACATACTGAGACATATAGTCACACATCTGTTTCCGGTCAGAGGATGTGTGCCTATATCATGACAGTATACGACATAGGATTTTCGTTATCTCGATCTTGTTAAGTCAATCCTTTGACCTAACTAATTACACCTCTGAATAACTATTCCCATGATGAGGACCTACATCAAGAGGTCGGTCAGATATCAGCCTAATGAGAAAGGATTGACATCTCCTACTCTGGCTGGAGATCATCTCAAAAGAATCATTTGACTGTACTTGATGAGTCCTCAATCTAACTCCTTAGATATTCATCCAAGCACCAGCCTCTATGATTCAATTATTGAATCAACAGCTGTATGATTATTAAGATGGCCATGGTACATAACCTTAATTGTACAGAGAGACCTTATAGGGCATTCATTCATTTTATCTCATATAGGGTGTGAAAAAATCAATAACTATTATTGATAAATCAAATATTACAATAACATTTATTGTAGGAATGGTTCGCCTTGGGCTCACATGGCTAACACCACCATGTATGCAAACATAGCCAGCATCCAACTCTGAAATGTAGCGGAGGCATTACACAACCCAAAAGACATCTACAAGAAGGCGTACATCCCAAATGGAAAGGTGAACGTGGTCTTCTCTTGGTCCTCAGGAGCGATGGCAACTTGGTTATATCCATAGTAACCATCCAAAAAGCAGAAATATTCCTTCATGACCATACTCTCGAGGATATGGTTGATGAAGGGCAGTGGGAAGTGGTCCTTCTTAGTAGCAAGATTAAGGTGTCTGTACACACCAAGATGCCGATTGTCTTATCAGAATCCCATATCCTTTATCATTAGTTATAATGGAGATCCTAGATTTCTTCGACACTACGTGCAGGGGGATCACCAACTTGGAGTCGTAGATGGGGTATATGAATCATGCATCACACTATTTCTAAGTTTCCTTCATCACATCCTCCCGGAGGTTCGAGTTTAGTCTGCGCAGCAATTCGAGGGAAGGTTTGGTGTATTCTTCTAGGTAAATGTGATGCAAGCACAATGATGGATTGATCCCATGGAGATCAGATATCTTCCAGCCTATCGCCTTGCGATTTTGTTCAAGAACCTCCATCAGATAATATTCTTGGTCTTCGATCAAATGAGTATTGATGATGGTCGGATGCATATTTAGCTCACCAGCAAGGAAGGCATACTTCATGGAGGGAAAAGGTTTAAGATCTGGTGGGGTTGGAGTCGGCTCTATGACGACTTCAGCAACAACTGCGGGTGTTAGCCCTTTCATCTGTAGGATGTCCACCTCTGTCGATTCAGCTTCTTCACTCAAAACATCATAAAGATCGGCAATAAAATCCTCATGCTCAGACGAGGGTGAATGTTCAAACTTCTCCATTTGCACATGACTAAAAATCTCATCATCAAAGACCTCGGTTAGTTGGACTTTGATTTCCCGTACTTCCTAGGTAGAGAGGAATTCCAAGGTTTCTTTATCATCCAGAAATAGATTTATATCACTAATCTTTGCTAAAAAGTCACAGTCCTCATGACATTGAGTTACAATCACACTCATCTCAGATAAATAATCAGTCGGTTTTGGCTCAGAACGATTTCTATCTATATCTTATCACTATTGGAGAGGGATGTGCTCTCCAGTACTGTAGTCAACTACTGCTTTGGTTGTTCGAAGGAACGACCTTCCAAGGATAATCAGGGTATGGAGCAGAGATGTGGAGGTGTCCATGTCCAGGACAATGAAATAAACAAGGAATTGCATCCCTTGAATAGTGACGATCACATCCTCCAACATGCCTCTAGACCGCGTGACGGATCGATCCGCGAACTACATAATCATCTTGGTTGGCTTAAGCGGTCCTAACCCAAATTCTGTGAGTAGTAACACTGGCAGAAAGTTGATAGAAGACCCACTGTCAAGCAAGGTGCACTCGAACTCCTGATCGAAAATTGTGCATCAGATAAGTGGCATTCCCTTGTCTTTCTTCTTGTGTGGGAGATTGCTAATGGCATTCACCGTAGCCATGGTGAGGATATGCTTCTCAAATTTTTCGCGTCTAGTTTTATGGGGCTGACACTTCATTGTACATGCTTCTTTGAGTCCTTTCTTTACACTAGGCATGTACTCCATGGCTTTCAGAAGAGGCAACTCAAGCATAATATTTTGCAATATTTCAATGATGCCAAGATCAGACAAAGCATTTTTCAATTGTTTTTCACTCTTTTTGATTTTATTGCAGAAGGAAAAGGCATATGTATATCATTAAAAATGATTTCATTCACATTCAAAATTTTTCCCATGTCATTATGTATAGGTAGATGGCAAAAAAGATACACATTTATCTACATCAAGTGGTCTAAAAATAATGGACACATCTCCATCGACTAGCTCTAGTTCTATTGTAGGTGTTGGCATTTCCAAGGCTGGCACGACTTCATTGGGACTATTGCTCTACTTTTGTATTTTTGTATTTTCTTCATTTTTTGTATTTTTGTATCTGGTGTTGCTCCAAAAAATGGTGTTGACTCTGATGTCAGCTTGGTTGACGACTCACAGTCGGATGCTCTGTTCTTCCCCTTCGCGGTCGCATATGGTTGGAGTGTCCTACTACTCCTGAGAGTTACAGCGTTAGATAAAAAGAAATTATTTTCACCTGAATCGGGTGTACATTGTAGGATACATGCTCCTTGCGATGGAAGTTATTCGGGTTGGCTTCAATCTTAGCCGGAATGATGATCTTGGCGGTTGCCAGGTCATCTATCTTCTGGCTCATCTCAGTTATGTTCTTCGCTAACTGGGCCAAACAATCAAGGGTCGGATTAACCAGGGCAACATCAGAGGGTTCGGCCTGGTGAGACCATTTATACCGATAGTAGGAGGGTGACTGTTGATGCTAACCCTAAGAGTATTGAGGAGGAGGAGGAAGAAGAAGAAGAGAAGGGTATTGCTTATAATACGGGGAAGAGTAATGGTGGTGATATTGAGCAGTCGACAGTTAATACTACTGGTGACAATATCCGAACTGTTGTTGATAGTTGTTCTGACTCCAGTTGTAACCACATTGTGGAGGTTGCTACTGGGTCGGGTTGGGCTGGTATATCTGCCCTCCCTGTTGCTGATGAAATGGTCGGCCAGAATTGTGCTGACCTTGGGGTTGTCCCTGAGGACGGGTTAGTTGTTGATTGTTGCTACAGATGCCATTTACCTTTTTAATGAGTGGGGAAGGTGTAGAACAAGGCTCGAGATATTGTGGCTGCAATTCAGATGGGTGGTAGACAACTATATGTGTCTGCGGCGGTGGCGACGGCTGCTCCGGGGCATGTACATAATATACGTGTTGTACCAGAGGCTAAATGGGACTCGATTGAGGCGGCTTTGTCTGTGTCTGCTCCTTCTTCTCAACTGGAGGCTCAGTTTTGGTGGTCACTGCATTGCAGTCATTGATGGTGTTCACTAGCAGCTCGAGTTGATTGGTGATACAAGCTTGTCATCTTCTCATCTCCTAAAGAATCACTACCGACGATTGTGCTCGATGTTGCTTTATTCCTCTTTTTTTATTTCTGGATTTTTTTATATATTTTTTTGACTTTTGGGGATTGAATCCCCTCGATGATCCTGAAGGTGGTGGTGATGTTGCTGGTATTGCTCCTCCTCTAAGCTCTCCTTGGGGGCGTGCTCATCGGTTATCCTTTACTCCTCTCTGTCGTGCCAGATTACGGGTTTGCATGGTCCTACTGCTCCTAAGAGTAATATGGTGAATACCATGTGGTAGAATCTCATGATCTGATTCAAGAAAATCAAAATAGTATACTTGATCCTTCTGGTGGCTCTGTCTTTGGTTCAGGTTATTGTGGTTAACTTGAACATGAGTTGGGATTGAGGTCATGGTGGTTGTAAGCTTATCTCACCAACGTGACAGCCGATTGATATCGACTCTCTATTCTGGGTTCTCATTACGAATGAGTTTGAGCTCACTAAGACCCTCTGAAGGTCAGATGAGTCAGAAGATGATGCCCCTTGATCCTGTCTCCAGAGGGGCTGCTATTGAACTTGATGAGATCAGCTAGGTCCCTAATGGACCTGCTGACGGTACTGGCTCTGCTGAGGGGAGTACTAGTGGTACTAAAGGGGGCCATGATGGCTCAATTGTTGCTGTTGAGAGTGGGGAAGCTACAGTACTAGGATTGGGTGGGGTATCGACTCTGTTGTGGGTATTGACGGATCGCCATAAGTGAGCATATTAGTCGGTACTCGTTGTAGCACGCCACTCAGCCAATTAATCAGAATCGAGAAAAGATCTCCGTGAAGAGTGTCTCGGCTTAAATTTATATCTCAGGAATGTTCGGGGTCGAACACAAGGTGGCAAAGGAACAACTTTGGGTCAAATCAGAACTCTTAGGTCTAGGTTTCCAATGCGGATTTTTTTGTATTTTTTAAATACAAAAATAAATGCAAATGTAAAATACAGTTGAACTAAGTTAATAAGAAAACACACAACTTAGCCAAATTAACTGTAATGTGAAAGTAATCCAATTTAGCAAAACTATATTTTTCCTATAAACCTAATCCAGTGATGAATGCAAAACATATTATTTGGAATTTTAAGGGTTAAAATGCAACAACGAAAAATGCACACTTTTTATGTATTTTCACGCAATTTTTCACACAAACAGAATGCAAAAATTATGAAAATTTTACTGAAAGTTAAACATGATGAAATGAGGCAAAGTAATTTTTTATTTTTTAACAATATATGAATTTTATATGGATTTTTTAATGAAAACAGAGTGACTGAGTGTATTTAATTCCTGATAATTACACAACGTCAATTCCTCCAGAGAGCGAATTATCTCAAAAAGTTATTTTAATATGCAATCCAGAAGAGTTTGAATTTTGTAAAAATAATGTGTGGATTTAATTAAAAATCATTTACTAAAATCACTCTACAATTTATTTAAGGCACAAGACAACTCCAATTTAGATGAAATTTGGATTCAAATTAAATCACATTTCAAGGCATCATTTCTGATTTTTGAGGAATTTTTAAAGCATGCGTGAATTAATTAAGAATTTAAGATCTCACAGTGGGTAAAATATGAAATAATTTACTAAAATACTTTTATTTACTCACCTCACAAAAAATCCAAATAAATAGGCAAATGATAGAGAATTAGTTGTATAATATGACATTTTTCATTAAAATAAATGATGCTAAGAAGATTTCCAAATAACCACATGAACATAGGGGTATCCGTGCAATTTTAGAAAACAAAACTTACAAATAAACTATGCACCAAGGTTGCAAAAGTTGGTAGTCAGTACTCGGTCAGTCGGGTCACTGACTAAGGATTAATCGGCAATCAGGCGACTAATCGGATTTAGTCGGACTTTAATCGGCTTTGAATTTTATGATTATTTTAAATATATAACTCATTTTTATACATATATTTACATATATTGTTTTATATTTGTATACTATCGTAATAAAATAAAAGAAGTAATTGAATTTAAATAAAACATTAAGCATATTATAATATGTTTGCTTATAAAAAAGCAAAACATGAAACAATATGGTATCTTCAAGCTAAAATTGGTCGACTAGTGTGCCTAGTCGGAATTAATCGGTACTCGGTCGGCCACCCTACTGACTAGACTAGTCGGACCTACTTGGCGGGCCAGTCAGGCGACTTTTACAACACGGCTATGCACAAAGACGTTTTTGCAATAATATAAACATGAAATAAAAATAATGCAATTTTTACAAAAATGAACAATGACCTTCTCCTTCGTGCAGTAAGGGCAGTGGAAGGGGACGGCGGGGCGGCTCCTTGGCGGCAGGGGCGGTGCTTGGGGGAACGTCGACGAGCGGTTGGAGCATGGCGGAGGGTCGTGGGGCGGCGCAGCTCACCATAGGCGGAGGTGATGGCAGGCTGCAGCTTTTGGAGGAGGGTGGCGAGGCGAGGACCTGTGGGCGGCGATGATGGAGCGGTTGGTGTCGATGGTGGTGGCTGCACGGTGGCGCTGGAAGCGCACCGTTGGCCGTACAGGAGGAAGGCGGTGGCTAGGCGCAGCGGCACGCGTGGAGGGGTGGCGGTGGCCGACGCTGGTGGCAGGGGGCTGCCACCTGCTGCAAGCTTTTTTAAGTTTTTTGATTTTTTTGTGTTGTGATCTGATTTTTTATTTTTTTAAAACTAGGAACAAATGAGGATGGTAAATTGTGGAGAAGAAAACGATGGATGTAGAAAAAATGAAGGTGTGGTGGTGATGATTTGATGTGAAAAAAATGAGGAAAATAAAAACATTGATTAATGATAAAAAGGGAAGCAAATTAAATTACTTAAAGATGGAGGCAGATGCATGTGGTGTGCTAGGGAGAAGAACGGTCTTCGTTCGAATCATCGGCGAGCGATGAGCTCGAACAGTGTGCGGAGGCGGCTGTGATGTTGGTCGGAATGCCAACGGATCTCACCGGAGAAGAACGGTCTTCGTTCTCTGTTACCGAGACGGGTGGTCGGAGCTTTCGATTCTCTCTCGCATAAAGGTGGATCAAATGCAAAAATGAGGAGAATGAGTTGAATAAAAAGAGAAGAAAATGGAGGTTAGAAAAGTTGGTGGAATGGTGGAGTTGAATGGGAGGTTATATGAAGTGGTGGAACAGAATGGGAGGTTAGATGAAGACTTGGTAGTTAATTGAAGAGAATGGGAGTTAGTGTAGAGAATGAAAAATAAATAAAATATAATATAATATAATATAATAAAGCAGGCTGCTAAAAAGAAGGAGATAAAATAAAAGAAAATGGAAAATTGCAAACAAAATAAAGAAGAAAAATAAGGAACAAAACAGACCATATGTACACTATTTTTTTACTTTTATAATTTTAATTTTTTTGTATTTTTAATAAATATATTTACAAAATAAAAGTAAAATAAAATATTAGAAATAAAATAAAATACAAAAATGATTTTTTGGATTTTTTAGTAATTTAGAAAAGTAAATTTCAAAATGAGAAAAGGAAAATTTTATTTCATTTATTAAATTATACAATAAAGAAACTAATAGAAAAAAATTAATCAAAAAGGTTAGATTTATAAAAGAAAAAAAATCAAATACACATTTATTGCATTTTGTACAATATACAACGATGCCCCAAAACTCAAATTTTGCAAACGAGCTCCGATTTTAATGAAATCACTTTCATTGGATAGATAATTTTCTAACTTAAACTTTAAAAGTGAGTTTTGGAGTTCATACATAGCGGGAATTTGGACGGAAAGTTGGACTTTACAACTTTTTCTCTTTGAGATCTAGGAGTATTTATTTGTAATGAAATTTATTTTCTAATTTTGTATTTTTTATATACATTTTTATAAATAAATCGGAGAAAGAATTAGCCGAAAAGGAGTTGAAATGAAATTATTAAAAATACATGAAGTTTGGGCTATTTGCAGGTGAAAACTCTGTTATTTTACGGCTTTTTATTATTATTTTATTTTGTACAATTTAATATGTAATAATTAGTGTATTTAATTTACAAGAATCATTTTATTAATTTATTTATTTTATGGACATTAATTTGAGATTTACCCTATTGAGATGATTAATCGTGGATTCATTAGGTATTGAGGGCACTATTGTGGTTGTCGTTGGGTAGCGTCGGGATCGTTGTTGTACTAGATCCCATTCATCTCCCATACCTGTGGAGGTTTCTCGGTGACTTTCTCGTACGTCGGCTTTGTGAGCTGGCTCTCGTAGAGCTCAGGCTGACCCTGAACCCACGTGATGTGTGGTCCCTGCACAGACTGCTCCTATTTGTGGTGCACTCTATAGATGGGATCAGAGGGTGCAGACGATGCATGTATCCTGATCTTGGACACCTTGATAGACATGAAAATCACCTCTTTAATATCGTCGTTTTATCGTAGCACAGGAGGCAAAATGGATATATATATATATATATATATATATATATTGGAAAAAAACGGGGATGCCCCGCCCCATTTTTCGCATTTTTTTTATTTTTTTGGAAAAATATCGTCATGTATATTCATCCCTATATCCTTCCTATATGCCATTCGAATTTCGTCAGAAACAGACTCCTACAGCCTCCATCCAGACATTCATTTTTTTAACAGTCGTAGGATTTTTTAAATCGACCCTATCTGGATGGAGGCCGTAGGAGTCTCTGTTTCTAACAAAATTCAAATGGAATATATGAGGGATATAGGGATGAATATACATGGTGATATTTTTCAAAAAAAATTAACAAAAAATGGGGCGGGGCAGCCATGTTGCATGTCCCCGGGAGCAGCCCCATGCAACCCATATATAATTACCACAGGTATGAATATGTGGTGAATATTTTTTACTTGGAAAGCATACCAAGGTCAAATACAGGAACATGAGCCTTCTCGAAGATTAATCAGAAATCAATGTTTAAATGAGCGATTGATTTTCTTAACCTAGGTCTCTAGGCAGACGGATGCACAAAATACCACAAAATGATGCACAGATGAACATTGTATAAAATGCAAATAATGCCAAAAAATGATGCAAAAATAATGCAAGACAATTATGCAACGCAAGTAATGCATGAAAAGAAAGCATTTTTTATTTGATATTTAAGCACTTTAAATGAGATGCAATATGCAACATAACAGAAGGATCTGCGAATGCAGTTGTTTTATTATTTGATTTTATGCAAGATAGATGCCAACACGTATTATGCAATGCAAACCGATGGTGTGCACATTTACACCCCTAAATTAATCATATTAGTCGGGCATTAAAAGAATGATTCAATTCCATGATCAATTGATGCATAAGAACGATAAATGGCTTTTAAATTAAAAGCAATTGACACATTAAATACTTAGAATTTAGCATGCTATATTATGTGTCAAATCAATAAATAAATAATGCCATCATGTAGAGGATGAAATTATCAACAAAATGAATATGAAATCATTCAGATTGGAACTCGGATGCTCAAGATATTAGCAATATAGTCCAGGGGCATAAATGCAAGAATACATAGAAAATAAATGGCCAAAATATGCAGACTGATCCTTGCAGGGGCACATATGTAATTTTGAGAAGCTGACGGGGGCCCTATTACAATTTGCCCAGGTTGATGTTTTTGCAAATCAGGAGAAGTTGGGCGGCCTTGGTTGCAATTTACCCAACCCCTTGTGTGCCCTGCACATGCGGTGAGGCTCAACCAAAGCTACCCAACTTCTTATTGTTAAAAGGTCCTGCCCAAGCACGTGTGTGTCCCGTGTCGTGCCTAGGAAAATTGCAATAGGTCCCGTCGGCTTCTCAAAATTATATATATGCCCTTGTGAGGACCGGTTTGCATATTTTGGCGATTTATTTTCTATGTTTTCTTGCATTTATGCCCCTAGACTATATTGCTAATCCTTAGCATCTAAAGTCCAATTTGAATGATTTTAGTTTAATTTTATTGCTAATTTCATCCTCTACATGATGGTATTATTTATTCATAGATTTGACGCATAATATAACATGCTAAATTCTAAGTATTCAATGTGTCAATTGCTCTTAATTTAAATACTATTTATCATTCTTACGCATCAATCGATCATGGAATTGAATCTTTCCTTTAATGCTCAATTAATCTGATTAATTTAGGGGTAAATGTGTACATCATCGGTTTGCATTGCATAACATATGCTAGCATCTATCTTGCATAAAATCAAATAAAAAATAATTACATTCACATATCATTCTATTATTTTGCATACTGTTTCTCATTTGAAGTGCTTAAAAATTAAATAAAAAATGCTTTCTTTTCATGCATCAAATGCATTGCATGATTGTCTTGCATTATTCATTATTTTTGCATCATTTTGTACATTATTTGCATTTTATGCATTGTATCTATGCATCATTGTGTGGTGTTTTGTGCATCTGTCTTCCTGAAGACCTAGGTAAAGAAAATCAGTCGTTCATTTTAAACATTGATTTCTGATTAATCTTCGAGGAGGCATGTGTTCCTGTGTTCTACCTTGATATGCTTGCCAAGTAAAAAAATATTCACCACATAGTCAAACGTGCAGTAATTCTGTATAGATCCATTTTCGCCTCATGTTCTACAATAAAGCGACGATTTAAAGAGGCGATATTCAGGTTTATCAGATGGCGTTGTTGCCCGGGACACGGCTCATCCTTGTAGATTTTTTGGATAAATGTATTATTTTGAGTTGATAATGTTCAACACTTATGCCTACATGTTCTGTTTGTTTGTTTTGCATTATTATTCTCATTAAATGTCTTGATATATATTTAATGCTCTCTTTTGTGGCAGGGCCCGTACAGATGAAGGTCACTCGGTCGACATGGAGGCATGGAGTTGGAATCTCTCGCTACAAGAAGCCATAGAATGAATTTTTGAAGATATCAAGGAATTTATTGTGCATTTCGTTTTTGTAAATTATTTTAATAATTGCATTTTTAGCGGTCCTCGTTCAAGGGCTCGCGGGTATAACACAAACTTAGACATTGCATGTGGTGTGTGGAGCCTATTTCACCCCAATCTGGGTGGGGCTCCACTTGAGTGTTCGAACTTAGGGTATGCACACAGCTCTCTAAGATTTCCTTATTTCATATATTATGTGCTTCAAAGGTTAGGACGTACCAATAAGAATCGAGGAGATTCACTTCATCTCATTTGATTCATTGAGATACACGTAAACACCGATTAATTTAGCCAAAAATACTCAAATCTTCTCATTAATGGTATCATGTTTAGGCACAATTTCATTCGACTTGCATGCATGTAGTGTAAACTCTAAATTCAGTCTTGCATCTGCATGGAGAATGCTGGAGGCACTGTAAGTTTTTCTCTCAGGCATGCATCATGATTTTCTCGTATGCATGCTTTTCTCAATCTCTCTCTTGATTTATCACAGGATATAAATGGAATCAGGAATGAACGTTAGACGATGATTGCATGATTTATGCTCACATTAGTTCAGTGATAACCTAAAGCATAAAATCAAGGAGTGTTAATGCAAGTCGGCCAAAATAAAATGGAGTAAAATGCACCTTGGATTATGGGAGAGCAATACCCGCATTGTATTCTGATATGAAATGAGGGGAAGGGCCCAAGGTCAAATACAGGAACATGGCTCTCCATCATTAGTTCCACATCCAGATACGTAGGCTACTCTTCAGCCTAAGTATAGGGGAACCATGTATCTCTTTGATTATTAACCTCAGGCCCTTCCCCTCATTTCATATCTTTATCCTAATGCTTTTCCCAGTGTAAGAATAGGGGGGATATGGGCCCCTGTCATCTTCTCTTCCCCCACTCATGTTATCCCTCCCTCTTCTTATACTTAGGTTATTTTTAACCTAAGTATAGGGGGATGTTCCGAGTCAGTTCCTATATGCTCTTCTATATTTAAGCCTAAGATATGGCTTCATATCACTTTGTACAATGAGGACATAACAAAAGTTAAGTATAGGGGGTGTACCGTATATACTTTAGCCATAGCTAATATTGTGCAAATTTTAAAACTTTTTGGGGGCAGGGTATATTATTTTGTGAATTGATTTTCATAAAATATTTGTAAAAATGATTGAAAAATTTTCTAACAGTGTGACACTTTTTTGAAAAATGTTCGACAATGGTTTGAAAAATGGGATTTAACTCATTTGAAAATCGTTTGAAAAATATTTTGAAAATCTATATATTGCGTGACATGGTTTGGAAAATATTTTCAAAATCCTTCAAAATTAATGGAAAAATGAGACTAATTTGTGTTTGCAGATACTCCTAGTCTTAGTCAAAAAGCAATAAAAAAATTAAAAATTGTTCTTTATTGGCAATTTGAACTACTGAGCTTAAAAATTATTATCTACTTTCAGTGAGGGAACTAAGGACTCCCTTAGAAGAGCAGGTGGTTAAAAGACAATGCGTATGTCACTGTCGTGAAGTAATATGGGTAGCTGTCTGACGGTCTGTATTTACACCCATATTGGTTGTAAGTAGATGCATCTAGTCATATGAGTTTAGGACAGTCATTGTTTCTCTAAAGAAGCAAAAAAACTATAAAAATTGTAAAAATCACAAAAATCATTAACTTTGGAGTTGGTGTATCCCTGATGCAATCACTATCACTCATGGCTTGAGAATTTTAGAACACTTGATTTTTTAGTCTTGAGAAACTGAGTTAACCAGCCTTAATCATTAGGGTTTGAGACTTAATAATCCACAATTCCTTGGTTAGAAAGATATGAGTGCTATATTTCACTCTTAATATCTACCTTTTAAGAATATGATCCGCACATCACTTGTATAATTACATGAATGATAAGATGAGTTGAGGTTTCACTTGAGGAACTGGGATTGGAGATTTGAGTATAGATCCGATTTAATGATGCTCGAGGATGGGATAAAGTCGATGAAAGCTTCAAGAAACCTGAGTATCATCAAACCCTAGCTAGTGCGCGAACAAGTTCTCATGATATCTTTTGATATTGACCTATGTTTGATATTGGCCTATGTACCAGGTTGTGATGAAACTAAATAAATTGTTGATCAGTGTGCGCCAACTTGGTAAAAACCAGGAGTCGGTCTCTGCATTGTATAGTGATACAAGTCTGGATGTCGAATGTATCTTAAATACTCAAAAGAGACACGCCTCATTGTACTCCGAAGAAAACAAGTGCGGCCAACTCCGAGATCTCTTGACGGACAGATTGATCAACAAACAAAAAAATTATGTTGAGTAATAAGGCACTTGAGAGGACCCTTGTTCCAATGAGATGGAGAGAAGAAAATACACAAACCTATTCCCTCCATAAACGGGCCTTCCATCTATACTTTCAAGTTTGACAAACTATTAAGAAAGTGGATTGAATGCAAGAACTGACTTATTCCCTAGTGTTGAGGATTAGGTCTTGAGGAGAGTCTCTTGGACTGGAACCTGGGGTGACATCTCGACTCGACAATCATGATTGCAGCACACCAATTGTCATATCCTTATATTATATGTAACTACAAAGAGTCTGATAATTAGAGAAGTTGGATTCATTTTGACTGGAGCTTGGTTGAGCCCAGAATTTTAGGATCACTCAAATCAAGGGTTCTTGATGAATTGAGCCTTGAAAAATGCATATGCACTGTCAAGGATTAATCCGACTCCTTCGTTGTTTAAAATCTCGAGGACGAGCATAGTTTTAAGTATAGGGGATGATGAATCTTTAATTTATCATAATAATCTTCTATTATTATCCTCCGAGCTTAGGCAAGGTAATAAAATGAATCAATAATTCACTTTAATAATGTCTAACCCCTAATTTGTAATTAGCCCTAATTATTATATAAAATTAACTCCTTTTTAATTTTTTATTTTCCTTATTTCTTCCTATTAAAAATCCAAAAAATAGATTAACTATTGTATATATTTATTTTTATATTGAAAAGAAATTAAAATACAAAAAAATGAAATAGAATTAAAACAAGTGTTGTTATCCATTAAAAATGCTTTCAAAAATTTTACTTTGTTTATTTGATTGATTTTGGATTTTTATACAACATGAAAATTGTAGATTTCATCGATCTACAACTTTCATATTTTGAGTTTTTGTGATTTGACTTCCTTTTATTTCTTTTTTATTTATCTTTATTTTCTTAATTTTGAATAATTCCATTGGGCCACATGGCGCTCTTTGGAGCCGCCACGTGGCCCTCTCCTTTTCTGCCACCCATTGCCCCTATGAATCGTCAAATCAATCTTGATCTGATGGCTCTCCTTTGCCCACACCCACCGCTCTTCTCCATCGTAAGATCCTCTTGATGGATCCCATAGGGAGCGCCCATCCCTGCCTTCACCACAGCATTTTGATGGCATCGGATCTAACATCTTAGCTTCATCCATGACTCCACTTCTTCCACAGCCATAGGATTAGTCCCAAGCTCATATTTGAGCCACTCAACTGCGCCTTGCTCCCCTCCCTCTGATCAGATCTTGATCTAATCTGGAGTGTCGCCTCGTGCCTCCATCTAGGCTATTGGATCGTAAGATCCAACGGCTTCGGACCCGTCTTCCAGAGCTTCCTCTCTCCCACGATCCCTGTATCGCCCTCTGCTTATCTCCCATTTAATCCAACTGTTACACATACCTTCTCCACTTGTCAACATCACTCCCATGTAGCCTGCTCACCCACCATTCTCACGAAGCCTTCAAAACCCCATGACCTAATTACTAGGGCTCAGGACGATGGTTACAAAGTCCTCTGCCACCTTAAGTAACGGCCGGAACTCCGCCCATAAATACGCCGCCTCTGCTCGTATACCACCTCGTCAACCTTCACGAAGGCTTAAGCCCAGCTCCCCTCCGCCTCTCCATGACAGAGAGAGGTCGGATCAGGGATGAGCGATGACAAAGAAACACAGGTGTTGACCCATGGTCAACTGACCATGCTACGGCCCTGACCCAGCCGTCGAGCTGCTACGAACAGTCGCTAGAGTTTAGCGAAGACTAGGGTCCTCACCAGCTCAGCCCAAGCCATCCCACTCCATCTCTGTCAACCTTAGATCCCCAGGTAAGCTCCTCCTTATTTTGTGTTTATTTTCTTTTATTTAATCACACAACTACACTCCACACCACCATTGATTGAGCACGCATTGAGCATCGTCGGACACCTCCGATTCGCGGGGGAGGTCTATACCATCTCTGTCATTCCTCCACGAGCTCCCCCATCCCAAGCTTTTTTCCTTCATCGGAGGTGGAGGAAAACCTACTAAGGGCTCCCTAATCTCTGTCCAACAGCCCTCCATATCACCCCCTTTCGCTTTGGTTATTCCCCCCCACTAATCATCATGCATGTCTTCTTCATTCGCCAAACTTCGGGCGGAGCTCCATTGTAGAGCTCTGCCTCTGGCGTGGGTACATTGGCAGGCAACTTCAGCAAGATTCGCTCATCCACCGATGCTCGAACTTCACCGTGCTCCCTCTAGGAAACTTCCGGGAGCTTCAGAGAGCAAGGAGGAGTGCAGTGGAGCTTTAGTAGCCTCGTCGGAGCTCCAAACGCACCACCACCATATGGCGAGGAGAAAGACCCAAGACTTACAGTTATCATAGGATGGCGCCCCTCCGGCGGCTATCCAACGACTAAGGAGCGGCCACATCACCTACTCCAAAGCATGGAGGCTCGGTGGGACCGATTCCCGCCCGAAACACCTTGGGCCGCCACGTGGCCTGAGGCACCTGCAGCAGCTCCTGACCTCACCTCGAGCCTAGCCCCGCATGGCTCTAGTAGTTTGCAATCCACCCTCGCCAATTTCTCCCATTTACAATTAGGCCCCGCCCAGGTGTGGGTGCCTCACATGCCTCACCTAGGAAAATTGCAAGAAGGCCCCCATCGACTTTTGAATATTACAACAAAAAGCCCCTTCCAAGGCCAATATGCAATAATTATCTCTTTATTTTCCATATTTTTTTACAATTATACCCATGGACTATATTGTTAATATGTTAAGCATATGATCACCAATTAAGTTGATTTCAATTTCATTTTGTTGCTAATTTTACGCTCTTCTTCATGGCTACATTTATTAACTATTTTGACTCCTTAAATCACATGCTAAAATTTAAATATTTCAAGTATCCATTGCTTTCTAATTAAATTTCATGAATTGAACTTTGAATCATTTTATGCACTAATTACTAATGAAATTGATTCTCTCTTTTAATGCTTAATTATTTGATTCGTTTAAGGGGATAATTGCTTGCATCATTTCATTTTGTTCTGGTCAGGAAGTGTGAAATCTCAACAGGTTTCTATTCCCAGGAGAATTGATGTCTCTTCACTTCCAGTATCATCCAGGGCTTCAAATCTTATTAACCACAGAATTTAGTGAGCGGCGCCAAATCTTTCTATGGATTGCTTTTTTGCATAGCATGGCATTATGTTGCATATTGCATCACATTTAAAGTGCTTAAAATGAAATAAAAAATGCTTTCTTTTCATACATCACATGCATTGCATAAGTGTCTTGCATTATTTTTGCGCCATTTTTGTGCATTGTTTGCATTTTATGCATTGTTCATCTGTGCATCATTTCATGGAGTTTTGACACCTTAAATCGCATGTTAGATTTTAACTATTTCAAGTATCCATTGCTTTCTAATTAAATGCCATGAATTAAACTATGTATCATTTTATGCATCAATTACTAATGAAATTGATTCTCTCTTTTAATGTTTGATTAATTTAAGGAGATAATTGCTTGAATCATTCTGTTTGCATAGCATGGCATTATGTTGCATATTGCGTCACATTTAAAGTGCTTAAAATGAAATAAAAAATGCTTTCTTTTCATACATCACATGCATTGCATAATTGTCTTGCGTTATTTTTGCGCCATTTTTTGTGCATTGTTTGCATTTTATGCATTGTTCATCTGTGCATCATTTCATGGAGTTTTGACACCTTAAATCGCATGTTAGATTTTAACTATTTCAAGTATCCATTGCTTTCTAATTAAATGCCATGAATTAAACTATGTATCATTTTATGCATCAATTACTAATGAAATTGATTCTCTCTTTTAATGTTTGATTAATTTAAGGAGATAATTGCATGAATCATTCTGTTTGCATAGCATGGCATTATGTTGCATATTGCGTCACATTTAAAGTGCTTAAAATGAAATAAAAAATGCTTTCTTTTCATACATCACATGCATTGCATAATTGTCTTGCGTTATTTTTGCATTGTTCATCTGTGCATCATTTCGTGGTGTTTTGAAACCTTAAATTGCATGCTAAATTTTAATTATTTCAAGTATCCATTATTTTCTTAAATGCCATGAATTGAACTATGAATCATTTTATGCACCAATTACTAATGAAATTGATTCTCTCTTTTAATGATCAATTATTTGATTAATTTAAGGGGATAATTGCTTGAATCATTCTGTTTGCATAGCATGACATTATGTTGCATATTACATCACATTTAAAGTGCTTATAATCAAATAAAAATGCTTTCTTTTCATACATCACATGCATTGCATAATTGTCTTGTATTATTTTTGTGTCATTTTTTTGCATTATTTGCATTTTATGCATTGTTCATATGTGCATCATTTCGTGGTGTTTTGTGCATTTGTCTGCCTGGAAATCAATTGATCATTTTAAACATTGATTTCTGATTATCTTTGAGGAGGCTCGTGTCCATGTGTTCGACCTTGGTATGCTTGCCAAGTAAAAAAATATTCACCACATATTAAAACGTGTGGTAATTCGGTATAGATACATTTTCACCTCTTGTGCTACGATAAAACGACAATATTAAAGAGACGATTTTCGGGTTTATCACACCTTCTCAGCTAATTCTACCTTCTGTCGAGGTAGCTTGACGAGGTTCTCCCACTCGGCGAGCTTGTGTATCTCGTTCACCATCTTCTCAATCCGGTCGACCTTGGTTAACTTACCACTCATTATCCCCATGTTAGGGAGTCGATCATTCGCCAAATCGGTGACAACTGATCTGCTCACCTCATGATGTACGCAAGAGGGAGGTGGCTTATCATAAGCCCTAGCGGTGGCTCTGGTGCAATCGATCTATGCCATCTGCTCAAAAATCATCCAAACCACTAATTAAAAACCCACAAAAACATTTGAAAAATAAAAACACAATTGCCTAAGTAGACATCTCACTTTTTCTCTACTCCCCTCCACTTTCTGTGGTACGATACTCTACATACTTGCACACTATACCTATTTTTTGTAGAGTTAAAATAAAAAAATTGACTCACACATTTGCATTGATTTATCATACATTATGGGTTGATTGTTGTTGACATCGCATTGACCGGGTATCTATTGCCGTGAGAGTGACTGAGACAACGATTGTCAAATCCGACTTGCAGGCCCTCCAAGACTAGACGTTAGCCACCCGATCTTGCGTGGTTCAACCGATGTCTAACTATTGAAGTTGTTTGTTCTTTTCGTGCTCTACTGCAATCATCATCATTCTCGACAATATTCTATGTTGAAAGTCTACAAGCTTGTGTATTCAAGTTTCATTGCTTAAATATCTTCTATTCAGTATTTCTTACAAGTATCCGAGTTGTGGATTCCTTTCTCCAAGGTAAGCGATAAAATCTTCTTTTGGGAGTTGTCCAAGGAAGGGTACATGTTGTACGAGAGGTGCTACTCAAGGTAAGTAGTGTTGGAGTAGTGGAAATAAGCTTCACCGAAAGAGCGAGAAATAATCCTAGAACAGGGTTCAGGCTCGTGGTTTTCACCCACTTGGGTTTCAACGTAAAAATCATTGTGCATTATGGTTTGAATTTCTTTTTCCTGTGGTTTGTGATTATTTTTAATTTAGATATTGTTATTAGAATATTATAATTTTACGACCCCCTAACGTATCAAACTCATAAATTGGCCCTCATTGGATTCACGTCAGGAGCCCATGCCATCAGAACAAGGCAAATGGGCATGATCTCAACCGCACAATCCAATCACATCTCACGTGACTTGCTCGCGTGGGTGTACTTTTTACAAGCACGCCGTTGGAGGAATCTGATACTGGTTCTTAGTCCTCGTCAGTCACGTGTACCCATCATGGACTTTTTGCATGAGACCTCATCCACCTAATGAACTTCACAGATAACCCCTGGCAGAACCTTTTTTTATTTTATTCTTAATTTCAGTTTAATCCCTAGATTTTAGTCAATATTTTTCAAAAACATAAGTCCAAAAATTATGAAACTTTGTTGCATTTAAGAAAATTTTTAATTACCTTTCAGTTGAGCTAGTGTGGCGCGTGTTTATAACTAAACTAATATTATTAAGATTTTATGATAGAAATCAGCATTCTGGACCTGTTAATTCAACATTCATTCCAGGATTCATCAGAAAATTATGCAAAAAATAGCCATTTTATGGGCATTTAAAATGAAATATTTGGCATATGGGTCATTGAAACCCGCTCAATATTCATCTCTATGTAATTTACTGTGGGAACATTTTTCTAAGTCCTTTTTGCAATTATTTAAGAAATAAAAACACCTTAGATTGCTCTTCAGTTGATGTACATTTGTTATTTTTGGGGAATTAATTGAGATGATTTCATGTGCTTTAAAATTCAAATAATAAAAAGCTTTCATTTATTCATAACATCACCCTCCATCCAATTTGCAAGCTTCCCACACCTACTACAAAAAGCTCCTCCCCTACCACACTGTTAACCATTTCCAGTAACATCTTTTCTCTGCCCTAATTGAACTTGACATCATCCAACCTCCCATCACCCAAGCTCAACCCTTTCTTAGTTCTCCGCAGTCATCCGGTGGGAGTATGAGGGGGATTTGGAGAGCGAATAGAGGGAGGGAAATAGAGGGATAGAAAGAAAAATGATCACTATCATCCGATTGTTTTAAGATGTATATATAATTAAAATTAACTCAAGATTAGTTTAATTAGTATTATAAAATAATGATAAAGGTATATGTAAGCATAGTAACTTTATAGGAGTTATGATATAATTACAAAGTATATAAGAGTTAGAGAATTACATTGCTTTGCAAAAGTATATATGTAAATATTACCAATAAACAGCTCAGAAAAAAGATAACGCAATTGGAGCTACTTAATTTATAGCATGTACGATAAAATATTCATTTAACATTGTACGTCAAATTTATTGACCCTGTTGATTTCCGTAACTCATGTTGGTTTTGATAGCCCATATACAGCATCCAACAATGAAGATTAGGCAGAAAGATAATTGCTGACAAACCTCTCCATGACAGCATTCTTGAGCTTCATACATGCAATTAGTCGCTTCAATAGTGGCATTCGCGATTTCAATGATAATAGTTGGATATTTATTACTGCCCTACCCATTTGAAAAACTATTGCTCCTTGTACTCTGCACATAAACAATATCCACCATATCCTGCATGTAGAAAAAGGACCCAATAAACAGAAATTATAAAATATCAGGATGAGATTAATTCAATTTACTGAACATGAACAGGGATGAGGGAACATGCATCACTGCATGATAACGACTGGGGATATAAAAGAGAACGCTGCATGTTAGCCAACCCATAGTAGGGAAATATATATACACAAAGACTCAGCTGAACACTATTATTCAATAATGAATTGGAGAACCAAAAAAAGCAACAGGTTGTGGGACTAGTTTGGAAAGTACCTATGTCCGCAGTGCCTTGATCCAATCAATTTCAAGCTGGAAAACACCAGGCCCAGTTTTAGCACCAGGGACACCTCCCTCTGCATTAACAGACAGTGACATCCCAACAATGCGTGCTGGGTTCATTTCCAGATTTGCATCAATTACATTTCCCCTCCATGTTGGCATGTACTTGCTCAACGGGATCTGAAATTGAGTCTTCCCTTGTCATTGAAATCAATCAATAGATAGGAATTTGACTTAAAGTGGTGACAGAATTTTTGGAATGGCCAGCTTCAACTTGCCTGTGATATGTGCCACTCTCCACTGGGCACATGAATGAAAGCTTGCCACGAATTATCTTCTGCTTGCCCTGGTGAATTGACCCAATTTTCTGTGTAAATCTGTGTTATCCAATATAATATCACAAATTTAGCACAGTTCTCAACCCCAAAACATGTAAAACAATTTGAACTCATGAAATTTCTCTGAGGAGATCGTGAAGCTTTAATTTCAGACTAAGCTTGTATTTCAGGCAGTGACTATGAGGCCAATGCGACCTCGAAGGCAATGATCCGAGGGAGCCAAACGTTCATCTCAAAAAGGGGGGGAGTTAGGGGAAAATTGTATTCTTGATTCATTTGGAGGTGGTATCCTTCCGAAGTTTCATTTGGATCACTTTTTACAGTTTGGTCTAATGGGATAATGGCTTGCTAGTGTTTTGTAGGCTCATGATTCCAAGTCAGGAATAGCCTTGTAATTGCAGCTTAGGATTATCAGATTGCACCAGCATGCTTTCTAGATTATATTACTGGATAAGTGCTGCCTTCAGGGAGAGGTTAATTCTAAAAAACACAACATAATTTGGCACTCAAGCAAACAGCACCCACTTACAGTGGATATGTAGCATCTTCCATCCCCTCTGAGCTTCATAGCTATTGTATCATAGGCATCCAAATCAATGAACCCATTGAACTGCACATGAGAAGTTACATGAAACATGACCAACAAAAATGCATGATTTCTAGCTTTATAGACGAAAATTCATGTTTCTCTCTTCCTTCTGAAAGTATTCTTTAGAAACATATGGCACGCTAAAGCCTGAGTCTGAATGTTTGCATATGATGGCAATCAGAGGTATGCATGCAAGACCGACGGAACTGTTCTACCTAATAGGCCACAACATTCAGAAGGACATGGATATGGCAATCAACCGTGTTGGCCAGACAATAAATGGTGGTAAACCAAAATTAAAAGTACAACTAATCTTCTTATATTAAGTGGACTATGCTACATGGATATACATTGTTTCAAAGTGCATCACTCTGTATATATATATGGAGTGGTGTGCAATGTTGAACTTGAAACCATTAGGTTGTTGAAATTGTGGAAAGCAACAATGACTAACGCATGCACCTTGAACTTTAGTTAGAATGAGAGCATCCAACTCAAAACCAATAGGATTGCATGCAATCATGTGTATTTACCCCTTGCAATTTTTAGATATTTAACTATTGCCTCAAGAAGTGACCAGAAAAGAAATAATAGTCCCTTGTTGAGAAAGATATGAACGGTTAGCTTTATTTTCTAGAAGATAATCGTCAATTCTAGTTTATCCATTTTAAAATAGAAGATGTTGTTCGAGGTAAGTTATTTAAACTTTGATGTGACTAATTTCATTTCAAGGTAATACTTGGGGGAAATTATCATCAAAATGGTCAATTCCAATACACCAGAATTACTTATGAGAGGCAAATAGCAAGCCTCTAAAATTTAAAATTTGACCAAAAATCTCCTATTATTCGAATTATCATCTCCGTCTACCTGTAAAATGGTTTTCATAAGAAAGAACTCTGCTTTAGGAGATAAAACTTTAATAGATAATGAATGTTATGCTGGCAGACTTCATTTTTTATATATCTTATTTATTAAAATGTTGTAAAGTAATCCTAGGAGAGACCTTGACATGTCAACATCATTTGCTAGCCATGGATGTCTAGACAAAAGGATTGGTAAAGAAAAAGATGGTTTCCTAGATCATTAGAATTAGACGGTGGAATCTTCAATTGAAGCAATCGAGCTTCAAAGAGAAGGTTCTAGAAGACTATCTTGGGATCGTAACAGAAGCGCAAACGAGATGTGGGTGGCGATAGCATCTTGTATCCAAAAGATAGCTAAAGAAATGCTAGGCGAGTCTAAGGGAAGGAGTTCCAGGAGAGAGCTTGGCATTTCAACATCTCCTGCCAGTCATGTATGCGCAAATAAAAGGGTTGGTAAAGAAAAAGATGGTTCCCAAGATCAAGGGAAGCAGTAGCATCCTCTATCCTTTGGATAACCAAAGAGATGTTAGGAGAGTCTAAGGGAGGACTTCCAGACCAAAAGGAGGCTTGATTGTGGAGTGAAGGGGTGCAAGAGAAGCTTAAAATTAAAAGAGCTTCTTTAAATTTATAAATAAGGATAGAACAGATGACATTGTCTTAAACTACAAAAATAGCAAAGAATGAAGCAAAGAAAGCTATAAGTGAAGCTATGTCAAAAACTTATAAAGTTTTGCACAAAAATCTTGACTCTAAGGACGGCTAGAAGAATATATTCAGATGTGCCAAAAAAAGACCAAAGATCTTTCTCAAGTGAGATGCATTAAGGATGAGGAAGGACATGTGCTTGTTACTAAGAAGGGTATAAAGACTAGATGCAAGCAATATTTCCATAAGTGTTTCATAGGGGAAGAGAATAAAGAGATCATTTTGGGAGATCTAGCTAGTAGTGAAAGTTACATGAATCATGAAAGCTGTTAGAAAATAAAGAATGCGGAAGCAGAGTCGGAGAAATAGAAATAAGAACATAAAGAACGCGGGATTTTACGTGGAACCCTACTCCCTAAGGAGCGGGATGAAATCACGGGAGAACGCCTCAAAGGATTGATGTTGCATTAAACTTTCTCATCTGTTACAGGAGGTATGGGGCTTCTTATATAGCCTCCACAGACTGTCTAAGTCCCACCACTAGTAGATGTGGGACTAAACAATGGATGTGGTAAATGGATCTTGGAAGGATCCATTTACCCATCTTACATATGAAGCACACAATCCAACAATCCCCCTCAAGCTGGAGCATGCAATGCTCAGCTTGTACAAACAGAAAGAAATCTCAAACTCACAATACAAGACACTACAGACAATATCAACTCAATGCGCACAACTGTCGGCTGTTGTCGAGGACATTGCTTCTCATGTGCCCTGCACGTGAGGAGGAACAAACAAGCTGGAGTGTGAGTCAAACTGAATCTCCTCGTCTGAGAGCATGTGCTCTGTACTGCACCTGTCAGAGTCACTGCAATTGAAAATGAGTCTCTACTTGAAGAACTCTGGCCCGCCACATCATGTGGACAACTTCTCCATCTCTGAAAGGATCGAAATGAAAAGGTCGTAAATACATCCTCGTCAGAGTCCACGGTCACTGGAGAATGGAGTCTGAAAAGTCTCCTCGTCAGAGAATTTGGTCTCTCACGTACTGGCTCAGAGAATGGGATCTCTACTCTGGAGTCCCTATGAAACCACATGAAAACCCTAGCCCACATGGCATAGGGAATGGGATCTCTACTCTGGAGTCCCTATGGATCACATGAAAACTCTGACCAAAATAATAAAAGATGGGGACCCTATAGGTTCGTTTGGTTGCAGGGTTGGGCAGGGCTGGGTTGGGTACTATTCATAGGGGTACCCCCTCCTCACAGTTTACTATTCACCCAACCCCAGTGTTGCAATAGTCGGCCGACTATCCCGAATAGTCGGTCCGAATATGCGGTGCGGTGGGGTACCCGACTGAACAGACCTCCATTCGGGCAATAGTCGGCCCGACCGAATAGTCGGCCGACTATTCGGCCGACTGGCCCGACTATGAGGCCGACTGGGGTTTGACTCTTCATATTTTTATTTTTTTTATTTTCAATTTTCAATATTTATGGGTTAAATTTTACCACGGTATCGCCACAAATGTCAAATTCTATATGTCTATTATATTAATTGGTACTTTTATCTTGGATTCATGTTAAATAATGACCATATATGTATAAAAATATAAGAATATGTGTATTATAAATAACTTTTATATTAAAAAATACAAAAGCGAATAATTCCGAATAGTCGCCCGAATACCGATTATTCTCTATTCAGTGACCCCTCCGACTGAATACCGAATACCGTCTTCTGCAACACTGCCCAACCCTGTGAATAGTACCCAACCCTGCAACCAAACGAACCCTATGGATTACATGTGCGTCTGAAAAGGAGTCTCTCTCTGGAGAACTCGAAAAATGGGTTACTCAAATATGGAGTGCCTCAAACTTGGACTCTGAACCAATCTGCAACGTCTGAAACTGAACTGTAGAGTCTGAATATCTTGTTGGTCTGGAATCTAACATCTGAATCTGGAACAAACACGTGATTCTACACAATACTCCTTTCTCCCATACTTGTCGGAACACAATGACATCGACAAAGTTGGGAGAAGACATGGGGATGGGGAGGACAAAAAACCAATAAGCCGATCTCAAATTTTTTTCCTGGCTTTTTTTCAAATCATTTTCTTCCGCTATTCCTTTTTTTATAATTCGTTCCCCCTTGCTTTTCTTCAAATATTTTTTTCACATCATTTTCTCGGCTATTCTTAAAAAAATCCTCAATTCATTTTTTTGAATTTTTTTCATACGTTTTTTTGTATGATCATCCTTTTTTTAATGGCTATTTCTTTTTCAGACGTCTTCTCCTTTCTTTTTTCCATGTACGGCTTTTTATTGTACGCACCTTTTCCTCTCTTTTTTTTAAACACATGACCCAACTTTGGCCTAAACATGCAGCAACCCCTTTTCTCTCTCTCTTTTAAATCTCGGCCCATATGGGCCTTTACAGCAGCATAATTTTTTTAAAGAAAACGTGTGCCCCTATTTAGGGTACCCACATGGGAACCCTTTCTTTGAAAGACTGTCGCCCCCACTGGAGATGGGGCCTGGGCGGAGTTGCGCCATTGAGATGCACCGCAGGAGATACGGCTTGGAGAGACACCACCAGCGTCGCCTGGAGTAGCGTGCGACACCACTGCCGCGTGAATCGTGCGCCGCTGATATGGAATTAGGAGAAGGGCGGATGTCTTGTCATCGCTTGGAGAAGATGAGGGAAGCCTATCGCCCTCCGCCTGGAGAAGAGGAACACGATGGCGATGCACTTGCGCGAGGGCTCGCGCCGTCTGTACGAGTTGAAAAGAGGTGCGGCAACAGGAGGGGTGTCTCCTGGATGGGAGATGCTCCTTCCGGAGCATCGAAAGATGCTTGCAAGTCGTATCAACACGTGGCGATGCGTTGTGGAAGTGCGCAAGGAGTTGCACCTGCAATTGGATGAGCGTGGGAGTGCGCAAGGAGCTGTGCATACTTGGAGGATCTTCTCGCCATCGGATTTGCAGTCTGGCGATGGCATCGAGAGCATGTCTTTTTTTTAGAACTAGGGTTCCAGTCAGGGAATCCTCCTCCGTTTCTGTTGCTACTTGAAAGGGATTCGCGCACCGCTTGTGCATGCTAGAGTAGTGGGGTTTCAACAAAACCCTTGTAAAGTGTTGGGATCTGCACCGCCGGGACCTTGCTGCACTTGGGGATGAAGCTCTCACATGCAACATAAATGTTGTGACTCTAGAATTAGGGTTTCAGACTCTAGAACTTGATTTCGAACTTGAATGAACAATAATCAAAATACCAAAATCGAATCTTGAACAAATGATAAAAAAACCTCTCGAGAATCGAACCCAATCCGGTACCATGTTATAAAATAAAGAATGTGGAAGCGGAATCATAGAAATAAAAATAAGAACATGAAGAACGTGAGATTTTACATGGAACCCTAAATCACGAGAGAACGCCTCAAAGGGTTGATGTTGCATTGAACTTGATCATCTGTTACAGGAGGTCTGGGGCTTCTTATATAGCCTCCGCAGACTCTCCAAGTCCCACCACTGGTAGATGTGGGACTAAACAATGGATGTGGTAAATGGATCTTGGAAGGATCCATTTACCCATCTTACATATGATGTATATAATCCAACACAAGCTATAGACGAATACAAAGGAAGGAATTATAGGATGCTTTGAAGGTTATGAAACTTGAGAAAGGTGTAGGACCTGATGACATTCATATATAGGTATGAGAGTTCTAGGTGAACGTGGTTTGACTTAGCACACAAATTTTTCAATGTTATTTGGCGAAACAAAAAATAGTTGAAAAATGGAGGAGAAGCATCGAGATGCCTCTTTATAAGAATGAAGGAGACATTCAAAATTGTTCAAATTACATATGAATCAAACTGATGAGTCTTAGTATGAAAACTTGGGAACTTGTGATCGAAAGAAGGTTTGAAGAAGGTTCCCAAAGTAACAGAAAACCAATTCAAATTCATGCCAGGTCGCACAACTACTGAAGCTATCCACATGTTGAGGAGAAGACTGGAGATTTATAAAGCTAAAAGGAAGAACTTCCATATGATTTTTATTAATTTGTAGAAGGCATACTATTCAGTCCCATGGGAGATTTTGTTACTATTTTGAAACATGATGGGAAAATCAACGAAGATGTTATTCATACAACAAATGCAGGTTAGCTAAAGTGCAGAAGAGCCTCTATTATTTTATATGATAAGAAAATTTCTTTGAAAATCTAAGAAAAGTCTTACAAAGCAACCGTGAGACTTCCTATAACTTTATGGATCTGAATGTTGGCCTGTAAACCATAGATATGTGCAAAGAACGACAGTCTCAGAAATAAAAAATGATAAGGTGAATATGTAGTTATACTAAAAAAGATCGGATTTGGGATGATGGGATCGAGGAAAAGTTGGTGTATCTCCGATATAGGATAAGATGGAGAGAAAACAGCTTAAGATGGTTTGGCCATTTGCAAAGGAGATCGATTGATGCATCAGTGAAAAGATGGGAGATTTGGGATGTTGAGCCGACTACGAGAGGGCGAGGAAGGCGCAATAAGTGTTGGAATGAGACTAACCTAAGAGATCTTAGTTATTTGGATTTAAGAACGAGAATGACCCAAGATAGATCCAAATGGAAGCAGAGAATCCATGTAATTGTAGATATATATATATATATTTATTTATATTTATTTATGTATTTGTACTCTATTCTTATTTTCTTATTCTCGTGTCTATCATATGTAATTTACCCATAGGTCTCTCCTCTATAAAGAGAGCCTAGGGTTCACAGGAATAAACGATTCTCTCATTTTTCCCAACATGGTATCAGAGCGGCGGTACTAGGTCAGAACTCTTGTACCCAAAACCCTAACCCTAGCCCCACCCTCCATCCTCATCTTCGTCGCACGTCGGAGCGCCACCCCGCGGCCCCTGTCGCGCCGCCTCACGGCTCCAATCGTGTCGAATCACAGCCCCTGTTGCCCCACAGCCCCTGCAACACCGCCCTGCAGCCTCGCGACGCTCGTACATATACAGCCCCGCGGCCCCCGTGCAGCCCTACGTCGCCCCACGGCTCCCGACCCCCGTGCACATGCCCTGTCCCGCGGCCCCCGGCCCCCGTGCGCGCAGTCTTTGCTGTTCCTCTTCGCGCACACCTCTCGCGTGCAGTGCCTCCGTGCACGACTCATCATCTAGCCGCTCCATTGTCGGTGAAGGTCTCTCTGTGTATTTGATGGATTTGGGTGCATAAGTCTACATATGCATTCAAATCCACGTATGTTTGTGTAGGCATTCACACCTTAGTCTACAAAACCCCAGTTTCCTACATCCGGCAATATGACAGAGAGCGAAGTCGATGTACCCGCTACAGGTGCCTTCAGTGGTCCGGCGCCTGTTGTCAAAATGGACGAGACAAACTATGAGCTCTGGGCAATGCAGTTTATGAGTCTTATGAAGTCAAGCGGTAAGAAGCATATTCTTACTGAGGAGGAGCCGACTGAGAAAACTGGGGTCAGTGCCTCATGGGAGGTCGATGATGCTTATGCCAAGGTTTGGCTTTGATGTATTGCAATAGAGGTCGCCAATGATGTATTGCATCAGCCCACGACAAAGGCGATGTGGGGCATCCTTGCTGCTACTTATTCTCAGGCAAGGAATGAGACAAAGATTCTGCAACTCCAGCACGATATTTTCACTATCAAGCAGAATGGACGGCCTCTTCATTCGTTATATACAGCCTTGCGTGGAATGTTCGAGAAGCTCAACAGTTTCATGCCTCTTACAACTACTCCTGAGCAACAGAAGACTTATAGGAATGCCACCATGGTGGGTGTATTCCTAGCAGCCCTTGACCCTGAGTATGAGGCTATTCGCTCTCAGATTCTAGCCGATGCCACTATTCCTCCCATGGAGGAAGCTTTCCGTCGGCTCAGTATGATTATTATTCCATCCACTCCAGCCAGTCAGACTTCTTCAGCAATAGTTGCCTCCCGAGGTCGAGAAGGTCCTTCTCAGTTTCGTGGACGTGAACCTCGTGGCAGAGGAGGTCGTATTCGTCAGCCGTGCACTTACTGCCACCGTCCTTGGCATACAGAGGATACATGCTATTCCAAGCATGGATTTCCTACTTCTGCACGAGTAGCTGAACAAGTTGAGCCCCCTGCTGCTTCTTCTTTGGATCAGAGATTTGATGACCTTGTAGCACGATTGAGGGGCATTATACCTCCTGCCAACTCAATTGCTTCTTCATCAGCCCCTGGGAACCATTCGAATGTGGCTACTTCAGCATCTTCTAGTACCTCATGTAGTACTTATGCACTTACTAGTTGTAGTGGATCTGATGTTACAGAATGGATCATGGACTCTGGTGCTACACATCACCTTTGTGGAGACAGAGGTCAACTTACAGCTTACAAACAGTTTCCTCCAGGACGGACTATGGTTATATTAGATGGGACTCATTCCCCAATCACTGTACAGGGGGGGATTAGCCTAACACCATTTATGTGCCTACAGAATGTGCTTCATGCACCCGACTTTTCTGTGAATTTGCTATCTATTAGTCAAATTACGAAAGATTTACATTGTCGGTCTATTTTTGATCTATCTTCTCTTGTATTTCAGGATATCCTAACGAGCAAGGTGATTGGTGGTGGCCGTGAGCAGGGCGATGTCTATCGTTTTGTTCGTACACCTTATGTTGGTGCTTTCTCCCATTATGTTGGACCCGTCTCTCCCTTTACATGGCACATGCGCTTTGGTCATCTTCCGCTCCAGAAATAGTGTAGCGTTCTGCCTCAGATTTCTCCTCACTCATCCTTTCAATGTGAGGCATGGCAGTTGGGAAAGCATCATCGGTCTACTTTCGCTAGTCGTCAGAGTTGGAGCAATAGCTCCATTTTTGAGTTCATATAGATATTTGGGGTTCTAGTCATGTTCCTGATCATCAGGGACACATGTTCTATCTTATCGTTGTCGATGATTTCTGTCGTTTGTCTTGGGTCTTTTTGTTAAAGAATAACTCAGAGGCTGGAGGTGTATTAAGAATTTTATCAATGAAGTGCAGAATGTGTTTTCTTCGTTTGTTAGATTTGTCCGTACTGATAACGCTTTGGAATTCTGTACTCATACTCTCTCTAAATATTTTTCTGCCCATGGTATTATTCATCAAACATCATGTGCCTATACTTCCCAGCAAAATGGTGGCGCGGAAAGGAAGCATTGTCACCTACTTGACATTACCGAAACTCTCCTCATTCAGAGTCATGCCCCACATTTCTTCTGGGGTGATGTTGTCCTTACGGCATGTTACCTTGTTAATCGCATGACGTTGTCGGTCTTAGGTGAGAAAATTCCTTTTTCCCTTGCATTTCCTGAGAAAGAATTGTTCTCCCTTACTCCTCGTGTGTTTGGCTCGATTGTTTTTGTCCACTTTTGTCCCCAGGTATTGACAAGCTCTCTCCTAGGGTAGTCAAGTATGTTTTTGTTGGGTACTCCAGGACACAAAAGGGGTATAGATGTTATGATCCATTGCGTAGGAAATATTATGTTAGTGCTGATGTCACCATTTTTGAGTCTGTGATGTACTTTTCCCCTACAAGTGATCGTTTGACTTCCTCAAACCTTGATGATTCTATATGCCACCACCACCTTCAAACCCACCGCCATCACCACCTTCACCACCTTGCCCACCACCATCACCTCTAGGTCCCATTATCCCTGTCCCACCTTTATCGCACCATTATACGCATCGTCCTACTTCTGCACATGGTCACCGCTCGTCATCTAGCCCGCATGAGGTATGTTATGAAAACATAATTCCTATGATTGAATCCGATAGCTTGCTTGAGCAGGACTCCTTACAGGGTACGGACACGGAGGTTGACACTCTAGACCTCCCTATTGCGATTCGGAAGCAGAAGTGTAGATGTGCATCTTATCCTTTAGCATCCATGGTCTCCTTTGAGCGCTTGACTGGTGATTTCAAGAAATTTGCTACGGCATTATCTACTGTGGACATCCCACAGAATTATCAGGAGGCTTTGAAAGATAGTCGGTGGTGGTTGGCTATGGAAGAAGAGATGGCTGCATTACAGTCACGTGGTACATGGAGTATGGTGAATGCTCCTGCTGGGGCCTCTGTTATCAGCTGCAAGTGGGTGTTTACTGTTAAACACCGTGCAGATGGGAGTCTAGATCGGTACAAAGCCAGATTGGTTGCTCGTGGCTGTCCTCAAACATATGGCGTGGATTACCTAGGCACATTCTCTCATGTGGCTCGTCATTCTACTCTATAGATTCTTCTTTCTGTTGTTGTGGTACGTGATTGATCTTTCTTTCAGCTTGATGTTAAGAATCCATTTTTGTATGGGGATCTACAGGAGGAAGCCTATATGCAGCAGCCTCCCAGTTTTTCCGCTGAGGGGGAGTATTTGAAGTTTGCATACTTCATAAGGCAATCTATGGCCCCAAACAGAGTCCTAGGACATGATTTCAGAAGCTCTCGGACTTAATTGAGAAGCAAGTATTTAAGAGATCAAATGCGGATCATTCATTGTTTGTACAGAGAACTCCTAGAGGCACGGTGGTGATTATGGTTTATGTTGATGATATATTAGTCACAAATGACGACATGCATGGGATAAAAAGGGCAAAAGATTTTCTAGGACAACTGTTACTAAAGACCTTGGCACCTTACGATACTTCTTGGGCTAGAATTTGCTAGGAATCAGCAGGGTCTTGTGATGATACAATGGAAGTATGTGATTGATATGATAGCTGAGACAGGAATGATTGGATGCCGATGGGCCACCACTCCTTTGGATCCTGGCATGAGGCTATATGATGATGATACAGAAGAAGTGGGCATGAAACGATATAGAGAAATAGTTAGGAAGCTTCCTTATGTTACTATAACTAGACCAGATATCTCATTTGCAGTCAGTCGAGTGAGTCAATTCATGGAACAACCTCGACAGGTACACGTGGATGCTGTATATATGATTTTGATATATCTAAAGTCTTCCCCAGGTACAGGCTTATTATTCAAAAACTTACTATTTATGCATGTGTTGATGCTGATTATGGTAGATGTCCAAAGGATAGGAAGTCCATGTCAAGCTTTGCAATTTTTGTTGGTAGCTCTCTTGTTTCTTCGCAAAGTAAGAAACAAACTGTTGTAGCCAGATCCAGCGCCGACTTTGAATATAGAGCTATGGCACAAGCAAGTATAGAAATGATGTGGTTTTGTGCTGTACTAGCAGATTTACATATAGATGTACCCGTTCCTATGCAATTACAATGTGATAACCAAGCAACCTTGTTCATTGCAAACAATCCGATTTTTCACGAGAGAACCAAGCTTATTGAAGTAGACTTTCACTACACGAGGGGCATGATTTAGAAAGGACTTATCTCTACTTCTCATGTCAGCTCAGGGGATCAAACTGCAGATATTTTTACTAAGGCTTTGCTCAGGGGACCGTTCCAGAAATGCTCATCCAAGCTGAGCATGATTGACATCTATGCTCCATCTTGAGGGGGAGTGTATATATATATGTATGTATGTCTGTATGTATGTATGTATGTATGTATGTATATGTATGTATGTATTTGTACTCCATTCTATTTTCTTATTCTCGTGTCTATCATATGTAGTTTACCCATAGGTCTCTCCTCTATATAAGAGAGCCTAGGGTTCACAGGAATAAATGATTCTCTCATTTTTCCCAATAGTAGTCAATCATACTTAATGTGGAAAAAGGCTTTGTTGTTGATGTTGTTATTTATTAATATATTATAAAAGGATCACATGCTCAGCTTGGACAAATAAAAAGAAATCTCTCTCGCACACAATACAAGACACTACATACAATATCAACTCAATGTATACTCTACTAGTTGCCTGTTGAGGACGTTGCTTCTTAAGTCGTGTTGGTGAGGAAGAATTGAAGGGACGAAGTGTGATCCCAATCTCCTCGTTAGAGAACATGCGCTCTGTACTGTGTCTGTCATTATCGAAACTAGAATAAGTCTCATCATCGAAGAACATGTGCTATGCACAGTGCAAAGTCATTAAAATTGAAATGAGTCTCTACCTGGAGAAATCTAGCTCGCAACTACTCCATCTCTCTGAAGGGCCAAACTGGAGAAAGTCGTGGAAACATCCTCGTCGAAGTCCACGAATGTTGGAGAATGGAGTCTGAAAAAGAGCCACCTTGTCGGAGAACATGGTCTCTCCCACACTGGCTCAGAGAATGGGATCTCTACTCAGGAGTCTCTGTGAATCCGCCTGGAAACTCTGAGTCCACACTGACTCAGAGAATGGGATATCTACTCTCCAATCCCTATGAATCCACATGAAAACCCTAAGTCCAAATCAAGATGGGGACCTCTCACATACTTATGGCACACATATGTGCCTCGAACTGTAGACCCTGAAATAATCTGAATATAGAGTCTGAATCTGAAATATCGAGTCTGAAATCTGACTTGTAAAATTCAAAATAATACTCCATCTTTCTTCCATAATGGTTGGAATAGATGATGTCAACATAGGTGAGAGAAGACATAAAGATGGGAAAAAACAAAATCAATAAGCCGGTCTCTCTCCTTTTTTCGAATTTTTCTCTTATATTTTTTTTCTTGCAAACGCTTTTCTCTTTCTTTATTTTTTTACGCTACCTCTTTTCTTTTTTCTTTTCGAGACCACTATCACTAACATGGGCCAAAAAAATTTGCTTTTTTTATCCTGGAGCAGCCGTCCAATAATGGGCCTAAAAACAATTGAACGAGGCTTCGCTCTCCTTCCTTTTTTAAGCAGTCACGGTCCATGTTGAGCCCAAGTACCTCTCCCCTTCTTTTATTTTACTCGAACCCAACCACTTGAGGTTTACATATTTCCCCTCCTTTATGAAGAAGGGGATCAACCCCCTTGTCTATATCTCCATCAATAGGATTCCACGAAGGAACTCATCTCTTCTGTGTACCGTCGTCTCCTGGAGAAAATATTTTATTGCCGCCATAGAAGGTCGTATCAGCGATATATTGCCGATATATCGGTTTCGACAGGGAAGGGATTTTGAAATCACCTGGTATATCCTTTTACAGGGATATCAGCGATATATTGCCGATATATCGGCGATATATCACCATATCGGCTCATATCAGTGAAAACTGACTGGATTCAGTACAAAAAATCCCGGATATCATCGATATATCGCCGATATCTCTATATATCAATGCTATTATTCATACAAGATTGATTCGACTACTAATCTAGCTACACCTAGTATTTAAACACATATCTAGCTACACCTAGTATCAAATCACATAATGGTGTTTTTTTTTTATGGGTGGGGGGTGTTGCCCCCGCACCCCTGCAAAGGTGGGCCAACCTGGGCTCCCCCAGCCCCCCAGACTCGCTGACCAGGCAGCGAGACCCCCGTACTGGTAGGGTATGGTGCGACAGGAGGGTGCATACAATGGTTCTTCAACTTGGTGTATATTTGCAAGTTATTTCACGTTGTAAGACCTTGAATGAAATCTATTTCCAATATCTATAAGTCAAATCTTCATAAAAATATCTATAAGTCAAGAATCAACATTAATATCAATGTGTTCGAAATGATCAACATATGTGATATAAGCTTCATAGATGATCGATATGTGTGATCTAAGAGTATATTTGTAAGTTATTTAGTGATCTAAGAACTTGGATGAACTCCAATTTCAATATATATACGTCAATAAGTAATAGTACCAGCGATATGTTCGATATGACCGATATGTGCAATATAAGGATCATAGTCTTCACAAATGATCTATATGTGTCATCTAAGGTCCTGTTTGGTTGCTGGGTTGGACTGTGTTGGGTTGGGCTGGGTTGGGGTGGGTGAATAGTAATCTGTGAGGAGGAAGTGCCCTTGTGAATAGTAACCAGGGTTGGGCCAACCCAGTCCAACCCAGCAACCAAACAGGCCCTAAGTGTATATTTGTAAGTTATTTAATGTTATAAGAACTTGAATGGAATCCATTTCCAATATCTATAGGTCAGGAATAAACATTAACAACGATATGTTCGATATGACCGATATGTGTGATATATAGGCTATAAATGATCGATATGTGTGACATAAGTATGTATTTGTAGGTTATTTACTGTTTTGATGTCTTAGACGATCTTAATTTTTGAAAAAACGACGAGAAATGGCTTGACATTTCCACCGATATCTTCGATATATCGATGATATATCTCGATATATCCATTTCCGGGCGGACCGAAAAGATATCGATATCGATACGGCCTTCCTTGGTTGCCGCACCGCTCTGAGGAAAGTGAAGGTCGTCATGGCCTTTATGGTTCTTCGAATTGCATAGCCAGATACCCGATGTGGCGACGAAGAGGGAAGAAGGGAGGTGTTGTCGTCACCTAGTGTTGGAATCGTCGCTTCCATCTTTGCCTCAAGGGTGCAGTCGTGCACTGAGAGAGAAAGGAGGCGAAGCCTAGAAAGGTGCAACGTGTGGGACCCTCACGCAAGGGAGGTTATGTAGCCGACGATCATCGAAGATGGGTTGATGCTTATGTACTGGAGATTGGGGATTGTTATCTGCATGTGTTGATGGTGTGGTGCTTGGAGAAGTCCCATCGCTTAGGATCACCTCCTGGGGATGTCGCCGATGTGGCTCACGCACCTGGAGTTGCGGTGGTGATGGTGCTCCAACTCGCGCGGAGGAGATAGAAGATGACTAGATATCTCCTCCAACTCACATGTGGAGAGGCAGAAGCGCAGCTGCCATCCCAGATTTGGGGTTCCAGGGATGGAACCCTAATTTTTCTTCGAACTCGCAAGGATTGCAGAAATGTGGCATGACATGCACACACTAGAATTTGTGTAGGCGGAGAACATTGATCTTCAGAACTCTCGTTTGAATTAGGATTTCGAAAACACTAGAATTTACTTGAACTTGAGTGATCTCGAAAATGGACAGATCTTCGAACAATAAATGAACATAAATAATCTTCAAGAATCAATCTTCAAGAACAACGAAGAATCGATCTCGATCGGATTACTGAATCGTGCCAAATTATGGCTTCAGAAAACCCTAGTTGCATTCAACCTTGGTGACGGCATACTCCTCAGAACTTTGAACACACCTTTGAATATGAACATACCTTCGAATATGAATAAAATAATCTTCAAAAATATAATCAAAATAAAGTCTAAAAATAACTAAGAAACGAATCTGCTCTGTTAATCGAATCTCGAATAAATTACGAACATAAAATAAATTCTCGAGAATCAAACCTACTCTTATACCATGTATAAAATGATGAATGCGGAAGCTTATCAGAGATCAAGAAGTATAAATAGTGAAGAACACCAAGATTTTAGGGGAAACCCTACTCCAAAAAATACGGGATGAAACCACGGGAGAAGGCCTCTCAATGGGATGAATACTCGGTATTGATCTCTCTCTCTCTCAACTGATATAGGTGGTGTGGGGCTTCTTATATAGCCCTGCCAGTAAGACCAAGTCCCACTCACATACGATGTAGGACTAAACCTATGGATGTGGTAATGGGACCTGGAGGAATCCAATTGCCTATCTATGATGACGCATATACTCTAACAAGAAATTAATAGCTTTAGCACTTGTTGAAAGTTATTATTGTCTTCGTTACATGTTTACATGTAATTATTATGGTACCGGTATAATTTTTCTTTCCGGTCTTTGTATATGGTTGAATAGTACATTGATTGCAATTTTTATATGGTGTCAACGCATCGATCCTAAACTGTAGTTGTGAACCTCTTGAATCTCTAGCCACGTCACAAATCCTAACCCTTGCTTTCTCTTATTTCCATGTCACCATTGCTACCTCTGTCGCACCAGGATGCTGTTAAGGCCTAACGCATGGTGTCGCAACCTACTCCATGGCAATGATCCCTCCAATTAAAGAGGCATATAGTCGTCTCAGTTGGATTGTGATGCTCATGGCTCGGACAACTTATACTACCACTACCATGGCTACTTCACAAGATCAGGGAGGTTTGTTTACTACGATGGGACATGGTGGTCAAGGTCGTGGATATGGTTGTGGTACTTCTTTTCATTTCTTCTATTACCAGACTTGATTGCACAAAGGATACATGCTTCAAGAAGTATAGTTGCCCTACCACTGCTCACTGTGTTATAGATCAAGTTGATTGTTCTTCAAAGGCATCTTCTTTACCTAGTCCACAAGTGGATGATATCCTTACAAAGTTAAGATAGATTATTGGCCCTAGGCCGTTCAGACTTCTGCTATAGCACTATCATTGACTCACTATAGCCAGCTCATCACGTATAAATCGTGCATTATAATGGATGTACTATCTCAATTCTTGATTCTCAAGCAACTTGACATTTGTATGGAGATAATGGACAATTCAAGGTCCTAAAGCATGTTTCTTCAGGTAGATTTATGATCCTTGCACATACTCGTAGTAGATATTTCCTAGTGACATGCCAAGGGAGGTTTATTTATCCCCACCCATGAAATTCTCGTGTGTGTGGCTAGCTCCATTTTTTTCTCCCATTTTATTGACCATTAATCAAATAACAAAAGGAACTTAACTGGCAGGCCATCTTTTTCCATTTGCTTATTGTATTTCAAGATCTATTACTTGACATGTGATTAGGTGTAAACTTGAGAAGAGAGGTTTTTATAGGATGTAGTCTCCTTCCGCCAATAACTCTGTGTCTCATCCGAAAGCTCTTTTTCTATCTATCTCTAACATCTCTCATTGGTCATCACTCATTCTAGAATCTTCATCATGTTCTTCCTCGATTTTTTTGCAACAGTCAACCATTCAGTATGAAATCGGTGAGCTAGGGAAACGGTAGAGCTTATCTTTTCCTCGCAAACCTACCAAGAGTAGCTCATATACTCGCGAGTTGGTTCATAATTTATTTTAATGAACAATGTACCGGATCCTAGTTGTGGTGTTGATCTGCAGGGATACATGTATTATTCGGTTATTATTAATGATTACAATTATATCAATTAGTCTTTTTTCAAAGAATAAATGTCAAGATGGAGATGGTGTGGAAAGAAAATAATAGCTTGATTATTCAGAGGGTCAAAGGGATCCCTCATATAGAGAGGAGAAACTCCATAGGACAAATTATACAATGGAGATATAATAAATAATCAAATACAAAATAACTCTCAACACTCCCACTCGAGATCGAGCATAGATGTCAATCATGCTCAGCTTGGAACAACTCTAGAATGACCCCCTGGCTAGGGCTTTGGTGAACACATGTTGTTTGTTCTCCTGAGCTGACGTGGTAAGTAGAGATAAAGCCCTTAAGTATCATATCACGTGTGTAATGGCAGTCTACCTCAATGTGTTTAGTCCTCTCATGGAAAGCGGGATCGTTGACAATGAATAGAGAAGCCTAGTTGTTGCAAAGCAACTGCATGGGAAAAAACGCGTCAATAGCTAAGTCTGTCAAAATGGATTTGACCCACATCATCTCAATGCTCCCTGCACCATAACTATGTATTTTGACTCAGCATTAGAATAAGCAACCACATTATGCTTCTTATTTTTCCATGAGACCAGGCATCTTGCATAGTCAGCATCTGCATAGACCATGATGGCAAGAGAAGTCCCTCTTCTAAAAAGCAACTATGTACCTGAAGAAGACACTGGATACCTTAGGATCATATGAACAGTATCCATGTAAGTAGTGGATGCTCCATAAGCAGGCTGACTTTGTTGACTGTACAGGAGACATATGTCCCGATAATAGTCATATAAAGGAGCTTCCCAACAAGCTCCATGTACCTCCTCTTGTCCACCTCATGTGTATCATCATACAACTTCACGCCAAGGTCTTGTATTGTTTGAAAAGACTAGCCAAGAGGCAGTCGAGGCATACGCCTCGAGGTAAGGCAAGCCCTTTTAGCCTTGAGCCAGATGCCTCAGGCAGATCTGGCAAGGCATACGCTCGAGGGACCGAGGCAGTCCTGAGGCAGTGAGGGGAAAACATGGTATGCATTGCGGATGCAATATGTTTTATCCTGTTTTTCCTCTTCCACCTCAAAAAATTGAGCCATCTTACCATTACATTTTCTCATTTAGTGTTTCTCACCAAAAAGAAAGCAGCAATTGTAGCTCTTTAGGCAAAAACTTTGCATAAATTTCTAATTGAACTAACAAATGAAGACTCTTTGTAAAGAAACAGATTTGAATATCAAATTATTAGCTTCTTCTAGGTATCAAATATGAAATACAATATGCTATGAGAAGATAACTGTTGAAAAAATAAACTTTAAGGATTCCACTCAACCACAAAATTGACCGTACACATATTTTTAAGAATTTGAGAAAAGCATTGGACATTTTTTACATGAGAGATTAAAATGTCATAGAAGAAGATCCCCAAACTATAATATCCAACCATTATTCAGATTGGACATTAAAGGAATATACTAAAAATCATTTAATTGCTTTAATGTATATGAACTACGTTATAATATAAATTTCTTAATATTATATCATACTTTTTGGTTAAATTGCGTTTTTTGGAAGAAACAACATGAGGCTTACACCTCAACTGTCTCAAAGCTACGCTCTTCCTCGATTCCAGGAAAATCACCTCGTTCCGCTTTTCGTTTTCTCAAACCTTTCATGGGACTAATGGCAGGTCTTGCAGTCTACCATCCATGTCTCTAGGAGATCAATAGCATACTTCCTCTACGGTATCACCAGGTCTCACTGGTTCCTGGCAAACTCAAGCCCAAGTATCATAGTTCACCAACGACCTTGGAGACAAAGTGTAGTCCACTGAACACTTTAGCCTCACTGATGTCACACAAGTCATCTCCTGTAATAATAATGCCGTCAACAGAAATCATAATGACAACTATATCTTTCCGTGACATGTATACAAATAGAAAGTGATCTGCAATCGATCTCGTGAAGTCATACTATATCAAGTCCGAGAGCTTCTGGAACTATGCTCTAAGACTATGCTTAAGGCCATAAATTGCCTTATGAATTCTGCAAATCTTCTGAAATTTTCCATCAGCAGTAAGCCCAGGTGGTTGTTGCATATAGATTGCCTCTTGCAGGTCATCATACAAGAAAGCATTCTTGACATTAAGCTACGAAAGTGACTAGTCTCATACCACTGCAATAGATAGGAGGATCCTGAGAGTAGAATGACGAGCCACAGGGGAAAAAGTATCACAATAGTCTACCCCATATGTCTCGGTGAACCCACTTGGCACAAGTCTAGCCTTGTAAAGATCAATACTATCATCTGCTATCTGTTTCACTGTAAAGATCCATTTGCAACCAACCAAGAAGCCCCTTTTAGGTCTGTAACTAAACTCCATGTGCTACGTAACCAGAGTGCAACCATCTCCTCCTCCATAGTAAGACAACAATGATTGTCCTGCATAGCCTCCGGATATGTGTGTGGGATATCTACGGTCTATTATCCCACCACAAACCTCATGAAATCCTTTGAAAGATGCCCCAAAGAAATATCGGATGAAAGAGAATACGTAGCACATGTATGCATCCGCTTCCTAAGAGCAATGAGCTAGTCAAGATCCTCCAGACGATCTGTGTCCTCTAAAGTAGCCTCTTGAGGTGCTACATGCTCAACCTATAAAGCCTCCTGATGTACAAACAAATCACCAGTGACACAATAGAAACTATGTGCTTAGAATTTACATGGGGCACTATGGATAATGGGGAAGGCTTAGGAGCATGGGGTAAAGTAGGTTGCCTGCGAATGTAGTATTTAGGTAAAGTCTGAGCCACAAGAGGAAGTGGTGAAGGAGCCATAGGAGTAGGAAGCACAGGAGGAGGCAGTGGAGGAACCACGGGTAGAGGTAGAGGTGGTGGTGGTGATGGAGGAACAAAAGGAGGAGGTGGAATGTAAACCTCCTCACCAAACTCATGCGGGGTCATCCTGTCACCTATAGGAGAAAAGTACATGGCGGACTCAAAGAAGGTGACATTACCACTAACATAGTACTTCCATCTGACAAGATCAAAGCATCGGTACCCTTTTGGGTCCTGGAGTAGCCCACAAAGACACTTGACAACTCTAGGAGAGAGCATGCCATGACCATGAGTCAAACGATGAATAAAATCTACAAAGCCAAAGACGCGACATGTTAGATAGAAAAGATCCTTATCAAGCTTGTAAAAATTGGTCGACTAATTGACCTGATTAGTCGAGTCAGGGGTAGCCGATTCGACTAGGCCTAGTTGACCAATAGTTGGTCGACTTGATTAATCACGTCGACTAGTCGGTTGATTTTTTACTGTCATTTTTTTATCCCTTTGTTCTCATTTTGTATCATTGCTAGTAATTTAGTATCCATGGTTGGTTAGTAGTTAGTAACTTAGTATATCATGTTGCCTCTTACTTTCATGTTATTCCTTTGTATTTGATATTTATATTGTGTGTTAAGTTCATGCTACAATGTTGTAAATTTAGTTTAGGTTGTAAATGGAGCCGCATACCAAAATCAAAAGAAAATTCGGGACGGGGGCGTTGCCACCTGTAACCCCCGTTGGTAGAGTATGGTGGCACTGAGGAGAACATCATACGGTTACTCATATGGGTTCAATAGAACAAATGGTTACGATTCAACGCATATCAATTGTTTATACTATTAAGTTTTGTATTATTGTTAATGCAATGTTATTGGTAACTATGGACATCTACATAGGGATGGTTTATTTTGATATGTTATTCATTCACTGCTAATACTATTGATTAGTATATTTATGCTATTCGTTTTTATGAATACTAATTTTGTTAATAGGTGTAGTACTCTTGTAATGTTTTTATGAATATATTAGAAAATGTACAAATCTACGTAAATATATAAGAATATATGTATAAAAAGTGACTTATATATTTAAAATAATTAAAAATTCAAACTGACTAAAAGCTGACTAAATCTGATTAATCACTCGATTGTCGGTTAATCCTTAGTCAGTGACCTAACCAATCGAGTACCGACTACCTATTTCTGCAACCATGGTCCTTATCTGGTAACACGATTGAAAAGGGAACATTTCTCCTAACAAGGTGAACAAATGTCACACAACCAAAGACCCGTGGCATAAGAGAGAAAAGGTCCTTCTCAGGAACAGCAAGAGAGAATGGTGCCTTTTCAACCGTAATAGTAGAGGACATCCAATTGATTAACATGTTGTCATCACAGCATCACCCCAGAAGGATTGAGGAGCCAGACTCTGTATGAGAAGAGTTCTGGTGATGTCTAGAAAGTGATGGTGTTTGCGTTCAACAACACCATTCTGCTGAGAAGTATAAAGGCACGATGCGTGATGGATAATGTAGCGGGAGCTAAAGAATTGGGATAGTTGAATAGTACAAAACTCCAGAGCATTATCAAAACAAATGCATTCAATAGAAGCATAGAAAAGTTCTTCATTTCAATCATAAAACTATGTATCATTGTACTAGCATCAGACTTATTATTTAACAAAAAAGACCCATGACGGTCTGGAAAAGTCATCGACAACAACCAAATAATACATTTGCACCAGATGATCAGGGACACGACTCGGACCCTGCATATCAAAATGAAAAAGCTCAAAAGGACTTCGACTACTACGAACTTTACGACTTGGAAAGCTAGACCGGTAATGCTTTCCAAGTTGACATGGTTCACATTGAAATATGGACTTGATAGAAAGGCTAAGGATGAGACGACTGATCTTTTGCAATGGAAGATGACCAAATCAAAGATGTCAAGTGTAAGGAGAAATGGATCCAGCAAAAAGAGAGCTAGCACCAGCAAAAGGAGACTAGATCAACATGTAAAGCCCTCCATGCTCATGACCACATCCAATCACCCTGCTTGTGAGTATATTCTGAAAATAAGGGAAGCGCGGTCAAATATGACATGATAATGTAAATCATCTGTAATGTAACTGATATATAATAAACTTATTGAGAATTCTGGTACATGAAGAACATTATGTAGGCGCGTGGAGGGAGTCGAATGGACCTTCCCCTGTCCGGTAATGGGAGAATGTGCCTCATCAGCAATGACCATTGATTTACTAGGATGTATATGGCTATAAGAATCGAATTATGTGTGATCTCCACATAGATGATGAGAAGCTCCAGAGTCCATGATAGATTATGAAGGATCTGGTCGAGTACGAGTAGTAAATGCATGAGTAATACCTCAAGTGCTGGTGGAGGAAGGAGCATCAGTATCTGATGGGTCAGTAGAAACATTAGAAGATCCAACAGTTGGGGGCATGAGCTCTCTCAGTCAAGCAACAAAGTCATTAAAACGATGATAGGTAGAATCAACAATAATCTGGACCTACTCAGCAGCAAGGGTTGATGGTGGAAAGTCATGCTTGGAATAGCTCGTGTCCTCTAAATGACTGGATCGGTGATAATGTGAATAGGGTTGGCGTAGGCGCGAGCCTCCTCTACCGCATGTGCCACGTCCTTTGAATTGAGGCAAACCACCTATACCACAGCAAGCTACCATAATCGATGACATCTAAGAAGATGCAGCAGAGGGGATGCTCGGTCTGCTCAGCCAGCGGTACGCCTCCTCCATAGGCGGTATAGTAGCATCTGTGAGTAACTGAGAGCGAGCTGAGTCATACTCAGTGTAACATCCGAATCTGCACAAACATGAACCAGACCCGATTATAGTCCGTATAAATCAATAAAGTTATTAATCGGTGTTAAATAACATAAATCAATCAATTGATCGTGAATCAAAAGTCGTTCGGGCGAAATCGATCGCATCGTAATGCGTGCCCGAAAAAGCCGCGACGCAAATTCGGAAACCGCGAAATAAACCAAGACCACCTAAAAATCCGAATCAACAAAACAAGACCAACGGAATCGACCGTTCGTCGATCGGAGGTCGTTTGATATTTTAAAATCGTAGAATTTAATGACCAATCAAGACCGTATCCCGGAAATTTAGGGGATTCATCTTCGATCCGAAGTATATGGATATTATACTTATATTGATCGTCGTTTAGAGACGATCAAAACGAGCTATTGTACACCAAAATCCGAGACACGAGGTGCGCATACGATTGATTTCTGTATTCTAGAGAAGAGAAAGAATATTTAAAAAAAATCATTTGTCTGCTACTGCTGTTACAGAACACGATGGGAATTTGTCTCAGAATTTTCTCCCTACTTGGGCAACATGTCCCTCCAATTGGCAATTTCTCCATTCCATTTGGCAATACAAGAGCCCCTCTTTCTACTTATTTATATCAAGCCACAGCCTTCTTTCTGCCTATATTTTCTCTTTCACATCCCCTCTCAAGCCGATCACAGCTCTTTCTTCTCCATACGTTTGGAATTATTGACCAGGCAACATCTTGCAATTTGGGGCTCTAAATTTCTGGAGACATTGGAGTCACTGGGAGCCCAAATCAGGAGTCGTTAAAGCCATTTATGGAGCCATTCAAGTGCTGAAAGCTGCATCCAAAGCTTCAATAGAAGCTGCTACTTCAAGCATCCAAGGCTCTCAATTGAGGCTTCTGCTCAGAAAGGCTCCTGGAGCAACTACTAGAGGAGCTACTCCCCTCTTCCAAGAAGCAAATTGCAGATTTACTGCTACGGTTTCACATGCAACTGGAGATATTGTTCTCTTTTTCCATTAAAGCCACTGCATGTCAAAATTAGTCTCCCATTCTTGAAGATCTCCAAGGTACAATCTTTTCCCCTCTCTTGCTGCTTTCCATGCATGGTCTCTACACATTTGATAGTAATAGGTTGCTTGAGTGTTGTATACTCTAGATACGCTATAACTGGGTAACCATATATTATAACATGTTGGGAACAAGGGTCTTGTGGTAATCTAAAGCAATGGAAATTTGACTCCATAATACTTGTGTATTACATGTGGCAGAAGATAGATTGCACTTTCATCTAATTTCTAATTGTATGTTCCTGGTTAATATGATGTGAATACATAAATAACATTTCAATACTAATAATAGAAGTACAAATGATTCCCAAGAACATTTAATATATATATAAATAAAGATTGGTTTGTTTTGGCGTTAAAATGTGAGTATATTTTCTCTGTAAATTCTATGATATCATAAAAGATCATACATATCAAACTTGTCTACATCATCTCTATTTTCAATCTAACTCTGTCAAGCTCCTGATCGAATTCTGTTTGAATTATTATTAATGTTGTTCATTTCATCACACTCTGAAAGAGATTCATCTTTGGCATTTACTTGCTATCGAAATATATATAAAGGACTTGGGGGGGGACTCAAAATCAGCTGCAGAGATATGTAGTTTCTTCCTTTTCCAAAGCATGTAACCAGCGTACATACTAGGCCATTAGGTTTTAGGTGATAAGAAATCTGTAAAGTATAAATATCATATACAGTAACTTGTAAAGTCAAAGGCGCATGTATTTCCAAGTAGATAGTGTATGGTGGATTGCAAGTTATCTATACCGTTGGAGCATATTCCATATTATGACATAATCAGGAGATTATTTTCAATACTAAGTATTCTGAAATCTGTTAAATATATTGTTATCAACTTATTTGGATACTTAATCTCGAGAACAATCACAGAAGGTCTATTTCAACCTATTGAAAATGACGAAAGATAAAGAAATTAGCTATGATCCAGCTTAATGACATCAAGATTGCGTAATTAATCCGACATATCTTTTTCAGCAAAGGTAGGAAGATACAAAGTAGTTAAAGGGGTATAACTCTTGGCTGGGAGTTTGATACATCTAATTGGGAGGGTTTCTCAATATCTCTTAGGAATAGGGATAAAGAATCGAAAAATGGCTAAGGTGGATAAGTAAATAATAATCTCAATATATTAGAATTATTAGAATGATTTAAGATCTAGTGGAAGAGAAGATTCAGGGTGAAATTTTGCAGTGCCAGGAAGGATTACATCGACCATCTTTTCATCTTTTGTTCATTGTATTGGGGTATTTTCATACAAGAGACTTGTAAAAATTAGATCAAGAGTCTTGCCACTAAATTATGAGTTAAATAACAAAAGTAAAATTTCTACATTAAATTAAATTTTAAATTCAGTTCCAATAAACAACTTCTGCTCTCGTGGTTTAAAAAAGGAGATCATTGAGATATTTTCATAAATCTAGATCAATAAGCAAGCCGCCAATTTATGAGATCATCTATGATCAATGACTGAAGATCTTTGTGATCAATCATTCAAAATCACTAAAGTATGAATCACTATTCAATATAATTGTCAACAAGATACCTAGATCTGTAAAGTTGACCACATCAGAGTTCAAGAGGGGATGAGAAATTAAGTTAGTAATGATGATTCAATGATGACTAATAATTAAAAGTGCCAGTCATGGTAACATTTACACCTGACTGTGCGAGGGTGCGGTGACCCTCAGCTGGGCGGGAGATAGGAAGCACAGTTAGGACAGCGGCCGCTTAGTGCGCGGGTCTAGGATCCCAGTCTTTTTCTCGATTTTCTCGCGAGCGCCCGCAGTTTTTACGCCTCTCTGGGATCCACATGTTTTCTTTTAAAGACTAGTTCCGCTGACTCTTGTTCTTTAGGGTACCTAGGCTGGATTACCTTTGGTTTTAGTTTTTCGAGCTCGTTAGCTCGTACCGATCGGGCCGGTTTTCTTTTAGAGTGACTTTTCCGGAGAGTCTCTCTCACCCGTCTCAGTGGCGTAGTTTTGGAGTAGATCTATCCCTCTACTGGACCGCTCTTCCACTTAGACGGAAGAGCCTCTTTTGTAGGCTACTTCACCGCTTGAGTTTTTGTTTACTTTTTGCCAACAGACTTGGTGATGCTACATCGAATCATCCATGTATACATCTGGATCCTCTATGGCTACATCTGAATCAGTTACAACTGAATTTGGAGTTACATTTGAGATTGGATTGAGTCACAAATGAGTTCGGCTAAAGTTGAGATGAATTACAGTTGAGTTGGTTGTAGTCATGGCCTCAAATTTCAGCGAAATTCGGTCGAATTTCTGTCGAATATCGATATCCAGCCGAAATCGAAATTCGACCGAAATGACCGAAATGAACACTCCACCTTGAAATGGTCCAGTTCATTTTGTCAGAAAGAATGATGAATCGATGACAATGTACATAGATTACATTCAGATGAACAAGAAAACGGTGAACAACCATTATGCTCTGCCACACGTAGATGACTTATTTGATCAGTTACAGGGATCTTCGGTATCCTCGAAGATCGACATTCGATATGGCTACCATCAAGTGAGGATTAAAGAGTCAGATAGTCCGAAGATAAAATTCAAGACTCGATATGGACATTATGAGTTTGTCGTAATGTCGTTTGGGCTCACAAATGCCCTACAACTTTTTTATGAATATGATAAACATGATCTCCGTCCATGCTAGGACAAGTTTGTAATTGTATGCATTGACGATGTGTTGATATATTCCCGAAATAATTAGGGATCACATCAATGATCTAAAGACAGTCATGGACATACTTCAAGAGTACAAGTTATAAACAAAGTCGAACAAATGTGAGTTCTAATTATCCCAGATCTCATTCCTTGGGCATGTCATTTCTGGAGCAGGTATCGTAGTTAACACTGCGAAGATTTCGACAATCATGTCTTGAGATCAATCCAAGATAATCATTCATATTCATAGCTTCCCTGGACTAACGGGTTATTACAGACACTTCATCAGTAGTTTTCTCGAGTCATTTTTTCTGATAAGATTGACGACTGCAAATATTCTTGCACTTTAGGCACTCAGAATTTTTCAGTATATACAAATGTTTCAAGTGAAAGTTAGGAGCAGTTATAATGCAACAAGGTCACGTGATTGCTTATGCATCACGTCAGTTGAGGATGCATGCGCAGAATTACTCCATCCGTGACTTAAAGTTGGCGGCAGTCGTTTTCGCTTTGAGAATATGATGTCACTATCTCTATAAGATGTATTGTAATCTGCGCCAGCATTCAAGCGGGTCGGGATGAAGAGTGATGCGACACATCATGTTAGTAGATGCATAACCGGTAAGATGGTCAGAGTTTAGCATTGGAGACCACCAAGGTTATTACAGACTCTCCATGTTCCCAAGTAGAAGTGGGAGAGTATTGCTATGGATTTTGTCACTGGACTACCGAAGACATTAGATGGATACGATGCTATTGGATCGTTGTTGGCGGATTGACCAAGCCATCCCACTTTATACATGTCAGCATGACATACACTTCATCCAGATTAGCTAAATTATATGTGAAGAACATTATTAGAATTCATGATATACCACGTAAGGTAGTGTATGACAGAGATTTGATGGTTTACATCGCACTACTGGCACCAGTTCGTGTCAGTACTTCAAACAAAGCTAAAGACAAGTTTCGCATACATCCACAGACCGACGGACAGAGCAGACGCATTATTCGGACACTTAAGTATTTGCTACGTGCATGTACTCTAGTTAAGAGAGTCTCTTATGAGTACCACCTGCAATTGGTAGAACTCCTGCATAAGAACAATCATTATTCCAGTATTGGTATGGCACCATTCAAAGCCCTATACAAGCGGATATGCCTCATACCTCTCCATTGCCCTGAAGTAGGTGAACACGCTCTTTACTCCGTAGATCTCTTTGAAAAGATTGTAAGGTCGGTTGACCTAGTTAGGAGAAAGCTTATGATGGTGCAGACCTATCAGAAAAGCTATGCATATAGTCGGAGAAGAGTTTTGGAGTTTCAGGTAATCCAGCATCTTCTCTTTATCCATTCAAAATATGACTTATGAATATTCAATTTAATCTCTCACACTGATGAAATATCTGTAGACACGGATAGGAGAGTGTGTGTTACTACGTGTATCTCACATGACGGGAGTACATAGATTTGATGGTCATGGCAAGTTGGCGCCATGATATATTAGACCATTTGAAATTATTACTCATATGAGTAAGTTGGTATATCGAGTAGCCTTCATCTGCAGATGTCAGTCAAATATGATGTCTTTCATATATCCAATCTAAGGAAGTACGTACGTAATCCTCGCCACGTCATCATCTACGAGAACCATGACGATAAACCGAACTTGATATACAAGGAGAGACCAGTATAGATACTCGATAATACTGTAAGGAAGCTTTACAGCAAAGAAATTTCCCTAGTCAGAATGCTATGGCACCGATATGGTGACTAAGAAGCGACATGGGATATCGAAGCAGGCATGCGGGCAAGATACCACAGTTCTTTGAGGTAATAGTCAAAGCAAGCCCATTTAATTATATATATTGAAAGAACTTGGCTTGTTTTCTCTTTGAAGTTTTTATGGGTTCAAAATCCTTTGAGGTTTTTATGGCCAGATGAGATACAAACAAGACACAAAGTAACCTTGACTCGAGTCTCGAGGACGAGACTCCCTTTGAGGTTTTTATATTTGTAACATCCGGATCTGCACAAATCTGAACCCGACCCGATTATAGTCCGTATAACTCAATAAAGTTATTAATCAGTGTTAAATAACATATTTCGATCAATTGATCGTGAATCAAAAGTCGTTCGGGCGAAATCGATCAAAAATCGATCGCATCGTAATGCGTGCCCGAAAAAGCCGTGACGCAAATTCGGAAACCGCGAAATAAACCAAGACCACCTAAAAATCAGAATCAACAAAACAAGACCAACGGAGTCGACCGTTCGTCGATCGAAGGTCGTTTGATATTTTAAAATCGTAAAATTTAATGACCAATCAAGACCGTATCTCGGAAATTTAGGGGATTCATCTTCGATCCGAAGTATATGGATATTATACTCATATTGATCGTCGTTTAGAGACGATCAAAACGAGCTATTGTACACCAAAATCCGAGACACGAGGTGCGCATACAGTTGATTTCGGAATTCTAGAGAAGAGAAAGAATATTTAAAAAAAATCATTTGTCTGCTACTGCTGTTACAGAACACGATGGGCATTTGTCTCGGAATTTTCTCCCCACTTGGGCAACCTGTCCCTCCAATTGGCAATTTCTCCTTTCCATTTGGCAATACAAGAGCCCCTCTTTCTCCTTATTTATATCAAGCCACAGCCTTCTTTCTGCCTATATTTTCTCTTTCACATCCCCTCTCCAGCCGATCACAGCTCTTTCTTCTCCATACGTTTGGAATTATTGACCAGGCAACATCTTGCAATTTGGGGCTCTAAATTTCTGGAGACATTGGAGTCATTGGGAGCCCAAATCAGGAGTCGTTAGAGCCATTTATGGAGCCATTCAAGTGCTGAAAGCTGCATCCAAAGCTTCAATAGAAGCTGCTACTTCAAGCATCCAAGGCTCTCAGTTGAGGCTTCTGCTCAGAAAGGCTCCTGGAGCAACTACTAGAGGAGCTACTCCCCTCTTCCAAGAAGCAAATTGCAGATTTACTGCTACGGTTTCACATGCAACTGGAGCTATTGTTCTCTTTTTCCATTAAAGCCACTACATGTCAAAATTAGTCTCCCATTCTTGAAGATCTCCAAGGTACAATCTTTTCCCCTCTCTTGCTGCTTTCCATGCATGGTCTCTACACATTTGATAGTAATAGGTTGCTTGAGTGTTGTATACTCTAGATATGCTATAACTGGGTTATCATATATTATAACATGTTGGGAACAAGGGTCTTGTGGTAATCTAAAGCAATGGAAAGTTGACTCCATACTACTTGTGTATTGCATGTGGCAGAAGATAGATTGCACTTTCATCTAATTTCTAATTGTATGTTCCTGGTTAATATGATGTGAATACATAAATAACATTTCAATACTAATAATAGAAGTACAAATGATTCCCAAGAACATTTAATATATATATATATAAAAAGATGGGTTTGTTTTGGCGTTAACATGTGAGTATATTTTCTCTGTAAATTCTATGATATCATAAAAGATCATACATATCAATCTTGCCTACATCATCTCTATTTTCAATCTAACTCTGTCAAGCTCCTGATCGAATTCTGTTTTAATTATTATTAATGTTGTTCATTTCATCACACTTTAAAAGGGATTCATCTTTGGCATTTACTTGCTATCGAAATATATATAAAGGACTTGGGGGGGACTCAAAATCAGCTGCAGAGATATGTAGTTTCTTCCTTTTCCAAAGCATGTAACCAGCGTACATACTAGGCCATTCGATTTTAGGTGATAAGAAATCTGTAAAGTATAAATATCATATACAGTAACTTGTAAAGTAAAACGCGCATGTATTTCCAAGTAGATAGTGTATGGTGGATTGCAAGTTATCTATACCGCTGGAGCATATTCCATTTTATGACATAATCAGGAAATTATTTTCAATATTAAGTATTCTGAAATCTGTTAAATATATTGTTATCAACTTATTTGGATTCTTAATCTCGAGAACAATCACAGAAGGTCTATTTCAACCTATTGAAAATGATGAAAGATAAAGAAATTAGCTATGATCCAGCTTAATGACATCAAGATCGCGTAATTAACCCGACATATCTTTTTCAGCAAGGGTAGGAAGATACAAAGTAGCTAAAGGGGTATAACTCTTGGCTGGGAGTTCGATACATCCAATTGGGAGGGTTTCTCAATATCTCTTAGGAATAGGGATAAAGAATCGAAAAATGACTAAGGTGGATAAGTAAATAATAATCTCAATATATTAGCATTATTAAAAGGATTTAAGATCTAGTGGAAGAGAAGATTCAGGGTGAAATTTTGCAGTGCCGGGAAGGATTACATCGACCATCTTTTCATCTTTTGTTCATTGTATTGGGGTATTTTCATACAAGAGACTTGTAAAAATTAGATCAAGAGTCTTGCCACTAAATTATGAGTTAAATAACAAAAGTAAAATTTCTACATTAAATTAAATTTTAAATTCAGTTCCAATAAACAACTTATGCTCTCGTGGTTTAAAAAAGGAGATCATTGAGATATTTTCATAAATCTAGATCAATAAGCAAGCCGCCAATTTATGAGATCATCTATGATCAATGACTGAAGATCTTTGTGATCAATCATTCAAAATCACTAAAGTATGAATCATTATTCAATATAATTGTCAACAAGATACCTAGATCTGTAAAGTTGACCACATCATAGTTCAAGAGGGGATGAGAAATTAAGTTAGTGATGATGATTCAATGATGACTAATAATTAAAAGTGCCAGTCATGGTAACCTTTACACCTGACTGTGCGAGGGTGCGGTGACCCTCAGCTGGGCGGGAGATAGGAAGCCCAGTTAGGGTAGCGGCCGCTTAGTGCGCGGGTCTAGGATCTCAGTCTTTTTCTCGGTTTTCTTGCGAGCGCTGGCAGTTTTTACGCCTCTCTGGGATCCACAGGTTTTCTTTTAAAGACCAGTTCTGCTGACTCTTGTTCTTTAGGGTACCTAGGCTGGAGGACCCTTGGTTTTAGTTTTTCGAGCTCGTTAGCCCGTACCGGTCGGGCCAGTTTTCTTTTAGAGTGACTTTTCCGGAGAGTGACTCTCACCCGTCTCAGTAGCATAGTTTTGGAGTAGACCTATCCCTCTACTGGACCGCTCTTCCACTTAGAGGGCGAGACGGAAGAGCCTCTTTTGTAGGCTACTTCATCGCTTGAGTTTTTGTTTACTTTTCGCCAACAGACTTGGTGATGCTACATCGAAACATCCATGTATACATCTGAATCCTCTATGGCTACATCTGAATCAGTTACAACTGAATTTGGAGTTACATTTGAGATTGGATTGAGTCACAAATGAGTTCGGCTAAAGTTGAGATGAATTACAGTTGAGTTGGTTGTAGTTGAGCTTAGTTTCCATTAAGCTTGTTACTGTTCCGCCAGTATTTCCTGACGAAGAGAAAAGATCAATTTATAAAAATCATCCTTATCAAACTACGAGCTACTACCACAGTTGTTTGAATTAGCTAGTGGACGTGTTGGGAACTTAGTTAGGATGCATTTTCTCCACCGCATGACTACGGAGGCACCCCAACCCTGAGGCTTCCTTACTACCTTAGAGTCATAGTGTGAGGTCTTACCCAGACCAAGACCACAGACTATCCACTAAGCTTGAGAAATTCAACAAGAAAAGAATCAAAACACCAGACCCATAATATACACTTACTATGGTCTACCCACATGACTCACAAACATCAAAAAAAAAGATCTGAATCATCTCGACCATGTAAATCATTAAATACTCAAGATATCTGGATCATCTCAATCATTATAGGCATTGAATAAATCATTGAAACTTGAAATTGATGGGGAAGAACGGAAATCATATACAGTTCTATACTGGACTCACAACTTAGAATCATAATATGAGGTCACACTCAGATCAAGATCCCAGATTATCCATTGAATCTGAGAGATTAGATAAAGACCAAGAACAAAGACTCAACATCCACATCTCCAAGATCCATTAAACATGATTTATAATTAATTAAAAGGTGCAGTTTAAATATGGATCATATAATCTATGTATAAAAATAATAAATATGGGTAATTAAGGTAGGATAAGTAGTATAGAGGTTTACATACTAAACTAAGTTAGGAAATTCACTTGCTGAATAACTAGAAAACTTGTTTCATTGCCAATAGCTCATTAAATTTAATTGTCTATTTAATTACTTTCTTTTGGAGCCACTAAAATTTCCTGTTATTTTCAATTAATAAGATTTACTCAACATTTGTTGATGTTCTTTTCTCCCTATTGCATGGATTGCAGACAAATACCTGCACCGTGGTATTAGGAGAGTTGAACATCAGTTTCTGAAGCAAAACATATCAGGTATGTATGCTATAGTTTGTTCAAGGTATTATATAATGCTTTTATTTCTCTTCCGATACAATTGGGATTTCATTTCTGTTGTTACATGTTAACTGCTATGGAAATTTATGCAATATAATCGTGACATATTGTAGTTCTGTGGTTTATTGGTTAATTTGTGAATGTCATTCATAAAGTAAATATGAAAAAAAATTTCCCTAATTTCCAGTTCTATAATGTGATCTTTAGCGAACATAATACTACGGGTAATATGTAAACGGGTATCCCAGATCCGAGAAGGAGCGGGCCTCACACTCAGGGTTAAGGGCTGCCAAAAAGACTCCAGTCATAACAGAATTGCAATAGACCTTGTGCTGCTCTAGTAAGGCCGTCAGAGGTAAGAGGTTACGGAGTCTGCCGAACATAACCCTAAGAGATGAGTACAACACATGAAGAGGCCGATCATCCAATTTGGTCGTAAAAATATCATGCTGGAGTTGTAAGATCTCCGGGCCATTCCTCGCTTGAGAGTACATCGCTGCGAGGATGTCCCGCATTGCCTTCGTTGTGGGCTGACACAAGATATCATTGGCTATTTCCACAAAAACAATACCAGATAGCCAAACTTTTGCATAAGCACCATCGACCTCCCATGAGGCATTGGTCCCAGTCCTATCAGCCGGCTCATCTTGCATCAGTATATACATATCATGGCTCTATAAAAGATTCATGAAGCACATCGTCCACAGATCATAGTTTGTGACATCAATCTTGATAATAGGTGTCGGACCCTTAAAGGCACTTGTGGATGGAATATGAACTATGTTTTATGAGTCACATAGTGCAGGATTGGTACACGATTGGGACTGTAGACATGTGATAAGATGTCTCCACTGACTTCTAAAGGAGTGGTTGTGGGTGTATGCTCATACCACAACCAATCCTAAGCAAGCTTGTTTGTGTGGTATGGGTAGCGCTAGGGTAGTGCTTGGATGGAGCTGAGTAGCGTCTCAACGGTGCTGGGTAGCGTTGGGCAGCTCCTGGATAGGCCTAGGGAACCCACTGAGGCCTCGTACGAGACCTTTAGACGAGGAAGAAGGGTCCTTGAAATGCTCTAGGAGGATGGAGGTTAGTGGTGGCGGTGGGTTTTAGGTATAAGCCTCGGTCTAGGACCGTTGCTCTAATACCATGTGGAGAGAGAATTCAATAAGTTATCTATTATGAAGCCCTACAGTTCTCGTATATAAAGGAGAAATATGTTGGGAAAATCACTTTGTGTAGACAAAAAGAAAAGAGAATACATAAAAAGGATAGGAGATAACTAATATCTCAATAGAAACTATGAGAGAAAGCCACAAAGAGCTAGCTATTGCAATAGGTTTCTCAAGGATTACAATGCTATTGGGCCCCATCAACACTAAAAAGCCATGTTAACAAGCAATGTGGGACAATATAAAGTAGTGCAATTATATCCTGGAGAGGTCCAATTGCCCATAAAAATGCATACTCACGAACGAATTCTACTCATATTATACACTTTCTTGCACAGAATTGCCCCACAACATGCTGCTCTTTCCAAATACTTCTTAATTAGAATGTGAGAAAACCACTAGTATAGAATGAGATAATTCTATTTAAGGGGGCATGGTTTCTTATAGAGAGAGAAACCCCAAATCAAAATTATATTAGATACCTCTTAAATAATACTAAATATAAAAATGCTAGAAATAGATAACATCATTTACATCAATACTCCCCCTCAAATCAGAGCATATCTATTAATCACACCCAACTTGGAGGTCAATATTGAAATACGCTTCTTAGGAAGAGTTAAGAAAATATATGCAAGTTTTAGCTCTGTAAAGAAATGAGTGTTGATTTTCCCTTCACCATAGCATCTCTGATAAAATGATAATCTATTTCAATGTGCTTGGTTCATTCATAAAAGATAGGATTAGTAGCAATACAAATGACCAATTTGTTGTCGCTCTAGCGGAACTAAAGTTCTGATGGTCAACCCAAATTCCCGTAGAAGGGTAACAAACAAAATAATCTCATTAATGGCTTGAGCTAGTGCTGGATCTAGAAACAATTGTCTTCTTTTTATTGCCCCATGTAATCAGATTTCCACCAATAAACATGGAGAATCCCGTTGTGGAACGTTTGTCCTCAGAAAAACTGGAATAATCTATATCAACATAGGATATAATGTCTATGTGACCATTAGAAGCATAAAAATCCATTACCTAGTGAACTCTTCATTAAATGAGAATAAGAATAGCATCATGCCAATGACTATATCTTGGCTTCTCCATATACTCATGATTCTTCTTACAACATAAGTGGTATCTGGCCTGATGATAGTAAGATACAAAAGTTTTCCCACTAGGCTTCTATATTGCGTAGTATCCTTGGAAAAGGGATATGCGGTGGCATGACTGAGATTCGGCTGGAATGGAGGATGTTTTAGAACCAAATAGCATGCATCTATGAGGATATCAAGGATGTTTTAGAACCCTAAACCCTAAACCCTAAACCCTAAACCCAACATACATGTCTCCAAACAAAAGAGAGTAGTCAGATATAGTCATGCAAAAGCTAGCGGATCTGATCTCCAAGTTCTATCTATCAAACTATGTTCATGGGCTCTGCTTTAGACCATTTTTGTAAGAATCAAGAATGAGAAGGAATAAAAAGTTTTTATTTTAGATGTTGCTAAAGGAACCATATGCACCATTTCCAATTGAAAGTGTAAAATAGAAGCTGATCTAAGGGACATGAGAAAGGACTTGCAAAGTTCTAAGTGCATAAATCATATTAGAAAAAAGAACATAAAACAATACGAAGATACAAGGCTATGGAAGAAGGATTCAATGTTGCCTATTTGAAATTGGAGATATGGAAGATGGTCAAGATTCAATGAAGATAGCTGATAGAATTTCTTGAGCTGAAAACCTTGCTGAGGCAATGCTCCCACTATGTAGACATAGCCAACGACGTTATTGAATGAGCTGAAAGTGACAGCAAAGTTAAAGAGATTTTGACAAGACAGCGGTGAAGCCCGAGACTAAATGAGTATTAATTAGCATAGGACACAGAAATATACCGCACCTTGTGTGGATCAATTGGAATATCAGAGTACAAAGATCATAATGAAATACACCTCAGTGGATGTAAATAGGTTAACATCCAGTTCACACATCATAATCCATCAACAGGACATAAATCCTGCCTCACTAAAAAAATGAACATAACAAGATCAATATGGTATAGTTGTTATAAGAAATAGCATTTACGGGATGTTTAAAAAATCAAGTAATTTAACATGGAAAACAAGGATATACAAGAAAATAAGGACTATGAAACAAACAACAATATAGAATCCTTGAAATCCCCGCATTTATGTTAAGAATTTAAAACTTGGCACTCACCTTCTTCGAGCGCATACCACAAAAACCACTTCGATTCATTCTCCATTTCGATCCCTGGCCCACATCCATAGAAAGTTTCCCCGAGAAAATACCTTCCAAGCAAAAAGGAAAACAAAATTGCAATGAAAATAAGTTCCCGTTTGCAATGGCAATATCAAATTCGGTGGGGAAGGGATAGATTAGACAGGATTTATTCTGAGATTTCAAAACAATGCAAGTTTTTCATAAAGTTCAGCCATTTTTACATCGCAGTCAAACATGGAAAGAAGTGAATATGCACAAAATATATCTAGAAAAAAAGATAACATAATAAATCATGTTTGTGTCTTTCCAATTCATAATGTGCTCTTCTCTTTAGAACAGGATTCTCACAAATTTTCCTTTACTTCGATGGAAAAGATAAAATAAAGATGTACTCTAACTACGACAACGACAAATCCTTTTCCCACATTAAGTAGGGCCGCCTATACAGATTCTTCGCATCCATTCAAATCTATCTTGGGTCATTCTCGGGCTTAGATCTAAAAAACTAAGATCTCCTCGGATAGGTGTCAAATTCCTAAGTAGTACCTTGGATTTTCTTAAATCCCCAAGTATTACGAAAAAAAATTTTTTGCAGGAGCTACAGTGGTTTCGCAGGTTTAACATGCGACACTTGTAATATTTTTTTTTACCTGGAAACTACAAGAGTATCGCATCTTGGGTATGCGATATATGTAGCGCATATGGAATATGCGATTTGCGACCTCAATAAACCACGCGATTTCGGAAGCCCTCCCCCATGCGATTTCATTCTGTCCGCCACCTGGCTCCAAGTTTGAGAGTACGCGACTTCGGCCTCCTCCTCTCCGCCAAACCTTCATTTTGAGTACTCCAAGCCCCGCGAAGAAGTCCTTTTCCGTACCTTTCTTGTTCGTTGCCGCCCTAGCCGCCGCCTCTCACTAGGGCGAACCCTTCGTTGCATCCATTGAGATTTGGTAAAAAAAATTGGAGACTAGATATAAGTTATATAATATGCATATTTGTGTTCATTTCATGATTGTATTGTTTTGACTTGTACGTTGTGTGACGTATTAGGTCGGAATGGAGTCGGTATATTGTATTTTTCATTTGAAGGGTACGTTTATTGGCTCTTCGACGACCAATGTACGTGGGTTTGGATTAATGCCTAATATGACATTCGATGAGATGTTGAACTTAGTTTACCGTAAGTTCAACCTGGATGTCAATAATCAAAAAATCAAATTACTACATCGCATCCCTCGGGGCCTAGGCGAAGAGCCATCATTTTCGTCTATCGTCGATGATGATGATGTAAAAGCAGTTTTTGTGTATGCTCGGACCATTGGAAAATCGATGCCTACTGACATTATTGTTGAAAATGTATCGATGAAGTCCCCAATGTTGTCACTAACACGGGACCCTCCAATGTCCCTAGCACACAACCCTCCGTTGTCCCTAGCACACAACCCTCCTTTGACACTAGCACTGATGCGCCTATAACGCACCTGTGTACGGATCAGGAATGGTGCATGAGTGATGCTCTGCTGAGAGAGGTTAATCATGCTTTGGATGACTTCATCCCTTGGGGAACCGATGATCTAGAAGAAGATAGTGAAGAAGATGTTGAAGATAATGTGGTAAACAAGGAGATCCGAGTCGATGAACAAAGCACGCAACAGATTGTACCCCGTTTACCTTTTTTGGGGTGAGAGGATTCAATACTCGTTCAACCTATGAGGATGACATTCGAAAGAAATCTGGACTTGATGGCGTCGTTGACGAAATACGCAAGGGCAGAACGTTCAAATGTAGAGAATATTTGATTTATCTTGTAAAGAAGTATCACATTCTGGCACACTACGACTTCATTGTCAAAGAATCCACCAGCTTGATATGGTCAGTTTTTTGCACACACAGATCGAATGGATGTGTTTGGTATTTACGAGGACATTTTAGGAAATTTGATGGTCTGTGGGTGGTATCTTAGATTGTTTGATCGCACACTTGTATAAACCCTACAGTTAATCAGGATCATCCTCAATTAGACTACAAATTCATGTCTAGATCACTGTTATCTCTGGTGAGGGATGACTCTAATGTTCGCGTATCGAGTTGTAGAGCTCACATCCACGAGATGTATAACTATTGTGTTACCAAGAAAAGGGCTTGGGATGCTCGGAGGAAAGCAATAGGAATAATATTCGGTGATTGGAAGATGTCTTACGCTGAAATGCCTTATCTATTGCATGCAATGAAGGTTGTCATACCGGGAACTGAAATTGATATCGAATACAGTGAACATCCAGATCCTCGGAAACCTCATTGCTGTAGATTTCAACGATGTTTTTGGGCATTTGGCCCTTCCATTGAGGCATTCAAATATTGCCGCCCTTTGATTAGTATTGATGGGACCCATTTGTATGGGAAGTAGAAACAGAAATTGCTCATTGAATGTGGGATTGATGGGGATAAACATATTGTTCCCCTTACTTTTGGAATTGTTGACGAGGAATCCGGTTCTTTATGGAAGTGGTTTCTATTCTTGGTACGTATCAGGGTAATTGGCATGCGTACAGGGCCAATATGTATCATTCCTGACTGGAATTCTATAAAATCTGCAATGAAAGATGTTGGCGTGGACTTACTAGAACCTTTTGTGTACTGGTGTTTCTGTTCAAGACATGTCGCGAGCAACTTCAATAGCATTTTCAAGAACGGCTCTATTAAAGCTTTGGTACAAGCAGCAGCACTACAAACGACTAGTAGAAAGTTCGCTTACTTCATGAGGAAATTACAGGAGTGGAACACAGAAGCAGGTAGATGGTTTTCAACTCACGATTGTCGCTGTGAGCAATGGACTTTGGCTTATGATGGTGGTTATAGGTTCGATCAGATGACTACAAATCTCAGTGAAAGCTACAATGCAGTTCTTAAAGATGTCTGTTGTTTGCCAATTTCTGCATTGATCGAGAAGACATTTTATAATTGTGTCTTATACTTTAACCAGCATGCATAAGAGGCAAGCGTAGCCATTCCTGCAGGACGTAAATTCACGCATTACGCAGCAACAGAGCTGAACCGTTGGAGTACAGCTGCGAATGGGCACACAGTAACGCAAATACAAAGGCATCCCGATATATTGTTTGAGGTGTCTAGTGGTGTTCGACGAACAAGGTATGGTATTCGGGGTCGCAAAAAGTACATTGTGAACTTGGTCCAACGTAAATGTACATGTAATAAGTGGCAAATTTTCCGTATCCCATGTTCCCACGCTATTGCGGTCATTTCTAACCATCGAGCAGAAGTAGATTCTTATGTTGGAGAGTGGTATACGTGGCAACACCAATTGAAAGTTTACGGAGGAAGTTTTTTTCCATCGGTGATCAGGAAACGTGGACCCCGTTGGACTATCCAGAATTACGCCCTGACCCAAAGCGTAAGCGTGGCAAAGGTCGCCCACGCTCAACAAGAATTCATAATGAAATGGATGTTAGAGATGTGATTTGACAAAATACTTGTTCGTTTTGTGGTATAGTGGGTCACACACACCGTGGTTGTCCAAAAAAAAAGCAAAAGAGATTATCAAACATCCACCTCTAATGCTCCGCCAGCGGGAAGGAATAAAAATAAATGTGATAATTGTGGATGCGAAGTTCACAACAAACGTAAATGTCCTGTTTTGCGTAAGTTTGCTTCTTTTTTCTCTAAATTAACAACATACTTATTCTTTTCGTATATTCTTTTTGTTGCTTGATAACATTATATATATATTCTAACATTCAATTTGGCGGTTGTCAGGACATTCTACAACCTTGCTTTACCTTCCAGGACCTCCACGCCATTGACTTGAGTGGAAAGGTGCATGTTGATTGGAGGTCGAAACATTGGGTGCAAATAGCTGAGTGGGATGAGCGGGAAAATAGAGTCGTTGCTCTCGACCAATCCAATTGGATCTTCGCGACTCCAGCCTACGACCATTGGTATAGGACGATTACGAGAAGATTTGTTGGTCGGTTAGAAGCAACTTTGGCAAGCAACGTAAGTAAACTGACAAACTTTGTTGTAATTTGCTTCAAGAAGTATCCATAAAAATAACCGATATCTTCTTCTTTTGGATGCAGCTCGCTACGTGGGGTCGCATATACGATATTGGACACGAGGAATGCCGCGAGATTGCGGTACAAGCAAAAGCCGAAATGGAGCAATGGTTGGCATTTCAATTTGCAGATGCAATCACCATACACGAGGACCCTGCTGATGTGGCTCGGGTGGAGGCTAGACGAGGAAGGGCTAGAGGAAGAGGAAGAGGTCGGGGAAGAGCACGTGAACCGCCAGCGGTACCTATGGACAATGAGGAAGCCGCGGAGGCAGATAAAGACTATGCATCTACGGAATTGGAAAGCGAGTTCGTCACACCTGCTCTCGAGCGACCATGTGATGACATGCCAATGCTGCGGGCACCGATGATGCAAGGCATGGACGCTAGAGAAACGCAGCCCATTTACTGCACGCTGACACCGCCACCAATGCCAACCTTTGACGAAGACGGTGCAGGACCCTCGCAAATCAACATGATAGATGAGACAAGTCGTTTGTTACCCTTTCATCTGCGTGATACAACGAGGACATATCAACAGAGAAGAAAGCGTTGAGTTGTAATTTGTGTAGTTGTTAATGTCAGACAACTATGATAATGTATATCATTGTGGACAATTTAATTTATGTAGTTGTTTGTTTGTGCATCGATATATAATCTATGTGAATGTGAATGTCTGTGAATAAGTCAGTCAGTTATGTGAATGTGGAGATCAGAATTCCATGGGAATACTGTGTATGTGTGTATGCAGGTTAAAATGCAATTAGGTCAAAACTTCAGGGAAATATTGAATAACATGGTCTTTATAAAATATTGCATGTTAAACATGCGAGTTCTTAACGAATTCCTGGATAACCAAGGTTATCCTCATATAACGCATGTTAGACATGCGTTATATGAGGATCTTCCTGGAATTGTTCCGGGATTGTTCCAGGAAGTTTCTCATATAACGCATGTTGAACATGCGTTATAGGAGAAACTTCCTAAAACAATCCCTGAACAATTCCAGGAAGATCCTCATATAGCGCATGTTTGACATGCATTATACGTGAGACTTACTGAAAATCCCGTGTTCCGCATATAGGCAAGGTTCCTAAATATATCGCATACCCAAGATGCGATACTCTTGTAGTTTCTGGGTAAAAAATAATAATACAAGTGTCGCATGTTAAACATGCAACGCCACTGTAGCTCCCGTGTAAAAAAAACTTTTTGTAGTACCTGGGGATTTAAGTAAATCCAAGGTACTACTTAGGAATTTGGTTCCTTCGGATAGTCTCATTCCAACACTTCTTGAGCCTTCCTCACCCTCTCTTAGTTGTCTCAACATCCCAAAACTCACATCTCCTAGTTGGTGCATTAACCGACCTCTTTTGCAAATGGCCAAACTACCTTAAGCGATCTTCTCTCATCTTATCCTCAGTTAAAGCTACATCAACTTTCCTTTTGATTGCATCATTTTGAATCTGATCTTTACGTGTATGTCCACACATCCAACTTAGCATTTCCATTTCTTCTATTGTCATTCTCTGCACATGTCTATGGTTCATGGGTCAACATTCAGATCCATAGAGCATAGTAGGTCTCACGACTGCTTTGTAAATCTTTCCTCTGATTTTCAAAGGAATTTTCTTATCACATAAAACAATAGAGGCTCCTCTACCACGAGTACAGAGCTGATGAATACGACCTTCTCTACCACGAGGTCCATGGCCACGGAACTTTGAAGATCCCCCTCTACCACGGGAGGTTGTCATCGTAGAAGATGACAGAGAATAGGCAGGTGATGAGACAGTAATCCAGCTAAGTCTGCGAAAACCTTCCTCTATGGGAAGAATCGTAGCATTCGCCAGTATTTGTGAACAAGCAGCCTCGTATTGTGGATCAAGTGCTGCTAAGAATATACCAACCATCGTGGCATTCATGTAAGTCTTCTGTTACTTAGGAGTGGATGTAAGAGGCATAAAGTTGTGGAGCTTCTCAAATATTCCTCGCAGGGACGTGTATAGAGAATGAAGGGGCCATCTTCTCTGGTTGACAGTAAAGATGTCATGTTGGAGCTACAGAATCTTCGCCTCATTACTCGTCTGCGAATAAGTAGCTGCAAGAATATCCCACATCGCCTTGATGGTGGGCCGGTGTAGCATATCGTTAGCGATATAGGACATCAATGTACCGGATAACCAGACATGTGCATAAGCATCATCTGCCTCCTACGAGGCATTAACCCCACTTTTCTCAGCCGGCTCTTCCATGGTAAGAATGTGTTTCTTACCTATAGACTTCATGAGTCTCATGAACTACATGGCCCATAACTCGTAGTTCATCCCATCCATCTTGATAATTGACGTTGGACCTCTGAAAGTGCATGTGGTGGGGATATCGACTTTGTTCTTTGACATATTGCCGGATGAAGAAAGCTAGGATTTTGTAGATCGATAGAAATATGGCTACACAGACATACAGGGATTTGGTTGCATGTGTAGACTCAAGATGTAACCAATCCTATCAATATGGAGCAAGCAGAGGCAGAATCTGTAGAGGATGCATGTGGATATCGTCGATGACAGTCGCGGACCAAACACAGGGCCGCAGGGACCACACGCGACGGCTAGGGGTGTTGGTGGCAATGGTTGCAGTACACAGAGGCTAACGACGGTGGCGTCGGAGAGAAAGAGAGGATCCATCGGCAGAGGTGGAGTCGAGAGAAGGGCTCGGCGAGGCGACAGCGACAACGGCGCTGAGAGAGAGGGATGGAAGGTGGCGGCTAGGGTTAGGGTACGAGAGCTCTGATCTAGGACTGTCAATCTGATACCGTGTTGGGAAAAGAATCGGAATTGTTATTTCTGGGAACCCTAGGCTCTCTTATATAGCGGAGAGACCTATGGGTAAATTACATAAGATAGATAAAAGTAAAGGAAAACAAACTAACAGTACAGAAACATAAATATATCTCTACAGCAGTTTGTGATTAAAGATCTTCAACCATTGAGATGCTTCCTAAGGATTAAGATTTTCTAAATCTGGTGAGAAGGTTATGTCCAAGAGGAAGTACGTTATTGATCTTCTGATATGAGAACGATGTTGGGATCCATGTCAACTCAGATTCCCATTTATTCCAAGACACTTATCTATGAGCATATAGATATTGAAGACAAACCGTTACAGGGAGTTTGTTGACAAATTGTTATATACGACCACCACTCAGCTAGATATACCGCTTGCAGTTAACAAGCTCAACCATTTGCTCTGGTCAAAGGGGATTGGTGTTCACCCAAGGGGGACTCTCGATCTCATAGCCTACTTTGATGCTTATTATAAGGTAGGTTTGTTGGATATGAAGCCAACTACTTGCTTGTCTACCTACTTAATAGGGAATCTAATCATTTGTAGGACAAGAAACAAGTAGTTGTTTCCCATTCTAATGCAGAGAGCAAGTAAAGAGCAATGGCTCGTAAAAAAATAGACTTAGTATTTTTTTCGATCAATACTTGCATACTTGTAAGTTGCTCCTACTAAAGTTATGGAGCTCATATGTAACTAAAAGAAGTCATCCATATATCCAACAAACCCATATTTCATGAGCGTACGAATGATGTGGAAGTTGTTGTCATCATACTTGGGACTTGATACAAAAGGGTTTACTATGCACCTCTAGTGTAACTTCAGATGATGCTGATTTTTAATGGCCCTTTTTTTATTCATGTATTCTCATTTTGTATCATTGTTAGTAAGTTAATATTCATTGTTGGTTAGTAGTTAGTAACTTAGGATATCATATTGCTTCTTATTTATTATGTTATTCCTTTGTATATCATGTTTATTTTGTGTATTTAGTTCATGCTATCACGTTGTATTTTTAGTTTATGTTGTTAATGGAATCATATATCAAAATTAAAAAAATGGGACAGGGGTGTTGTTCCTCCCAACCCCCGCAGGGGAGGCATTAGACGGTTCTCCAACTAGGTTCGGGAGAACAGATGGTTAGGATTCAAGGCATATCAATAGTTTAGGCAATTCAATTTTGTAGTATTATTAATGCTAATGTTATTGGTTAGTATATTTATGCCATTTTATTAATGTTATTTTTTTAATAGGTGTAGTATTCTTGTTATGTCTTTAGGAATAGTATTGAAAATGTCTAAATTTATGCAAATAATACCAAATATATAAGAATATATAAGAATATATGTATAAAAATTGATTTATATATTTAAATAATAAAAAAATCGACTAAAACCCGACTAATTCGATTAGTTGCCCGACTTTTGATTAATCCTAAGTTAGTGATCCAACCGACTGAGTATCGAGTTCCAACATCTGCAACCTTGCCAATATGTTCATCAAGCCTTCTAAAGTTGAGTATGGTGTATACATATGCCCCAGCTAGAGGAACAGTGTTGCATGATATGAGTGTAACCTCTTTGATGGCTTTTTGTCGCTTTTCTTTCTATGTTCGAACCCTAAACCTGGCCTCTCCCTACATAAAGAGGCCTATGGTCTCATCTATCAATAAAAATTATTGTATTCATCCACTAAGCTTTAAGATTGTTTTAAACCAACTGCTTTGTTTTATCCCATCTGCTTTTTTATGATTTCTACACTACACGAGTGTTGCACCTTGCATGTGCGTCAGTGTTGTCACTTATGGTGTCTTTTTGGCTTAATGTGCTTATTTTTTTTCTTAGCCCTCCTGGCGGAGAGGGATGAACGAATTATCTATGTTTTTGGAGGGAAAAAACGGTGAACTTGAATATAGCTTGGTCGGCAAACAAATATGCATGTATAGCAACGTAAATACTGCTACGGGGCAAACAAATAACTAGGTATAGCTACATATTCTAACATTAAAAAGTGTATGTTATGAAAAATAAGTGTACCTTATTAAATGTCAGTAAAAAGTCACCTACCTCGCAATGCAGCATCTTTACCCGTGATTTCCAGAGAAGCCGGTGGGAGTCCTAGAATAGCATGAGTAAAGAAGAGATAACTCCAGAGTTAGTAGTGTGCATAAGATTAAAATAAATCTATCCAAAAATTGGATCTCGTCACACCGCAGGAACAAAAGTAGCCTTGAAATGTCACCTACCATGCAATGCAGCTTCTTTATCTGTGATTTCCAATGAATCAGATGAGAATCCTGGAAAAAACAAATAAAGAAGAGAAAAACTCAAGATCTTGTCATGTAAATGAGGTTAAAATAAATCAGTCCAAAGAGTGGACCTGATCACGCCTCAGGAACAGAGTGACCTTAAAATGTCACTTACCATGCAATGCAGCGTCTTTATCCGTAATTTCCAGTGAAGCAGATGAGAGTCCTGGAATAAAACAAGTAAAGCTGGGATAACTAAGAGCATGTAATGTGCATAAAATTAAAATAAATTTATCCAAAAATTGGATCCGATCGCCTCAGGAACAAAGTAGCCTTAAATGTCCAATCAATAATTTCTAATAAAAATAAACGACCCTTTAACATATGTCCTCACTTAAAATAGCAATGCAAAATTATAAAAGTATTTGAAGACGGTAGGAAAAGGGAACTCAATAATCTAAAATGAGAAAAGCCATCAGAGTACAACTTTATACTCAACACTTTCCCTCAAGCTACAACATAGAGATCCATCATGCTCAACTTGGAACTACGTCTCTCAAAGGTTGTTCCACGAATATAGAAGTATATGATAGACTTGGAACTATCTCTCAATTTGGAACTTGGAACTACGCTTTCCCTCGTACATATGGTTGACCATAAATATAAAAGCATATGATAGACTACAACGACATGTATCCCTATGTGACATAGGAGAAATATGTGGCATAAGGACGTGACAAGAGATAATATGGGGGAAGACATCAAGCAAGGTATATGAATCCACCAAACATGACAAGAGATAGTTTTGATGAATCTCCATTCTTAGGTCAAAAATTGTGCAAGTATTGTTATATTATGGAATTATGAGGATAAAACTAGAAAAATGTTTTTCTTTGTGCATTCTATAGGGTTAAATATGATGGAGAAATTGACGGAGACGTTACAAATAGAATAAACGCAGGTTGGCTAAAGTGGAGAGGAGCCTCTATTGTTCTCTGTGATAAGAAAATTCCTTTGAAAATCAAAGGAAAGTTTTACAAAGCAGCTGTGAGACCGTCTATGCTCTATGGATCTGAATGTTGGCCCGTGAACCATAGACATTGTTGGGAAAAATGTAACATCCGGATCCGAATGAACTGAAGCTCCTGTCAAGAAAAGGATGTTGCAAGCAAGTTTGGATCTCCAAAGTGGAGATATTCAAAGGTACATATCTCTCTCCTCTTTGTTCTCATTAAAGTCAATGTTGAAGTTTCTAATTCAGTTTTTTTATGTTGCTATCCATCAGGTATTTTATCTATTGTTGTATGTTAGATAAAGCCACAAAATCCTTCCAAACTTAAAGGATCAAAGGTACAATCTTTTCCCCTCTCTTGATGCTTTCCATGCATGGTCTTTACACATTTTGATAGTAATAGGTTGCTTGAGTGTTGTATACTCTAGATATGCTATAACTGGGTTACCATATATTATAACATGCTGGGAACAAGGGTCTTGTGGTAATCTAAAGCCATGGAAATTTGACTCTATAATACTTGTGTATTGCATGTGGCAGAAGATAGATTGCACTTTCATCTAAATTCTAATTGTATATTCCTGGTTAATATGATGTGAATACATAAATAACATCTCAATACTAATAATAGAAGTACAAATGATTCCCAAGAACATTTAAACCATTGTGAGATATACATGAGGGTCGGTAAAGGCAGTGATATCATGTTCTGCACAAGGGTCATTGGAACTAGAGTTTAATGTAAGGATATACAACACTAATGAAGCCTATAAAGAAGGTCATCATACTTATCTATTGAGATGGTATACATAGAATCATGATATCATCAACATCTCAAAAGACTGTTTGATGAGCTACAAGTTTATTATGCTTTAACCAGCAACAATCTTCTCTATGGCCACTACATCTAGAAAAGTAAAATAATATGTGGCTCATCTCGATGTAAAACAATCACGGTTGTGGGCATGAGTGGACCTAATCTGTCCCTCCTAGAAGAAGCAACCATGGCAGAGGTGGTCTCACCTTTCTTAGGTGTATGAAATAATATAGATAATATACTCAACTTAATATGTACCTCCTAACTAGAAGAAATCTTTGATATGGTAATCCTTTGTGACAACACGACCTCATATGGAGATTTCAGATCCGGAAGAAAAAGATCAACAATCAATGGATATTTGAACAGTCCATGTGTTGCATATGTACAGACATGTGTGTAAGAATTTAGCCTTTTAAAACTAGAATTCCTAGCATAGCAGTATTCAACTAAAGGTTGGGTATTCTGCTTCATTTTAAACATTAGACAAATCTGCATAATGCAAGCAAAATTCTTCTATTCAGAGTATAGTCAACTTAAGAATCTGCCACATTTTTTTTTCATGGTTCTTGATGCACAATATCTATACCGCTGGAGCATATTCCATTTTATGACATAATCAGGAGATTATTTTCAATGAAGCATATTCCATTTTATGACATAATCAGGAGATTATTTTCAATATTAAGTATTCTAAAATCTGTTAAATATATTGTTATCAACTTATTTGGATTCTTAATCTCGAGAACAATCACAGAAGGTCTATTTCAACCTATTGAAAATGACGAAAGATAAAGAATTTAACTATGATCCAGCTTAATGATATTAAGATCGCGTAATTAACCCGACATATTTTTTTAGCAAGGGTAAGAAGATACAAAGTAGCTAAAGGGGTATAACTCTTGGCTGGGAGTTTGATACATCCAATTGGGAGGGTTTCTCAATATCTCTTAGTAATAGTGATAAAGAATCGAAAGATGGCTACGGTGGATAAGTAAATAATAATCTCAATATGTTAGCATTATTAGAATGACTTGAGATCTAGTGGAAGAGAAGATTCAGGGTGAAATTTTGCAGTGCCAGGAAGGATTGCATCGACCATCTTTTCATCTTTTGTTCATTATATTAGGGTATTTTCATACAAGAGACTTATAAAAATTAGATCAAGAGTCTTGCCACTAAATCACGAGTTAAATAACAAAAGTAAAATTTCTACATTAAATTAAATTTTAAATTCAGTTCCAATAAACAACTTATGATCTCGTGGTTTAAAAAAGGAGATCATTGAGATATTTTCATAAATCTAGATTAATAAGCAAGCCGCCAATTGATGAGATCATCTATGATCAATGACTGAAGATCTTTGTGATCAATCATTCAAAATCACTAAAGTATGAATCACTATTCAATATAATTATCAACAACATACCTAGATCTGTAAAGTTGACTACATCAGAGTTCAAGAGAGGATGAGAAATTAAGTTAGTGATGATGATTCAATGATGACTAGTAATTAAAAGTGCCAGTCATGGTAACCTTTACGCCTGACTGTGCGAGGGGGCGGTGACCCTCAGCTGGGCGGAAGATTAGGAAGCCCAGTTAGGGCAGCGGCCGCTTCGTGCGCGGGTCTAGGATCCCAGTCTTTTTCTCTGTTTTTCGCGAGCGCTCGCAGTTTTTACGCCTCTCTGGGATCCACAGGTTTTCTTTTAAAGACCAGTTCCGCTGACCCTTGTTCTTTAGGGTACCTAGGCTGGAGGATCCTTGGTTTTAGTTTTTCGAGCTCGTTAGCCCGTACCGGTCGGGCCGGTTTTTCTTTTAGAGCGACTTTTCTAGAGAGTCTCTTTCACCCGTCTCAGTGGCGTAGTTTTGGAGTAGACCTATCCCTCTATTGGACCGCCCTTCCAATAAGAGGGCGAGACGGAAGAGCCTTTTGTAGGCTACTTCACCGCTCGAGTTTTGTTTATTTTTCGCCAGCAGACTTGGCGATGCTACATCTGAATCATCCACGTATACATCTGAATCCTCTATGGCTACATCTAAATCAGTTACAGTTGAATCTGAAAATGATACATTTGAGATTGGATTGAGTCACAATTGAGTAGGCTGAAGTTGAATTACAGTTGAATTGGTTACATGGAAGCTTGGTTACAGTTGAGTTGGTTTCCGTTGAACTAGTTACTTGTCTGCCAATAATTCCTGGCAAAGAGAAAAGACCATATCATGAAAATCATCCTTATCAGACTATCTACTAGGCTTGAGAAAATCAACAAGAAAAGAATCAAAATCCCATATCCATCATATACCCTTACTGTGATCAATCCACAAGATTCTTAAACATCATTATAAGCATTAATAGAGATAATGATTATATCAGAGTCTCATCATTCATATTCTCAAGACCAGTCAAACTTGTATTATAATTAATAGAAAGGCAATGACTTAAATATGGATCACATGATATTGGTACATAAATGATTAATGTGGGTAATTAGTGTAGGATGAGTAGAATGGGGTTTTGCATACCAAACAGCTTGAAAGCCTGTTTCATTGCCTTGGTGAAGATATCTGCAGTCTTATTTCCTGAGCTAACATGAGATGTGGAAATAAAACCCTTCTGAATCATATCACGTATATAGTGACAATCAACCTCCATATGCTTGGTGCGCTCATGAAATGCTAGATTATTTGCAATAAATATAGCAGCCTGATTGTCACATTCCAGTACCATAGGAAGGGGAACCTCTATATATAGATATGTAAGAACAGCACGAACCCACATCATTTATGTACTAACCTAGGCCATCGCCCTATATTCAGACTCAGCACTAGACCTGGCTATAACAGTTTGTTTCTCGCTCCTCCATGAGACAAGAGAATGTCCAACATATACAGCAAATCCAGTGGTGGACTTCCTATCCTTTGGACACCCTGTATAATATGCATCTACGCATGCTGAGATGGTGATCTCCTTGCCTTTTTTAAACAGTAGACCTGCACCTAGAGATGATTTAAGATACCTGAGTAACATCTGTATGGCATCCATATGGACCTGACGTGGTTGCTTCATGAACAGGCTCTCTCGACTAACAACAAAAGAAATATCGGGTCTGGTAATGGTAACATAAAGGATCTTTCCTACCAGCTCTCTGTATCTCCTAGCAACCTCATCAGTATCATCATCATATAGTTTCATGCTCGGATTCATGGGTGTGGTGGCAGGTCGACATCCAAGCATTCATGTGTCGCTTAGCAAATCAGTGACGTATTTCCTCTGGGTCATTACAAGCCCTTGTTGATTTCAAAGTGCAATAGGTAGGTCCAATTATGCATCCTCTATATTTGTCCCCTGTAACGAATCCTGCTCAGGTGGACCATTAGACCTATCATTAGAAATTGTATTATCAGAGCATACCTCATGCGTGCTAGATGATGAATAATGACCATGAGTAGAAGCAGGCCGGCGGGTATAGTGGTGTGACAATGGTGGAACTGAGATCGTTGTAGTAAGTGGAGGTGGCGTAGGAAGTGGTGATGGTGGTGGTGAAGGAGGTGGTGGTGGTGGTGGTGGTGGTGGCATATATTTGTCATCATCATATCTGAAGACGTCAACCGATCACCTATAGGAGAAAAATACATTACATACTCGAAAAAGGTGACATCGGAACTAATGTAATACTTCCTACGCATTAGATCATAACACATGTATCCTTTCTGTGTCCTGGAGTATCAAACAAAGACACACTTGACAGCTCTAGGAGAGAGCTTGTCAATACCTGGAGATAACTGGTGGACGAAGGCGACTGTGACAAACACATGAGGAGTGAGTGAGAACAATTCCTTTTCAGGAAAGGCAAGAGAGAAAGGAATTTTCTCACCTAAGACTGACGAGGGCATGCGATTAATAAGATAACATGTCGTTAGAACAACATCGCCCCAAAAGGAATGACGAGCACGACTCCGAATGAGAAATATCCTAGTAACATCAAGCAAATGATGATGCTTCCTTTCTGCAATACCATTTTGTTGGCATGTATAGGCATATGATGTTTGATGAATAATTTCCTTTGTTGAAAAATAATTGGAGAGATTATTAGTACAAAATTCTAAGGTATTATCAGTTCTCACAATTTTCACAGAAGCAGAAAAGACATTTTGTACTTCGGTTAAGAAATTTTTGATAACATCTCCAGCTTCATATTTATTCTTTAATAAAAAGACCTAAGACAGACGAGAGAAATCATCAACAGCGACTAGATAAAACATGTGCCCCTGGTGATCAGGAACACGATTGGGACCTCAAATATCTATATGAAATAACTCAAAAATGGAGCTACTACTCCGACTCTGACGACTGGGAAAGGCAGAGCGATGATGCTTTCCCAACTGACATGCCTCACATTGAACGAACGTGTGAGGTGGGATCTGAGGCAGAACACGACACAATTTCTGGAGTGGGAGATGACCAATGCGCATGTGCCACATAAATGGTGAGACATGTCCGGAAGATAGGGAGGAGATTCCGGCATATGGAGTTCGAACTAGGCGATAGAGATCGCCCTGCTCACAGCCACACCCAATCACCTTGCCCGTAAGGATGTCCTGAAAAATAAAAGATGGGTCAAAAATGGCTCGACAATGTAAATCCTTCGTAATCTGACTAATGGACAACAAATTCATAGAGAAATCAGATGCATGTAACACATTCTGTAGTGTAGATGCATAGAGGGTATCAAATTAATCTCCCCCTGTCCAGTAAGTGGGGAATGGATCCCATCTGCAATAAGCACAATTCATCCTGGAGGAACCTGTCTGTAGGTTGTAAGTTGATTCCTATCTCACACAAATGATGTGTGGTACCTGAGTCCATAATCCATTATATAGTGACAAGTCTACTACTGCTGGTAAGTGCATAAGTACTACTTGAGGTATTGGAGGAGGTTGAAGCAACTACCTCTAAATGGCTCCTAAGGGCCGACGAAGATGTCACAGAACCGGAAGGAGGTATAATGCCCCTCAATCGTGCTACAAGATCCTCAAAGCGTTGATCCAAGGAAGAAGTTGTTGGGGGCTCGATCTGTTCATCCACTCGAGCAAAGGCAAGGAATCCATGCTCGGAGTAGCATGTATCCTCTATATGTCCAGGACGATGGAAGAAAGTACATGGCTGACGAACACGACCTCCTCTGCCCCTAGGTCTGCGACCACGAAACAGAGAAGAGCCTCCTCGTCCTCGAGAGGCAGCCATTGCTGAAGAGGTATGACTAGCGGTGGAAGATGGAACAGTGATACGACAGAGCCTACGAAAGGCTTCCTCCATTGGAGGAATGGTAGAGTATGCCAAAATCTGAGAACAGGCTGTCTCATACTCGGGATCAAGGGTTGCCAGAAACACACCAACCATTGGGGCATTCCGATAGGTCTTCTGCTGCTCAGGGGTAGATGTCAAAGGCAAGAAGTTATAGAGCTTCTCAAACATCCCACGCAAGGATGTATATAGCGAGTAAAGAGGACGTCCATTTTGCTTGATCGTAGTTATATCACGCTGGAGCTGTAGAATCTTCGTCTCATTCTTCGCATGTGAATAAGTGGCAGCAAGAATATCCCACATCGCCTTGGCGGTGGGCTGATGAAGTATATCATTGGCAATCTCAAATGCCAATGTTCCTGAGAGCCAAACCTTGGCATATGCATCATCCGCCTCCCATGAGGCGTTAACTCCAGTCTTCTCGGTCGATTCTTCCTCAGTAAGAATGTGTTTCTTACAGGTAGACTTCATCATACTCATCAACTGCATAGCTCACAGTTCATAGTTTGACCCATCCATCTTCGTTATAGGCGCAAGACCTCTGAATGCGCCTATGGAGGGAACCTCGACCTTGCTTTCTGACATGACAACTCAAGAAGACTAGGAATGAAGACTAGACACTGGCTTGTCTATACTGACATAGTGTGATATGCTTGCATGTGTAGACTCGTGCAACAAGTCTCATTGAAGACAAAGAACCTCGGCGAGGACGTTCAGCCCACGCTAGGGTTCCTCCGAGCAACTGCAAGGTGCCTAGGCGTGGGAGACAAGAGTCATGCGGGAAACGTCTAAGGGGCCTAAGCGGTGGTGCTGGGAAACCGCAAGCGGCTAGGAGGGGGTCTATTGCTGTACGGGAGCCAACAGAGGCCTAAGCAGAAGGGGGAGGGCCTGACGGTGCCCAGGCAAGGGCCGACGGAGCCCAGGTAGGGGCGTGGCGGGGGGCGGATCCCAGGAAGGGGAATAACATGATCAAGGAAGCCCAAGCAGGGGCCTGGCGGGGTCGGCAGAGCCCGGACAGGGGCTGGTGAGGCCGGCATCGAGGAGGAGAGGAGCGGGAGGGGCTAGGAATTAGGGTTAGGGTTTCGGAGCTCCGGTCTAGGACCATCGCTTTGATACCATGTTGGGAAAAACAAAATATATGTTTTATTCCATGAGCCCTAGGCTCTCTTATATAGGAGAGTAGCCTATGGGTAAATTACATGAGACACTTATAAGAGTACATGGAATTAAGAAACGGTACGGAAACATGAAATAACATAAACAAATATCTCTACAGACATGTGTAGAGAATGGCAGTAGCATAAATGAAAATGGTAAGGTGGACGTGTAGACACACACGTAAAGATCGGATTCGAAATGATGCCATCAGAATGAAAGTGTGTGTAGCTCCGATCGAAGATAAGATGCGAGAAAATCATTAAGGTAGTTTGGCCACGTGCAAAGGAGGTCAGCTAATGCACCGATGAGGAGATGTGAGTTTTGGAATGTTGATCCAGTTAAAAGAGGGTGTGGAAGGCCTAAGAAGGGTTGGAATGAGACGATACGAAGGGAACTTACTTTTTTGGATCCAAGCCCAAGAATGACCCGATGAATGGAGGCAGAAAAACCATGTAACCAACCCTACTTAAAGTGGGAAAAGGCTTTGTTGTTGTTGTTGATTCTCTAGGACTAAACTTCTAATTCATACTTTACATAGTACATATCTTACTTTATATCAGCATGTACGATGATTATAATGGTGATTCCATTACAAGCTTTACATTCGAATAGCATCACAGGGCTTGAGTAGGTGAACTTGCATGTCTCGTTTTGTGTTTTGTTTATGGTGCACATTGTGTTTTTGCCGCTACTACTTCCTTCCCTTGCCCTGAATTACTTCTATTCATGTTGGAAACCCATTTGTATGTTTCACCTCCATGCATTCTTTTTCTTCTATCCCGCAACTCAAGAAGACTCTCTTCCTGAATCATAAATATCATTTTACCCATTCAACATCAATGCTCTGACCTACCTCGTATTTCATGTTGTTCCTTGTTTTGTCACTTCTTCTATTCCTCTATTATGTTAGAAAATAATTATATATTCATATTGTGGAGAAGAGAAACGAATGAGATGTTTATTCCAAAATGTTAAGGTCTCTTATATAGGAAAAAAATCCTGGAGAGTACAGGAGGAAAAATACATAAATACCCTCAAAGGGTTACGAAACCCAAAGGGTTAAGGGTTACGAAACTGGAAGGGTTAGCACTCCCCCTCAAGTTGAAGCATATCTGTCAATCATGCCCAGCTTGGATACTAAGTACATGAGAAACTTCCTTGGACGAGCCTTTGTGAGGATATGTGCAAGTTGAAGTTCAGTGGAGATGTGTGGAGTGTTGATTTGTCCTCGTACTGCATCATGAATGAAATGGCAATCAACTTCAATGTGTTCTATCTGCTCATGGAAAACTAGATTGGTGGCGATGTACGTGGCAGACTTGTTACCATAGTATAAGTGTACAGGAGTGGCGACTGACATGACAAGTTCTATTAGGAAAGAGAAACCATGTGATCTCACAGGTGGCCTGAGCCATTACCCTGTATTCTGATTCTACACTGCATCTGAAGACCATCTGCTTCTTGCTTTCCAAGTGACAAGGTTATCTCCAATAAATAGGGTGTATGTTGTAGTGGATCGGCAGTCCTCAGGAGAGCTAGTATAGTCAGAATATGTATAGGCAGAGATATTAGTATGCCCATTCACCCCATAGAAGAGTCCAAGTCCAGGAGATTCCTTCAAATATCGAAGCATCAAAAGAATATCCCACTAGTGATTGTAAACAGGCTTCTCCATATGTTGGTTGGCTCTGCTAACAGCATATGAAATATCTGGCCAAGTAACAGTGAGATAGAGCAATTTTTCCACTAAGCTTTTCTAATGTGTTGCATCCTTAAAAGCTGGATCTGTAAATGTTGAATGTTTTCTCGCTTCTACAGGGATGCTAGATGGCTTACATCCAAGTAGTTCTGCCTTAGTCAGAATATCAAGGCAACACTTCCTTTGTGAAAGATGGAGCCCCTCTATAGTGCGTATTACCTCGATGCCAAAAAAACAAAGTTGACCGAGGTCTTTCATGACAAATACCTTATGGAGGAAGGTCATGGTCTCCTGAATATCGTTTACATCATCTCATGTGACAACCATATCATCAACATAGACAGCAAGAATGATCGTGCTAGTAGGCAGGCGTCTAACAAAGACAGATATGTCAGATGTTATCCTCTGAAAATCAAGTGTGTTGATCTTCATAATGAGCATGTCAAACCATGCCTTGGGGCTCTACTTCAGGCCATAGATGGGCTTGCGTAGTCGACATGCATGCTCCCCCTCGACTACATACCCCAGCGGTTGCATTATGTAGACCTCCTCTTCAAGGTCACCATAAAGAAAGACGTTCTTCACATCAAATTGGTAAATGGGCCAAGCCTTGTTGGCAGCAACAGAGAGAATGGTATGTATCGACTCCATTCTGGCAACAAGCGAGAATGTCTCAAAATAATCAACCCTAAAGGTTTGTGTGAAACCTTTGGCAACAAGTCAGGCTTTCAACGTGTCAATAGAACCATCAAGCGACACTTTGGTCGTGAAGACCCATTGACAAGCCACATGGCGAACTCCTGTGAGGCACGGCACAAGATCCCACGTGCCCCAGGAAGTAAGTGCATTCAACTCCTCATCCATGGCCTATCGCCAACCATGATCCTACATTACACTAAAATGATTTCTTGGAACAGAAATAGCATTCAGAGCATCTGTAAATCTCTTGTCACGACTAGATAAATCGTCATTAGAAGTAAAATGTGACATAGGGTGATAGTACATTACCTTTTTTTATTGTGTAGAGCAATAGGAAACTCCTCAGGTACATCCAAGGCTGCAGTGGTGGGAGCACTCGAATTGGTCATATCATCCTACATAAAAGGGACAGGCAAAGATACATACACTGGTGTAGAAAGTATAGAGGTATGTTGGCGAGTATATACGATTGATGGAGGATGGAGGTCCAGAGGAAGGTCACTCACAGTCTGTGTGAAATAACTTGTATGTTCAAAGAAAGTGACATCACCAAACACATGGTATCAACGTCCAACAAGATCATAGCAGCGATAGCCTTTCTAGGTACGAAGTACCCAAGAAAGACGTATTTGATGGCATGAGACGATAATTTGTTAGCTACATGAAAGTGATGAACAAAGTCAATACAACCCAAAATTCGCAGACGAAGACTCGATAGGGTAAAGTAAAATGGAGTTCCCTCTACGAGAACAGACGAAGGAACATGATTGATGAGATAAATTGATGCAAGGATAGCATCCCCTCAATAGTGTTTAGGAACACTCATTTGACTAAGAAGAGATCTTGCAACATTTAGCACGTGCCAGATTTTCCTCTCAGTTATACCATTCTGTTATGACGTATACGGACATTATGTTTGGCGAACAGTTCCTTGGGACACAAAGAAAGAGGTCAAGTCATGTTGGGTTAACTCAAGAGCATTAATGCTAGAAAAGAAATTTTTAACATATTAAAAGAAATTTCTGAGAATTTAATTGATCTCTAAACGCTCCTTTATTAGATATACCCAAGAAGATCGACTATAATCATCAACGAAAACTATAACATAGCGATGACCACTTAATGTGCGGATCGGACAAGGTCCCCAAACATCACAATGAACAAGATGAAAAGCAATAGTGCTACGAGACTCGGTACAAACCAGAAACGAAGCTCGATGGTGTTTCCTGAATTCACACGCCTCGTACTGAAAGGGATTCAGAGTAGAAAGTTCAGGAAACATCATAGAGATGGCATTGGCAGAGGGATGCCCAAGGCACAGATGCTATAGGAGCAGGTCTTCAGAGATGGACGCATCACCAACAAACTTGGAATTCGAGGGTACGTCAATATAGTATAGGATGTTCTTCTCATGAACCCCACTAAAAATCCGCCTTGTCCGGATGTCCTGAAAATAGCAACAAGACTCATCAAATATCACACGGCAATGAAGCTCAACACAAAGCTTGTGAACTGACAGCAAGCTAAGAAGAAAATCAGGAGCACAGTGAACCCCATAAAGTCGGAGCTTAGAAGAGAATTTCATAGTTCCAACAGTAGTAATCGATGATTGAGTCCCATTAGCGACTCGAACTGACTTCACCGGAGATAGATTGTACGGAGGAGGTGAGCAAACTACCTTCTCCAATCAGATGAGTAAAGGCACCAGAATCAATAATATAAGCCGGACCAAGAGTGACAACAGAGTTGGCTACTGTACATGAAGGAGTAGCTAGAGCAGCAGTGGTAGTGTTACTAGTGGTAGTAGGCCCTGGAGTCTGAAGGATATGCATCAGGCGGAGTAATTTGTGTCATTCAGATAAACAATCTTGCCACTAAAGGTTGTTGCAGGAAACACCTCTTCCTCATCATAGGCATCCTCATAGGCATTATTAGCGTGATAAGAATGTACGCCAAACTTCTACCAGCATCATTCAGTCGGGTGGTTCCACTGACCAAAGTGAGTGCATGTGGCAGTAGAGTCTCGTCCATGACCAAAGTCGCGACCTCATCCAGTTTCCCGTCCACGGCCACGACTCGGATCACGATTACGTCCTTCTCAAAAGATATATCTGCCTCCTCACCAAGATGAGGTGATGTATGCGAAGTTCTGTTGAAAGTAAGACAGGAGGTCGGGCAGCAGATGTCTCGAGTTCCTCAAGTCGGCCAAAGATGGCCTTTATCATTGGCAATGTCTCTGATATAAGAAATTGATCATTCGTTCTCTAGTATCTAGAATGCAGGCCATCAAGAAAGTGGTATATCTGTCAGTCATAACGTTTTTGTATCTGTTTGGTGCAACATGAGGGCCGGAATATTACAAGCTCCTCATACAGCTGGAGAGATGCCCATAGTACTTGATGATGGTGGAATCACCCTAAGATGCCGACAAGATTCACCCGTAAATGTCCGCAAGGCGTGAGTTCGTCTTCTTCTAGGAGTATGTTTGCTCGAGATCCTCCCACATTTCCTTGGCCGGTATTTTTCTAAAGGAGATTTGAGACAATTTGAGCCTTAAAACTGTTGGTCATGCAGTTGATAACCAAGTAGTTGTTTGTCTGCCAGCTGTCGTACTCTTTGTCCTTTTCATCTAAAGGATCTTTATCAGAATGTAGAGTTTTCTTTGACAACCAATGAACACCATAAAAGATCGAGACCAGAGCTGATAGTAATGCCTTGTACCATAACATTCGAGGCCAAGAGCTTTGTTTCGGTAGAAAAAGATGGCATTGCGGTCTTAGAAAAGACAGGAGATCTTGTGATAACTCACTTTTGGGTGTGATAGTGGTCTGAAAAATTGCTTTCACAGCAGATCAGAGGGTTTTTAGGGTACTTATGATACCAAAGATGGTATCCAGGGGGTTGTGCGCAGCAGATCAGAAGTCCAGAAGGATTGGTGGATGGTACTGGCAGCGTAGGAGGTGCGGTTGGAGCTGTCGGAACCTCGGACGACGCTTTAGGTGCTGCTGGAGATAGCGGTTGGTACCGTTGGGGGCTCGGACTGCCTTGCGCGGAACCCCTCAATGAGAGAAAGGTCCGCACAAGGAGAGAGGGCTGATGGTGGCGACAGGTTTTGGGTATTAGGCATCAGTCTAGGACCGTCGCTCTAATACCATGTGGAGAAGAGAAACGAATGAGATATTTATTCCAAAGGGATAGGGTTTCTTATATAGAGAGAAAACACTAGAGAGTACAAGAGGAAAAATACATAATTACCCTCAAAGGGTTACGAAACTCAAAGGATTAAGGGTTACGAACATAAATGTAAATATAATAACTCTAACACATATTTTACTTATTGATTGAAAATTATAATTTCTACACAATTATAATGAGTTTTTGAGTCATTTCCACGGTTTCCGAAAATACAACAACAAAGCTTTTTCCCACATTAAGTAGGGTCGGTTACATACATTCTTTGCCTCCATTCAAATCTATCGTGGGTCATTCTCGGGCTTATATCCAAAAAACTAAGATCTGTTCGAATATTCTCATTCCAACACTCCTTGAGCCTTCCTCGCCCTCTCTTAGCTAGCACAATATCCCAAAACTTGCAACTTCTAATTGGTGCATCAGCCAATCTCCATTGCAAATGGCCAAACCATCCTAAATGGTTTTTTAGACCACATCCTAAATGGTTTTATCTCATCTTGTCATCTATCAGAGTTATACCAACTTTCCTTCTATTCACATCATTCTGAATCCGATTTTTACGTGTAGCATTTTTATTTCTACTCCTGTCATTCTCTGCACATCACACTAAGATACATATAGCATAGCAGGTCTTACGATTGCTTTATAAAACCTTTCTTTGATTTTCAAAGGAATTTCTTATCACATAGAACAATAAAGGATCCTCTCTGCTTTAGGCAGCCCTCATTTATTTTATGAGTACATCTCCAAAGATTTCTCCATCAAGTTGCAAAGTAGATCCCAAGTATCTAAAAGAGTCTTTCTTCTGAGTGTTACTATCACTAATATTCATCTCGATTCCTCTACCACTGCTTCCAACAAATGTGCACTCCATATATTCAGTCTTAGCCCTACTTATACGAAATCATGTAGTCTCTAAGGCATGTCTAGAAAACTCAAGCTTTTCATTTGCTCCATCTCTAATCTCGTCAATCAATAAAATACCATCAAGAAATAACATACGCCAAGGTATCTCATCATGAATGTGACTAGTCAACCCGTCCATAATCAAAGGGAACAAGGAATGAACTTAAAACTGAACATTGATGCAGACCATTGCTAATGTCAAAATAGCCAAACTTCCCATACCGGATCTTTGCACAAGATGAAAACCCATCATGCATATTCTTTATAAGTTTAATGTATAAGACATGTACTTGTCTCTTCTCCAAAGCTCTCCACAATATCTCATATGGTACAGAATAATAAGCCTTCTCCAAGTCAATAAAAATTATATGGAGGTTCTTCCTTTTAGCAATATAATTCTCAATTGTCCTCCCCAACAAGTGGATAGCTTCAATAGCTGAGCAATCTGGCATGAATCCGAATTAGTTTTCTTTTACTTTGCAAACTTGCCTCAACCTTCTTTCGATCACATGTTCTCAAATTTTCATAGTATGACTCATCGCGGTTTCAAACGATATCAACAAAACCCGAAGTTCAAATTCTGACTTGTTCTCTTCAAGATTCTCGAAAAGACATATTCATCCCATTTAATCACATAAATGTGTTTGCTCAGATCCCAAGTGATGAATACGTCGACAGTTCTTCGACTACATTCTCCAAATTTTCCGTAAATTTTTTTAGTGAAATTTGGGAGCTTATTTGATTTTTTTTGTAGGGAACATCTTTTAACTTTTTTTGAAAAAAGTAGAGGGTGGCATCCCGAGAGGGGACTATACCAACTCCTCCCTATCACATGCCAACTGCAATAGGCATGGGCAATTCTCTCCCACCGCCCCATCCACCGTCCAATCATCCAACCAAAATCGAAAGCCAGCTCCACACCCAAGTACTGGTCTCAACTTAATCGTCATCTTTTGAAATAATCTTGGTAATCCCTTGCCACAATGAGGACAGTAAACGGCCCGAGATGGCCTCCAATGACATGGATATCTCGTTGATCTTCCTCAATAGGCGGCGCGCTAGGTCATCAAATTTCCCCAGAATCGCACCACCCAATTTGTCATAAAAGTCGTATTCATCTCTTCCATCTACAGAACTCTCAGCATGTCGTTCCTCTTTGACTTTGTTGCCTTGCCCCAATCGACCAAGTGGAAGCCCCTCTTAGCATGCCTCTCATCTGACCAGAAAAATCTTCTCATTAGAGCTTCGATCTTCATGCGCACCACAATAGACAACATCCTCGTAGAGCAGAAAAAAATTGAGATGGCTGAAAGAACATGTTTCAGAAGAACCAATTTCCCTCCCTTTGACAGCATCGTTGCCTTTCAACCAACCTCTCCTTCAATATGTCCAGTAAAGCTCTCCAGACCTTAGCCTTCGATCTCCCCGCCACTAGCGACAGACTCAAATATGAAATCAGCAATGAAGCATATGGATATCCCAACAACGTTGTCGCGTTCTGCGCCTCCATCTCAGTGGGGCCAAAAGGAACCACCACTGACTTATCCCTATTGATCTGTAGCCCAGAAAGGTCCCCAAAGATATCCATGATAAGTGATGTCCGATGCAACTTCTCCTCATCAGCTCCCATAAACATAACCGCGTCGTCAGCGTATTGTACGATTGGGATGGATCTCCTCCTTCCTAAACCCAAAATACTAGTACCCACTCGTCGTCAAATTCATCATTAATGCCAAAGCATCAGCCATAATAACAAAAGGAAGCAGAGCCAATGGGAAACCCTGTCTGATACCCCTCTAAGGCTGAAAGAACCCCCCTTTCCGATCTGCCATTGATCAGCATGGCAAGAAATACAGATATAGCACACTGCTTTATCCACGAAATCCACTTTTCCGGGAATCCCCTCTTCTCCAATGAAGTCCACAGGAACCTCCAATCGACGTTATCGCATGCTTTGGAAAAATCAACTTTCCATAGCACACCTTTTGCCTTGTTTCTTTTTCAACCCATCACCACTTCAGAAGCTATCACCAATCCATCAAACATGGCTCTCTCAGGTACAAATGATGAATTCTTTGGCAAAATGATCTGATGAAAAATCTCCCTTAGGTAATTAGCAAGAGTTTTTGACACAATCAGGTACAAAGCATTAGGAAACATAACAGGTTTGTAGTCTTCGACCCTGATCGGCATGTCTTTCTTCGACATTAGAAAGATAAGAGCGGTATTCAACCTCTCGAAGCCACGATTCCCCTCTCGAAATTCCTTCATCACCTCCATCACATCCTGCTTGACCACCTCCTAGAACTCCTGATAAAAAAACACCAGAAACCCATCTGTCCTGGAGCCCCATCCGCATTCAGTTGAAGGAGCAAATGCTTGGTCTCAATTTTAGTGAAGCCCCTCACCAATGTGTTCGCCTTCGATTCAAATATCTGTGAGACTCCTCTTCCCTACAATCCCCAGCCTGCCCAAGCATGCCTTCTGCTGAAGGACTGACAATATGATCGCAATGTCGCTCCCACCACCTGATCCGCCTCCACCACTTTCCCCACCAACTAAAATCGAATAAATAAGATTTCCACACCTTCTCCCACTAGCCATGGCATGGAAGAATCTTGTATTCGCATCCCCTTCCCTCAACCACCACTGCCTGGATCTTTACTTCCAAGCCACCTCCTTTTTGTCCTCACGAAAAATCTCATATAGGTGAGAGCTCCTCTCAGTCACCTCCTCGACCATCAGGGCCCCCTCATCCTATAACATGCCCAGCCTGCTCACCTCCTCTTGGGACCTCTCCCGTCTTGCTCGGCGCTACACCGGGTTAGTCCTGTTGAACTCCAACAGATGGCTTCTGAGCGAGGCCAACTTGCTCACAAATGTACATGTTATCAGTCCACTAGGTATGCATCCCTCTCAAAACTCTGCAACAGTCTGATGGAGGCCATCCGCCAACATCCAAGCCCTCTCAAATCTGAAAAAGGTCCGAGGGCGAACGTCCTCCGCCAAAAACCAAAGCAAAGGTGTTTGATCAATGGGCAATGAGCCATGGGCAGGGCTCGGGCCCCAACTAAAGGAAACATTGCCACCGCCTTGCTAGACACCATAAATCTAACTTAGACGAGACCTGGATATCGAGTTATGCCACGTGTAGAGACACCCTACGGCGTCAACCACCTGAAGACCGAGCTCATCCACCATCCCAGCCAACTCCGCGGAACAACCATCTCTTCCACCCCAACCCCCCGGGCGATCCTCCGGACGTAGAGTCACATTGAAATCCCCGACGATGACCCATGCCACATTAGGGAAGGCCATCCAAACCAAGAACAAATCCTCCAAAAGTTGAGCAAAGTTGGCCTCGTTGTAAGGTCCATAAACATTCGTAGTCAAAATCTTGATTCAATCCGCCTTACACTGTAGCAAGATTGAGAGTGAGTGTTGGCCCCGCACCTCATCCCCCTCCATATCAAATTTATCCCTATTCCAACCCGATGTTAGGCCTCCAGCTGCTCCTTCTGAACAAATCGCTTTGCACATTCCCAGCATTGTTCCCCCAATATCCTTCCACACCCTATCAAACTCATGTGTGATTTTTGTTTCTTGCAACATTACCAAATCCGCCCTCTGATCCATCAACAACCATCACACTGCCGCCATTTTCTTGGCATGTTCCAAGCCTCTTACATTCCATGTGATGATATTCATTTGCATACATTAGTAGCCCCTCTTGGTGGAACCAAGACGAGGCATGCTAGTACCTTTCCAGACCACCACCCACCCACTCCCCTTCATCCCCTTCCCCCAACACCTTCCCTTCTCCCAGAAGCTCATGTATAGAGGCCCCATCTACAGTTGTCCCTTTAAGCTTCCACCCAACCACCTCCTCCTGCTTCCCAGCCACCTCTACCTGCCCACCATTCGAAGCACCTCCCTTATCCTCTACATAGTCAGGGGCCCCAACCCTACCGACTAGCTCCAGCCTTCGATAAATCTCCATGCGTCTCCGCCTTCTTCGTGCCATTAGCCCTCGACGCGAATACCTCTGCCCGTAACTTGAGCAGACTGTCAGACGATTTCAGGAGGTTTACCCTAGCACTATCAACCATGGAGATACCACAGACATATTAGGAGGCGATTCAGGACAGTCAGAGGCATCTAACCATGGAGGAGGAGATGGTCGTGCTTCAGTCGTGTGGCACTTGGAGTCTTGTTTCAGCTCCAGTTGGTGCATTCGTTGTTGGGTGCAAGTTGGTGTTCACTGTGAAGCATCGTGCAGATCGCAGTATAGATCGTTATTAGGCGAGACTTGTGGCACGCAGGTTCACCCAGACATATGGGGTGGATTATCAGGATACTTTTTCTCCGGTTGCCAAACATTCTACTCTATGTATCCTTCTATTTGTTGTTGTGACAAGAGATTGTCTCCTCTACCAACTTGATGTGAAGAATGCATTTCTATATGGTGATCTACAGGAGGAGGTCTACATGCATCAGTGATGAATCTCGGATACATCATCATAAAATATATTTATTATTCCCATGTCTTAAACAATTCAATAAAAATCACAATCAAATCACTAATATTAAAATGTATTATATTGTAAATAATATGTGTATAATAAACCTATAATATCTAACCCTAATTATGGTATTTAATTACTAACACTTTTCTTTATTTTTTATTTTATTAAAAACCCCCTAAAAATTAGATTAAATACTCTGATATTTATCTTGTCTTTTAAAATAAATTAAAATACAAAAAATCACAAAACCTTAAGTGTTTTTAAGTTATTAAAAAAGCTTGTAAAAATTCATCTTTGTACGAATAACTTATTTTGAATTTTTGACCAACATGAAACTTGTACATCTCAATGAGATCTACAACTTTCATGTTTTGACTTTTTTCTAATTCAGCCTCTAGTTATTTGTTTTTGATTTATTCTTTATTTTCCTATTTTGAATTAATTTCACTGGGCCATGTGGTGCCCTCTTAGGCTGCCATGCGGCCCGCTCCTTCTACGCCACATGCCCCTCGTCCCCACCATCTGATCTGATCATAGAGCAGATCCACGCCGATCATCTCCCTTCCCTTCTCCATCGTTTGATCTTCACTTCTGGATTCAATCCCAGCCACTCACTTCCGATGTTCTCCCAACCACACGATCGCCTCTTATCTTGCGCCCTAACACCGTACACGTGGCCCGCTACCCTCCCCTTATATGTCTCTCTCCTCACCCGTTCGATCTTGCCCCCGCTCCCATCTAGACCACACATCCCCGCTCGCTTGCTAACCATTGGATCAGATATCCATATCTCTTTCTCATCGCCCCCTCATGCCCTCTTCCTGATTGTTGGATTACGAGATCCGACGGTTAGGACATCGTCTTCCACCTTCTCAGCCCACTCGCCCGAACGTTACCCTCGCCAAACCCTTCCCCCTTCCATTTTTAGCATTGCCCTCTGATCGCCTCCCAAAAACCTAACGCCACTTCCGAGTAGCCCTCACATCCCACCACATTGCGTAACCCCCAGCCATTTACCACCTTCCATCAAGAGCCTCCAATCACCCGTTCAAAACCCCTGCTCCTATATTTGTAACCGACCATCGCCACCTATTTAAACCTCTCCTCCACCCACTTCATCGTTCGTCCACCAATTATGAGCTCGAGCCCTAAGCCTCCCCTACCTCCATGTGACAGACGGAGGTCAGGGGAGGGCCATAATGGCCCTCCATGCTCCGGTGTAGACCCACAATATCCACCACCATGTTACGGCCAGTTCCGCCATCGTTGAGGCCTCTGTATTTGCTACCCAAATCAAGCGACGATTCCGAGGTCCGATGAGGGCCTCAGCCCAAGCATCCATGTCGCCTTCTTCCTCTCAAATCCTCTAGGTTTGACTTTCTTATTTTATTTGTATTTTCTCGCAATTATCTTACGATACTCCGTCACCTTCACCAAGCACTGACCACCCTATCTGCTTCGCAGTCGCCCCTCACCTTCACCAACACAGCCACTCACCGTCCCTCTTCTCCAGAATCCCCCTCCGCTCTGCCTATTTCTTCTTAGGAAAGCCTGAGAAGGACCCATCCAGGGCTCCATCTTCGACCTCCCCCAGCCCTCCATTCACCTTACAATCTCACGCAAGCACCTCACGCACACCTCAGCTACTTAACTAACCCCTGCAGGTATTCAATGATCAGACTTCGAGCGTGTCTCCAATCTCGAGCTCCGCTTTCAGTGACTCATCATAGACAACCAGCTACAGCTACCCTCACCGCTCCATCGACCGTCCGCCATCTTCGCCAGATGACCATGGAGGTCCTCGGACCCTTTACGTGCATGGAGGAGCACGGAGGAGCTCTGACGGCCATGCCGGAGCTCCATCTACGCAGTTGCTCGTCCGACGGTGACGAAGTGCAGGTGCCGTTGGATGGCACCCCTATGGTGGCCATCCAACGACCTAGATGGAACCACGATGCATCTCTGAAGCTCCAGGCTCGGGGCAACAGAGCCACTCCCTGAGGCACGTCCGAGCCTGCCACGTGATCACCTGAGTCGTCCGCCTCCCGAACCTCTCCCCGCGCACGTGCCTTACGCGTGAGGGCAGGGTTATTTATAGAGACCACCCTGGGCTTTTCAAGATTTACACACAGGTCCAAGCATGTGTGCATCACATGCGCGCTTGGAAAATAACTGGATTTCTTAATTGCGAAAATGCCCCGGCGTACAGTAAAAATTATATAGAAGCCCCTCCGGTTTTTTGAGTTTGCAAATGGGTCCCTCCAAAGACTTTTTTGTAATATTTATCTTTATTCTTCATGCATTTTTATTACATTTATGCCCTTGCACTGTTTCTTTAATATCTTGAGGATACAGACTCTGTTTCAGTTGATTTCAGTTTCATTGTGTTGCATATTTACCCTCTATTTAATGGAATATTTAATTTCTTGATTTCACACTAAATTAAATGTAATGATTTATGAGATCTATAGTATTTCCAGCTCTTTAAGTGAAATGCCATTATTTATCCTTATTGCTCATTCTGATTCTGAAAATGATCCTCATTTTCTTACTCATTAATTTGACATCTGTAGGGCATATTTGTACATATTATAGTGCATGATTGTCTTTTGCATCTCGTCATACATTGTGATCATTGCATCTCATTTAATTGCACTTTAAAATCAAACAAAAATTGCATGCATCATTTTATTTTGTTCTTACATTATTTTATCTGCATATTATTTTGCATTAAGACCTAGGATTAGAAAATACGCACTCATTAATTAATCAATAACTTTCGATAAATAGATGAAGAGGCTCATGTCCATGTGTTCGATCTTGGTATACTTTCTAAGTAAATTAACGTCCACATATTCGAAAGTGTTGTTTTTGCTGAACCATTTTCATCACCTATACTACGATAAAATGCGATTATTAATGTGGTGAAAATTCACGTTCATCAAATGGCGTCGTTGTCGAGGACACAACTCATCTTTATTTGTTTGTTGAATTTTATTGTATTATTTTTTATGTGATTATTTTCAAAATTTTAGGTCTTTTCATCGTGTTATTTTTGCATCATTTCATTATTAAATTTCTTGATATTTTCTCTAACTATTTCTTTTGTGGCAAGGCCCATGGAGACCGAGGACGCTCGATCTACATGGAGGCGTGGAGTTGGGAGCTCCCGCTGCTAGGAGCCGCAAAAGAAAATCCAGGAGGATTCAAGGAAGATTTTCATGCATTTTGTTGTAAAAAATGTATCATGTGCATTTTTAACGGTTCTCGTTTGAGAGCTTGCGTGTGTAAAAAAGAGAAAAAAGAGAAGAAAAAAAAGAAGGCCACTCGATGATCTACACCCCCTCATACACACACATCCATGTATATTCACTCACCCCCTCTCCTTCCATCTCTGTATATTCACACACGCACCCCTCTCCCCCGCACATCCATCATATTGCATACTCCCCTCCCCTTCCACATCTTAATCTTCATCTGTTACAATTCGCTACCCTCCCCCCCCATCTCCATGATATTCATCTGTATAAGTACACCCCCTAACTCTAACCAAATCACAGACCCCCCAACACAATTTCCAGATTCATTGCTTAGGCTATCTCCAGCCTAAGTATAGGGAGGACCCGATCCTTTCATCCTTCTTCTACATGTCTTCTTATACTTGGGTTATTTTTGACCTAAGTATAGGGGGATAATCTGAATCAGTTCCGCTATATCTTCTAATATTTAACCAGAGTTTTGGCTTCATATCACTTGTGCTATAAGGACATAGCAAAAGTTAAGTATAGGGAGGTATATCGTATATTAATGTATATATACTTTATCCATAGCTCGTATGTTAAATTTTTTGAAAACTTTTAAGCTAGGGTTTAAGTTTGTCTGTGAACTGATTGTTGTAAAAACTACTATAAAAACATTTTTAAAAATTGAGGGATTAATATTTTTGTAAAATTAACATTATTCAAAAATCCCCATAAAAATATGAAAAAATTAAACATTTTCTTTGGTAGAGTCTTTGACTACAAGGCTTAAAAATGAGTAGCTACTCTTCAGTGAGGGAACTTCGGTCTCCCTTAGCAGAGTGGGTGGTTTAGAGGACATCGTCTATGGCTCCGTCCTCAAGTAACACGGGTAGCCTTCTAACGGTTCGTATTTACACCCATACTGGTTGGAAGTAGATGCAACTATTCATATGAGCTTGGGTCAGTCATTATCTCTCTGAAGAATTAAAAAAATAGAAAATTAAAATTCATAAAAATTAGCAAAAGATAAAAATCACAAAATTCACTAACTCTGGAGTTGGTGTATTCCTGACACATTCGTTATCACTCAAGGCTTGAGGATTTGAAGACACTTGAGTCATTAGGGTTTTTGAAACTTAATAATACATGCTTCCCTAGTTAGAAAGATTTGAGCGCTATATTCCACTCTTCATCTCTACCTTCTAAAGAATATGATCAACGCATCACTTTCACAACTGCATGATTAATGAGATGAGTTGAGTTATCACTTGAGGAACTAGGACTGGAGATTTGAGTTTAGACCCGATTTAATGATGCTCGAGGTTGGTATAAAGTTAATGAAGGCTTCAAGAAACAAGAGTGTCAGCAAACCCTAGCCAGAATGTGAACAAGATCACATGCTATCTTTGATATTTACCTATGTGCCAGTGTGTGATGAAACCTAAATAATTATTGATCAATGTGCACCAACTTTTGGCAAAAGCAGTGGAGCTAGCCAAATAATGAAATGAAAATCAAGAGAAGTTCTCTCATACAAAGAAAAGCTCTATCATTACTGTTGGAGTATTTGGTTGTGCGCCTATTATGTTGTAATGGATAAATGGATGCCTCCAGGATCCATTTACCCTATACATATGTTTAGTCCCAAATCTACCAGTGGTGGGATTTGGAGGCTCTGTGGAGGCTATATAAGGAGCCCTAGACCTCTTGTATCCATTGAGAAAGAGCAATGAATACATAGTCCCTCTGAGACATTCTCCTGTGGTTTCATCGCGCTCCTAAGGGAGTAGGGTTCCACGTAAAAATCTTCTTGTTCTTCCATGTTTATCATTCTTGTTCTATGCTCTGCTTATCATTCTGCTTCCGCATTCTCTATTTTCTAACATGGTATCAGAGCGGGTCGATTCTCGAGGATTTCAAGTTCTTATGTCTTTATTCTAGATTCATTTTTTAATTTTCTATTCTTGGAAAATTGTTCCATGAAGAATATAATTCTGAACTTTTGTTCGTGTTGGAGTTCAAGATTATATTATAGGGTTTTAATTTGAAACCCTAATTTTTGGAGTCATGTTATGATTTGTCGCCATTCTTCAGTCGCGCATCTCATACAAGCGGTTTCGATCTGTTCATCTCCACGGCAGTGCCCCACGGTGGGCATCTCCCCCTCCAGATCTCGCAGGGGAGATGCTCTCCAGTTCTGCGCGATGCACGCGCTCCTCTCCACATGGTTCTTCCGCGGGCGACGTAGAATCCTCCTGGCGGCTTAGGTTCAATATGAGTGCAGACATCCATCACGATGGCCACCTCTACCTCCAAGTCCAGCCCCCTCATACACTTCAACAGATCGATTCAGCATCCAAGTGGTATCGCTACCCCAACAGATCGATGCAGCATCCACAGCACCTCGTGCCACATTTTCCTTCATCAGGACCCAGGCAGCATCCCATGCGACCTGCAGCAAATGACGACGATAGTCGAACCTCCAGTTCGATGGCGAGACCTCGCAGGCGCGTACCCCAGATGGACTCCAGGTGAGCCCCTCCTCCATCTCGCGCACAGGCGGCGAGGAAACCCCAGGCGCACAAGCCGCATCCCTCTTCCATGGCAGAGCTCCATTGCGGCGTGGCTACAGGCGATCTTCTCACAGCTTCCCCAAGTGGCGGCGACTCCAGCTCGTGATGCTCGTGTAGGCGACAACATAGATGCTCCAAGGCGGCGACCTCCTTCCTGCGATTTCCTCCAGCACTGGAGAGAAACGAAGGGCTCCCCGATGGGAACCCCTTGGGCAATGTGGATGTGAAGAGGGTTTCCATCGTAAGAACCCTAAGGCGAGCCCGATGGCCTATTCTATAAAAAATATATAAGGTTCGGTTAGGCCGTGTATAAAAAATTTGAGTGGGGGCTGAGTTCAAGAGCCCCAATGAGGTCATCGTATGACATTTTAAAAAAAATTGTTTTTTCAAAAAAAAGGCACCTTTTTAGTTCGGCCCTTTTCAGAGATGGAGCAGTTGTCCACATGTTGTGGCGGACCAGAGTTCTCCAGGTGGAGACTCATCTTCAGTTGCAGTGACTCTGACAGGCGCAGTACAGAGCACATGCTCTCCGACAAGGAGATTCAGTTTACTCACACTCTAACCCGTTCATCCTCCTCACCTGCACAGCACAAGAAACAATGACCTCGACAGCAGACGAAAGTTGTGCGCGTTGAGTTGGTATTGTCTATAGTGTCATGTATTGTGAGTTGAGTTTCTTTATATTTGTCCAAGCTGAGCATTGCATGCTCCATCTTGAAGAGGAGTGTTGGAGCATAAGTTGTATATGTCATTTATGTGAGAGATGGGTAAATGTATCCCTCCAAGATCCATTTACCACATCCAGTTGTTTAGTCCCACATTTACCAATTTGGAGATGTTGAGACTCGGTGGGGGCTATATATAGACCACCACACCCCTGTAGTCAGACGAGAAAGCTCAATAGAATATCCATCGTTTTGAGGGCTTCTCCCGTGGTTTCATCCCTCTCCTTAGGGAGTAGGGTTCCACGTAAAATATTTGTGTTCTTCAAGTATATGTTTCTGATGAGGTGACGGCGACTAGACAAATGGAGGTCAGAATCAGAGTTGTGCTCTGTTTATCATTTTCGCTTCCGCATTCTCTATTTTCTAACAATTACAAAACAAACTCAAAAGAGCTTCCACCAAAGGCGAGCGCTCCCAACCATTTCAAAGTGTCCACTTGGACCAAATGTTATTAGGACCAAGGAGTCGGGCTAGCACCAAAAAAACGCTTTGCATCGTATAGTGATACAAGTCTGATTGTCGAAGATATCTTAGATACTCAAAAGAGACACACCTCGGTGTACTCACAGGAAAACAAGTGCAGACAACTCCGAATTCTTTTGACGGACACATTCACCAATAAACAAAAATCTACGTGTTGAGTAATAAGGCACTCGAGAGGCCCCTTGTTCCAATGTAAAGGAGAGAAAAATATATACAATCCTATACCCTTCATCATCTGGTCGTCTATCTACATTTTCAAGTCTGACAAACTAATGAGATTGTTGATTGAAGCAAGAACCGACTTATTCTCTAATGTTGAGGATTAGGTCTAGAGGAGAGTCTCATGGATTGGGACCTTAGGTGACTTAGGTGACATCTTGACTCGACTCTCGTGATTACAGTACACTAATTTTCATATCCCTATATTTTATGTACAAAAAGAGAGTCTGATAATTAAAGAAGTTGGATTCCTTTGACTAGAGCACGGTTGAGCCTAGATATTTAGGAACACTCAAATTGAGGGTCTTCGATAAATTGAGTCTTGAAAATTTTGCATACACTGTCAGAAATTAATCTGACTCCATCATTGTTTAGATGCACCATGACGAGCATAGTTTAAGTATAGGAGTATGATGCATCTCAGATACATCATTATAAGATCTATTTATTATTCTCATGTCTTAAACAATTCAATGAAAATCACAATCAAAACACTAATATTAACGTGTATTATATTGTAAATAATATGTGTATAATTAACTTATAATATCTAACCCCAATTATGGTATTGAATTACTAACACTTTTTCTTTATTTTCTAGTTTATTAAAAACCCTAAAAATTAGATTAAATGCAGTATATATTTATCCTGGCTTTTAAAAGAAATCAAAATACAAAAAAATCACAAAACCTTTAAGTGTTTTTAAGTCATTAAAAATGCTTGCAAAAATTCATCTTTGTACAAATGACTTCTTTTGGCTTTTTGACCAACATGAAACTTGTAGATCTCAATGAGATCTAAAACTTTCATGTTTTGACTTTTTTTAATTCAGCATCTAAATATTTGATTTTGATTTTTTTTCTTTATTTTCCTATTTTGAATTAATTTCATTGGGCCCCAAGGCGCCCTCTTGGGCCGCCACATGGCCCGCTTCTTCTACGCCATACACACCTCGTCCCCACCGTCTGATCGAATCCTAGATCAGATCAAGGTCCTAAATCTCGGTTTCAGTCACCATTTCGATGAACGATCGAAATGGAATTTCGGTCGAATTCGATCGAAGTTTCGTCATTTCGGTTATTTTTGTACTAGGGCCCCCATATTTCAGTCATTTCGATTGAATTTCAATTTCGACAGGATATTGATATTTGACATAAATTCGACCGAATTTCGTTGAAATGTGAGGTCGTGGAGCAGATACACGTCAATCATCTCCCCTCACTTCTCCATCGTTTGATCTTCACTTCTGGATTCAATGCCAACCACTCACTTTCGTCGTTCTCCCAACCACACGATCGCCTCTTAACTTGCGCTCTAATATCGCCCATGTGGCCCGCTACCCTCCCCCCATTTGTCTCTCTCATCACCCGTTCGATCTTGCCCCCGCTCCATCTAGACCACACATCCTCGTCCGCTTCTTAGTCGATGGATCAGATCTCCAGATTTGATCCTCACCGCCCCCCACCCCATGCCCTCTTCCTAACCGTTGGATCATGAGATCCAACGGTTAGGCCATCATCTTCCACCTTCTGAGCCCCCCTCGTCTGAACGTTACACTCGCCAAAGCCTTTCCCCCTTCCATTTTTAGTGTCTCCCTCCAATCGCTTCCCAAACCTAACGCCACTTCTGAGTAGCCCTCACATCCCACCACCTCACGTAACCCCCAACCATTTACTACCTTCCATCTAGAGCCCGCAATCATCCATTCAAAACCCTCGCTCCTCCATTTGTAACTGACCATCGCCACCTATTTAACCTCTCCCCCGCCCACTTCACCGTTCGTCCACCAATTATGAGCTCGAGTTGTAGCCCTCAACCACCTCCCTATGACAGACAGAGGTCGAAGGAGGGCCATAATGGCCCTCCATGCTCCGATGTAGACCCACGGTATCCACCACCGTGTTATGGCCGGCTCTGTCGCCGTTGAGCCCCCGGGATTAGCTGCCCAGGTCGAGCAATGACTCCAAGGTTGGATGAGGACCTCAGCCCAAGCATCCACGTCGCCTTCTTCCTCACAAATCCTCCATGTTTTCTTTCTTATTTTCTTTGTATTTTCTCGCAGTTATCTTACGATACCCCACCACCTTCGCCGAGCACTGACCACCCTATCTGCTTCGCCAGTCGCCCCTCACCTTCGCCAACACACCCACTCACCATCCCTCTTCTCCAGAACCCCTCTCTGCTCTGCCTCTTTCTTCTCAAGCAAACCTGAGAAGGACCCATCCAGGGCTCCATCTCCAACCAACCCCAGCCCTCCATTCAACTCACAATCTCACGCAAGCACCTCATGTACGCCTCGACTACTTAACTATCCCTTGCAGGTATTGAATGATCGAACTTTGAGTCGTGACTCTTATCTCAAGCTCCGCCTCTGGTGACCCATCATGGATAGTCAGCTAATGCTACCCTAGCCACTCCGTCGACCGTCCGCCATCTTCGCCAGATGGCTACGGAGGTCCCCGAACCCTTTACGTGCACAGAGTAGCACGAAGGATGTTAACCTCTGAGGATCTGGGTGCCCGTTTACGACATTTTCGTGGCATTTCATTCGCATTAGATCGCATAAGCTACAGAAAAATAGGGGAAATTTTTCTCGATGCTATGTTTGCATATGACATTCACATTCTTTACATAAACCAAAAGGACAAGAAGAACAAGAACCATCACCATTTCATTTCATAAATTTTCATATAATTACATCACGTACAAGAAATCTGCCAGTACACACGGTATATCCCAAAATCTTGTATTGAAGAGAAAGGGAAGCATTTACATCATAAAGTGAATCAAAAACTGAAACAAAATAACATACCGACTGGTATATACCATGTCTCCTGAAGTCATCAACCCCCTAGTGCGCTAAAAGCTCCTTGCCTGCCATGCGTGCAAGGAAGAAAAGGCATCAGCAGGCGCTGGTACTTCCCAAAAGTTTATATATAAAAAAATCAACTGACATTTAAAATGTTCAAAAGTAACAAGTAGAAAAGTGGAACAAGTACAATTTACATCTACTTGCGTAAGTAAAAAGGTATTCAAGTTGTTTGTAAGCATCTCTCATGATTGCCCATTAACCCAACATTTCACATATATGACATATTTATATTGTAGTTGAATATTCATGAATGTATGAGTGTAAGTATATATCATCATTTTCTTCAGCGATCATGATTGTGAAAGATGATGGAAAAGTTTGAGATCGGAATAGTTTCTTGATTTATTTAGATTCTTAAGTCTAGCGGATAGCCTGTGGTCTTGGTTAGTGTGCAACCTCACACTATGACTCTAAGACTTGGGGAATGTCTTAGGATTGGGGTGCCTCCGTAGGCATGCGGTGTTGTATAATGCATATTAACTAAGTTCCCAACACGTCCAATAGCTTAATGGGATTTCAAATCAGATTATAATCACTTCCATTTACTCAAATGTCTCAAATGTAACTCTAGATGATGTGGAATGGATGATCTGGATGTAGAATCGCCACGTCTGTTGGCGAAAGTAAAACTCAAGCGGTGAAGTAGCCAATAAAAGGGCTCTTCCGTCTCGTCCTCTAATTAGAAGTGTGGTCCAAAAGAGGGATAGGTCTACTCCAAAACTACGCCATTGAGACGGGTGAGAGAGACTCTCCAGAAAAGTCACTCTAGAAAAACATCCCGACCGGTAACGGGCAAACGAGCTCGTACTGAAAAACTAAAACCGAGGATCCCCCGCCTGGGTATCCTAGAACAAAGGGTCAGCGGAGCTGGTCAAAAGACGGGATCCCAACGAGGTGTCAAAACACTGCGAGCTCGCGTAAAAACCGTGAAGGGACTGGGATCCTAGACCCGCGCACTTGGCGACCGATGCCCTAACTGGGCTTCCTATTCTCCCGCCCAGTTGAGGGTCACCGTGCCCTCGCACAGTCTGGCTTAAAAGTCACCATGACCGGCATGATCAATTATCATAATTGTTTAACTATCACTCTCTTGATTTCTCAACTTCTCTCTTATACATGACTATAGATCTAGGTAATTTGTTAACGATACTATTATTATTATATATATATTATTATTGTGATTCATAATTAATGAATCACCAAAATGAATGATCACAAAGGTTTTCTATAAACGTGGTTATGCTTATAACATATCTGTAGCTATTAGTACGGATTTAAATATATTTAATATGGTTACTACTAACACATTAATTTGAATGTGTCTATCCCAAAAATGTATATTCTAGCATAATAACAACTATTTATATTAAACCCGTATCTAATCGGGAAATTGTATTTTTGTCATGGTAATACTCTTTTCAAATCCAGTAATAATATCAACTACTCAATTATAGAAAGTCAATTTGTCAATCATAGTATTATCTGTCAGGGCTCAATTCTCAATATTTCAAGTTTGGAAGAGTGGAATAAGGTGTGTATCTCATAGGGACAAATAAACCAAACAATGTTTGATAGATGAGGTAAAGGTGAGCTAACAAATCCCAAAATCTACAATGATGAAAAAAGAATAACTAAACAAAATTGTATGGAACTAATAACAAGATCCAGGACATAAAAAAAAACATGCAATAGCCAAATGTCAACCAGTCACTAACTATAGTATTCGTTACCGATTGATATTACAACTCAGATAACAATACTTATCAGTGTTTAGGGAAAATCAGATGGTATTTATCAAAAAGTCAAACTATAGGTTAAAAGTGAACGAACAAAAATACAAATTAAGAGTAATAGAACTAACTGTTGTATTCAGTACACGAAACACACTAGGAATGAAGCAACACCAATAGGAATGAAAGCAACACAAGGTTATCAAGAAGATAAACCTCAATGATTGCATAGGAAAAGCAACACAATTAGGAATGAAGAGCCGAGTTTCATACATCAGAAACGGTGCTAAGCACAGATTAAATATTCCCAATCAGTACTACTTTTATATCATACTGCGTGTAAGTTTAAATTTAACCATGCAATTTACTGGGCTAACTATTACTAGAATTTATTGATTGGAAACTGAATAGGTCAAATAAACCAAGTATGATGTTTTGTGCTCTTTAGTTTCAGATTATAAGTCAGATATGGTGAGAAAAGAGAAACTTAAAAGTATCCAAATCGTCATATCACAATCTTCTCCAATATCAATTAAACTTACAAACACAGTCCATGAAGGTCATCAAAAGAAGGTTTCCAGATTTACAGATGTATGGCAGCAAAGAAAATAGAGATATGATTGTATAGATGATTAGTCTAATGTGCGTGCATGGCAGCAATAAGGGGGATGGGGGTTGTACCTTTTAAAGTTAGACCTCCAAAATGGCATGCAGACTGGAATCTGGAGGCAAGAACAGCAGGCTTTGGTAACAAGAATATGAGCATCCAGCAGAATGGTGAGAAGAAAAAGGGGTTCTTGGTTGTGGCTTTGGCTTTGAAACATGAGCAGAAATTGCTGCCGAAGCACCTGCTAGTGCAGGTTATTGACTTGCAATTGCCTTGTTGGAATTCAAGGGAGAAAAAAAAGAGGAGAGGAGGTTTCGTTGGGAATGAGAGAAGAATATGAAAGAAGAAAAAAAGGAAAAAGGAGGGCTCCACGTTGGGTTTGTGTAAAGCTATTTTCTAAAAATTTTTGGATGAACATCAGCCATGACATCAGCAGGCTGATGTCAGGTGGCTGATGTCATCAAATCTTATTATTATTTATTTTTCTAACAGAAATCAAAACATGCTGTACAGTCTGCTTTAAATAAAAATTATATATTTTTTAAAAAAAATTACAACCGAACGCTGCTACATTCTGTTTGCAGAAATCAATTTTTTTTTATTTATATATTATTATTATATTATATTAAACCCCTCTTCATTTGTTATACTTTAAAGTTGACCGTATCCGCGCCTTGAGTTTCGTATTTTGACGCGCAATACCTCGTTTTGACCGTCTCAGAACGATGATTAAAATGATATAATGTTGATATACTTCCGATCGGGTTTTGAATAACCGAAATTTTCGGATACGGTTTTTGTTTATGATTAATTTTTGTGATTTAAAAATATAAAACGAACTCCGATTGACGAACGGTCGATTCCGTTGGTCTTGTTTCGTCGAATCGGATCTAATAATGATCTCGATTCGTTTTGCGGTTTCTGAATTTGCGTCGTGGCTTTTTCGAGCACGCATTACGATGCGACCGATTTTTGGTTGATTTCGCCCGAACAACTTTTGATTCTCGATCAATTGATCGTTTTTAGATTATCTAATGTTGCCAGACAACTTTATTAGATTAATCGGACCCTAATCGGGTCGAATTTGGGTTTATACGGATTCAGATGTTACATAGGAGCTCTGACGGCCTCGTCGGAGCTCCATCTACGCCGTCGATCCTCAAACGGTGATGAAGTGCAGGTGTCGTTGGATGGCGCCCCTACGGCGGCCATCCAACGGCCAAGATAGAACCATGATGCATCTCCGAAGCTCCAGGCTCGAGGCAACAGAGCCAGTCCCCGAGGCACGTCCGAGCCTACCACGTGTTCACCCGAGTCGTTCACCTCTGAACCTCGCCCCGCGCATGTGCCTTGCACGTGAGGAAGGGGTTATTTGCAAAGACCACTTAGGTCCAGGAGTAAATTCATATTATTTATGTATTTTACCCAACAGGTTTCTCTCCTATATGTACCTAGGTCCTCTCAATAATGCAATTCATTCTTTCCTCTTCACAATAACGGTCACGATCAGGCACACATCTTTTGACCTAAGACAGATATGCATCTCTATGCATGAGTATGCACATTTGACAGACCAAAAGGTTGGTGACCTAACCAACGTCCATATACCGACATGTTGGTGTGCATATTAAGTCATATGAGATGTATGATCTCTCAAAGGAATCACACAGGTTTATAATTGATGAACCGGGAGACAGATCTCACTCATGAGATAATTTGGGGTCAAAATGAATTCCATGTAAGATCCTCTTGTTTATGAAATAAGATGCAAATTCGAGATATTAATATATACTTTTGGAAAGTATATAATTAATATTGTTGCTCAAATATCAAATAAGAAATCTACTGATTTATTCTGAAGAAGCTAGTCAAACTAGGATTTGGACTTCGGATATATAAAGTTTTTTTTCCAATATGAAGGATGAATGAGTATTGGGAATACTCGTGGTTAACTCTATCATAATAGATCATCTACCATAACACTTCCATTCCAAGGGAGTGATGAAACGTGATGGATTTTAGTGGCTCCATTTAGCTAGATGATTTGAGAAGTAATTGGAATAAATCCCAACTCATTTGAATCTAAATTACAATTACAATTTCAAAGTCCAAATGTTGAGAACAGAAATGGTCATGGAAATAGAAGTATATAAGCTCCTTGAGCTCATTTATAAGCTGCAAATGGTTCGGACTTTGACTAAAAATGGTCAAGGAAGCTGGATTCAGCCCACCGATACTTTCTCAAGCTCGCATAGATTGTGTTTCGCTGAGCTCATTTAAATTATGAAATGTTCCACTCGAGCTCAATTGATACGAGTGTATCAATTTCAAGCTAAAAATAGTATAAACCCTGAAATTACATTGACATCCAAATTTCAAGTCACTATACATGGATACTGTAACACCCCCAACTCCCGAGATACGGTAATACCGTGCGATAGCGGTATCGCACGACCGTGTGGTTCGGTGGCCACACTATGAAGTTCTGGAGGACTTCACCTTAGCTTACGGATGGCTAAGAATGGGGTTTACCGCATGACCGCGGGTTCCCCTTGGCACAACACAAGTGTTCGGCGGCACTTGATGAGCTTGAGCTGCAACATCCTACGTAGGAGCGTGGGGCCCACTGATGACGTGGCGTGATGACATGGCGTGCTGAGGAGGCAGACGACATGGCATGCTGACGGAGCGGGCGATGTGGCGTCGGTTGCAGAAGACGAAGGGATTGCACGGAAGATGAAGAGCCAAGCGCACGAAGAGTCATCTAAGAAGACAAAGGGTCTCCATAGAAGACTAAGAGTCCTTGCATTCATTGTACATGTAATAATGGTGTCCCTTCGTATACCCCCAGGATGTCTATATAAGGAGGGGTAGAGCTCATTTGTAGATATCACACTCAGAGTGAGTCTCTTGCAATAACAAAGAGGGTTTAGTGCCAAAGCTCTTGTGTCCTTGTGCTTGTGTGCTTGTGTACGAGCATTCTAGCGGCGTGGTTACTTAGCGTGCTGGTGTACGTCTACACGCAAAGGGGAAGGCTGGTTAGCTTGGGGAAGCTAACGCCGCACAGGTTAGTCTCAAAAATTAGAGTTTGAGATTTACCCCTGTGACAACTGGTATCAGAGCGAGGAATGGCGCCCAACACCGGAGATCATCTTATTTCCTTGGAGGGAATCGTGATGGAGATCCAGTCTCAGCTGGGTACTCATGCCCAACGCTTAGCTCGTCTGGAGGATGATGCAGGCGTGGTGTCAGATGTCGTTGGCGATAGCCAGCGCTCGATTGACGTGATGAAGGCACTCGGGGAGAAGCTAGAGGAGCTCGAGTCCCTGGTGCAAGATCTGCATGGGGAACTCTCCATCGTCAAGAGGGCGATCGCGAATGGGGGCGGATCCAGCGAGTCTCGAAGGCCAAAGGTCCCAGAGCCCAAGTCCTTTTCAGGTACGCGGAGTGCCAAAGACTTGGAAAACTTCTTGTGGGACATGGAGGTGTACTTCAAAGCTGTCAAGACTCCTGAGGCGGAGAAGGTATCCTTGGCGGCGATGTACTTATCCGACCACGCAAAACTATGGTGGAGGAGCCGTGCATCCGAAGGACGACCAGACATCTCATCTTGGGATGAGTTGGTGAAGGAGCTGAAGGAGCAGTTCCTACCCACCAACACTGCTTGGGTAGCGAGGGAGGCGCTCCGAAGGCTGAAGCAGACGGGAACCGTACGGGAGTACGTGAAGCAGTTCTCATCGCTGCTGCTGGATATCAAAGGTATGTCTGAAGAAGACAAACTTTTCAATTTCATGGTGGGTCTTCAAAACTGGGCTCAGGCGGAGCTTAGAAGGCAAGGAGTGAAGGACCTCCAGACGGCCATTGCTGCTGCGGATGCGTTGGTCGACTACAAAGTCCAACCCACCACCGAGAAGAAGGAAACTGAGAAGACCAAGAGCAAACCCAAAGAAAAGAGCAAGGGAAAGTTCAAGAAGTTCGGCAAGGCTGAAACTTCAAGGGAGGGTGCGGAATCCTCCAAGAAGGCCGAGCAACCCAAGGGGAAGGGCTGCTTTATTTGTGATGGGCCACATCGGGCGCGGGAGTGTCCGAAGCGGGAGAAGCTGAACTCCATGACCATGGAGGAGAACTCAGACGAAGAGGCGCGCATGACGAACCTCAAGTTGCTGCGCAACGTTCGCTTGTGTCCGCTGAAGTCGGGCAAAGAGGCGAAAGTGGAGGTGGAGCGCGAGGATCCAGAGTTGGTGTACCTCGATGTTGTGGTACACAAGAAGACCCTTTCGGACATGATCGATACTGGAGCAACGCACAACTTCATCTCCAACAAAGAGTTCGGGAGCTTGGGAGTTCCCTTGGAGAAGAGCCAGTGCCACGTGAAGCTTGCCAACTCCGAGTCTCTACAGATCGAAGGTATGGCAAACTGCACTGTTCAGTTGGGTGAATGGCAGGGAAAGGTACGCTTTCTCGTGGTACCTCTTGACGACTTCCAAGTCATTTTGGGAGTCGAGTTCTTGAAGAAGGCGAAGGCGTCTGTCACGCCTTATCTGGGAGGCGTCTTCTTCGCGGCTGCAGATAGCCCCTGCTTCATCAGGGCTATCAAGAAGAAAGGACAGACTGGAGCCATGTCTGCAATGCAAGTCTGCAACGGGCTGAAGAAAGGGGAGACGACGTATCTTGCTACGGTACGCGTCGAGGAAAATGGCGAGGAGATACAGCCATGCCCCAAGGCGGTAAAGAAGATGCTGGGCGAGTTCAAGGACGTGATGCCGAAGGAGCTGCCAGAGGAGCTCCCACCGAAGCGAGACGTCGATCACGCCATCGAATTACTACCAGGTACGGTGCCCCCTGCACTTGCACCCTATAAGATGCCCCCTGCACATCTGGAGGAGTTGCGGAGACAACTCAAGGAGCTGGTGGACGCTGGTCTGATGCGTCCAAGCAAAGCACCATATGGAGCACCGGTGCTGTTCCAGAAGAAGAAAGACGGGAGCATGCGGATGTGCGTGGACTACCGCGCACTGAACAAGGTGACGGTGAAGAACAAGTACCCCGTCCCCAACGTTGAAGACCTGTTCGATCGCTTGGGCCAAGCCAAGTACTTCTCGAAGATGGATCTCAGGTCAGGATATTACCAGGTCCGCATCAAGGAGGGAGACGAGCCAAAGACGGCGTGTGTTACGCGTTATGGGTCTTTCGAGTTCCTTGTAATGCCGTTTGGGTTGACTAATGCCCCGGCTACTTTCTGTACTCTCATGAATGATGTCTTCCGCGAGTATATCGACTCGTTTGTTGTAGTGTACTTGGACGACATAGTAGTGTACAGCAGGACCCTGGAGGAACATGTCAAGCATCTGCGGATGATGCTTGAGAAGCTGAGGCAGAACCGGCTATACTTGAAGCCGGAGAAATGCGCCTTTGGTCAGGAGACCATCTCCTTCCTCGGGCATATCGTGGGCGGAGGCACGATACGCATGGAACCAAGGAAGACGCAGGCGATTGAAGAGTGGGCAATCCCCACAAAGGCGACAGAGCTACGATCCTTCCTCGGATTGGTGAACTACTACAGGAAGTTCATCAAGGGATACTCCAAGAAGGCGGCGCCTCTGACGGACCTACTTCGGAAGGATCAGCCTTGGAAATGGACGCGTGAATGCCAGGAGGCATTCCAAAAGCTGAAGAGGGCGGTGGTGGAAGAACCTATTCTGCGACTTCCAGACTTCGAGAAGCCATTTGAAGTCCACACCGACGCGTCCGACTATGCACTTGGAGGTGTACTGGTGCAAGATGGGCATCCCGTGGCTTACGAGAGCCACAAACTGAATCCAGCGGAGAGGAGGTACTCCGTGCATGAGAAGGAGATGACAGTAGTGGTCCATTGTCTGAGGACATGGCGCCACTATCTTCTCGGATCAAGGTTCGTGGTGCAGACGGACAACGTGGCAACGAGCTGCTTTGCCACACAGAAGAAACTGACTCCCAAGCAGGCGCGATGGCAAGACTTTCTTGCCGAATTCGACTTCGAGCTTCGCTACAGGCCTGGACGGACCAACCAGGTAGCAGACGCTCTCTCGAGGAAGAGCGAACCAGAAGAGCCGAAGGTTGCGGTGATTGCATCGATCACCCGCGTGTCTGGAGACATGCTGGAGCGCATTCGGGAGCAAACACAGGAGGATCCGGTCACTTCACGCTTGGTGCAACGCGTGAACGATGGCGAAATCCGGAGATTCTGGATAGAGGAAGGCGTCCTCTATGCAAAGGGCAGGAGGCCCTATGTCCCCTCGAGCGGCGGCTTGAGAAAAATGTTGCTGAAGGAAGCACACGACGCACAGTGGGCTGGTCATCCAGGAGTGGAGCGCACACTGGCACTCCTCTCCTCAAGCTACTTCTGGCCGAAGATGGAGGAAGACGTTGAAGTCTATGTGCGTACTTGTCTTGTGGGCCAGCAAGACAAGACTGAGAGGAAGAAGACGGCAGGATTGCTGGAGCCCCTGCCTATCCCTTCACGTCCGTGGGAGAGCGTCTCCATGGACTTCATCACTGGGTTCCCAAAGGTGGACGGGAATAATGCGGTGATGGTGGTAGTTGATCGCTTCTCTAAATACGCGATCTTTGTACCAGCACCCCAGGAGTGCACAGCAGAGACCACAGCGAAGTTGTTCTTGCAGAACGTGGTGAAACACTGGGGGATACCGTTGGACATCGTGAGCGACCGCGATGCCCGGTTCACAGGTCGGTTCTGGACGACCTTATTTGAGATGCTGGGATCCGATCTCAAATTCTCTACCAGCAATCGCCCGCAGACGGATGGTCAGACGGAGCGGATCAATGCCTTGCTGGAAGAGTACCTGAGGCATTATGTGACGGCCAATCAGCACAATTGGGTTAGTTTACTGGATACTGCCCAGTTCTGCTACAACCTACAGCAGACCTCCACCACAGGCCAGAGTCCATTCGAGATCGTGATGGGTAGGCAACCCGTGACACCGCACGAAGTGGCTAAGCAGAATAGCCAAGGACGGTGCCCTGCTGCACATCGCTTTGCTTTGGAGAGGCAGGATCGGTGGGAGGAAGCGAAGGATGCGTTGGCTCACGCTCAACGCAGGATGAAGAAGGCGGCTGACAAGAGCCGTAGGCCGGTCGAGTTCCAGGTTGGGGAGAAGGTGCTGCTGAAGCTTACGCCCCAGATTTGGAAGAAAATTCTGAGGAAGACAGCGCACAAAGGGTTGATTCCTCGTTACGATGGACCCTTTGAGATAGTTCGACGTGTGGGACCGCTCGCCTATCAACTACGTCTTCCAGAGAGACTGAAGCTGCATCCCGTATTCCATGTCAGCTTCCTGAAGGAGTACCATGAGGACAGAGAAGATAACACCAGGAGGGCATTGAAACGTGCCCCTCCTAACGTCCGGGTTCAGCACACGAGGGTTGCTGAGAAGATTCTTGACAGGCGCGTGGAGGGCCAGAGTAAGAAGAACCGGAGGATCTTCTTCCTTGTCAAATGGAAGGGACTCCCAGAGGAGGAGGCAAGCTGGGAACGTGATACAACCCTGTGGCAGTTCGAGGACCTCATTGAGGATTTCCTGAAGACGCAGGATCAGTCGCGGACGCCTGATGGATCAGGTGGGGGAGGCATGTAACACCCCCAACTCCCGAGATACGGTAATACCGTGCGATAGCGGTATCGCACGACCGTGTGGTTCGGTGGCCACACTATGAAGTTCTGGAGGACTTCACCTTAGCTTACGGACAGCTAAGAATGGGGTTTACCGCATGACCGCGGGTTCCCCTTGGCACAACACAAGTGTTCGGCGGCACTTGATGAGCTTGAGCTGCAACATCCTACGTAGGAGCGTGGGGCCCACTGATGACGTGGCGTGATGACATGGCGTGCTGAGGAGGCAGACGACATGGCATGCTGACGGAGCGGGCGATGTGGCGTCGGTTGCAGAAGACGAAGGGATTGCACGGAAGATGAAGAGCCAAGCGCACGAAGAGTCATCTAAGAAGACAAAGGGTCTCCATAGAAGACTAAGAGTCCTTGCATTCATTGTACATGTAATAATGGTGTCCCTTCGTATACCCCCAGAATGTCTATATAAGGAGGGGTAGAGCTCATTTGTAGATATCACACTCAGAGTGAGTCTCTTGCAATAACAAAGAGGGTTTAGTGCCAAAGCTCTTGTGTCCTTGTGCTTGTGTGCTTGTGTACGAGCATTCTAGTGGCGTGGTTACTTAGCGTGCTGGTGTACGTCTACACGCAAAGGGGAAGGCTAGTTAGCTTGGGGAAGCTAACGCCGCACAGGTTAGTCTCAAAAATTAGAGTTTGAGATTTACCCCTGTGACAGATACTATGATTTCCTTGACATTATCTCCAAGTATCTGCATTTGTATCTCATGAGTCCTAATAGGATTAGGGCTCATACTTAAAGATGTCAATGTTGTAATAATTGCTATTATTATATTTTTTAATAACGGTGTTTATTGTGTGATTCACAAATATATTTCATTAATTAATGTGAATGATGATTCATAATAATTAATATTTATATGAAAATGATTCATGTAAATAATATACATGTAAATATGATTTGCATAATATTTCCTAGGCATGAAATTATGTGTGAATTTGATTCACAATAATTTCGTAGATATAAATTGGATTTATATTTTTTTCCCTTGTGAATATGATACATAAGTTATAGGGATTATTTTCATAATTTCTCCAATAATGATAACGTGATTATCAAGATAATTGTTTGATAAATAAAAGTCAACAATCATGAATATATTTAGTCAAGATGGGGTATGTACAATGGTTGTACACATGGTGCCTTTATATTTAGTCCTAATGAGAATAAAGCTCTTAATATTATTACATTATTTATTAATTAATAAAATAATAAACTAGCAACAATCTCATTCATGTATGAAACTTGATGAGTGTGTGTATAGACACATGGCGCCACAACAAAGAGTCCTTGAATTGAACTCTTTGTTGATTTGTTGCTTGATTTATTATTTAAAATAATTGGAGATAAATAATGAGATAATTGTATTATTAAACAAGGACTTGGTATTAAGTCTTGATCAACAATCCAAGGACCATCATTGCACAGGCCTACTTGACGAGAAGACTCTTCAATAGACATGTACAATGTTATAAAAGGAGAGTAAGACCCTCTCTTTTATCCACTAGAGTTTTGGAGAGCCTTATCCCTTAAGAATCACGTAACTTGGAGAAAGAGAAGAGTCTTGAATGTATACAACTCATACACGCCTCTTCTTGAAGCCATGTTCATGAAGACGACATCCAAGTTATCCATCTCCATGTCCACGAGAGAGAACCTGCAGATGGAACATGATTCGAAGGGTCTTTTGCTTTAGAGACCCATGCTTCAAGAGGTAACCCTGATATCATCTTAATATTCATTAGAACATTAGAAACCTAGTTAAGAAATAGTTTCCCTAATTTAATGGTTTCACAAAGTAGAAAATGTTTGCTGAAATTTCTTGTTCATACGATGAACATACAATGCTTTATGCAAATAGTTTGCTAATTTCCCACGTTTCCATGATGCGAAGTTCATAGATAGTTTATTTACTTCCTTCAATTGGTATCAGAGCCATAGTTTGGAGGATTTAAATTGCATCCAAGTATGATGAACAATCGGATAGATTATCCCGATTATCGGGTACATTGTCTTGCGACAGTTTTAATGATTCGAATGATTCGGTGACTTTCGAAGTTGCTATTGTTCTCCCATATTTTAAACATTTTTTTGGTATACATATGAGGTCTATAAGGTCTGGACTCATGCTCAAAAGATGCACCGATAGTTGGTAACATTCGGGAGAAGATTTGGATGTTAAAAACGATCGCAACGATTGCAGACTCTGATTTCGTCTCAAGATTGTTGCATTAAAATTATGAATTTTTAGCTACTATTTTTGGGGTCATATAACATGATAAAATGTTGATTAGTAAGTCATAAATAATGTCCCCAATCAGCGTGAAAAAGTTTGGGATAATTACACCCATAACTCTGAGTAATTTCGCAATAACAAACATGACCCTGCATAATCACGAATTACACGGGAAACCCTGAGTAATGCTTAGCTCTTACATGACATAACCCTGTGTTATGTTCCGTTGAGATGGTTGTTATATCTGACGGTTTCCGTTAAAAAAAAGACAAAATAATCCTTAATAGTCATTCTTATTTACAAATACTGCCATCTTCTTCTACCTTCCCACCATCGTTGCAAGCACCCCATTCCCCCGTCGCCATCTCCTCTTCCACCTCCTCTATAAGCCCCGCAAGCTTCCCCCTGTCGACCTTATCTGCATGCAGCCCCCCCGTTGCCCGCAAGGCCATCCCCTGCCGATTGGCCTCCCCTCGACCTCCTCTGCAACCGCCCTTCCCCTGCCGATTGGCCTCCCCTCGACCTCCTCTGCAACCGCCCTTCCCCTGCCTATTGCTCGCTTCCCCGTTGAGCCCGACCCCGTCGAACCCGCCCGTGGATCCACCGCCCGCAGCCCCGATCCCACCTCCGACCCCCCTCCCCCGCCTCCCCGTCGAGCCTGCAGCCTCGGTCCCTCCTCCGACCCCCTGCTTCCCGTTGAGCCCGATCGTGGAAGACCCCCCCCCCCGCCAAGGCCCCTCCTCCGACCCCTACCTCCCCGTCGAGCCCGCCCGTGGATCCACCGCCCGCATCGCCTCCGCATTCGACAACGGGGCCCGCGGGGTCGGGATCCGGTCGATGCCTTTCGACCTGTTGGCCACGCACCAGTCCTGAATCATCTTCCGGATGGTGTGGTTGGGGACGAGGTCGTCGCTGCTGATGGGCTGGTTGGTGACCGGGCATGCCGAATTGCCCATGTCGAGCCACTTCTCGATGCTCTGTCGGTCGTAGGTGATGCCGGAGGAGGCAGTGACGGGGTCCTTCATGAGGTCCAGCGATATGGGGCAGAGGAAGTGCGTCGGCAGGGAGACCTCCATGGATTTGCGGTCCTTCTCGGTGGTTGGGTTCCTCTTCTTGGTGGTTCTGAAGGTTCTCCAAATGGAAGCCATCGCTGGTTCTGTATTGCCTTAGATTCCAAGAGATCCAAAGACGAGGAGTATATATGTAGAATTGGGATCCCGAAATGGGAGCTATTCTGGACGTGTGGGATGCGAAGCGCTCCTTCCCGAGCTTTCAACAGCAGCGACCCCCATGGAAGTCCCCCCTCCTCCTGTGCGACCAGACTTTGAACCCCTTCCCGCTCGCACCAACCTTCAAGGGTCCGAGTTCCCCGAGCTTATCCGGAACCCCCAAAACCCGACGATGGGGGAAGGGGAGGAGGTCGGAGTGGAGAGGTTGAGGTGGACGAAGGAGGAGGGAAGGGTAGAAGGAGAGGGATATTTTTTTTATTATTTCCTAACCGTTGGATTGAGGGTGAGTTAGATTAACTCATTCATATAGTTGAGTTAACTTAGTAAATTAATGGAGGGTTATGGGCGTGAGACGGAGTAACTATTTAGGGTTTCCTGTGTAATTCGCGATTATGCAGGGTCATGATTGTTATTGCGAAATTACTCAGGGTTATGGGTGTAATTATCCCAAAAGGTTTTGAGCAATTCCGATCATACGGCCTCAAGAAATTGGATTTCTTCGTAGGTGGAGTTGGGGGAGGACTCAAAATTGATGGAAATATATTTGATATAATCAAATCAGAAGTTGGACCTAATATTTTGGAAATATTTGAGGTCGCAATAAATTTTAAGTCCAAGTTGTATGTTATTTTCTAATTTGAAGTGTGATGGTCGCAACTTGCAAATTCAAATCTGAAATCATTATTTATTTTGGAAATATGCAATAAATTAGAATGTCTTTATTATTTCATATTATTCCTAATTAATTATGCACTTTAATATTTACAATACAATTAGAAATTATGGAATTAATTTGATTAATTCCACGAATTGTCTAGATTGTTGCACTAGACCTTTTAAAATTAAAAGAGTTTTTAAATTCAAAAAAAGTGTCTAGATTGTTGCATTAAATATTTTGGAAAATTAAAAAGAGTTTTAAATTTCTAAAATTTATGAGTTAGTATATAGCATCATACACGGTTGAAAGATCGACAAAATCTCCTTAGTACAATATGTATCGATTGTGTTGTCTCGAATTGAATAGGTGATGGTGTCCAGTCTGTGGATAAGCTAATGGGTTATTTAATTGGCACCATATGCCGCACTTGCAGGGGAAGCGCTCCTTGTTGCCATTATGTGTCCGACTTGGCTGGATCCGTTTCAAGGAAAGGTAGTATGAAGAGTCATGGCGTACTTTAACAACTAAGTGAGAGCGTAACACTATATGTAACATCAAGTGTACAAAAGGATCAAACCCTAGCTGAGACCACTTAAGTGTCATTGTTTTAATTGGAATAAAACTAAGACAATAAGCATGTGTCCTAGCACTATCCTTAGATTAATCATGAGAATATGATGCGAAATGATTAATCATTAATTTAAACATGATATTTGTTTAAGTAAAAAGAGGGCGGCACCCCAAGATGGAGTCCACCACGAACTATAAGAAAATGTTGTTTAGTATATAGATGACCAGGTCGTACAAAGGGCTTTAGTATCTGTAATTACATTTCCCGGGCAAAAACTCTTGTTACAAAATGTGAGCTCATTCCTAGCACACCAAGTTGCCCATAGGATGGCAAACGGATAAGCATTGTCCGCATGCGAATTGCCACAAACTGCCCTTATGGAAGTCCAGAAGAGCGAACAATTGTCGATCTTCATCCATGAAATTCCTACCAAGTTTCAAATCAGCATTGAGAGGCCACAATTGAAGAAAAGATGATCCATATCTTCATTCTCCACACCACATCTTTCGCGTGCATGGTCCCCAACGTTTAGAATCGTGTTGCATCGTTCCTTGGTAAGCAAACGGCCGTGACGAAAAAGCCATAAGAAGATCTTCATTCGATGCAGTATTTTACTTTTCCAAATAATTTTAGTGTCTTAAGTGAGGCTGTCGTCTAAGCGATTCCCATTATCTACGAGAAGACGATATACCTTCTTTATTGAGAAACTCGCATCTACCCACCTGAATAATTTAAACATGATATAAATTAAGCCATATGATGGCATCCATGAACTCCCGTCATTGCGAAGAACTTCATCATCATGAGTTATATTTTTGGAGACGCACCATGCGTAGGCATGACTCCGGAATACAAATAACCATGGAATCAGGTTCTTCGTTGCTCGAAAGAGATGGGTCGTATGCGTAGTGACCCCAGTATTGTTCCCCATATTATTGAAGCGGCATTGGATTGCGCATAGCATAAATTGATATTCGCTCATTGATGGTTGGTTTAATCGACAGCATGCTAGCTCCATATATGTGGAGGTTGTAGACGTTGAAGACCGAACAGAGAATACAAGTTGGACTTGTAAGGCGGAAAGAGTTCCCACTTCTTTCATCGTAATTGCATTTTCTCATATTATTGGAGCACAGTGAAAATGGAAAAGAGATTCAGACCTTGTAGTGAGGCCTTTGGTTAGCGCACCTCATGCTTTGAAAGCTAATAAGGGAAAATCATTTCAAAGTACAGAAAAATACAAGAACTCTTGAATTAAAATTATTAAAATATTTAATCTGTCATCACTGCAAAAAGTCGGGGCACTGGAAGCACAACTGTCTAGAGTAATTGAAGACCCTTGAGAAGGGCAAAGGTGCTACCCCGGCAAGTAACTCATCTACTTTCATCATTGAAACCAACTTACTCATAGGACGAGAAGATAGTTGGATTGTTGATCCTGGTGCTTCTGTTCATGTATAAAATTTGTTGCATATGTTTCAGGAAACTAGAAGTCTTGATGACGGGGAGATATTCATCCAGATAGGGTCTGATGCAACCATTGTAGTAGTCACCATCGGGATGTGTCAACTATCGTTATCAAGTAGAAGAGTCCTAATTATTGGAGAATCTCTTTAGGTTCATGATGTTAGAAGGAACCTTTTATCTGTATCCAAATTAGTTGGACATGGATATTTGTTCCTATCCTGTAATAAGTTTATCATAAGTCGTTTTGGTAATTTTGTGGCAAATAGTTATTAACGGCAGGTGGACTCTATGAATTGAACATGCATAATTGCATTATGAATGTTAATACCACTGATAACATTAATATTAATAATAATATTAAAGCCCCTAGATGATCAAGGGGGGATGGAGATCATTTAAATATTATCCAGCATCAATAACTCGAACTTCTGTCTGTTGATAGGACCAATAAACTGGTAAAGGATAGACCTTTGGATTTTCTAGAAGTCCATGATTTACCAACTTGCGAGCATTAGATTCGTGGGAAAATGTCTAGAGCACTCTTCACTGAAATAGGTGAATGATGCGAAGATATATTGGACCTAATACATACTGATGTATGTTGTCCATTTCGTACTGCAACTCGAAAAGAACATCAATATTATGTGACCTTTAATGATCATTCATGGTACAGTGTTGACTTCTTGTTGCGTCACAAACATGTAATCTTTGAAAAGTTCAAAGAGTTCATGGCTTTAGTTGAGAACCAAATACAAAAGAAGATAAAACGAAGTAGATATGACCGAGGTGGCGAATACCTCTCAAACGAATTCAAAGAATATCGTAAAGAGAGGGATTATTTCCAATCCCACTCCTCCGTGTACTCCTCAACTCAACGGAGTTGCAGAGAGATGTAACAGAACCATGTTGGACATGGTGACATCAACGATGAGTAAAGCAAACTTAGCTTTAAGGTTCTGGGGGCATGCAGTAGAGACCGTAACATATGTCCTAAACAAGATTCCATCTAAATCTGTCCCTAAAATGCCCCCATGAACTTTGGTATGGTACCGAGCCGAGTGTACAACACTTGAGGATTTAGGGTTGTTTGGTCCATGCTAAAAACATGGATGCAAGCAAGCTAGAATCTCGCACTAGAGAGTGCTACTTCATTGGATATGTAAAGAACGGTATCGGATACCAACTTTATGATCCTGGGACTTAAAAGATATTTGTTTCTAAAGACGTCAAATTTCTAGAAGTTGAATTCCTTAAAAGTCAAGAAAATAATGAAGTTAAGAAACTAATCGAATCTAGTGAGACCGATGAAGTTCCTAGTCCAGAAATTGAAGAGATAATTGAAAATGGCACGATGCCACGATCATACCTCTTAGACAGAGTAGTAGGGTTGTAAGACAACCTGAAAGGTACGGATTCCATGTATCATAAGAGTCTGATGATGATCCAACTTCAATCGATGAAGCCTTGGGTGATCGTGACATAGACAGCTGGATGCTAACAATGACGTCTGAGATAAACTCCATACACAAGAATGGTGTATGGATCCTCAAAGATCCACCTAAAGGAGTCAAACCCATTGGATGCAGATGGAACTTCAAGAGAAAGAGAGGACCCGATGGGAAGGTAGAGACCTTCAAGGCACGATTCGTAAAGGGTTACATACATAGAGAAGGCATCGATTACGATGAGACATTCTCTCATGTGGCTATGCTTAAATCCATCAGGGCATTGCTTGTTATAGTTGCACATCTGGACTATGACATCAGGTAGATAGATGTCAAGACCATTTTCTCAATGCATACCTCGAAGAGGATATCTATATGGAGCAATTTCATGCTTCATGGCTGAAGAAGGAAAAGTGTGCAAGCTAAAGAAATCCATCTATAGACTTAAACAAGCTTCTCGTAGTTGGAACATCTGATTCAATGAAACCATAAAGAGTCAAGATTTCGTGCAGAATCTGGATGAGCCATGTGTATACAAAAAGCTTTGTGGGAGTGCTGTCATGTTCATTGTGCTTTATGTAGATGGCATCCTTATCACTGGGAATGATATAGGGATGATGACTAGTGTTAAAATGATAAAATCGGGTTGTCCAATACCTTTGAGATGAATGATCTCAGAGATGTCTCGTACATCTTGGGTCTGAAACTATTCAGAAAGAGAGAAAAGATGATATTGGGACTATCACAATAAGGATACATCAAGAAAATCTTCGAAAGATTCAGTATGGATAATTTCAAAAAAGGTTTCCTTCCCTTAAAACATGGTATTTACTTGTCCAAAGGGATGGCTCCTCAAACTATTGAAGAAAAGAAATCCATAGACGGGTGTCCTTGCGTATCGGTTGTGGGAAGTCTGATGTATGCCATGATGTGTACTACATCACATATCTGACATTAATGGGAGTGGTAATTGGTTACCAATCTTGCAATGGAGAGAAACACTGGATTGCAGCGAAAAGTATTTTCAAGTATCTAAGAAGAACTCAAGACTACGTCTTAGTTTATGAAAATAATGATCTCTAAGTCTTAGGATACACAGATTCAGATTTCCAATCAGATGTTGATGATAGGAAGTCAACCTCGGGGTTCTTATTCATGTTGAACGGTAGTGTTGTGAGCTGGAAAAGCAAGAAGCAGGATACTACGGTTGATTCGACAACCGAAGCAAAATACATACTCGCATCGGATACTGCTAAAGAAGCTGTGCGGTTGTGTAAGTTTATCTGATAACTTGGCATAGTTTCCACATCAGAATCCCCCATCATATTGGTCTGTGATAACACGGGTGCCATAGCGCTAGCAAAGGAACCCTGGTGGCATCAAAGAAGCAAACACGTGAAGAGGAAATGTCACATCATCCGTGAGATCCAGAAGCGTGATGAAATCATGATCACCAAATTTACCTCTGTGGACCAAATCATTGACTCAAAAGGTCTACAACCAACATGTAATGAATATGGGTTGAGAGTTGTACATGAATGGCTCTAAGGGCTAGTGGGAGATTGTTGGATTTGTAAGTCCTTGGCGACCCACTAATGCAAAAAAAGATAGTGTTTTATCATGTCTAAGTATGCACATAGTAGGTCGGTAACCTAGCCAAGGTTCATATACCGACACGTCAGAATGTATATTAAGACATATGAGATGCATGATCTCTCAAAGGAATAATACGGGTTCATAATTGATAAATCGGGAGACAGAGCTCACTCGTGAGATAATTTGTGGTCAAGATGAATTACACGCATGGTCATCTTATTTATAAAATAAGACACGAATTCGAGATACTAATATATATGCTTTTGGATAGTATATGATTAACATTGTCGCCCAGATATCAAATGAGAAATCTATTGATTTATTCTGAAGAATATAATCAAACTAGGGTTTGAACTGCGGATATATCAATGTTTTTTTCTAGTGTGAATGATGAACTCTATCATAATAGATCATCCACCATGACACTTCCATTCCGAGGGAGTGATGAAACGGGATGGATTTTAGTGGTTCCATTTTGCTTGATGATTTGAGAATTATTTGGATTAAATCACAATTCATTTAAATCCAATTTACAATTCCAAATCCAGTGTTCAAACGTTGGAAATAGAAATTATCATGGAAATAGAAATATATAAGTTCCTTGAGTTCATTTCTAAGTTCGAATGGTTTGGACTTTGATTAGAAATGGTCAAGGAAGATGGGTTCAGCTCACTGATACTTTCTCGAGCTCACATAGAGTGGCTTGTGTTTCGTTGAGCTCATTTAGAGTGTGAAGTGTTCCACTCGAGCTCAATTGATAATATTGTATAAATTTCAAGCTAAAAAATAACCTTGAAATTGGATTGATATCCATATTTCAAGTCACTAAACATGGATAGTATGATCCCCCCGACATGATCTCCAAGTATCTGCATTTGTATCCCATGAGTCCTGATTGGATTAGGCCTTATACTTAAAGATGTCGATGTTGTAATATTTATTATTATTACATTTTTTCATAAGGGCATTTTTGTGTTTGATTCACAAATTGTTTCATTAATTAATGTGAATGATGATTCACAATAATTAATATTTATATGAATATGATTCATGTAATGAAACGCTCTTGGCGGTGACTCCCAATAGGGGGGCTCACCCATACTAACTCTCAAAAAAATGAATATGATTCATGTAAATAATATATACGTAAATATGATTTGCATAATATTTCTAATGCATGAAATTATGTGAGATCGATTCATAGTAATTTTGTACATGTAAATTGGTTTTTGTGCTTATGGATATGATTCATAAGATATAAGGATTATTTCCATAATTTCTCCAATAATGATAATATGATTATCAAGATAATTGATTGATAAATAAAAGACAACAATCATGACTATATTTAGTCAAGATGGGGCGTGTACAATGGTTGTACACATGGCACCATTATATTGAGTCCTATTAAGAATAAGGATCTTAATATTGTTGCATTATTTATTGATTAATCAATTAATAAATTAGCAACAATCTCATTCCATATAAGGAATTTGCTGAACGTGTGTACTGACACATGTCACCACTACAAAGAGTCCTTGAACTCTTTATTGATTTGTTGCTTAATTTATTACTTAAATTTATTAGAGATAAATAAGGAGATAATTGTATTATCGAACAAGGACTTGATGTTAAGCCTTGATCAACAATCCAAGGGCTATCATTGCACGTGCCTACTTGAAGAGAAGACTCTTCAATATGTGTGTACAATATGTATAAAAGAGAGTAAAACTCACTCTTTTATTCACTTGAGTTTCGGAGAGCATAGTCCCTTAAGAATTTTGTACCTTGGAGAAAGAGAAAAGTCTTGGGTGTATACAACTCATACGCGCCTCTTCTTGAAGCCGTGTTTGTGAGGACGACGTCCAAGTTTGTGGAAAGCAACACGATTCATCTCCGTGCCCACGAGAGAGACACTGCATATCGATTTTATTCAGGAGATCTCTTACTTTAGAGATTCACGCTTCAAGAGGTAACATTGATCTCATCTTAATATTCAACAGAATATCAAAAATCATGTTAGGAAAATAGTATCACTAATTTAATGGTTTCACAAAGTACAAATCGTTTTGCTGAAATTTCTTATTCATACGATGAACATACAATGCTTTATGCAAACAGTTTGCTAATTTTCCATGTTTCGGTGATGTGAAGTTCATAAATAGTTTATTTACTTCCTGCACCGTGTTGGTAGGGTATGTTGGCAGAGAGGGGACATCGGAACGGATCTTCAACTGGGTTCAGAAGAACAAATGTTTATGATTCAAAGCATATCAATAGTTTATGTTATTCAGTTTTGTATTATTGTAATGATAATGCTATTAGTTACTATAAACATTTATCTATATTTGATTTATTTTTGGGATTTCGATAATACAAACCCTAAAAACTTTGTCAATTACCTTCTCGACCCTGTAAATAACAAAATCAAAGTTCCAAATTTCGTGAAATTTGGCGAGCGAAATTTCCGTTTTCGACACCCTACCAAAACTGAAACTGAAATCTTGATACAAACCCTTCTGTCACAAATCTAGGTTGAAATTGGCGAAATTTCACCGAAATTTTGAAATTGTTTCGTTTTTTCAACATCTAAAAACAAAATCGAAATTGAAATTTAAAACCTTGACCGTAATTATCACCTCGACCCCATAAACCTATTAACTCTTACACCACGAACCCTGGGGTTAATTTCATTTATTTGTCCATTAAAGTAAATAGATTCCTTTTGAAACGGGTCGTATTTACCATTCTTTGTAAATCAACAAAATCATGCCCTTCTCCTTCCTTATCCTCCATCCCCTTCTCCTTCCTCAATTTCCTGCAAGCATGTCTACCACAGGTGCACGTCGAAATGCATCTCCGCGCCCTACTTCTCGCCAGAGGATCTCAAGAGGTTCATGGTCATCCACAATGCCTTCGGTGACAACAATATCTCCAACATCCTCACCGACGTCGACCCTTTTTGGGGCGCTCTGAAGTTGTCAACAACCTCGACTACGGAGTCGAGCTGCTCCTTCGTGATCCAGTCCAAGGTTGCCTGACAACCATCTCCTTCCTACAGCAGCATCTCAAGCTACTCCAAGCCCAAATCCACGACTCCAAGGTGAAGCTCTAGTCTATGGTCACGGTCACGGCCAAGAACTAACTGCATGTGTACCCACCGAACATGTATGTGACCTCGACTTCAAGGCAGTTGCATCAATCACAACAGCAGCAGATCCCGACGATGGAACTACTGCGAGGATATAGGCAGCATGTAAGGGATCAACATGCACATTTGTGGCAGTTAGAAGAGATCTTCATGGGTGGGAGATTGCAACAACAATGACATGCATGATTGCCTTCACTACGGATCAAGTAGGGGATCTTGAGGGAGTTGTAACATGGTGTCATCGTATAATCCAACTCGTATATCTTAGATGAGATCTTAGCCCTCATTTCGTCCAGAGTATCTCCTTTGCTCGCATCTGATTTCTATTTCAGAGTTTTGATGATTGAATCGATCTTTAGTCCTATATGGACTCCATTTTGATTCGAATCGATCTCAATTACCGACATTTCGATCAAGTCGGGATGGGTAGGGAGATCGGTAGACCCATGGAAATCATTCTGGTTGGAGGGGCAATGAGATGGGTTGACACAAGCGCATCGTCCAGGTTGGAGGAGCAATGAATAAGTCGACCCATGGGTGTGCATGGATCACAAGGTCGAAGCCCAGTATGTCTCATGTCAAAGAGGGTTGGATACCCCATCCAAAATGATTTGTACGATACTGATAGGTTTAAGATCAATCCATACTGATCGGATCAGGTACCCATCTAACCCATGAACCATGCATAGCCCCACCAACAGTGGCATGTGTCCCTTCTATGGCAAGATCTTTGGTCATAACAACATGCAAAGGATTAAAAACTCATTAGCCAAGATAACGAGCTCTCCAAAAACAGAATATATGATCTCCACCAAGACAAAGCTGCAAACCATTTATGATCTTTCTAAAAGCTTTTTTGCAAAATAGTTCCCAGAAACTGAAGGTGAGAGTCAACGCAACATCTATTTCATTAAAGGTTTGGAGAACATTACCTTGAGACCCAAGAGTTATGTAGCGTGTTACAATGAGCTACAATATTTTCGGAATAAAACCTCTGGTTGTTGAATACCGCATCATTTCTCCCTACCCATATGGCCCACAGAACAGCAAAAGGCTTGGAACAGTCGTCTGTAAAGTTTGATCCCACTGCCCGAACCAACCTCCAGAATTCTACTGCCCCACCAGTCGCCACCCACGAAATCCCTGCCTCTCTCCAAACATGCTCTGATGCCGAGCACTTGAAGAACAGATGATCCGAGCACCATCTTGTGGCGCCTATCGCATAGAGTGCCCATCACACCAAACATCCTCCCCCTCCTCGCTTTATCGCACATATGATCCCTTCTCAGGCCCAACAAGAAGACCATAACCCTGCACGGGATCTTAGCTGCCCAACCCACCTTCATATCTTGACAAAGATCCAGATCTTACACCTTTTCCACTCTCCTCATTTCCTCATAAGCTTTCTTAACAGAGAATCTCGCACCCTCCCACTCAAAATGGTCAATGCCATGCTCTAAGTCACCCGGCGGTGGAAGTTCCGCCTGCAATCTGACAAACTCCTCCCGGCGATGCCCCGACAGGTCCGATAGGAATATCGGCGACCACGTACCCGAATCCGCCACCTACGCAATAGGAATCTCCCTCGATGCCGCCAATGCAAGTAGTCTCGGAAATCTAACGTCAAGGGCTCCCTCCCACGTCCAATTGTCGCGCCAGAATCTGAAAATGTGACCATTCCCCACCTTAGGCCGCAGCCTATAACCAACCAAAGGCAACACCTTACAGATCCTGGCCCAGAGTGGGGACCCATACCACACCCCCCTAGCCACCAGCTCACTTCTCACACCATAGATTTTCCTCACAAGCCCGGCAGCCAGCAAGCAAGAAGAACCCCAAATGTGAATCACCCACTTTGCGAGAAGCACCTTGTTCATGGTCTCGATATCGCGCACCCCTAGACCTCCGTCTCTACGCCCCTTCGTGACTTCTTCCCATCTCACCAGATGTAGCACGGATCTCTGTTGCTTCCCGTCCGACCAGAAGAATCTCCTCATCAAAGGCTCATTCTTCATTTTAACTCCCATCGGCTTCAAACGAACAGAAAAGAAGAAAATAGGAATGACCGAGAGCACATGCTTCAATAGAACCAATTTTCCCCCTCCTAGACAGCGTAATTGCCTTCTACCCAGCCAACCACTATTCCATTATTTGCACCACCATATCCGAGTCTGACTTCCTCAACTTTCCTGTCACCAACGGCAGCCCCAGGTAGGAGATAGGAAGGTCCCCAAGGGGCACCCGGTCAAATCCGCAAGATTGGCGCATTCTGCATCGTCCATCACAAAAGTAATGACCATCGACTTGTGCCTATTAATCTCCAAACCAGATAGACTGCTGAAAATTTTGACCAGCTGAGCCACATTACCATTCTGCTCCTCAGATTCACCAAGTACTAAGATCGTATCATCTGCATATTGTAGTAGAGGGACAGAGATATCATCTAGCCTAAAACTTTCAGACCGCTCTGCCTCCATCGCTTGCATGAAAAGAATAGACAAAGCATCCGCCAGTGGCACAAATAGCATATGGGCCAACGGACAACCCTGCCGGACCCCCTGTTGTGGCTGAAAGAAACCGCCCTCCGGCCTACGATTCACTATGCTTGAATATGAGGAAGTAGTAACGCACCTCTTCACCCATGCAACCTATATGTCAAGGAAACCTCTCCTCCGTAGGAACGTCCACAAGAAATTCCAGTCAACGCGGTCATAAGCTTTGGCGTAGTCGATCTTCCATATAACCCCCTTCTTCCTAGAACATTTCTACTGAAGGCAAATCTCCGAAGCCATCACCAAACCATCTGTCATCTGCCGCTCTGGGATAAATGTCGACTGCCCATGAAGTATCACTGAGCCCAACACCACCTTCAGTCGGTTCACCAGAATCTTAGCCACAATCAAGTAGAAGGCGTTGGAAAGCGCAATAGGTCTGAAATCCTCCACCCTCACCAGAGCCTCCTTCTTTGGAAGGAGTAATAGCAGTTGGTTGACCTTCTCGAAGCCTCTATTCTCTTCCCTAGACTCATTAAGCACCTCCAAGATTTCCTCCTTCAGCAACTCTCAAAACTCTTGGTAGAACGACACTGGAAACCATCCGGACCAGGGGCACCATCCGCAATCAACCCCCAGACAACACTCTTCAACTTTGACATAGAGAAGGGGACCACTAACCTCTCCGCTTGCTCACCAGACAAGTCTCCACCCCTCTTCCCAACCACCCCCAACAATCCCCCATTCTCCTTTATGTCGCCTCAACAAAGTGGCCCCGTAACGCACTGCCAAGTTGCGCCTCCCCCAAAATTGTGACCCCCCCAAATCTCAATGTCGTGCAAATAGTTCCTTCTCCTCCTCCCAGAAGCCACAGAGTGGAAAAATCTCGTGTTGGCATCCCCTTCTTTCAACCACTTTTGCATGGATCTTTGTCTCAACTCCACCTCTTCTTTTTTGTCTTCCAGCAGTATTTCTTCAAGCAGACCCAGTCTCTCCGTTGGCTCATCCTGGTTCATCCCTCTCTCATCATCTAACTCGTCCATCCGTGCAACTCCAGCCTAAGCTTCCCCCCTTCTAGCCTACCGCCTCGCCTTGACCTCTCTCCCGAAAGTAGTTAGAAACGACCTCAGCATCCTCAACTTCGCCGCTAACCGAGATACGGTCGAGCCCTAAGGGGACCAGCTTCTCCACCGCTCCACAATCGTCTCCCTAAAACCCTCCTCCAATAGCCAGCTCTGTTCATAGCGAAAAAAGAATCTGTTGCTCCTCTGTTCCCCTGACGACCACAGAATTGGCGTGTGGTCAAAATGAGTCCTCGGCAACGTCCAAGCTCGTGAAAGAAGGAAGGGGGTCCTCGGCAACGCCCAAGTCATCTCCATAATACACAAATTTATTAAGAAATTGTCTATAGGTTTATATAGAGATTGCACACTTTGTCGTGCTATTTTAACAACTTATGTGAGATGGAGCAAATTTAATCCTATTTCTTTTTCAAAAGAGAATGAAACAAAATCAAACCATTATAATCGATTTTGAGCATTACATATATTATATCTTCAAAAAGCGGATGCAGCCAACTTAATGGATTCTAAACATTACATTGAGAAGTAAATAAACTGTAACAACGAATACCTCCGTATTCAGAATCAGAGTATAAATGCCACTTCTGCAATTCTCCCTGCAAATTGAAACGGAATATATATTTTTCACTTGGCGGCATCAAGCTTTCTATGTTCCATTCTAAAGCTGCATTCAAACGTATAAATATAAATAAGATGTATTTTTATATAATGCATAATTAAAATAGTAAATTACAAAAAAAGTCCCTGAATTATACACCCAATTTCGATGTCATGCATGAACTTTAAAAGGTAACAATGTCCTACTCGAACTTTAATATTCGTTTCAATGTGGTCATTGACTATTGAAATATAAGGTTGGAAAGACGAAATAATCAACTAAATTTCGATAGCCAAGGATCACATTGAAAAGAATCTTAAAGTTCGGACACCACATTATTACCTTTTAAAGTTCAAGTATGATATCGAAATCGACTGTATTGTTCAGGGACTTTTTTGTAATTTACTCTAATTAAAACTTGCAACATTGATGTTTGGAAGAGGGCTATTTTTTTTTTCAAAAGATGTTCCCAGCAATACCTCAGTTCAACACTGTGTTACTACAACACCCAGAAGTCCTACAAATAAATAGTTCTAAACCCAGAAAGCAGTGGAATTCGTCATTTGGATATCTTTATATTTCACCCAGATTAACAAATATGGCAAATTAGCTCCATTAAGCAACATAACAAACAGCATATACTGGTAGTTCAAAAGGACAGCCCAGTGCATGGAGCTCTTACTATGTGTAGGACCATGGAAAGGCGAGCACGGAACACTTAATCATCACCAGTAATCAAAGGCAACATCTATAATAGATGTCAGAGGCTATCAGGTCTCGTCTTAAAGCATACCCAATGTGTAAGTCGAGCTAATAACTTAGGTGTTTGCAACAGAGCAGCCGTCCTATATCAAATAAGTAAAAAAAACTATGACTTAAAACAAATCTACTTTCTTCATGTCAAGGGAATGTTACCAAATCCAACAATTTACATATAAGATAGGTTACATGATTGAGGTGACTTGTTAGTAATTTTTCCCAAGTCTTGTGCATTCTATGCGTAGATTGAACCAAGCTTATGAAAAATGGCCGACTAACCCCTTTAGTCGGCCCATTTAGTATACAAGGTGGGGTGGCTGCTCCGACAAAGGCTAATCAGCCCTTAGTCTGCCAATTAGTCGGTCGTTTTTTCTAAGATTATTTTTTCTGCTTTTTTGAAAAAGCAAACTTAATCTAAAATGCTTAATGTGCTTAATGTTCAGTTAGACTTCGGTTGTTATTTTTATTTCATTATGATAGTACAGAAAATGTAGAAATTTAAGTAAAATATATAAGAATAAATTTATATAAAATGTTTATATATTTGAAAACCTAGCTATAGTATGTCTCAAGCTCGGGTAAATTGAGGAGGATTGCATTAGGTAGCCGACAGCCAGCGTAAAACAATAAAGACAGCTTCCTAAATAGTATTTTAAAAAAAAATACTATTTAAGAAGTTGCCTCAAGACAGCCGGATCTTTTCAACATGAATTTAAGCAAACATCTACTCTAAGGAGGGCCAAAAGGTTATATTCAGGTTGGCCAAAGCAAGAGAAAGAAAGACAAAGGCCTTTCTCAAGTGAGATGCGTTAAGGATGAGGAAAGTCATATGTTTGTTACTCAGAAGGATATAGAGACTAGATGGAAGCAGTATTTCCATAAGCTTTTCGTTGGGGAAGGAAATAGAGATATCGCTTTGAGTGATCTAGCTAGTAGTGAAATTTACTAGAATCACGCAAGCTATAGACGAATCCAAAGAAAGGAAGTATTTGAAGCTTTGAAGGTTATGAGACTTGGGAAAGATGTGGGACCGGATGACATTCCTATAGAAGTATGGAGAGTTTTATGTGCATGTGATTTAACTTGGCTTACAAATTTATTCAATGTTATTAGGCGAAGCAAGAAAATGCGTGAAGTTTGAAGGAGAGGTATCGTGGTCCTCTTTATAAGAACAAAGGAAACATTCAAAATTGTTCAATTTACATAGGTATTAAGCTGATGAGTCACACTATGAAAATTTGGGAAAATGTGATCGAAAGAAGGTTGAGACAAGTTTCCAAAGTAAAAGAAAATCAATTCGGACTCATGCCAAGTCGCTCAACCATTGAAGTCATCCATTTGATGAGGAGAACAATGGAGATTTATAGAGCTCAAAGGAAGAACCTCCATATGACTTTTATTGATTTGGAGAAGGCTTATGAATCTATCCCGCGTAAGATTGTGGAGAGTTTTGGAGAAGAGACACGTATCTATCATATACATTAACCTCATAAAAGATATGTATGATAGGGCTTTATCTTGTGTAAGGATCCTATCTAGGAAGAGTGGCTATTTTAGCATCAACATTGGTTAAAATCAAGGTTCAACTTTGAGTTCATTTCTTTTTACTTTGATTATGGGCGAGTTGACAAGTCACATTCAGGATGAGGTACCTTGGTGTATGTTATTTGTTGATGATATTGTATTGATTGATGAGACTATAAATGAAGTAAATGAGAAGCTTGAGGTCTAGAGATAGACATTGGAGACTAAAGGATTTCGTATAAGTAGGGCTAAACTGAATATATGGAGTGCACTTTTGATGGAAGCAATAATGAAGGAATCGAGGTGAAGATTGGTGACGATAACATTAGGAAGAGAGATTCTTTTAGATACTTTTTTTAGGCTCAAAATAGGGGGAGACACTCTTTGGTGTTCGCCCCAGAAGAGTATGATTCTTTTAGATACTTGGGATCTATTTCGCAACATGATGGGGAAATTGATGGAGATGTTACTGATAGAATAAATGCAGGTTGGCTAAAGTGGGGAGGAGCCTCTGTTGTTCTCTGTGATAACAAAATTTCTTTAAAAATCAAAGGAAAGTTCTACAAAGCAGCCGTAAAACCTGATATGCTCTATAGATCTGAATGTTGGCATGTGAACCATAGACATGTGTAGAGAATGACAGTAGCAGAAATGAAAATACTAAGATGGATGCGTGGACACACACGTAAAGATCGGATTCAGAATGATGCAATCACAAGGAAAGTTGGTGTAGCTCTGATCAAGGATAAGATGCGAGAAAACTGCTTGAGGTGGTTTGGTCATTTGCAAAGGAGGTCAGATGATGCACCCGATTAGGAGATGCGAGTTTTGGTGTGTTGAGCCGGCTAAGAGAGGGCGCGGACGACCTAAGAAGTGTTGGAATGAGACTATACGAAGGGATCTTAGTTTTTTGGACATAAGCCCGAGATTGACCCAATATAGATCTAAATGGAGGCAAAGAATCCATGTAACCGACCCTACTTAATTGTGGGAAAAGGTTTTGTTGTTGTGTTGTTGTTGTTGTTGGTTTATATATTTGAAATAATTAAAAAATACAAAAATCGACTAAAGTCCGACTGAATCCATTTAGTCATCCGATTGTCTGTTAATCCTTAGTTTGTGACCCGACCTAACAATCACAAACTACCGATATTTGCAACCTTGTATTGAACCCTATAATACCCCATTAGATGAAATTAGTACACTCTGCTTGTTATGTTCATGCCAATGCTCCAAGTCGAACACAGTAGATGTTGAAATAAGAACCAATGGGGAAGAGGCTATAAAGAATGGGAAAAAGTGTTTGAGGAAAAGAATTAAGACCGATATCTTGTATATTTATAACTAAACTAAGGTTTTGATTTGATTTTGGTTTTTGTTATTCTTTTTTTATTCAAACAATGACGAAGAATTCGATATCATGTTTTGGCCATCCCATGTACAGAGCAACCATCTATTTTCTCAATTTGAACTAAAAGAGTCAACATGATTCTGATAAATTAAAGGCGCCATCCAATTCAGATGCAGTAATGCACCCACAAGTTTTTGAGAGAACACAAGCCATTAATTATAGTAACACATAAAAGAAGAGGGAGTTGTTGGCAGCAATTGATGCGCAATCCTCCCGAAAACTATATGAGAGCTTCTAGGAAACTAAGACCCTAGAAAATTGAGATTTGGTGGACCAATGAGAGTGCCTTCAAGGAGAAGATTCACAAGTTGTTGGCGAGGAAAAAAGATTTGGATAACATTATTGTCAAACTCCATAAGATAAAGTTTCGTTAAAGCCATTGGAAAATTAATAAGCGGAATATTAAAGTCAGAGTTAATGTGCTACAAGAAGGACCACCAACTGAAGTTGTAAACGGAATAATCAAACAAGTTGAACTTCTCTATAACAAGGTTTTGGAAGAAGAGAACGAGAGCAGCACTATTGATCAGAAGAACGGACCGGCTAATGGAGATTTTTGGGGACCTTTCTAGGTTGAAAATTAACAAGCAAAAGTCAGCGGTGATTCCCTTTGGTTTGGCGGAAAGCGAAAGTCATAGGGCGGCAGAGATGTTGGGTTGTCCTCTTGGGGAGCTACCCATTACGTACCTTGGTCTTCCAATAATCGCTAGGAACTAAAGAAGTCTGACTGAGACTTGGTCATTAGCATATTCGAGCAGAGATTGGCGGGCTGGAAGGCAATGACACTCTCTAGAGGGGGTAAGTTGATCCTCCTGAAGCACGTTCTTCCGGTCATCCCCGTCTTCTTCCTCTCCACCCGTCTCATGCCGTCAGGTGTGAGGAAAAAGATTGAATCTATTATTCACAGATTTTTCCGATCTAATGGTAAGCAGCAGGGGCCATGTCTCAACCTTTGGGCATGGGAGGAGGTGACGCGGTACAAGGGAGAAGGTGGTTTAGGTGTTCAGGATACAGAGTGCATGAATAAGGCATTGCTGGCGAAGTGGGTGGTATATATCTTGGGGGAGTCATCGAGGCTGGCAGCAAGATACGCAATGAAAGGCGCACTTGTGGCATGTAGGGTTCGCTTCAAGTCATTCTTATGGGCAGGGGTGCATATTGTTTTACCACTCATGGAGTTGAAACCGAAGCCGGCACTGGAGGATGGTGAGCCGTTTCGTTTTTTGATGTGATAACTAGAATGTGGAGGGGCCTCTTAAGGCTATTCGCCCTTGCCTCTTCGAAGGATTGTTCTGTTGCTCAGGTGGGAGGGCCAGGCAGTTGGATGTTGGATTTCCTTATGGATCTCTCCCATCGGAGATTGGAGGAGCTTATCAGATTGTAGTCGGAGTTGCCTTCGCCTGCTTACATCTCCGAGGGCACAGATCACTTTGAATGGGGCGGTGGTGGAAGGTTCTCGACGAAGAAGGCATATGTGGAGTTTAGAGGGGAGGAGGACATCCAAGACAGAGACCTCTGCGGAGACATGAAAATCTAACAAGATCTCTTTCAGGGTTAAGGTTTTCCTCTGGTGTCTGAGGAGGGGCAAGCTGAGTGACAAAGCGAGGAGGCAGATTGTTTGGTATCGTTGATATGTCCCGTGACAGATGTGGTGAACAAGTTGAGGACATGGAACACCTTTTCTTCGATTGCCCCTCTTCGGCGTAGACATGGAGAGAAATAGGGCCAGTTTAGGTCTCAACCGCGGGTTTTACTGAGTTATGGGCTTCTCTGAGAGATGTTGAGGGTAATTCATTGGATGATTGTGCATTGCCTTTTGCAACGTTGTGGGTCTTTTGCAACGTTGTGGACGATTGTGCTTTCTTGTCTGGGTGGGATCTTATGGATCCGGTCTCTTTTCCTTATGTTTCTTCACTTGTAATTATCATTTGCTTTCTCTTCTTTTCTTAATAAAGTTGTTGGGGCGAGCACCACGCCGTGTCTCCCCCGAATCGTTAGACTTCAAAAAAAACGTTGTGGGCCATCTGGGGAGGAAGGAATGATCTTGTTTTTAAGAGTCGAAGGTTTTATCAGAAAGTGTAGTAGCTCATTGTAATTCTCTTTTTCATTTCTGGTCTTTTAGGTAATGTTTTCTGAACACTATTAATGAATCATGGTGAATCCCATCTCGGGATCTCAACCTCTTTTTCGTCAAAAAAATATCTTTGATGAATATTTAATCACATCTTTGATGAATCTTGAGATAGCTCATCAACTATGGGAAGTCAAAAATCCTGAGGAAAATTCATCCCAGGGACAACTTTCAAAACTTATTGGCCATGGACGATCACAATTTTTTGTGCGTATTGTAGGTGGACTGCCTCTTCAAGAGGCGGCTTTGGTTAAGTAAAAGCCGCCGCTTGAAGAAGTGGCTTTCAACCAAAGTCGCCTCTTGAAGAGTCAGCTTTTTTAACCTAGGTTGTCTCTTGAAGAAGCACCTTTAACCTAGATCAAAAAACAGAAGCAGCAGCTATGTCGGTGTGGTGCTCTACACCAGCAGAGTTGCTGCTTTTGTTTTTTTAGGGAGAGAAACATTTTGTTAAATCAAAAAAAAATGTCAACAGAAGAAAGATGATCCGCAACAAGAACGCAAATCAACAACAAATAAACTTGGAATCTTTGTATTCATATTTCATTCAGAAAAAGGAAGATATGCATATATAGTTCATTTAGAAATGGCATGCATGTTTTATATTACAATAACAATCGCATGGATATGGTTTCAACCTTGACGTCCCCTTCTCCATTTGTATTGCAACTTGATCGGTCTCTTCGCGGTTGTCGATGCCTTGGGTGTGCTTGACTCGAATCCACGGAGTTGGTTGTGTTGATCTATATGAGCAATGTGGTCCATATCCGTTTCTTCAGTACCACAGAAGTACAATATCGGAAGGGGTGAGTGACACGAAGTTCTTGCATCTGTAACAATTCGATCCCTCCATGGTGCAGACGGTGTGGCAAGCTCTCTCGATGGGCCTAATTTAGGAATGGGAGTCTCAAACTCTATACTAAACTGGGTAGCTATGTCTCAACCATGACATCTCCTTCGCGCAAGTCCTAGTTGCCCTCTGTCGATAGGCACATCCCCGTCCTCGGCCACGTCCACATTGCTGAGATGCAGCTTCAACCTCGATATCTTTCTCGACAGCCTCCTCCTCTGAGTCATCCCTGAATTGCCTCTAGATTGACTCACGTAGACATAGGCTTACTTCGTTAACAAGCTCCCACATTCGCGAAGCATCATCATCTGAAAGATATACTATCTCATTAAAACGGGACACCAGTAATAGGACGTTTGTTAGAATCATATAAAATAGAACAAAATGATTGCTACGTAAAGTAGCTTAGAACTTACAAGATAATCCAGCGTGCACCCGTGTCGACCAACTGATCATCGGGTAATATTGTGATACCATGGCAAGTAGTCATGGGTCATATCATGTCCTCCAAATCAGATGGGAGATATCAGTATAACGTAATCCCTATGGATGCTACACAGTCTAACGTACACCGTATGCAACTCTGCTCAATCTACGTTAGTCTTTCCTCGTAAATAAATGAAATGCAGACGAGACGAGGTATCACAAGGCATTGGTATATGATGCAGCGTGAAACGGATAAATAGGACCTCATGTTTTATTTTTTTATTCGTTATTTAAAGGCTAATTTTATTTACGTTTATTTGAGTCGTCGTAATTTTATTTAAATAAAACAGATCATGTGTGATCTCAAATTAGTTAGTTGGTTTCAATTTGAATTTCAAATTTAATTAGTTAAAGTCAAATTAGGATAAGGTAGATTTGAATTTTTATTCAAATCAATTAGAGTCTAAATTAGGATAAGTTGGGATTTGAATTTGATTTGTTTCTAGTTTTGTAATCACGTCCCTCCTATATAAAGGGATGGTAGTCTATTGTTTTAAACAGTTCAAGTTAAAGTAAAATTGAGATTCTTATCTCTCTATCTCCGTCTCTTTCTCTCTCTCAACGTGGTCTTCACGATTCATTCCCAAAATCCTTCGTTTTTCCGACGAGCTTTCTCCTCTCAACCACTCCATTTTCTTCTCCGTCAAAAATTCCACAATCAAATTTATTTTTTCCGTCGTTGCCAAAAATCCGTCTTGCATCATTTGGTGTTAGAGCATGGCCTACAGATCGTCCTCACGATCTGACGATCTGTCTAGACGTCCGCGCCAACATGCGACGAAAGACCATCATTCGTCGGAGCGTAAACGGCGAGCCAAAGAAGCTTACGACAAGGAGATGATGGGCGTACTGCTTGATTTCCCATCAAAGCTACGAGATTTGATGGCTAATTTCGAGACTCTATGCGCCGCCGAATCAAAATCTTCGGTCATAGAAGCCGTTGTCCAGACCCACGATGAAGAAAATCACGAAAATCTCGTCGTCAATAACAATTTGCTCGCAGTCCAGACCGTGGCAGGAGAAAAAAGTGTCGATCTGCTTGCTGTCCAGGAATTTTCAGACTTGAAAACGCCGCAGAAATTGATATACAACCCACCCGCAGCCCTCTCGCGGACCCCCGCTGCAGCCCCAGCACCTCCGGCAACCCCACTTGCCCAATTGCAGCCCACTGCCGTCCTCATAACAGCCACACCACCTCTTCCGCAATCCATCTCCGCCACCCCGACATTCCCCCCAGCCCCAGCCCCAGCCCCAGCACCCCCTCTCAATACCCTCACACCTCCGGCGCCCCCCTAGCCTCGCTGCAACCCTCTCCCTCCACTGAAACAACCACACCGCCTTCTCCCGCACAACCAACCTCCTATCCCCTTCCTCCAGCGACTTCACCAACCCCCTCCACGTCCTTCTTGTGCCACCGCAAACTCCCCTTCCCTCCCCTCCGCCCGCACCCGCACCGCCAGCCCCAGAGCCCCATCCCGCCACCCCCACTCCGCCAGAACCACCCTCATCTCAACCTATTATCGATCCCTCCCCGACGAGCCCGCACCGCCTCCATCAAACCCTCCCACCCCCCCCCCCTTCCCCAGCGCTCGTGCCACCCCCTTCCCCTACCCCTCGGCTCTCTCCCGTGCCTCCCACCACCCGTTAGTCCTCCAACTAAAGCCGCCTTGCCACCAACATCTCCCCATCGGTGTGCTCTGTCCCGCAAACTGTACCGACCCAAGAGCCATCGCCGTTGGAAGACTCTCGGTCATCATTCGCCAGCCATGATAACACACCGCCGCCCAAGGCCTTAAATGTCGGTTTCGGTCACCATTTCGATATCGACCAAAACAGAATTTCGATGGAATTTCGGCGGAATTTCGATCAAAATTTCGGTCAATTCGATCATTTTTTGTACTAGGACCCCCATATTTCGATCATTTTGGCCATTTCGGTCGAATTTCGATTTCGACTGGATATCGATATTCGACAGAAATTTGATCGAATTTCGCTGAAATTTGAGGCCATGCCGCCACCCCAGGCCTCCGTCATGTTGTCGCCGCCAACGACCAACGTATTCTCAAAGAGAAATGTTGAACCCTAACAAAACTTGAGAATATCTCCTCCACCAGATCCCTTGAGAATAGAAGTAATGAGATATATTGGGAATATTATCAGGAGGCCCCTCTTCCGATGATATTTTATCCACAGGGCCAATTGAAAAACTTATCTTATGACTTTTGTTTAAGTAAAGGGGTACGAAAATTGCAACCCAACCCCCTGGAGCAGGAATATTTAAAAAGCAGGGCTCAAATAAAGAAATTTGGGTGGCCTCCTACCCAATTAGGATTAGGATCATGGGTTTCACCTATTTAAAGGTCCCATGGCTTAATTCGTTGGCCACATCTCATCCTCTACTATACTTGTGCTATTGCTTTGCTATGGAATCTCCAAAGGCCGAGTTGTCCGACATGAAGATGCCACATCATTTTTTCAAGCACCATATCAAGGGGACAGAAACCAGGTAGGCGTCCGCATTTGCGCCACACATGCTCTTCCGTCACGAAGTCAACGGCTCCAACCATCGCACCACGCATGCCTGGATTCCACCGTTTGCTCTACATCAGTTCTTCCTTGGGATGATTGAGAACGCTGAATTAAATTTATCAACCTACAATCCTGCAGATCCAGCAATTCGTCGGGAGACGAATTTTCAAGCGGAGGAGAACTGACGCGGCGTGAAACGGATAAATAGGGCCTCATGTTTTATTTTTTTATCCATTAATTAGAGGCTAATTTTATTTACGTTTATTTGAGTCGTCGTAATTTTATTTAAATAAAAGAGCTGATGTATGATCTCAAATTAGTTAGTTGGTTTCAATTTGAATTTCAAATTTAATTAGTTAGAGTCAAATTAGGATAAGGTAGATTTAAACTTTTATTCAAATCAATTAGAGTCTAAATTAGGATAAGTTGGGATTTGAATTTGATTTGTTTCTAGTTTTGTAATCCCATCCCTCCTATATAAAGGGATGGTAGTCTATTATTTTAAACAGTTCAAGTTAAAGTAAAATTGAGATTCTTATCTCTCTATCTCCGTCTCTCTCTTTCTCTCTCAACGTGATCTTCACGATTCATTCCCAAAATCCTTCATTTTTTTGACGAGCTTTCTCCTCTCAACCACTCCATTTTCTTTTCTGTTAAAAATTCCACAATCAAATTTATTTTTTCCGTTGTTGCCAAAATCCGTTTTGCATCAGTATACCCTGAATGGTTGAATCCCACCAAATTGTCGAACGACTATGTCCGTGATGTGTAACTCAACAATGAAAAAGTGTCTCAATAGACCCAGAGGGGAAGTCGCAGTAGGCGCAGCAACAATGAAGATAAGAATGAGGAAGAGGAGGAGGAGGAATGAGTGGAGAGGGTCTCGAAGGTGCACTGGAGTTGATATGCTCGTGGAAGCCGTCTCTTGAAGAGGCGGCTTTGGTTAAAAGCTTCTTCTTCAAGATGCGGCTTTTACTCAAGAGACGGCTTACCAACGGTACATAACAAAAAAATAACTGCGATTATCCAGAGCCAATAAGTTTCGAAAGTTGCCCATGAGATAAATTTTCCGAAGACGCTGGCAAGCTCCATCAAACAACTATTGAATATTCACGCTGAACTTGAAGAATACGTGGTAGACCAAATAAACCATGTTACGCATCCCGATTGGAAGATGCTTAGGGGCCAGTTTGGTTGCTAGTGTACACCGGTTTACACTGGTATACCCCTCGTTCCAACCCTCCCAACCCTCCACACAATTTGCTATTCACAGGAGTACCCCAACCCAACCCAACCCAGTTAGCAAACTGGCCTTAGGAGGACTGAAAACTGTCAAAAGCTCCTTCAACATCAGCAGAACACTAAACTAGCATTTCAACATCGTCATAACGTTATTCACGCTTACAATCTTGTTGTTTTGTTGTAAAAGGAATGTCATAGATCGGTATTGGGATTTCACCAATATCCCTCCCCTTTTATATAAGGCCTTAAGTTATTAGTGAATTCTTTTTCCAAAAAAAGGAAAAGATGAGCGAGTTGCAGAGACCAGGGAAAGTTACATGACATGGAGAGAACGAACGAGCTGCCGACGGACAAAACCACTCGTAGATGTGGAGATGGAGAAATGTTCGCACATATTACCTCTTTTAGTGGCAGTGAGAGAAGCTTGCAACAGAGATCGGAGCCTCGACATTTGAAGACCTCTCTCTCTCTAGCTTGGGCTGCGTCCTGAGGGTTTCTTCGCGGGCGACTTCTGACAACCAGAGCCGGCGGGGAAAAAATAGAAGTGTTCCAATCTTTTGCCCAAACGGCTTCTCCTGTAATGGTCCGATTTAGGGACGCAAACGGATGCGGTTATATTCGTATTTGTCCGTATCCGTATTCGTTTTTAAGAGGATATGGATCTTGTTTTTCTAAAACATACGAATACGAATTCATGTCATACCATAACCATATTCATTTTATATTACGAATACGAATACGAATGTTATACGAATGTAAAAAATCAAGATTCATATCCTCAAAATACGAATACGAATACAGATACGAATCTTATACGAATGAATGCGAATATCAAACGAATATTGCAAAAAATATATATATAAAAGCGTACCTGATTATTTGGCAATCACTTCCGCATTACTTCCATCTTATAACTTGAATCTGAAATTTAACTTAAGATGATACAATAACATAATAACAAATAATGCATATTCTAATAAGTTCCATACACAAAAACATTCCATACATTCCATACAAATCTTCTAATAACATCAAATGCTTAGATTTTCAATATGAACCGGTTGAGAAAGGTAGCAAATGCTCAGATTTTCAATATGAAAATTTGCAGCGGTATTTCTGTGATGGAAAATTTTCAAAAACTGCAGGAAAATAATAATAGCTCAGGTAAGCAAGCTTTATATTTCAGGTTCTTATTTAAAACATAAGTGTTGCAGAATATATCTACCAAAAAGAAATAACATTTTGGATTCAGAAGGGGCAGTTTTCCACCTAGTGCGTTAGGTCCACCATCGAAGGTATACTTATTCCAAACTGATGACAGGTTAAACAGAATTGAATATTAGAAATATAAATCGATGATAGAAAATTTAACTGCACCTCCAGGAATCGGGGTCTGTTTCACTTCTACTGATCAGATGGCCTAACGTATGAGCGAGAACTCTAACGTGGCCTTTTATATCAGTGGATATAGGCTGCAAGATGATCAGACCTGGAGGGCACCCTCACCCTCTTGAAGCCTATACGCGATGTATAGACACCATTCCCAGGGCGGCAGGGGCGGCGCCGGGCTGGGCGGAGGGGGGGGAAGAGGTTGCGGGCCTGCTGCAGGGGGGCGGCAGGGGCGGAGGGGGCGGGAGGGAGCGGAGGGGGGAGGAAAGGGCTGCGGGCCTGCTGCAGGGGGGGCGGTAGGGGGCGGAAGGAGGGGCGGAGGGGGCGGAAGGGGAGCGGTAGCCGGGCTGGAGGCGGAGGGGGCAGAAGGGCGATGCGCGGCGGTCTGGACTGGGAGAGGAGGGAAGGACGGGCGTGGGGGTGGGCGGGTGGGACTTACGTGGGCGTTGAAAAATTTTTGGTAAGAAACCCTACCTTACTTATTAGATAAATAAGTTAAATAATAATAATACATTAAGTAACGAATGTTCGTATTCGTAATCGTATTCGTTATATTTTTCGTATTTGTATTCGTTAAGTAAGGATTCCTATTCGTATCCGTAGCCTGTTTTAGAAAAACAAGATCCATATCCTCTTAAAAACGAATATGGATACGAACGAATACGAATATAACTGCATCTTTTGCGTCCCTAAACCGGACCATTACAGGAGAAGTCGTTTGGACAAAATATTAGAACACTTCCATTTTTCCACGCCGGCTCTGGTTGTCAGAAGTCGTCCGTCAAGAAACCCCCAGGACGCAGCCCAAGCTAGAGAGAGGTCTTCAAATGTCGAGGCTTCGATCTCTGTTGCAAGCTTCTCTCACTGCCACCAAAAGAGGTAATATGGGCGAACATTTCTCCATCTCCACATCTATGAATGGTTGTGTCCGTCGACAGCTCGTTCGTTCTCTCCATGTCATGTAACTTTCCATGATCTCTGCAACTCGCTCATCTTTTCCTTTTTTTTTTGGAAAAAGAATTCACTAATAACTTAGGGCCTTATATAAAATGGGAGGGATATTGGTGAAATCTCAATACCGATCTATGACATTCCTTTTACAACAAAACAGCAAGATTGTGAGCGTGAATACGTTATGACGAGGTTGAAATGCTAGTTTAGTGTTCTGCTGCTACTGGAGGAGCTTTTGGTTGTTTTCAGTCCTCCTAAGTCCTAAGGCCAGTTTGCTAACTGGGTTGGGTTGGGGTACTCCTGTGAATAGCAAATTGTGTGGAGGGTTGGAACGAGGGGTATACCAGTGTAAATCGGTGTACGCCAGCAACCAAACTAGCCCCTAAGCATCTTCCAATCGGGGTGCGTAACATGGTTTATCTGGTCTACCACGTATTCTTCAAGTTCAGCGTGAATATTCAATAGTTGTTTGATGGAGCTTGCCAGCGTCTTCGGAAAATTCATCTCATGGGCAACTTTCGAAACTTATTGGCTCTGGATGATCGCAGATATTTTTTTGTTGTGTACCGTTGGTAAGCCGTCTCTTGAGTAAAAGTTGCATCTTGAAGAAGAGGCTTTCAACCAAAGCTGCCTCTTCAAGAGACAGCTTCTACGAGCATATCAACTCCAGTGCACCTTCGAGACCCTCTCCACTCATTCCTCCTCCTCTCCTCCTCTTCCTCATTCTTATCCTCATTGTTGTTGCGCCTATTGTGACTTCCCCTATGGGTCTATTGAGATAGTTTTTCATTATTGAGTTACACATCACGGACAAAGTCGTTCGACAATTTGGTGGGATTCAGGGTATACTGATGCAAAACGGATTTTTGGAAACGACGGAAAAAATAAATTTGATTGTGGAATTTTTGACGGAGAAGAAAATGGAGTGGTTGAGAGGAGAAAGCTCGTCAGAAAAACGAGAAATTTTGGGAATGAATCGTGAAGACCACGTTGAGAGAGAAAGAGAGAGACAGAGATAGAGAGATAAGAATCTCAATCTTACTTTAACTTGAACTGTTTAAAATAATAGACTACCATCCATTTATATAGGAGGGATGGGATTACAAAACTAGAAACAAAACAAATTCAAATCCCAACTTATCCTAATTTAGACTCTAATTGATTTGAATAAAAATTCAAATCTACCTTATCCTAATTTGACTCTACAACAACAACAAACAAAGCCTTTTCCCACAATTAATTAGGGTCGGCTACATGGATTCTTTGCCTCCATTCAGATCTATCTTAGGTCAATCTCGGACTTATATCAAAAAAACTAAGATCCCTTCGTATAGTCTCTTTCCAACACTTCTTGGGACGTCCTCGCCCTCTCTTAGCTGGCTCAACATCCCAACACTCGCATCTCCTAACCGGTGCATCAGTTGACCTTCTTTGCAAATGACCAAACCATCTTAAGCGGTTTTCTCGCATCTTATCCTCGATCGGAGCTACACCAACTTTCTTTCTGATTGCATCATTTCGAATCCGATCTTTACATGTATGTGCACACATCCATCTTAGCATTTTCATTTATGCTATAGCCATTCTCTGCACATGTCTATGGTTCACAGGCCAACATTCAGAACCATAAAGCATAGCAGGTCTCACGGCTGCTTTGTAAAACTTTCCTTAAATTTTTAAAGGAATTTTCTTATCACAGAGAACAGCGGAGGCTCATCTCCACTTTGACTCTAACTAATTAAATTTGAAATTCAAATTGAAACCAACTAACTAATTTGAGATCACATATGATCTCTTTTATTTGAATAAAATTATGATGACTCAAATAAACATAAATAAAATTAGCCTCTAAATAATTGATAAAAAAATAAAACATGAGGCCCTATTTATCCGTTTCACGCTGCACCAGCTCTCCTCTGCTTGAAAAATTCGTCTCCCGACGAATTGTTGGATCTGCAGGATTGTAGGTTGATACATTCAATTCAACGTTCTCAATCATCCCAAGGAAGAACTGATGTAGAGCAAACGACGGAATCTAGGCGTGCGTGGTGCGATGGTTGGAGCCGTTGACTCTGTGACGGAAGAGCATGTGTGGCGCAAATGCGGACGCCCATCTGGTTTCTGTCCCCTTGATATGGTGCTTGAAAAACTGATGTGGCATCTTCATGTCGGACAACTCGGCCTTTGGAGATTCCATAGCAAAGCAATAGCACAAGTATAGTAGAGGATGAGATGTGGCCAATGAATTAAGCCATGGGACCTTTAAATAGGTGAAACCCATGATCCTAATCCTAATTGGGTAGGAGGCCACCCAAATTTCTCTTATTTCAGCCCTACCTTTTAAATATTCCTGCTCCAGGGGGTTGGGTTGCAATTTTCGTACCCCTTCACTTAAACAAAAGTCATAATATAAGTTTTTCAATTGGCCATGTGGATAAAATATCATTGGAAGAGGGGCCTCCTGGTAATATTCCCAATATATCTCATTACTTCTATTCTCAAGGGATCTGATGGAGGAGATATTCTCAAGTTTTGTTAGGGTTCGACACTTCTCTTTGGGAATACGTTGGCGGCGACAACATGATGGAGGCCTGGGGCGGCGGTGTGTTATCACGGCTGGCGAATGATTACCGAGGGTCTTCCAACGGCGATGGCAATTGGGTCGGTACAGCTTGCGGGACAGAGCACACCGATGGGGAGATGTTGGTGGCGAGGCGGCTTTAGTTGGAGGACTAACGGGTGGTGTGAGGCACGGGAGAGAGCCGAGGAGTAGGGGAAGGAGGGTGGCACGAGCGTTGGGGAAGGGGGTGGGAGGGTTTGCTGGAGGCGGTGCGGGCCCATCAAGGAGGGTCCGATAATAGGTTGAGATGAGGGTGGTTCTGGCTGAGTGGGGGTGGCGGGATGGGGCTCTGGGGCTGGCGGTGCGGGTATGGGAGGAGGGGAGGGAAGGGGAGTTTGTGGTGGCACAAGAAGGACGCGGAGGGGGTTGGTGAAGTCGCTGGAGGAATGGGATAGGAGGTTGGTTGTGCGGGAGAAGGTGGTGTGGTTTTTTCGGTGGAGGGAGAGGGTTGCAGCGAGGCTAGGGGGCGCCAGAGGTGTGAGGGTATTGGGAGGGGTTGCTGGGGCTGGGGCTGGGAGGGGTGGCGGAGATGGATTGCGGAAGAGGTGGTGTGGCTGTTATGAGGACGGCAATGGGCTGCAATTGGGCAAGTGGGGTTGCTGGAGGTGCTGGGGCTGCAGCGGGGGTCCGCGAGAGGGCTACGAGTGGGTTGTATATCAATTTCTGCGGCATTTTCAAGTCTGAAAATACATGAACAGCAAGCAGATCGACACTTTTTTCTCCTGCCACGGTCTGGACTGCGAGCAAATTGTTATTGACAGCGAGATTTTCGTGATTTTCTTCATCGTGGGTATGGACAACGGCTTCTATGATCGAAGATTTTGATTCGGCGGCGCATAGAGTCTCGAAATTAGCCATCAAATCTCGTAGCTTTGATTGGAAATCAAGCAGTACGCCCATAATCTCCTTGTTGTAAGCTTCTTCGGCTCGTCGTTTATGCTCCGACGAATGATGGTCTTTCGTCGCATGTTGGCGCGGACGTCTGGACGGATCGTCGGATCGTAAGGACGATCTGTAGGCCATGCTGTGATACCAAATGATGCAAGACGGATTTTTGGCAACGACGGAAAAAATAAATTTGATTGTGGAAATTTTGATGGAGAAGAAAATGGAGTGGTTGAGAGGAGAAAGCTCGTCGGAAAAACGAGGGATTTTGGGAATGAATCGTGAAGACCACGCTGAGAGAGAGAAAGAGTGAGACGGAGATAGAGAGATAAGAATCTCAATTTACTTTAACTTGAACTGTTTAAAACAATAGACTACCATCCCTTTATATAGCAGGGATGGGATTACAAAACTAGAAACAAATTAAATTCAAATCCCAACTTATCCCAATTTAGACTCTAATTGATTTGAATAAAAATTCAAATCTACCTTATCCTAATTTAGCTCTAACTAATTAAATTTGAAATTCAAATTGAAACCAACTAACTAATTTGAGATCACACATGATCTCTTTTATTTAAATAAAATTACGATGACTCAAATAAGCGTAAATAAAATTAGCCTCTAAATAGCGGATAAAAAATTAAAACATGAGGCCCTATTTATTGATTTCACGATGCATCATATACCAATGCCTTGTGATACCTCGTCTCGTCTGCATTTCATTTATTTATGAGGAAAGACTAACGTAGATTGAGCAGAGTTGCATACGGTGTACGTTAGACTGTGTAACATCCATAGGGATTACGTTAAAGACTAACGTAGATTGAGCAGAGTTGCATACGGTGTACGTTAGACTGTGTAACATCCGTAGGGATTACGTTATACTGATAACTCCCATCTCATTTGGAGGACATGATATGACCCTTGACCACTTGCCATGGTATCGCAATATCACCCGATGATTAGTTGGTCGACATGGGTGCACATTGGATTATGTTGTAAGTTCTAAGATACTTTACGTAGCAATCATTTTGTTCTATTTTATATGATTCTAATAAACGTCCTATTACCGGTGTCCCGTTTTGATGAGATAGTATATCTTTCAAATGGTGATGCTTCGCGAATGTGGGAGCTTGTTGCCGAAGTAAGCCTACGTCTACGCGAGTCTATCTAGAGGCAATTCAGGGATGACTCGGAGGAGGAGGCTGTCGAGAAAGATATCAAGGTTGAAGCTGCATCTCAGCAACGTGGACGTGGTCGAGGACGGGGATGTGCGTCGACAGAGGGCAACTAGGACTTGCGCGAAGGAGATGTCCCGGTTGAGACATAGCTACCAAGTTTATTATAGAGTTTGAGACTCCCATTCCTAAATTAGGCCCAACGAGAGAGCTTGCCACACCGTCTGCACCATGGAGGGATCGAATTGTTACAGATACAAGAACTTCGCGTCTCTCACCCCTTCCAATATTGTACTTCTGTGGTACTTAAGAAACGGATGTGGACCACATTGCTCATATAGATCAACACAATCAACTCCGTGGATTCGAGTCAAGCACACCCAAGGCATCGACAATCGTGAAGAGACCGATCAAGTTGCAATACAAATGGAGAAGGGGACGTCACGGTTGAAACTGTATCCATGCGATTGTTATTGTAATATAAAACATGCATGCCATTTCTAAATGAACTATATATGCATATCTTTCTTTTTCTGAATGAAATATGAATACAAAGATTCCAAGTTTATTTGTTGTTGATTTGCGTTCTTGTTGCGGATCATCTTTCTTCTGTTGACATTTTTTTGATTTAACAAAATGTTTCTCTCCCTAAAAAAACAAAAGTAGCAACTCTGCTGGTGTAGAGCACCACACCGACATAGCTGCTTCTTCTGTTTTTTATCTAGGTTAAAGGTGCTTCTTCAAGAGACAGCCTAGGTTAAAAAAGCTGACTCTTCAAGAGGCGACTTTGGTTGAAAGCCGCTTATTCAAGAGACGGATTTTACTTAACCAAAGCCGCCTCTTGAAGAGGCAGTCCACCTACAGTACGCAGAAAAAATTGCGATCGTCCATGGCCAATAAGTTTTGAAAGTTGTCCCTGGGATGAATTTTCCTCAGGATTCTTGACTTCCCATAGTTGATGAGCTATCCCAAGATTCATCAAAGATGTGATTAAATATTCATCAAAGATTTTTTTTGACGAAAAAGAGGGTGAGATCCCGAGATGGGATTCACCACGATTCATTAATAGTGTTCAGAAAACATTACCTGGAAGATCGAAAATGAAAAAGAGAATTATAACGAGCTACTACACTTTCTGGATAAAACCTTTGACTCTTAAAAACAAGATCGTTCCTTCCTCCCCAGATGGCCCACAACGTTGCAAAAGGCAATGCACAATCGTCCCCTCCACATTCTAGTTATCACGTCAAAAAACGAAACGGCTCACCATCCTCCAGTGCCGGCTTCGGTTTCAACTCCATGAGTGGCAAAACAATACGCACCCCTGCCCATAAGAATGACTTGAAGCGAACCCTACATGCCACAAATACGCCTTTCACTGCGTAATTTTCCCTGAAAAGTCTTGCTGCCAGCCTCGATGACTCCCCCAAGATATATACCACCCACTTCGCTAGCAATGCCTTATTCATGCACTCTATATCCTGAACACCTAAACCACCTTCTCCCTTATACCGCGTCACCTCCTCCCATGCCCCAAGGTTGAGACATGGCCCCTGTTGCTTACCATTAGATCAGAAAAATCTGTGAATCATAGATTCAATCTTTTTCCTCACACCTGACGGCATGAGACGGGTGGAGAGGAAGAAAATGGGGATGACCGGAAGAACGTGCTTCAGGAGGATCAACTTACCCCCTCTAGAGAGTGTCATCGCCTTCCAGTCCGCCAATCTCTGCTCGATTATGCTAATGACCAAGTCTCAGTCGGACTTCTTAAGTTCCTATCGATTTGTGGAAGACCAAGGTACGTAATGGGTAGCTCCCCAAGAGGACAACCCAACATCTCTGCCGCCATGCGACTTTCGCTTTCCGCCAACCCAAAGGGAATCACCACTGACTTTTTCTTGTTAATTTTCAACCAAGAAAGTTCCCCAAAAATCTCCATTAGCTGGTCCGTTCTTCTGATCAATAGTGCTGCTCCCTTTCTCTTCTTCCAAAACCTTGTTATAGAGAAGTTCAACTTCTTTGATTATTCCGTTTACAACTTCAGTTGGTGGTCCTTCGTGTAGCACATTAACTCTGACTTTAATATTCCACTTATTAATTTTCCAATGGCTTTAACGAAACTTTATCTTATGAAGTTTGACAATAATGTTATCCAAATCTTTTTTCCTCGCCAACAACTTGTGAATCTTCTCCTTGAAGGCACTCTCATTGGTCCACCAAATATCAATTTTCTAGGGTCTTAATTTCCTAGAAGCTCTCATATAGTTTTCGGGAGGATTGCACATCAATTGCTGCCAACAACTCCCTCTTCCTTTATGTGTTACTATAATTAATGGCTTGTGTTCTCTCAAAAACTTGTGGGTGCATTACTGCATCCGAATTGGACGACGCCTTTAATTTATCAGAATCATGTTGACTCTTTTAGTTCAAATTGAGAAAATAGATGGTTGCTCTGTACATGGGATGGCCAAAATATGATATCGAATTCTTTGTCATTGTTTGAATAAAAAAAGAATAACAAAAACCAAAATCAAATCAAAACCTTAGTTTAGTTATAAATATACAAGATATCGTTCTTAATTCTTTTCTTCAAACACTTTTTCCCATTCTTTATAGCCTCTTCCCCATTGGTTCTTATTTCAACATCTACTGTGTTCGACTTGGAGCATTGGCATGAACATAACAAGCAGAGTGTACTAATTTCATCTAACGGGGTATTATAGGGTTCAATACAAGGTTGCAAATATCGGTAGTTTGTAATTGTTAGGTCGGGTCACAAACTAAGAATTAATAGACAATCGGGTGACTAAATGGATTCAGTCAGACTTTAGTCATTTTTATATTTTTTAATTATTTCAAATATATAAATGGATTTTTACCCAGCAGACCTATAAACGTTTTAAAATGCCTCCATGACCTTTTGCACAATATAATTACCCCATCGACCCTGTAAATTACCCCAAGAACCCCCAAGGGCTTAAAACATATTACCCGGAGGGTTCATGGGTAAGAGTTGGCAAGTTTACGGGGTCGAGGGGGGAATTAGGTTGTTTCAAAGGTCGTGGAGGTGATTGGCAAAGTTTATAGGGTCTGCCGGATAAAAATCCCATATATAAACCAACAACAACACAACAACAAAACATTTTCCCACAATTAAGTAGGGTCGGTTACATGGATTCTTTGCCTCCATTTAGATCTATATCGGGTCAATCTCGGGCTTATGTCCAAAAAACTAAGATCCCTTCGCATAGTCTCATTCCAACACTTCTTGGGTCGTCCTCGTCCTCTCTTAGCCAGCTCAACATACCAAAACTCGCATCTCCTAACCGGGTGCATCATCTGACCTCCTTTGCAAATGACCAAACCACCTCAAGCGGTTTTCTCGCATCTTATCCTCGATCAGAGCTACACCAACTTTCCTTGTGATGGCATCATTATGAATCCGATCTTTACGTGTGTGTCCACACATCCATCTTAGCATTTTCATTTCTGCTACTGTCATTCTCTACACATCTCTATGGTTCACATGCCAACATTCAGATCTATAGAGCATAGAAGGTTTTACGGCTGCTTTGTAGAACTTTCCTTTGATTTTTTAAGAAATTATGTTATCACAGAGAACAACAGAGGCTCCTCCCCACTTTAGCCAGCCTGCATTTATTCTGTCAGTAACATCTCCAACAATTTCCCCATCATGTTGCGAAATAGATCCCAAGTATCTAAAAGGATCTCTCTTTCGAATGTTATCGTCACCAATCTTCACCTCGATTCCTTCATTATTGCTTCCATCAAAAGTGCACTTCATATATTCAGTTTAGCCCTACGAATACGAAATCCTTTAGTCTCCAATGTCTATCTCTAGACCTCAAGCTTCTCATTTACTCCATTTATAGTCTCATCAATCAATACAATATCATCAACAAATAACATACACCAAGGTATCCCATCCTAAATGCGACTTGTCAACTCGTCCATAATCAAAGTAAAAAAAATGAACTCAAAGTTGAACCTTGATTTTAACCAATGTTGATGCTAAAATAGCCACTCTTCCTAGATAGGATCCTTACACAAGATAAAGCCCTATCATACATATCTTTTATGAGGTTAATGTATATGATAGATACGTGTCTCTTCTCCAAAACTCTCCACAATCTTATGTGGGATAGATTCATAAGCCTTCTCCAAATCAATAAAAGTCATATGGAGTTTCTTCCTTTGAGCTCTATAAATCTCCATCGTTCTCCTCATCAAATGGATGACTTCAATAGTTGAGCGACTTGGCATGAGTCCGAATTGATTTTCTTTTACTTTGGAAACTTGCCTCAACCTTCTTTCGATCACACTTCCCCAATTTTTCATAGTGTGACTCATCATCTTAATACCTCTGTAAATTGAACAATTTTGAATGTCCCCTTTGTTCTTATAAAGAGGCACCACGATACCTCTCCTTCAATCTTCATGCATTTTCTTGCTTCGCCTAATAACATTGAATAAATTTGTAAGCCAAGTTAAACCACACGCACCTAAAACTCTCCATACTTCTATAGGAATGTCATCCGGTCCTACACCTTTCCCAAGTCTCATAACCTTCAAAGCTTCAACTACTCCCTTTCTTTGGATTCGTCTATAGCTTGCATGATTCTAGTAAATTTCACTACTAGCTAGATCACTTAAAGCGATATCTCTATTTACTTCCCCAACGAAAAGCTTATGGAAATACTACTTCTTCTATATCCTTCTGAGTAACAAACGTATGACTTTTCTCATCCTTAACGCATCTCACTTGAGAAAGGCCTTTGTCTTTCTTTCTCTTGATTTGGCCAACCTGAATATAACCTTTTGACCCTCCTTAGAGTAGATGTTTGCTTAAATTCATGTTGAAAAGATCCGGTTGTATTGAGGCAACTTCTTAAATAGTATTTTTTTTTTAAAATACTATTTAGGAAGCTGTCTCTGATTGTTTTACGTTGGCTGTTGGCTACCTAATGCAACCCTCCTCAATTTACCCGAGCTTGAGACATACTATAGCTGGGTTTTCAAATATATAAACATCTTATATAAATTTATTCTTATATATTTTACTTAAATTTCTACATTTTCTGTACTATCATAATGAAATAAAAAAAACAACTGAAGTCTAACTGAACATTAAGCATTTTAGATTAAGTTTGCTCTTTTAAAAAAGCAGAAAAATAGTCTTAGAAAAAAACGACCGACTAATTGGCCTACTTGGCCGACTAAGGGCTGATTAGCCTTTGTCGGAGCAGCCACCCCACCTTGTATACCAAATGGGTCGACTAAAGGGGTTAGTCGGCCATATTTCATAAGCTTGGTTCAATCTACGCATAGATGCACAAGACTTGGGAAAAATTTCTGACAAGTCACCTCAATCATGTAACCTATCTTATACGTAAATTGTTGGATTTGGTAACATTCCCTTGACATGAAGAAAATAGATTTGTTTTAAGTCATAGTTTTTTTTACTTATTTGACATAGGACGGCTGCTCTGTTGCAAACACCTAAGTTATTAGCTCGAGTTACACATTGGGTATGCTTTAAGACGAGACCTGATAGCCTCTGACATCTATTATAGATGTTGCCTTTGATTACTAGTGATGATAAGTGTTCCGTGCTCGTCTTTCCATGGTCCTACACATAGTAAGAGCTCCATGCACTGGGCTATTCTTTTGAACTACCAGTATACGCTGCCTGTTATGTTGCTTAATGGAGCTAATTTGCCATATTTGTTCATCTGGGTGAAATATAAAGATATCCAAATAACGAATTCCACTGCTTTCTGGGTTTAGAACTATTTATCTGTAGGACTTAACCCTGGGTGTTGTAGTAACACAGTGTTGAACTGAGGTATTGCTGGGAACATCTTGTATTGCTGGGAACATCTTTTGAAAAAAATTAGCCCTCTTCCAAGCATCAATGTTGCAAGTTTTAATTAGAGTAAATTACAAAAAAGTCCCTGAACAATACAACCGATTTCGATATCATACTTGAACTTTAAAAGGTAATAATGTGGTGTCCGAACTTTAAGATTCTTTTCAATGTGATCCTTGGCTATCGAGATTTAGTTGATTATTTTGTCTTTCCAACCTTATATTTCAATAGTCAATGACCACATTGAAAAGAATATTAAAGTTCGAGTAGGACATTGTTACCTTTTAAAGTTCATGCATGACATTGAAATTGGGTGTATAATTCAGGGACTTTTTTTGTAATTTACTATTTTAATTATGCATTATATAAATATACATCTTATTTATATTTATACGTTTGAATGCAGCTTTAGAATGGAACATGGAAAGCTTGATGCTGCCAAGTGAAAATATATATTCCGTTTCAATTGCAGGGAGAATTGCAGAAGTGGCATTTATACTCTGATTCTGAATACGGAGGTATTCGTTGTTACAGTTTATTTACTTCTCAATGTCTTGTTTAGAATCCATTAAGTTGGCTGCATCCACTTTTTGAAGATATAATATATGTAATGCTCAAAATCGATTATAATGGTCTGATTACGTTTCATTCTCTTTTGAAAAAGAAATAGGATTAAATTTGCTCCATCTCACATAAGTTGTTAAAATAGCACGACAAAGTGTGCAATCTGTATATAAACCTATAGACAATTTCTTAATAAATATGTATATTATGGAGATGACTTGGGCGTTGCTGAGGACCCCCTTCCCCCTTTCACGAGCTTGGACATTGCCGAGGACTCATTCTGACCACACGCCAATTCTGTGGTCGTCAGGGGAAAAGAGGAGCAACAGATTCTTTTTTCACTATGAACAGAGCTGGCTATTGGAGGAGGGTTTTAGGGAGACGGTTGTGGAGCGGTGGAGAAGCTGGTCCCCTTAGGGCTCGACTGTATCTCGGTTAGCGACGAAGTTGAGGATGCCAAGGTCGTTTCTAACTACTTTCGGGAGAGAGGTCAAGGCGAGGCGGAGGGCTAGAAGGGGGGAAGCTTAGGCTGGAGTTGCGCAGCTGGACGGGTTAGATGATGAGAGAGGGATGAACCAGGATGAGCCAACGGAGAGACTGGGTCTGCTTGAAGAAATATTGCTGGAAGACAAAAAAAAAGAGGTGGAGTGAGACAAAGATCCATGCAAAAGTGGTTGAAAGAAGGGGATGCCAACACGAGATTTTTCCACTATGTGGCTTCTGGGAGGAGGAGAAGAAACTATTTGCACGACATTGAGATTGGGGGGTCACAATTTCAGGGGAGGCGCAACTTGGCAGTGCGTTGCGGGGCCACTTTGTTGAGGCGACACAAAGGAGAATGGGGGATGGTTTGAGTGGTTGGGAAGAGGGGTGGAGACTTGCCTGGTAAGCAAGCGGAGAGGTTAGTGGTCCCCTTCTCTATTTGAAAGTTGAAGAGTGCTGTCTGGGGGTTGATTGCGGATGGTGCTCCTTGTCCGGATGGTTTCCGGTGTGGTTCTACTGAGAGTTTTGAGAGTTGCTGAAGGAAGAAATCCTGGAGGTGCTTAATGAGTCTAGGGAAGAGAATAGAGGCTTTGAGAAGGTCAGCCAACTGCTATTCCTCCTTCCAAAGAAGGAGGCTCTGGTGAGGGTGGAGGATTTCAGACCTATTGCGCTTTCCAACGCCTTCTACTTGATTGTGGCTAAGATTCTGGTGAACCGGCTGAAGGTGCTGTTGGGCTCAGTGATACTTCATGGGCAGTCGGCATTTATCCCAGAGCGGCAGATGACATATGGTTTGGTGATGGCTTCGGAGATTTGCCTTCAATAGAAATGTTCTAGGAAGAAAGGGGTTATATGGAAGATCGTACGCCAAAGCTTATGACTGCGTCGAGTGGAATTTCTTGTGGACGTCCCTACAGAGGAGAGGTTTCCCTGACATATAGGTTGCATGGGCGAAGAGGTGTGTTACTACTTCCTCCTATTCAAGCACGATGAATCGTAGGCCGGAGGGGGGTTTCTTTCAGCCACAATGGGGGGTCCGGCAAGGCTATCCGTTGGCCCATATGCTATTTGTGCCAGTGGCGGATGCTTTGGCTGTACTTTTCATGCAAGCGATGGAGGCAGAGCGGTCTGAAAGTTTTAGGCTAGACGATATCTTTGTCCCTCTACTACAATATGAAGATAATACGATCTTAGTACTTGGTGGATCCGAGGAGCAGAATGTTAATGTGGCTCAGCTGGTTGAAATTTTCAGCAGTCTATCTGGTCTGGAGATTAATAGGCACAAGTCGATGGTCATTACTTTTGTGATGGACGATGCGGAATGCGCCAATCTTGCGGATTTGACCGGGTGCCCCTTGGGGACCTTCCTATCTCCTACCTGGGGCTGTCGTTGGTGACAGGAAAGTTGAGGAAGCCAGACTCGGATATGGTGGTGCAAATAATGGGATAGTGGTTGGCTGGGTAGAAGGCAATCACATTGTCTAGGAGGGGGAAAATTGGTTCTATTGAAGCATGTGCTCTTGGTCATTCCTATTTTCTTCTTTTCTGTTCGTTTGATGCCGATGGGAGTTAAAAAGAAGATTGAGTCTTTGATGAGGAGATTCTTCTAGTCGGACGGGGAGCAACAGAGATCCGGGCTACATCTGGTGAGATGGGAAGAAGTCACGAAGGGGCGTAGAGATGGAGGTCTAGGGGTGCGCGATATCGAGACCATGAACAAGGTGCTTCTCGCAAAGTGGGTGATTCACATTTGGGGTTCTTCTTGCTTGCTGGCTGCCGAGCTTGTGAGGAAAATCTATGGTGTGAGAGGTGAGCTGGTGGCTAGGGGAGTGTGGTATGGGTCCCCACTCTGGGCCAGTATCTGTAAGGTGTTGCCTTTGGTTGGTTATAGGCTGCAGCCTAAGGTGGGTAATGGTCACATTTTCAGATTCTGGCGCGACGATTGGACGGGGGAGGGAGCCCTTGACGTTAGATTTCCGAGACTACTTGCATTGGCAACATCGAGGGAGATTCCTATTGCGTAAGTGGCGGATTCGGGTACGTGGTCGCCGATATTCCTATCGGACCCGTCGGGGCATCGTTGGGAGGAGTTTGTCAGATTGCAGGCGGAACTTCCACCACCGGGTGACTTAGAGCATGGCATTGACCATTTGAGTGGGAGGGTGCGAGATTCTCTGTTAAGAAAGCTTATGAGGAAATGAGGAGAGTGGAAAAGGTGTAAGATCTGGATCTTTATCAAGATATGAAGGTGGGTTGGGCAGCTAAGATCCCGTGCAGGGTTATGGTCTTCTTGTGGTGCCTGAGAAGGGATCATATGTGCGATAAAGCGACGAGGGGGAGGATGTTTGGTGTAATGGGCACTCTATGCGACAGGCACCACAAGATGGTGGAGGGCTCGGATCATCTGTTCCTCAAGTGCTCGGCATCAGAGCATGTTTGGAGAGAGGCAGGGATTTCGTGGGTGGCGACTGGTGGGGCAGTGGAATTTTGGAGGTTGGTTCGGGCAGTGGGATCAAACTTTACAGACGACTGTTCCAAGCCTTTTGCTGTTCTGTGGGCCATATGGGTAGGGAGAAATGATGTGGTATTCAACAACCAGAGGTTTTATTCCGAAAATATTGTAGCTCATTTAACACGCTACATAACTCTTGGGTCTCAAGGTAATGTTCTCCAAACCTTTAATGAAATAGATGTTGCGGTGACTCTCACCTTGGGAGATCACCCTCTTTTCCATCAAAAAAATATCATGGAGATGACTGTTAATTCAGTTTCTGGGAACTATTTTGCAAAAAGCTTTTAGAAAGATCATAAATGGTTTGCAGCTTTGTCTTGGTGGAGATCATATATTCTGTTTTTGGAGAGCTCGTTATCTTGGCTAATGAGTTTTTAATCCTTTGCATGTTGTTATGACCAAAGATCTTGCCATAGAAGGGACACATGCCACTGTTGGTGGGGCTATGCATGGTTCATGGGTTAGATGGGTACCTGATCCGATCAGTATGGATTGATCTTAAACCTATCAGTATCGTACAAATCATTTTGGATGGGGTATCCAACCCTCTTTGACCTGAGACATACTGGGCTCCGACCTTGTGATCCATGGACACCCATGGGTCGACCTATTCATTGCACCTCCAACCTGGATGATGCGCTTGTGTCAACCCATCTCATTTCCCTTCCAACCAGAATGATTTCCACGGGTCTACCGATTTCCCTACCCATCCCGACTTGATCGAAATTTCGGTAGTTGAGATTGATTCGAATCAAAATGGAGTCCATGTAGGACTAAATATCGATTCAATCATCAAATCTCTGAAATAGAAATAAGATGCGAACAAAGGAGATACTCTGGACGAAATGAGGGCTAAGATCTCATCTAAGATATATGAGTTGGATTATACGATGGCACCATGTTACAACTCCCTCAAGATCCCCTACTTGATCTGTAGTGAAGGCAATCATGCATGTCGTTGTTGTTGCAATCTCCCACCCATGAAGATCTCTTCTAATTGCCACAAATGTGCATGTTGATCCCTTACATGCTGCCTATATCCTCGCAGTAGTTCCATCGTCGGGATCTGCTGCTGTTGTGATTGATGCAACTGCCTTTAAGTCGAGGTCACATACATGTTCGGTGGGTACACATGCAGTTAGTCCTTGGCCGTGACCGTGACCATAGACTGGAGCTTCACATTGGAGTCGTAGATTCGGGCTTGGAGTAGCTTGAAATGCTGCTGTAGGAAGGAGATGGTTGTCACGCAACCTTAGACGGGATCACGAAGGAGCAGCTCGACCTCGTAGTCGAGGTTGTTGACAACTTCAGAGCGCTCCAAAAAGGGTCGCTGTCGGTGAGGATGTTGGAGATATTGTTGTCACCGATGGCATTGTGGATGACCATGCACCTCTTGAGGTCCTCTGGCGAGAAGTAGGGCGCGGAGATGCATTTCAGCGTGCACATGTGGTAGACATGCTTGCAGGAAATTGAGGAAGGAGAAGGGGATGGAGGATAAGGAAGGAGAAGGGCTTGATTTTGTTGATTTATAAAGAATGGTAAATATGACCTGTTTCAAAAGGAATCTATTTACTTTAATGGACAAATAAATGAAATTAACCCCAGGGTTCGTGGTGTATGAGTTATTAGGTTTGTGGGGTCGAGGTGATAATTACGGTCAAGGTTTTAAATTTCGATTTGGATTTTGTTTTGAGATGTTGAAAAAACGAAACAATTTCAAAATTTCGGTGAAATTTCGCTGATTTCAACCTAGATTTGTGAAAGAAGGGTTTGTATCAAGATTTCTATTTCAGTTTCGGTAGGGTGTCAAAACGGAAATTTCGCCAAATTTCATGAAATTTGGAACTTTGATTTTGGTATTTACAGGGTCAAGAAGGTAATTGACAAGATTTTTAGGGTTTGTATTATCGAAATCCCAAAAATAAATCAAACATAGATAAATGTTTACAGTAACTAATAACATTATCATTACAATAATACAAAATTGAATAACATAAACTATTGATATGCTTTGAATCATAAACATTTGTTCTTCTGAACCCAGTTGAAGATCCGTTCCGATGTCCCCTCTCTGCCAACATACCCTACCAACACGGTGCAGGAAGTAAATAAACTATTTATGAACTTTACATCACCGAAACATGGAAAATTAGCAAACTGTTTGCATAAAGTATTGTATGTTCATCGTATGAATAAGAAATTTTAGCAAAACGATTTGTACTTTGTGAAACCATTAAATTAGTGAAACTATTTTCCTAACATGGTTTTTGATATTCTGTTGAATATTAAGATGAGATCAATGTTACCTCTTGAAGCGTGAATCTCTAAAGTAAGAGATCCCCTGAATAAAGTCGATATGCAGTGTCTCTCTCGTGGGCACGGAGATGAATCGTGTTGCTTTCCACAAACTTGGACGTCATCCTCACAAATACGGCTTCAAGAAGAGGCGCGTATGAGTTGTATACACCCAAGACTTTTCTCTTTCTCTAAGGTACAAATTCTTAAGGGACTATGCTCTCCAAAACTCAAGTGAATGAAAGAGTGACTTTTACTCTCTTTTATACATATTGTACACACATATTGAAGAGTCTTCTCTTCAACTAGGCACGCGCAATGATAGCCCTTGGATTGTTGATCAAGGCTTAACATCAAGTCTTTGTTTGATAATACAATTATCTCCTTATTTATCTCTAATAAATTTAAGTAATAAATTAAGCAACAAATCAATAAAGAGTTCAAGGACTCTTTGTAGTGGTGCCATGTATCAATGCACACGTTCAGCAAATTCCATATACGGAATGAGATTGTTTCCAATTTATTAATTGATTAATCAATAAATAATGCAACAATATTAAGATCCTTATTCTCAATAGGACTCAATATAATTGTGCCATGTGTACAACCATTGTACACGCCCCATTTTGACTAAATATAGTCATGATTATTGTCTTTTATTTATCAATCAATTATCTTGATAATCACATTATCATTATTGGAGAAATTATGGAAATAATCCTTATAGCTTATGAATCATATCCATAAGCACAAAGACCAATTTACATCTACAAAATTATTATGAATCGATCTCACATAATTTCATGCATTAGAAATATTATGCAAATCATATTTACGTATATATTATTTACATGAATCATATTCATTTTTTTGAGAGTAAGTATGGGTGAGCCCCCCTATTGGGAGTCACCGCCAAGAGCGTTTCATTACATGAATCATATTCATATAAATATTAATTATTGTGAATAATCATTCACAATAATTATTGAAACAATTTGTGAATCAAACACAAAAATGCCCTTATGAAAAAATATAATAATAATAATTATTACAACATCGACATCTTTAAGTATGAGGCCTAATCCATTCAGGACTCATGGGATACAAATGCAGATACTTGGAGATCATGTTGGGGGGATCATACTATCCATGTATAGTGACTTGAAATATGGATATCAATCCAATTTCAAGGTTATTTTTTAGCTTGAAATGTATACAATATTATCAATTGAGCTCGAGTGGAACAATTCACACTCTAGATGAGCTCAATGAAACACAAGCCACTCTATGTGAGCTCGAGAAAGTATCAGTGAGCTGAACCCAGCTTCCTTGACCATTTCTAATCAAAGTCCAAACCATTTGAACTTAGAAATGAACTCAATGAACTTATATATTACTATTTCCATGACAATTTCTGTTTCCAACGTTTGAACATTGATTTTGAATTGTAAATTGGATTTAAATGAATTGTGATTTAATCCAATTAATTCTCAAATCATCAAGCAAAATGGAACCACTAAAATCCATCCCGTTTCAACACTCCCTAGGAATGGAAGTGTCATGGTGGACGATCTATTATGATAGAGTTCATCATTCACACTAGAAAAAAACATTGATATATCTGCAGTTCAAACCCTAGTTTGATTATCTTCTTCAGAATAAATCAATAGATTTCTCATTTGATATCTGGGCGACAATGTTAATCATATACTATCCAAAAGCATATATATTAATATCTCGAATTCGTGTCTTATTTCATAAATAAGATGACCATGCGTGTAATTCATCTTGACCACAAATTATCTCACGAGTGAGCTCTGTCTCCCGATTTATCAATTATGAACCCGTATTATTCCTTCGAGAGATCATGCATCTCATATGTCTTAATATACATACCGATGTGTCGGTATACGAACCTTGGCTAGGTTACCGACCTACTATGTGCATACTCACGCATATAGATGCATATCTGTCTTTAATCAAAGGGATGTGTGCCTGATCATGATAGTTACGATTTAGGTCTTAGTTTATCTCGACCTCATCAAGTCAATCTTTGGCTTGATTATTCCAATACTTTCGAATCTAAATTCCTATGCAGATGACATGCATCAAGAAGTCAGGTGGAAATCGGTCTACGGAGAAAGGTTATCATATTTTTCTCAGATTGGAGATTTTTGTTGAATATCACATGTTTGAAGTCAACTATGTCCTCCCAAGTGCATGGTATTCAATATGGCCATGGTACATAACCCTAATTGACAAAGAGACCTTAATAACAAAGTTCATTCATATTTATTTATTCATTTTATTTCAGATGGACATGATATAACACTCCTTTTTTGCATTAGTGGGTCGCCAAGGACTTACAAATCCAACAATCTCCCACTAGACCTTAGAGCCATTCATGTACAACTCTCAATCCATATTCATTACATGTTGGTGAAGACCTTTTGAGTCAATGGTTTGGTCCACAGAGGTAAATTTGGTGATCATGATTTCATCACGCTTCTGGATCTCACGGATGATGTGACATTTCCTCTCCACGTGTTTGCTTCTTTGATGCCACCAGGGTTCCTTTGCTAGCGCTATGGCACCCATGTTATCACAGAGCAATATGATGGGGGATTCTGATGAGGAAACTATGCCAAGTTATCGGTTGAACTTACACAACCACACAACTTCTTTAGCAGTATCTGATGCGAGTATGTATTTTGCTTCGATTGTCGAATCAACCGTAGTGTCTTGCTTCTTGCTTCTCCAGCTCACAACACTACCGTTCAACATGAATAAGAACCCCGAGGTTGACTTCCTATCATCAACATCTGATTGGAAATCTGAATCTGTGTATCCTAAGACTTAGAGATCATTATTTTCATAAAATAAGACGTAGTCTTGAGTTCTTCTTAGATACTTGAAAATACTTTTCACTGCAATCCAGTGTTTCTCTCCATAGCAAGATTGGTAATCGATTACCACTCCCATTAATGGTAGATATGTGATCTAGTACACATCATGGCATACATCAGACTTCCCACAACCGATACGCAAGGACACCTGGCTATGGATTTCTTTTCTTCAATAGCTTGAGGAGCCATCCCTTTGGACAAGTAAATACCATGTTTTAAGGGAAGGAAACCTTTTTTGAAATTATCCATACTGAATCTTTCGAAGATTTTCTTGATGTATCCTTATTGTGATAGTCCCAATATCATCTTTTCTCTCTTTCTGAATAGTTTCAGACCCAAGATGTACGAGACATCTCTGAGATCATTCATCTCAAAGGTATTGGACAACCCGATTTTATCATTTTAACACTAGTCATCATCCCTATATCATTCCCAGTGATAAGGATGCCATCTACATAAAGCACAATGAACATGACATCACTCCCACAAAGCTTTTTGTATACACATGGCTCATCCAGATTCTGCACGAAATCTTAACTCTTGATGGTTTCATTGAATCGGATGTTCCAACTATGAGAAGCTTGTTTAAGTCTATAGATGGATTTCTTTAGCTTGCACACTTTTCCTTCTTCAGCCATGAAGCATGAAATTGCTCCATATAGATGTCCTCTTCGAGGTATCCATTGAGAAAATGGTCTTGACATCTATCTACATGATGTCATAGTCCAGATGTGCAACTACAACAAGCAATGCCCTGATGGATTTAAGCATAGCCACATGAGAGAATGTCTCATCGTAATCGATGCCTTCTCTATGTATGTAACCCTTTACGAATCGTGCCTTGAAGGTCTCTACCTTCCCATCGGGTCCCCTCTTTCTCTTGAAGATCCATCTGCATCCAATGGGTTTGACTCCTTTAGGTGGATCTTTGAGGATCCATACACCATTCTTGTATATGGAGTTTATCTCAGATGTCATTGTTAGCATCCAGCTGTCTATGTCACGATCACCTAAGGCTTCATCGAATGAAGTTGGATCATCATCAGACTCTTATGATACATGGAATCCGTACCTTTCAGTTTGTCTTACAACCCTACTACTCTGTCTAAGAGGTATGATCGTGCTATTTGAACTTTTCAAAGATTACATATTTGTGACGCAACAAGAATACAACATTGTACCATGAATGATCATTAAAGGTCACATAGTATTGATGTTCATTTCGATTTGCAGTACGAATTGGACAACATACATCGGTATGTATTAGGTCCAATATATCTTCGCATCGTTCACCTATTTTAGTGAAGAGTGCTCTAGACATTTTCCCATGAATCTAATGTTCGCAAGTTGGTAAATCATAGACTTCTAGAAAATCCAAAGGTCTATCCTTTACCAGTTTATTGATCCTATCAACAGACAACAGTTCGAGTCATTGATGCTGGATAATATTTAAATGATCTCCATCCCCCCTTGATCATTTAAGGGCTTTAATATTATTATAATATTAATGTTATCAGTGGTATTAACATTCATAATGCAAATATGCATGTTCAATTCATAGAGTCCACCTGCCGTTAATAAACTATTTGCCACAAAATTACCATACGACTTATGATAAACTTATTACAAGATAGGAACAAATATCCATGTCCAACTAATTTGGATACAAATAAAAGGTTCCTTCTAACATCATGAACATAAATATATTCTCCAATAATTAGGACTCTTCTACTTGATAACGATAGTTGACACATCCCGATGGTGACTACTACAATGGTTGCATCAGACCCTATCTGGATGAATATCTCCCCGTCATCAAGACTTCTAGTTTCCTGAAACATACACAACAAATTTTATACATGAACAGAAGCACCAGGATCAACAATCCAACTATCTTCTCGTCCTATGAGTAAGTTGGTTTCAATGATGAAAGTAGATGAGCTACTTGTCGGGGTAGCACCTTTTCCCTTCTCAAGGGTCTTCAGTTACTCTAGACAGTTGTGCTTCCAGTGCCCCGACTTTTTGCAGTGATGACAGATTTCCCCTTTCTTGGATGTCAGATGTGTAGAAGCATGAGAAGATGTGTCAACAGCTTGACCCTTCTTTCTCTTTTTAATTGGACCCTTCTTGGATCCATGCTTCCTTCTGCACTTCCCTTTGACCTGTGCAACCATTCACTACCAGAAGTATCCTCTTTCCCCCATTTTTTGGTTTTAGAAAAAGAAACTATAAAAATATTGAAAGATTTAGGGATAGACAACAATATGAAATTAGATTGCCTATCTGCGTTCATCTCAGCCCCTAAAGTCTCCAACTCATGAATGTACCCAAGCATTTTGAGTACATGTTCCCTGACTAGAGTCCCTTCTTGCATTTTGCAACAAAGTATTTCTTTCATAATATTATAACATTGAGTGAGGTTTACATCGTCAAACATTTCCTTCAGATTTGCCAAGATGTCTTGAGCTGATATGATATTCATATGTTGCTTCTGAAGCATATTGGATAAGGAAGCTAGAATGTAGCAACGGGCCAACACGTGGTCCTCGTCTCACTTCTTGTTGAATTCTCGGGCATCCTTGGTTTTAGTGTTCTTGTTGCTAGAGAGCACATACCCAATGCACCCAGCCGCAACTACACACTCCAAATTTCGAATCCAATTTGAGTAGTTTGGATCGGTCAACTGATTGATCTCAAGCAACTTGTTAAGTGAGTTGAGAGACTTCATCTGAAATTAAAGAATAAAATAGAATGCACTTTAATATATTGATTAAGGAGATTAAATATTTTAATAATTTTAAATCAAGAGTTGTATTTTCTGTACTTTGAAATAATTTTCCCTTATTAGCTTTCAAAGCATGAGGCACGCTAACCAAAGGCCTCACTATGAGGTCTGGATCTCTTTTCCATTTTCACTGTGCTCCAATAATATGAGAAAATGCAACTACGATGAAAGAAGTGGGAACTCTTTCCACCTTACAAGTCCAACTTGTATTCTCAGTTCGGTCTTCAATGTCCACAACCTCCGCATATATGGAGCTAGCATGCTATTGATTAAACCAACTGTCAATGAACGAATATCAATTTACGCTATGCACAATCCAATGCTGCTTCAATAATATGGGGAACAATACTGGGGTCACTACGCATACGATCCATCTCTTTCGAGCAACGAAGAACCTGATTCCATGGTTATTTGTATTCTGGAGTCATGACTACGCATGGTGCCTCTCCAAAAATATAACTCATGCTGATGAAGTTCTTCGCAATGACGGGAGATCATGGATGCCATCATATGGCTTAATTTATATCATGTTTAAATTATTCAGGTGGGTAGATGTGAGTTTCTCAATAAAGAAGGTATATTGTCTTCTCGTAGATAACGGGAATCGCTTAGACGACAACCTCACTTAAGACACTAAAATTATTTGGAAAAGTAAAATACTGCCTCGAGTGAAGATCTTCTTATGGCTTTTTTGTCACGGCCGGTTGCTTACCAAGGAACGATGCAACATGATTCTAAACGTTGGGGACCATGCATGCGAAAGATGTGGTGTGGAGAATGAAGATATGGATCATCTTTTCTTCAATTGTGGCCTCTCAATGCTGATTTGAAACTTGGTAGGAATTTCATGGATAAAGATCGACAATTGTTCGCTCTTCTGGACTTCCATAAGGGCGGTTTGTGGCAATTCGCATGCGGACAATGCTAATCCGTTTGCCATCCTATGGGCAACTTAGTGTGCTAGGAATGAGCTCACATTTTGTAACAAGAGTTTCTGCCTAGGAAATGTAATTGCAGATACTAAAGCCCTTTGTATGACCTGGTCATCTATATACTAAACACCATTTTCTTATAGTTTGTGGTAGACTCCATCTTGGGGTGCCACCCTCTTTTTACTTCAACAAATATCATGTTTAAATTAACGATTAATCATTTTGCATCATATTCTCATGATTAATCTAAGGATAGTGCTAGGACACATGCTTATTGTAGTTTTAATCCAATTAAAACAATGACACTTAAGTGGTCTCAGTTAGGGTTTGATCCATTTGTACACTTGATGTTACATATAGTGTTACACTCTCACTTAGTTGTTAAAGTACGCCATGACTCTTCATACTACCTTTCCTTGAAACGGATCCAGCCAAGTCGGACAGATAATGGCAACAGGGAGCGCTTCCACTGCAAGTGTGGCACATGGTGCCAATTAGGTAACCCATTAGCTTATCCACATCCTAGACACCATCACCTATTCAATTCGAGACAACACAATCGATACATATTGTACTAAGGAGATTTTGTCGATCTTTCAACCGTGTATGATGCTATATACTAACTCATAAATTTTAGAAATTTAAAACTCTTTTTAATTTTTCAAAATATTTAATGCAACAATATAGACACTTTTTTTTAATTTAAAAACTCTTTTAATTTCAAAAGGTCTAGTGCAACAATCTAGACAATTCGTGGAATTAATCAAATCAATTCCATAATTTCTAATTGTATTGTAAATATTAAAGTGCATAATTAATTAGGAATAATATGAAATAAAAAAGACATTCTAATTTATTGCATATTTCCAAAACAAATAATGATTTCAGATTTGAATTTGCAAGTTGCGACCATCACACTTCAAATTAGAAAATAACATACAACTTGGACTTAAAATTTATTGCATCCTCAAATATTTTCAAAATATTAGGTCCAACTTCTGATTTGATTTTATCAAATATATTTCCATCAATTTTGAGTCCTGCCCCAACTCCACCTATGAAGAAATCCAATTTCTTGAGGCTGTATGATCGGAATTGCTCAAAACTTTTTCACACTGATTGGGGACATGATTTATGACTTACTAATCAACATTTTATCATGTTATATGACCCCAAAAACAGTAGCTAAAAAATCATAATTTTAATGCAACAATCTTGAGACGAAATCAGAGTCTGCAATCGTTGCGATCATTTTTAACATCCAAATCTTCTCCCGAATGTTACCAACTATCGTTGCATCTTTTGAGCATAAGTCCAGACCTTATAGACCTCATATGTATACCAAAAAATTTTTGAAACATGGGAGAACAATAGCAACTTTGAAAGTCACTGAATCATTCGAATCATTAAAACTGTCACAAGACAATGTACCCGATAATCGGGATAATCTATCCGATTGTTCATCATACTTGGTTGCATTTTAAATCCTCCAAACTATGGCTCTGATACCAATTGAAGGAAGTAAATAAACTATCTATGAACTTCCACTCACGGAAACGTGGAAAATTAGCAAACTATTTGCATAAAGCATTGTATGTTCATCGTATGAACAAGAAATTTCAGCAAACAATTTGTACTTTGTTAAACCATTAAATTAGGGAAACTATTTCTTAACTAGGTTTCTAATGTTGTAATGAATATTAAGATGATATCAGGGTTACCTCTTGAAGCGTAGGTCTCTAAAGCAAAAGACCCTTTGAATCATGTTCTATCTGCAGATTCTCTCTCGTGGACACGGAGATGGACAACTTCACTTCCCACGAACTTGGACGCCGTCTTCATGAACATGGCTTCAAGAAGAGGCGTGTATGAGTTGTATGCACTCAAGACTCTTTTCTTTCTCCAAGTTACGTGATTCTTAAGGGATTTGGCTCTCCAAAACTCTATTGGATAAAAGAGAGGGCCTTACTCTCGTTTTATAACATTGTGCATGCCTATTGAAGAGTCTTCTCGTCAAGTAGGCATGTGCAATGATGGTCTTTAGATTGTTGATCAAGACTTAATACCAAGTCCTTGTTTAATAAAATAATTATCTCATTATTTATCTCCAATTAATTTAAATAATAAATCGAGCAACAAATCAACAAAGAGTTCAATTCAAGGACTCTTTATTGTGGCACCATGTGTCTATACACACACTAATCAAGTTTCATATATGAATGAGATTGTTACTAGTTTATTAATTTATTAATTAATAAATAGTGCAATGATATTGAGAGCTTTATTCTCATTAGGACTAAATATAATGGCACCATGTGTACAACCATTGTACACACCCCATCTTGACTAAATATAGTCATGATTGTCGACTTTTATTTATCGATCAATTATCTTGGTAATCACGTTATCATTATTGGAGAAATTATGAAAATAATCCCTATAACTTATATATCATATTCACAAGCGAAAAAAATATAAATCCAATTTATATCTACGAAATTATTGTGAATCAAATTCACACATAATTTCATGCCTAGGAAATATTATGCAAATCATATTTACATGTATATCATTTACATGAATCATATTCATATAAAAATTGATTATTATGAATCATCATTCACATTAATTAATGAAATATATTTGTGAATCACACAAAAACACCGTTATTAAAAAATATAATAATAGCAATTATTACAACATTGACATCTTTAAGTATGAGCCGTAATCCTATTAGGACTCATGAGATACAAATGCAGATACTTGGAGATAATGTCAAGGAGATCATAGTATCCATGTATAGTGACTTGAAATTTGGATGTCAATGCAATTTCATGCTCTATACTATTTTTAGCTTGAAATTGATACACTCGTATCAATTGAGCTCAAGTGGAACACTTCATAATTTAAATGAGCTCAGCGAAACACAATCTATGCGAGCTTGAGAAAGTATCGGTGGGCTGAACCCAGCTTCCTTGAATATTTTTAGTCAAAGTCCGAACCATTTGGATCTTATAAATGAGCTCAAGGAGCTTATATACTTCTATTTCCATGACCATTTCTGTTCTCAACATTTGGACTTTGAAATTGGAATTGTAATTTAGATTCAAATGAGTTGGGATTTAGTCCAATTATTTCTCAAATCTTCAAGCTAAATGGAGCCACTGAAATCCATCACGTTTCATCACTCCCTTGGAATGGAAGTGTTGTGGTAGATGATCTATTATGATAGAGTTAACCACGAGTATTCCCAATACTCATTCATCCTTCATATTGGAAAAAAACTTTATATATCCGAAGTCCAAATCCTAGTTTGACTAGCTTCTTCAGAATAAATCAGTAGATTTCTTATTTGATATTTGAGCAACAATATTAATTATATACTTTCTAAAAGTATATATTAATATCTCGAATTTGTGTCTTATTTCATAAACAAGATAATCTTACATGGAATTCATTTTGACCCCAAATTATCTCTTGAGTGAGATCTGCCTCCTGGTTCATCAATTATGAACCTGTGTGATTCCTTTGAGAGATCATACATCTCATATGACTTAATATGCACACCAACATGTCGGTATATGGACGTTGGTTAGATCACCAACCTTTTGGTCTGTCAAATATGCATACTAATGCATAGAGATGCATATATGTCTTAGGTCAAAAGATGTATGCCTGATCGTGACCGTTATTGTGAAGAGGAAAGAATGAATTGCATTATTGAGAGGACCTAGGTACTCTTATATAAGAGAGAAACCTGTTGGGTAAATTACAAGAAGACAAAGAAAATAGAAATTACATAAATAATATGAAATTACTCCTGGACCTAAGTGGTCTTTGCAAATAACCTCTTCCTCACGTGAAAGGCACATGCGCATGGCGAGGTTCGGAGGTGAACGACTCGGGTGAACACGTGGTAGGCCGGACGTGCCTCGGGGACTGGCTCTGTTGCCCCGAACCTGGAGCTTCGGAGATGCATCATGGTTCTATCTAGGTCGTTGGATGGTCGCCGTAGGGGCGCCATCCAACGACATCTGCACTTCATCACCGTTTGAGGAGCGACGGCGTAGATGGAGCTCCGACGAGGCTGTCAGAGCTCCTCTGTAACATCTAAATCCACATAAACTCAAATTCGACCCGATTAGGGGTCTGATTAACCTAATAAAGTTGTCGGGCAATATTAGATAATCTAAAAACGATCAATTGTCGAGAATCAAAAGTTGTTCGGGCGAAATCGACTAAAAGTCGGTCGCATCGTAATGCGTGCCCGAAAAAGCCACGACGTAAATTCAAAAACCGTAAAACAAATCGAGACCGTTATTAGATCCGATTCAACGAAACAAGACCAACAGAATCGACCTTTAGTCAATCGGAGGTCATTTGATATTTTTAAATCACAAAATTTAATCTTAAACAAAAACCGTATCCGAAAGTTTCGGGTATTCAAAACCCGATCAGAAGTATATCAACATTATACTCATTTTGATGATCGTTCTGAGATGGTCAAAATGAGGTATTGCGGGTCAAAATACCAAACTCAAGGCGTGGATACGGTCAACTTTAAATTATAACAAATGAAGAGGGTTTTAATATAATGTAATAATAATATATCAATAAAAAAATGATTTCTGCAAACAGAATGTAGCAGGGTTCGATTGTAATTTTTTTTAAAAAATATATAATTTTTATTTAAAACAGACTGTACAACATGTTTTGATTTCTGTTAGAAAATAAATAATAATAAAAGATTTGATGACATCAGCCACCTGACATCAGCCTGTTGATGTCATGACTGATGTCATCCAAAAATTTTTAGACAAATGGCTTTACACAAACCCAACGTGGAGCCCTCCTTCAATTTTCTCTTCTTTAATATTCTTCTCTCATTCCCAACGAAACCTCCTCTCCTCTTTTTTTTTTCTCCCTTGAATTCCAACAAGGCAATTGAAAGCAATAACCTGTAGTAGCAGGTGCTTCGGCATCAATTTCTGCTCATGTTTCAAAGCCAAAGCCACAACCAAGAACCCCCTTTTCTTCTCCTCCTCACCATTCTGCTGGGGCGCATATTCTTGTTACTAAAGCCTGCTGTTCTTGCCTCTAGATTCCAGTCTGCATGCCATTTTGGAGGTCTAACTTTAAAAGGTACAACCCCCATCCCGTTATTGCTGCCATGCATGCACATTAGACTAATCATATATACAATCATATCTCTATTTTCTTTGCTGCCATACATCTATAAATCTGGAAACCTTCTTTTGATGACCTTCATGGACTGTGTTTTATAAGTTTAATTGATATTGGAGAAGATTGGGATATGACGATTTGGATACTTTTAGGTTTCTCTTTACTCACCATATCTGACTTATAATATGAAATTAAAGAGCACAAAACATCATACTTGGTTTATTTGACCTATTCTGTTTCCAATCAATAAATTCTAGTAATAGTTAGCCCAGTAAATTGCATGGTTAAATTTAAACTTACACGCAGTATGATATAAAAGTAGTACTGATTGGGAATATTTAATCTGTGCTTAGCACAGTTTCTGATGTATGAAACTCGGCTCTTCATTCCTATTTGTGTTGCTTTTCCTATTCAATCATTGAGGTTTATCTTCTTGATAACCTTGTGTTGCTTTCATTCCTATTGGTGTTGCTTCATTCCTAGTGTGTTTCGTGTACTGAATACAATTGTTAGTTCTATTACTCTTAATTTGTATTTTTGTTCATTCACTTTTAACCTATAGTTTGACTTTTTGATAAATACCATCTTATTTTCCCTAAAGACTGATAAGTATTGTTATAACAAATACTATAGTTAGTGACTGGTTGACATTTGGCTATTGCATGTTTTTTTATGTCATAGTTCTTGTTATTAGTTCCATACAATTTTGTTTAGTTATTCTTTTTTCATCATTGTAGATTTTGAGGTTTGTTAGCTCACCTTTACCTCATCTATCAAACATTGTTTGGTTTATTTGTCCCTATTAGATACACACCTTATTCCACTCTTTCAAACTTGAAATATTGAGAATTGAGCCCTGACAGAGTATACTATGATCGACAAACTGACTTTCTATAATTGAGTAGTTGATATTATTATTGGATTTGAAAAGAGTATTACCATGACAAAAATACAATTTCCCGATTAGATACGGGTTTAATATAAATAGTTATTATTATGCTAGAATATACATTTTTGGGATAGACACATTCAAATTAATGTGTTAGTAGTAACCGTATTAAATATATTTAAATCCGTACTAATAGCTACAGATATGTTATAAGCATAACCACGTTTATAGAAAACATTTGTGATCATTCATTTTGGTGATTCATTAATTATGAATCACAATAATAATACATATATATAATAATAACGGTATCGTCAACAAATTACCTAGATCTATAGTCATTTATAAGAGAGAAGTTGAGAAATCAAGAGAGTGATAGTTAAACAATTATGATAATTGATCATGCCGGTCATGGTGACTTTTAAGCCAGACTGTGCGAGGGCGCGGTGACCCTCAACTGGGCGGGAGAATAGGAAGCCTAGTTAGGGCAGCGGTCGCCAAGTGTGTGGGTCTAGGATCCCAGTCCCTTCACGGTTTTACGCGAGCTCGCAGTGTTTTTACACCTCGTTGGGATCCCGACTTTTGACCAGCTCCGCTGACCCTTTGTTTTAGGATACCCAGGCGGGGGATCCTCGATTTTAGTTTTTCCGTACGAGCTCTTTTGCCCGTTACCGGTCGGGCTGTTTTTCTAGAGTGACTTTTCCGGAGAGTCTCTTTCACCCGTCTCAGTGGCGTAGTTTTGGAGTAGACCTATCCCTCTATTGGACCGCACTTCCAATTAGAGGGCGAGACGGAAGAGCCCTTTTATTGGCTACTTCACCACTTGAGTTTTACTTTCGCCAACATACTTGGCGATTCTACATCCATATCATCCATTCAACATCATCTAGAGTTACATTTGAGACAGTTGCACTTGAGGTTTGAAGGGATTACAATTAAAGTTGAGTAAATGGAAGTGACTATAATCTGATTTGAAATACCATTAAGCTAGTGGATGTGTTGGGAACTTAGTTAGGATGCATTATACAACACCGCATGCCTACGGAGGCACCCCAACTCTAAGACATTCCCCAAGTCTTAGAGTCATAGTGTGAGGTTGCACACTAACCAAGACCACAGACTATCCGCTAGACTTAAGAATCCAAATAAATCAAGAAACTATTCCGATCTCAAACTTTTCCATCATCTTTCACAATCATGATCTCTGAAGAAAATGATGATATATACTTACACTCATACATTCATGAATATTCAACTACAATATAAATATGCCATATATGGGAAATGTTGGGTTAATGGGCAATCATGAGAGATGCTTACAAACAACTTGAATACCTTTTTACTTACGCAAGTAGATGTAAATTGTACTTGTTCCACCTTTCTACTTGTTACTTTTGAACATTTTAAATGTCAGTTGATTTTTTAATATATATATAAGCTTATGGGAAGTACCAGCGCATGCTGACGCCTTTTCTTCCTTGCACGCATGGCAGGCAAGGAGCCTTTAGCGCAGTAGCGGGTTGATGACTTCAGGAGACAGGGTATATACCCAGACAGTATGTTGTTTTGTTTCGGTTTTTGATTCACATTATGATGTAAATGCTTCCCTTTCTCTTCCATACAAGATTTTGGGAAATATTGTGTGTACTAGCAGATTTCTTGTACGTGATGTAATTATATAAAAATTTATGAAATGAAATGGTGATGGTTCTTGTTCTTCTTGTCCTTTTGGTTTATGCAAAGAATGTGAATGTCATATGCAAACATAGCAGCATGAAAAATTTCCCCTATTTTTCTGTAGCTTATGCGATCTTATGCGAATGAAATGCCAAGAAAATGTCGTAAACGGGCACCCAGATCCTCGGAGGTTAACATCCTTCGTGCTCCTCTGTGCACGTAAAGGGTCCGAGGACCTCCTTGGCCATCTGGCGAAGATGGCGGACGATCGACGGAGTGGCGAGGGTAGCATTAGCTGGCTATCCGTGATAGGTCATCGGAGGCGGAGATCGAGATAAGAGTCACGACTCAAAGTTCGATCATTCAATACCTGCAAGGGATAGTTAAGTAGTCAAGGCGTACATGAGGTGCTTGCGTGAGATTGTGAGGTGAATGGAGGGCTGGGGTTGGTTGGAGATGGAGCCTTGTATGGGTCCTTCTCAGGTTTGCCTGAGAAGAAAGAGGCGGAGCAGAGAGGGGTTCTGGAGAAGAGGGATGGTGAGTGGGTGTGTTGGCGAAGGTGAGGGGCGACTGGCGAAGCAGATAGGGTGGTCAGTGCTCGGTGAAGGTGGTGGGGTATCGTAAGATAATTGCGAGAAAATACAAATAAAATAAGAAAGCAAACGTGGAGGATTTGTGAGGAAGAAGGCGGCGTGGATGCTTAGGCTGAGGTCCTCATCCAACCTTGGAGTCATCGCTCGACCTAGGCAGCTAATCCAGAGGGCTCAACAGCGGCAGAGTCGGCCATAACACTGTGGTGGATACCGTGGGTCTACATCGGAGCATGGAGGGCCATTATGGCCCTCCTTTGACCTCTGTCTGTCATGGGGAGGTGGATGAGGGCTACAACTCGAGCTCATAATTGGTGGACGAACGGTGAAGTGGGCGGGGGAGAGGTTAAATAGGTGGCGATGGTCAGTTACAAATGGAGGAGCGAGGGTTTTGAATGGATGATTGCGGGCTCTAGATGGAAGGTGGTAAATGGTTGGGGATTACGCGAGGTGGTGGGATGTGAGGGCTACTCAGAAGTGGCGTTAGGTTTGGGGAGGCGATTGGAGGGAGACACTAAAAATGGAAGAGGGAAAGGCTTTGGCGATTGTAACGTTCGGACGAGGGAGGCTCAGAAGGTGGGCGACGATGGCCTAACCGTTGGATCTCATGATCCATTGGTCAGGAAGAGGGCATGGGGGGGGGTGAGGATCAAATCTGGAGATCTGATCCAGCGACTAAGAAGCGAATGAGGATGCGTAGTCTAGATGGAGCGGGGGCAAGATCGAACGGGTGATGAGAGAGACAAATGGGGGGAGGGTAGCGGGCCACATGGGCGATATTAGAGTGCAAGATAAGAGGCGATCGTGTGGTTGGGAGAACGACGAAAGTGAGTGGTAAGGATTGAATCCAGAAGTGAAGATCAAACGATGGATAAGTGAGGGGAGATGATCGACGTGTATCTGCTCCACGACCTCTCATTTCAACGAAATTCGGTCGAATTTATGTCGAATATCAATATCTTGTCGAAATTGAAATTCAATCGAAATGACTGAAATATGGGGGCCCTCGTACAAAAATGACCGAAATGACGAAACTTCGATAGAATTCGATCGAAATTCCATCGAAATTCCATTTCGATCGTTCATCGAAATGGTGACCGAAATCGAGATTTAGGACCTTGATCTGATCTAGGATTCGATCAGACGGTGGGGACAAGGGGTGTATGGCGTAGAATAAGCGGGCCATGTGGCGACCCAAGAGGGCGCCGTGGGGCCCAATGAAATTAATTCAAAATAGGAAAATAAAGAAAAATAATAATTAAAAAACATATATTTATATGCTGAATTAAAAAAGTCAAAACATGAAAGTTTTAGATCTCATTGAGACTACAAGTTTCATGTTGGTCAAAAAGCCAAAAGAAGTCATTTGTACAAAGATGAATTTTCGCAAGCATTTTTAATGACTTAAAAACACTTAAAGGTTTTGTGATTTTTTTGTATTTTGATTTCTTTTAAAAGCCATGATAAATATACTGTATTTAATCTAATTTTTAGGGTTTTAATAAACTAGAAAATAAAGAAAAAGTGTTAGTAATTAAATACCATAATTGGGGTTAGATATTATAAGTTAATTATACACATATTATTTACAATATAATACAAGTTAATATTAGTGTTTTGATTGTGATCTTCATTGAATTGTTTAAGACATGAGAATAATAAATAGATCTTACAATGATGTATCTGAGATGCATCATACTCCTATACTTAAACTATGCTCGTCATGGTGCATCTAAAGAATGATGGAGTCAGATTAATTTCTGACAGTGCATGCAAAAATTTCAAGACTCAATTTATCGAAGACCCTCAATTTGAGCGTTCCTAAAATTCTAGGCTCAACCGTGCTCTAGTCAAAGGAATCCAACTTCTCTAATTATCAGACTCTCTGTTTGTACATAAAATATAAGGATATGAAAATTAGTGTACTGTAATCACGAGAGTCGAGTCAAGATGTCACCTAAGTCACCTAAGGTCCCAATCCATGAGACTCTCCTCTAGACCTAATCCTCAGCACTAGGGAATAAGTCGGTTCTTGCTTCAATCAACAATCTCATTAGTTTGTCAGACTTGAAAATGTAGATGGACGACCAGATGATGAAGGGTATAGGATTGTATATATTTTTCTCTCCCTTACATTGTAACAAGGGGCCTCTCGAGTGCCTTATTACTCAACACGTAGATTTTTGTTTATTAGTGAATGTGTCCGTCAAAAGAATTCGGAGTTGTCTGCACTTGTTTTTCTGTGAGTACATCGAGGTGTGTCTCTTTTGAGTATCTAAGATACCTTCGACACTCAGACTTGTATCACTATACGATGCAAAACGTTTTTTTTGGTGCTAGCCCGACTCCTTGGTCCTAATAACATTTGGTCCAAGTGGACACTTTTAAATGGTTGGGAGCGCTCGTTTTTTGTGGAAGCTCTTTTGAGTTTGTTTTGTAATTGTTAGAAAATAGAGAATGCGGAAGCGAAAATGATAAACATAGCACAACTCTGATTCTGACCTCCACTTGTCTAGTCGCCGTCACCTCATCAGAAATATATACTTGAAGAACGCAAATATTTTACGTGGAACCCTACTCCCTAAGGAGATGGATGAAACCACGGGAGAAGTCCTCAAAACGACGGATATTCTATTGAGCTTTCTCGTCTGACTACAGGGGTGTGGTGGTTTATATATAGCCCCCACCGAGTCTCAACATCTCCAAATTGGTAAATGTGGGACTAAACAACTGGATGTGGTAAATGGATCTTGGAGGGATACATTTACCCATCTCTCACATAAATGACGTATACAACTTATACTCCTACACTCCCCCTCAAGATGGAGCATGCAATGCTCAACTTGGACAAATAGAAAGAAACTAAACTCACAATACATGACACTATAGACAATACCAACTCAACGCGCACAACTTTCGTCTGTTGTCGAGGTCATTGCTTCTTGTGCTGTGCAGGAGAGGAGGATGAACGGGTTGGAGTATGAATAAACTGAATCTCCTTGTCGGAGAGCATGTGCTCTGTACTGCGCCTGTCAGAGTCACTGCAACTTAAGATGAGTCTCCACCTGGAGAACTCTGGTCCGCCACAACATGTGTACAACTACTCCATCTATGAAAAGGGTCGAACTAAAAAGGTGCTTTTTTTGAATTTTTTTTTAAAATGTCATACGATGACCTCATTGGGGCTCTTGAACTCAGCCCCCCACTCAAATTTTTTATACACAGCCTAACCGAACCTTATATATTTTTTATAGAATAGGCCATCAGGTCCGTCTTAGGGTTCCTACGATGGGAACCCTCTTCACATCCACATTGCCCAAGGGGTTCCCATCGGGGAGCCCTTCATTTCTCACCAGTGCTGGAGGAAATCGCAGGAAGGAGGTCGCCGCCTTGGAGCATCTATGCCGCCGCCTACATGAGCATTATGAGCTGGAGTCACCGCCACCTGGGGAAGCCGTGAGAAGATCGCCTGTAGCCACGCCGCAATGGAGCTCTGCCATGGAAGAAGGATGCGGCTTGTACGCCTGGGGTTTCCTCGCCGCCTGCGCGCGAGATGGAGGAGGGGCTCACCTGGAGTCCATCTGGGGTACGCGCTTGCGATGTCTCACCATCGAACTGGAGGTTTGACTATCGTCGTCATTTGCTGCAGGTCGCATGGGATGCTGCCTGGGTCTTGATGAAGGAAAAGGCAGCATGAGGTGATGTGGATGCTGCATCGATATGTTGGGGTAGCGATACCACATGGATGCTGAATCGATCTGTTGAAGTGTATGAGGGGGCTGGACCTAGAGGTAGCGGTGGCCATCGTGATGGATGCGTGCACTCATATTGAACCTAAGCTGCCAGTAGGATCCTACGTCGCCTGCAGAAGAACCATGTGGAGAGGAGCGCGTGCATCGCGCAGAACTGGAGAGCATCTCCCATGCGAGATCTGGAGGGGGAGATGCCCACCGTGGGGCACTGCCGTGGAGATGAACAGATCGAAGCTGCTTGTATGAGATGTGCGACTGAAGAATGGCGGCAAATCATAACATGACTCTAGAAATTAGGGTTTCAAATTAAAACCCTAGAATATAATCTTGAACTTCAACACAAACAAAAGTTTAGAATTATATTCTTCATGGAACAATTTCCAAGAATAGAAAATTAAAAAATGAATCTCGAATAAAGACATAGAACTTGAAATCCTCGAGAATTGACCCGACTCTGATACCGTATTAGAAAATAGAATGCGGAAGCATAATGATAAGCAGAGCATAGAACAAGAATGATAAACATGGAAGATCAAGAAAATTTTTATGCGGAACCCTACTCCCTTAGGAGCGGGATGAAACCACAGGAGAATGTCTCAGAGGGATTATGTATTCATTGCACTTTCTCAATGGATACAAGAGGTCTGGGGCTCCTTATATAGCCTCCACAGAGCCTCCAAGTCCCACCACTGGTAGATGCGGGACTAAAAATATGGATAGGGTAAATGGATCTTGGAGGTATCCATTTATCCATCTACAACATAATAGGTGCACAACCAAATACTCCAACAGTAATGATAGAGCTTTTCTTTGTATGAGAGAACTTCTCTCGATTTTCATTTCATTATTTGGCTAGCTCCATTGGTTTTACCAAAAGTTGGTGCACATTGATCAATAATTATTTAGGTTTCATCACACACTGGCACATAGGTAAATATCAAAGATAGCATGCGATCTTGTTCACATCCTAACCAGGTTTGTTGACACTCTTGTTTCTTGAAGCCTTCATTAACTTTATACCAACCTCGAGCATCATTAAATCGGGTCTAAACTCAAATCTCCAGTCCTAGTTCCTCAAGTGATAACTCAACTCATCTCATTAATCATGCAGTTGTGAAAGTGATGCGTTGATCATATTCTTTAGAAGGTAGCGACGAAGAGTGCAATATAGCGCTCAAATCTTTCTATCTAGGGAAGCATGGATTATTAAGTTTCAAAAACCCTAATGACTCAAGTGTCTTCAAATCCTCAAGCCTTGAGTGATAGCGAATGTGTCAGGAATACACCAACTCCAGAGTTAGTGAATTTTGTGATTTTTATCTTTTGCTAATTTTTATGAATTCTAATTTTCCATTTTTTAATTCTTCAGAGAGATAATGACTAACCCAAGCTCATATGAATAGTTACATCTACTTCCAACTAGTATGGGTGTAAATACGAACCGTTAGAAGGGTACCCGTGTTACTTGAGGACAGAGCCATAGACGGTGTCCTCTAAACCACCCATTCTGCTAAGGGAGACCGAAGTTCCCTAACTGAAGAGTAGCTACTCATTTTTAAGCCTTGTAGTCAAAACCTCTACCAAAGAAAATGTTTAATTTTTCATATTTTTATGGGGATTTTTGAATAGTGTTAATTTTACAAAAATATTAATCCCCCAATTTTCAAAAAGGTTTTTACGGTAGTTTTTACAACAATCAGTTCACAGACAAACATAAACCCTAGCTTTAAAGTTTTCAAAAAATTCAACATACGAGCTATGGATAAAGTATATATACAATAATATACGGTATACCCCCTTATACTTAACTTTTGCTATGTCCTTATAGCACAAGTGATATGAAGCCAAAACTCTGGTTAAATATAAGAAGATATAGCGGAACTGACGTAGATTATCCCCCTATACTTAGGTCAAGAATAACCTAAGTATAAGAAGACATGTAGAGGAAGGATGAAAGGGTCGGGTCCTCCCTATACTTAGGCTGGAGATAGCCTAAGAAATGAATCTGGAAATTGTGTTGGGGGGTATGTGATTTGGTTAGGGTTAGGGGGTGTACTTATACAGATAAATATCATGGAGATGGGGGGTGGGGGGGGGGGGGAGGGTAGCGAATTTTAACAGATGAAGATGAAGATGTGGAAGGAGAGGGGGTATGCAATATGATGGATGTGCGGGGGAGAGGGGTGTGTGTGTGAATATACAGAGATGGAAGGAGAGGGGGTGAGTGAATATGCATGGATGTGTGTGTGAGGGGGTGTAGATCATCGAGTGACCTACTTCTTTTTTCTTCTTCTCTTTGTTCTCTTTTTTTACACCCGCGAGCTCTCAAACGAGAACCTCTAAAAATGCACAAGATACATTTTTTACAACAAAATGCATGAAAATCTTCCTTGAATCCTCTTGGATTTTCCTTTGTGGCTCCTAGCAGCGGGAGCTCCCAACTCCATGCCTCCATGTAGATCGAGCATCCTCGGTCTCCATGGGCCCTGCCACAAAAGAAATAGTTAGAGAAAATATCAAGAAATTTAATCATGAAATGATGCAAAAATAACACGATGAAAAGACCTAAAATTTTGAAAATAATCACATAAAAAATAATACAATAAAATTCAACAAACAAATAAAGATGAGCTGTGTCCCCAACAACGGCGCCGTTTGATGAACGTGAATTTTCATCACATTAATAATCGTATTTTATCGTAGTATAGGTGATGAAAATGGTTCAGCAAAAACAACACTTTCGAATATGTGGACGTTAATTTACTTAGAAAGTATACCAAGATCGAACACATGGATATGAGCCTCTTCGTCTATTTATCGAAAGTTATTGATTAATTAATGAGTGCGTATTTTCTAATCCTAGGTCTTAATGCAAAATAATATGCAGATAAAATAATGTAAGAACAAAATAAAAATGATGCATGCACTTTTTGTTTGATTTTAAAGTACAATTAAATGAGATGCAGTGATCACAATGTATGACGAGATGCAAAAGACAATCATGCACTATAATATGTACAAATATGCCCTACAGATGTCAAATTAATGAGTAAGAAAATGAGGATCAATTTCAGAATCAGAATGAGCAATAAGGATAAATAATGGCATTTCACTTCAAGAGCCGGAGATACTATATATATCATAAATCATCACATTTAATTTAGTGTGAAATCAAGAAATTAAACATGCCATTAAATAGAGGGTAAAATATGCAACATAATGAAACTGAAATAAACTGAAACGGAGTCTGTATCCTCAAGATATTAAAGAAACAGTGCAAGGGCATAAATGTAATAAAAATGCATGAAGAATAAAGATAAATATTACAAAAAAGTCATTGGAGGGACCCATTTGCAAACTCAAAAAACCAGAGGGGCTTCTATATAATTTTTTCTGTATGCGGGGGCATTTTTGCAATTAAGAAATCCGATTATTTTCCAGGCGCGCATGTGATGCACACATGCTTGGACCTGTGTGTAAATCTTGAAAAGCCTGGGGTGGTCTCTATAAATAACCCTACCCTCACGCGTAAGGCATGTGCGTGGGGAGAGGTTCGGGAGGCAGACAGCTCGGGTGAACACGTGGCAGGCTCGGACGTGCCTCTGGGAGTGACTCTGTTACCCTGAGCCTGGAGCTTCAGAGATGCATCGTGGTTCCATCTAGGTCGTTGGATGGCCACCGTAGGGGTGCCATCCAATGGCATCTGCACTTCGTCACTGTCGGAGGAGCAACTACGTAGATGGAGCTCCGGCATGGCCGCCAGAGCTCCCCCGTGCTCCTCCATGCACGTAAAGGGTCCGAGGACCTCCATGGCCATCTGGCGAAGATGACAGACGGTCGACGGAGCGGTGAGGGTAGCCGTAGCCGGTTGTCCATGATGGGTCACTAAAAGCGGAGCTCGAGATCGGAGACACGCTCGAAGTCTGATCATTGAATACCTGCAGGGGTTAGTTAAGTATCTGAGGTGTGCGTGAGGTGCTTGTGTGAGATTGTGAGGTGAATGGAGGGCTGGGGGAGGTCGAAGATGGAGCCCTGGATGGGTCCTTCTCAGGCTTTCCTAAGAAGAAATAGGCGGAGCGGAGAGGGATTCTGGAGAAGAGGGATGGTGAGTGGCTGTGTTGGCGAAGGTGAGGGGCGACTGGCGAAGCAGATAGGGTGGTCAGTGCTTGGTGAAGGTGGCGGAGTATCGTAAGATAATTGCGAGAAAATACAAAGAAAATAAGAAAGTTAAACCTATAGGATTTGAGAGGAAGAAGACAACATGGATGCTTGGGCTGACGCCCTCATCAAACCTCGGAATCGTCGCTCGATTTGGGCAGCAAATACGGAGGCCTCAACGATGGCGGAACTGGTCGTAACATGGTGGTGGATACTGTAGGTCTACACCGGAGCATGGAGGGCCATTATGGCCCTCCTCTAACCTCCGTTTGTCACAGGGAGGTAGGGAAGGGCTAGGGCTCGAGCTCATAATTGGTGGTCGAACGATGAAGTTGGTGGAGGAGAGGTTTAAATAGGTGGCGATGGTCGGTTACAAATATAGGAGCAGGGGTTTTGAACGAGTGATTGGAGGCTCTAGATGGAAGGTGGTAAATGGCTGGGGGTTACACGATGTGGTGGGATGTGAGGGCTACTCGGAAGTGGCATTAGGTTTTGGGGAGGCGATCAGAGGGAAATGCTAAAAATGGAAGGGGAAGGGTTTGGCGAGGGTAACGTTCGGGCGAGGGGGCTGAGAAGGTGGAAGACGATGACCTAACCATAGGATCTCGTAATCCAGCAGTAAGGAAGAGGGCATGAGGGGGCGATGAGGAAGAGATATGGATATCTGATCCAATGGTTAGCTAGCGAGTGGGGATGTGTGATCTAGATGGGAGCGGGGGCAAGATCGAACGGGTGAGGAGAGAGACATATAGGGAGAGGGTAGCGGGCCACGTGGGCTGTGTTAGGGCGCAAGATAAGAGGCGATCGTGTGGTTGGGAGAACATCGGAAGTGAGTGGCTGGGATTGAATCTAGAAGTGAAGATCAAACGATGGAGAAGGGAGGGGAGATGATCGGCATGGATCTGATCTAGGATCAGATCAGATGGTGGGGACGAGGGGCATGTGGCGTAGAAGGAGCGGCCCGCGTTGTAACATCCGGGAATTCGCGTAAAACCAAACTCGTCCGATTTTGGGTCTAATGAACCCAAAAACGTTGTCGGTCAATACTAAACAACCTAAAACGATCAATTGATCATGAATCAAAAGTCGTTCGGACGAAATCGACCAAAAATCGGTTTCTTCGTAACGCGTGCGTGAAAAAGCCGCGACGCAAATTCGGAAACCGCAAAACGAACCGAGACCATCATTAGATCCGATTCGACGACACGAGACCAACGGAATCGACCGTTCGTCAATCGGAGGCTGTATGATATTTTAAATCACAAAATTTAGTCTTAGACAAAAGCCGTATCCGAAAATTTCGGGTATTCGAAACTCGACCGGAAGTATGTCAATATTATACTCATTTTGATCGTCATTCGGAAACGATCAAATCAAGATATTGCGAGTCAAAATCCGAGACCCGAGGCGTGAATACGGTCAACTTTTGTATTCCAAACAATAGAAGTTAAAATAATAATAATAACAACAATATTTTTTTTAATGTACAATACAACAAGTAGCCGTTCACCTTCTACTTTCTTATTCCACTTATGCATTCTTTTCATCCAAGTGGCTCTCTCAAGCTTTACACATGTCAAGGAAGGAGACCTTTCCACCTTATTAATATCATCCCAAGCCCTTCGTTTCCCTAATCTTCTCCTATTCTAACGACAGCTTTTCCCCTCTTCCTCCTTGCTTTCACCATTTTCTTCCCCTTTCCTTTTAATTTTCCCCAAATTCCAACGAGAAGGACCTTCCTCCTCTCCTATTCTAAATTGGCTGCTGCTAATTCCAGTCAAAGGTACTCTGAGCAGTAGCCTCTGTTCTTAGAATTACTTGCATAGTTGCATGTAAAATCTGCTGCTCTTGACAATTGCATGGTGTTACTGCACTGTTACAGCTGTTGCATGTGATCTTGATCTCCAATCTTAGAGATCTACAAGGTACATTCCCCATTCCCTTTTTCTTGCTGCCATTCATGTGCATATCTAGAACCAATTTCATACCGTTATTATGTTATTTGGGGTTGGCTAAACAAGAAATTCTATCTATAATTAGCCGAGGTCTGTTCCACATGGTGTTTCCAGGTTACATGATTCAAAATATATCATTTTCATCACAATAATTTAAAGACCTTAGTTTTTTTTATGCATGATACACGTACCTATGATAAAAGTAAATTCACAATAGGGCATGATGTGCTCATAGTAAGTAGTAGCTTTATAATAAATTCTTTTTGGGAGGATGTGCAAGATGACAGTTTAGGTAGATGCTTGATTTTGTAAAGTATAAATTTATCTATTATTGTGAAGCCCACATAAAAGGGGGAGGTTATTTGCCCCTACTACAGTTCAGACACTTTTCAATTATTGAAGGACAAGAACCGGGTAAATACATATATATATATATATATTATGAATCCATGAATAATGTCATTGTAAATGGTGGTTAATTCTAGAATATCTTGGTAAACTATTTTTTTGGTAAGAATTTAAAAGGATCCTGAGGGGTTCACATTTTTGGTATCAGAGCAGTGGTACCCCGATACGCACATTCGCAGTATTACAATTCAGATCGCATTAAGTTCTCGAATAGCGATAGTCTTCCGACTTGTCATGAGTTCGAGAAGGGAAATATGACATTCATATTCAATAACCACAGATGTCACCAAGTTCATTAATTTTCATATTATATCCCAAAAAGAGAAAAGCATTTACGATAAGTATCTGTCTATGGCATTTTATGACTAATTATGGTTCTCATGCAGAGCCATGGCATCTCGACCAGGTCAGGATACTTCTGATCAGCTGGGACGCATACTGAGCGCACTTACTGATCTTCAGCAGCAGCAGGCTGCTATGAGAGGCCAGCAGGAGCAGATATTGGCCCAGCAGACTGAGATTGCTGACAGGCAGACGGACATAGAGATGAGATTTGAGGACCTGTCAGATTTCACGTACCATCCATCCGAGGATGGAATACGACAGGACCAACACCAGTCCGTTGAGGTGGAGCAGCCGCATCCGGACGATCCACTAGAGGACATTCCAGAGCATGGAGCTGAGGAGGATGCAGATTTGGACAGGGAGCAGGACCCTGTTGACTTTGCTGGCGAGGATGCACACGAGTATTCAGCCATTCACAGGCACCAGTCGGTTTTCACGTCCTACCAGCGGGCCAACATACCCTTGTTTGAGGGTACAGGTCCACCAGATGATGCTGAGCAGTGGCTGAAGAGAGTGATGAAGGTGCTCAGGGCAATTCATGTGCCGCGAGACACGTGGCTATCTTTCATAGAGTATTCACTGACAGACTTTGCCGAGCGATGGTGGGAGGCCGTAGTGTCCGAGTTAGGCCGAGAGCCTACTTGGAACGATTTCGAGACGAAGTACCGAGGCCACTTCTTTTCTGCGAAGTGGAAGGAGTCCCAGCGCCGACTTTTTGCAGAGCTTCGTCAGGGACAGATGACCGCCAGAGATTATTTCATCAGATATACAGAGTTGTCACGACATACCCGAGAAGCTGGCGCATTTCCAGAGGAGAATCTGGAAAAGTTCATTGGCGGCATGCGCGAGGAGGTACAGGAGAAGCTGGCAGGATTACACATCACTTCTATCTCCGAGGCTACCGATGCTGCGGAGAAGTTCGAGGACATCAGGGGTAGACGTTTCGGGAGCTCGTCTGGAGCAACGCCTAGACCGCGACGATCTTTTGGACCGATACGTCGACCGTTTCAGCAGCAGAGGTCAGACAGACGATTCCGGCCCACAGGTTCGTCCTTCACAGGCAGTGTTCGCTCTTCTCCATCGACTACTTTAGGAGGAGCACTTGTCGGACGTGGCACAGAGTCCGCTCGACCATCTGGGTCGCAGCGAGCAGATAGACCACCAACCGGACCAGCTCGGAGCACAGGCACATCTACTCCACCTAGCAGGCCAGTCAGATGCTATCGATGTCACGAGTGGGGACATTACCGAGCACAGTGCCCACAGGCTTCTGGCGAGCCTCAGCCACAACCTTCACAGTCACAGCCTCAGACACAACGTTCAGGAAGTTTCCGTGGCAGGAACTCCAATTTTAGGCGACAGCAGCAGAGACAGACGCAGAGTGTGGCGGGATCTAGTGCTGCATCAGCCAGGCAGGGACAGTTACATGCCGTTACTGAGGAGCAGGCACGTTCAGCGGCTACTGTGGTGAAAGGTATGGTCTCAGTCTTGGGCCGACCTTTCCATGTTTTATTCGATTCCGGCGCGACACACTCTTTCCTTGCTTCAAGGTTGCTTGTTTCTTTAGATAGAGTTGCAGAGACGCTATCTTCTCCATATCACATCCGAGGGCCAGGTGGCCAGTTATTTGTCATATCTCTGATAGTCAGGCACTTGCCCATACTGATTGGCGGTCTTGAGATGATCGCAGATTGTCTACTTCTGCAGCTTGATGAGTTTGACATGATTTTGGGCATGGATTGGCCATCTACTCATCATGCACTAGTTGATTGCTTTAGGAAGACGGTTGTCTTCAAGATTCCTGATATACCCGAGTTCACCTTTGAGGGTACTATACATGACTCCACCATGGAGTACATTTCAGTGTTGCGAGCCCAACGACTTGTTGATCAGGGTTGTGATTCATACCTTGCATTTGTGCGGGAGGTATCTGATCAGGAGCCGATGACACAGGACATCCGAGTAGTCTCAGAATACCATGACGTGTTTCCTGATGAGCTAACAGGATTACCTCTTAAGAGAGAGATCGAGTTCGAGATCTCATTGCTGCCAGATACACAGCCGATCTCTATGGCACCATATCGCATGGCACCAGCCGAGTTGAGGGAGCTGAAGGTACAGTTGCAGGAGTTACTTGATTTGGGATTCGTGAGACCGAGCACTTCACCTTGGGGTGCTCCGGTTCTATTTGTCAAGAAGAAGGATGGATCTATGAGACTATGCATCGATTACAGGCAGCTGAACAAGAGAACGGTGAAGAACCGTTATCCTTTGCCGCGCATCGATGATTTATTCGACCAGCTCCAGGGATCTTCAGTTTTCTCGAAGATCGACCTTCGCTCAGGCTACCATCAGCTGAGGATTCGCGAGTCGGATATTCTGAAGACAGCCTTCAGGACTCGTTATGGACACTATGAGTTTGTGGTGATGCCGTTTGGGCTTACCAATGCACCTGCGGCTTTCATGGATATGATGAACCGTATCTTCCGTCCATACTTGGACAAGTTTGTAGTGGTGTTCATCGATGATGTGCTCATCTATTCACGGAATGAATGGGATCATGCGAATGATCTACGGATTGTTTTGGACACGTTGCGATAGCACAAGCTATATGCCAAGTTGAGCAAGTGTGAGTTCTGGCTATCTCAGGTCTCATTTCTCGGGCATATCATTTCTGGAGCAGGTATCGCGGTTGATCCTGCGAAGATAGATGCAGTTATGTCTTGGGAGCAGCCCAAGACAGTTACTCAGATTCGGAGCTTCCTCGGATTAGCAGGCTATTACAGACGCTTTGTCAGCAGATTTTCACGCATTGTTCGCCCTTTGACACGACCGACGCAGAAGGGAGTTCCATTTATTTGGGACAATTCATGTGAGCAGGCCTTCCAGACACTGAAGGAGAGATTGACTACAACGCCTATTCTTGCTCTTCCTTCAGGCACTCAAGACTATGCAGTCTACATAGATGCATCTGGAGAAGGTCTAGGAGCAGTGTTGATGCAGAGAGGACAGGTGATTTCTTACGCATCACGGCAGTTGAGACCGCACGAGCGGAACTACCCCACACATGACTTAGAGTTGGCAGCGGTTGTCTTCGCCTTGAAAATCTGGCGCCACTATCTTTATGGGGTGAACTTCGAGATTTTCACAGACCACAAGAGTCTGAAGTACATCTTTGATCAGAATGAGCTGAACATGAGGCAGCGCAGATGGCTCGAGTTGTTGAAGGATTATGATTGCACGATCTCTTACCATCCCGGTAAGGGAAACGTGGTGGCTGATGCACTCAGCAGGAGAGCGCATGCTGATGGTACGACGAACTGGCTATACACGTGGGATACGCTTACAGCTTTGACCGATTGGCATCCTCAGGAGAGCGCATCCATTTCTACCGCCGTGCCTCCATGATACAACAATCTTTGGGATCGTATTGTCGAAGGCCAGAAGACAAATCCTTGGATCCGAGATAGATACATGCGCGCCATCAAGGATGAAGTTGATGATTTTGTCGTGGCAGAATCTATTTTATGGAAGGCAGGACGGGTCGTTGTACCCAATGACGAGTAGCTTTGCAGAGATATTCTGGACGAGGCACACAGTTCACGGTTATCTATCCATCCAGGTAGCACGAAGATGTACCGTGATCTACGTCGACATTTCTGGTGGGATGGAATGAAGCGCGATGTGGCGCTACATGTTAGCAGATGCATGACCTGTCAGATGGTCAAGGCTGAGCACAGGAGACCACCAGGATTACTGCAGTCTCTCCCCATTCCCGAGTGGAAGTGGGAGAGCATTTCTATGGATTTTATCACAGGTCTGCCAAAGACACCAGGTGGCCATGATTCTATATGGGTCGTTGTTGATAGGTTGACCAAGTCAGCCCATTTTATACCTGTCAACACGACTTACACTCCATCCAGATTGGCCAAGCTGTATGTACAGAACATCATCATACTGCATGGTATACCACGAGAGGTGGTGTCTGACAGGGATTCGAGACATCTCATTATTGGCATCAGTTCATGTCAGCACTACAGACAGAGCTGAAGATGAGTTCTGCATATCATCCACAGACTGACGGTCAGAGTGAGCGCACCATACAGACGCTTGAGGATCTACTTCGCGCATGCACTTTGGAGTGGAAAGGGTTCTGGAAGGACCATCTGCCGTTAGTGGAGTTCACATACAACAACAGCTATCACTCCAGTATTGTCATGGCACCATTCGAAGCCCTATACGGGCGGAGATGCCTCACACCTCTCAGTTGGCGTGAGGTAGGTGATCATGCTCTCTATTCCGTAGATCTCCTGGAGGAGACTGCGAGAGCTGTTGATGTTGTGAGACGAAGGCTTCTGACGGCACAGAGTCGCCAGAAGAGTTATGCAGACCATCGGAGGAGAGATTTAGAGTTTCAGGTAATCTAATTATTTTCTCCTCATCCACTCAATTATGATATATATGTGTTCAACTTAATCTCATACTAATGACATTCCTATAAATTATAGGTTGGAGATTGGGTATTTTTGCGAGTATCTCCCATGAAGGGAGTGCAGAGATTCGGTGTTCGTGGCAAGTTGGCGCCACGATATGTTGGACCTTTTGAGATTCTGGCTAGAGTGGGGAAAGTGGCATACCGAGTAGCCCTTCCTCCACATCTTTCAGCTATTCATGATGTTTTCCACATATCCAATCTGAGGAAGTATGTGCACGACCCTCGGCACATCATCAGTTACGAGAATCTTGATGTAGAGCCGGATCTGACTTATGAGGAGAAGCCAGTCCAGATACTTGACCGTGCTGAGAAGAAGCTTCGCAACAAGGAAATTTCATTGGTCAAAGTTTTGTGGCACCGACACGGCATCAAAGAGGCGACGTGGGAGACCGAAGCCGACATGCGGGCACGATACCCGCAGCTTTTCTGATGTAAGCATCAAAACAAGCTTTTGTAATTAGATACATTATAAAGATATGACTTGTCTTCTTTTTGAGGTTTTTATGGGTTCAAAACCCTTTGAGGTTTTTATGACCATATTAAATCCAAACAAGATACCTATTAACCTTGACTCGAGTCTCGAGGACGAGACTCCCTTTGAGGTTTTTATAATTGTAACATCCGGGAATTCGCGTAAAACCAAACTCGTCCGATTTTGGGTCTAATGAACCCAAAAATGTTGTCGGTCAATACTAAACAACCTAAAACGATCAATTGATCATGAATCAAAAGTCGTTCGGACGAAATCGACCAAAAATCGGTCTCTTCGTAACGCGTGCGTGAAAAAGCCGCGACGCAAATTCGGAAACCGCAAAACGAACCGAGACCATCATTAGATCCGATTCGACGACACGAGACCAACGGAATCGACCGTTCGTCAATCGGAGGCTGTATGATATTTTAAATCACAAAATTTAGTCTTAGACAAAAGCCGTATCCGAAAATTTCGGGTATTCGAAACTCGACCGGAAGTATATCAATATTATACTCATTTTGATCGTCATTTGGAAACGATCAAATCAAGATATTGCGAGTCAAAATCCGAGACCCGAGGCGTGAATACGGTCAACTTTTGTATTCCAAACAATAGAAGTTAAAATAATAATAATAACAACAATATTTTTTTTAATGTACAATACAACAAGTAGCCGTTCACCTTCTACTTTCTTATTCCACTTATGCATTCTTTTCATCCAAGTGGCTCTCTCAAGCTTTACACATGTCAAGGAAGGAGACCTTTCCACCTTATTAATATCATCCCAAGCCCTTCGTTTCCCTAATCTTCTCCTATTCTAACGACAGCTTTTCCCCTCTTCCTCCTTGCTTTCACCATTTTCTTCCCCTTTCCTTTTAATTTTCCCCAAATTCCAACGAGCAGGACCTTCCTCCTCTCCTATTCTAAATTGGCTGCTGCTAATTCCAGTCAAAGGTGCTCTGAGCAGTAGCCTCTGTTCTTAGAACTACTTGCATAGTTGCATGTAAAATCTGCTGCTCTTGACAATTGCATGGTGTTACTGCACTGTTACAGCTGTTGCATGTGATCTTGATCTCCAATCTTAGAGATCTACAAGGTACATTCCCCATTCCCTTTTTCTTGCTGCCATTCATGTGCATATAGAACCAATTTCATACTGTTATTATGTTATTTGGGGTTGGCTAAACAAGAAATTCTATCTATAATTAGCCGAGGTCTGTTCCACATGGTGTTTCCAGGTTACATGATTCAAAATATATCATTTTCATCACAATAATTTAAAGACCTTAGTTTTTTTTATGCATGATACATGTACCTATGATAAAAGTAAATTCACAATAGGGCATGATGTGCTCATAGTAAGTAGTAGCTTTATAATAAATTCTTTTTGGGAGGATGTGCAAGATGACAGTTTAGGTAGATGCTTGATTTTGTAAAGTATAAATTTATCTATTATTGTGAAGCCCACATAAAAGGGGGAGGTTATTTGCCCCTACTACAGTTCAGACACTTTTCAATTATTGAAGGACAAGAACCGGGTAAATACATATATATATATATTATGAATCCATGAATAATGTCATTGTAAATGGTGGTTAATTCTAGAATATCTTGGTAAACTATTTTTTGGTAAGAATTTAAAAGGATCCTGAGGGGTTCACACGCGTGGCAACCTAAGAGGGCCCCACGTGGCCCAATGGAATTAATTCAAAATAGGAAACTAAAGAATAAATCAAAAACAAATAACTAGAGGCTGAATTAGAAGAAAGTCAAAACATGAAAGTTGTAGATCTCATTGAGATGTACAAGTTTCATGTTGGTCAAAAAGTTCAAAAGAAGTTATTTGTACAAAGATGAATTTTTACAAGATTTTTTAATGACTTAAAAACACTTAAGGTTTTGTGATTTTTTATATTTTAATTTATTTTAAAAGACAAGATAAATATCAGAGTATTTAATCTAATTTTTAGAGGGTTTTTAATAAAATAAAAAAATAAAGAAAAGTGTTAGTAATTAAATACCATAATTAGGGTTAGATATTATAGGTTTATTATACACATATTATCTACAATATAATACATGTTAATATTAGTGATTTGATTGTGATTTTTATTGAATTGTTTAAGATATGGAAATAATAAATATATTTTATGATGATGTGTCTGAGATTCATCACTGATGCATGTAGACCTCCTCCTGTTGATCACCATATAGAAAGGCATTCTTCACATCAAGTTGGTAGAGGGGACAATCTCTTGTCACAACAACAAATAGAAGGATACATAGAGTAGAATGTCTGGCAACTGGAGAAAAAGTATCCTGATAGTCCACCCCATATGTCTGGGTGAACCTGCGTGCCACAAGTCTCGCCTAATAACGATCTATACTGTAATCTGCACGATGCTTCATAGTGAACACCAACTTGCACCCAACAACGAATGCACCAACTGGAGATGAAACAAGACTCCAAGTGCCCCACGACTGAAGCACGACCATCTCCTCCTCCATGGTTAGATGCCTCTGATTGTCCTGAATCGCCTCCTTATATGTCTGTGGTATCTCCATGGTTGATAGTGCTAGGGTAAACCTCCTGAAATCGTCTGACATTCTGCTCAAGTTACGGACAGAGGTATTCGTGTCGAGGGCTAATGGCACGAAGAAGGCAGAGACGCATGGAGATTTATCGAAGGCTGGAGCTAGTCGGTAGGGTTGGGGCCCCTGACTATGTGGAGGATAAGGGAGTTGCTTCGAATGGTGGGCAGGTAGAGGTGGCTGGGAAGCAGGAGGGGGTGGTTGAGTGGAAGCTTAAAGGGACAACTGTAGATGGGGCCTATGTACATGAGCTTTTGGGAGAAGGGAAGGTGCTGGGGGAAGGGGATGAAGGGGAGTGGGTGGGTGGTGGTCTGGAAAGGTACTGACATGCCTCGTCTTGGTTCCACCAAGAGGGGCTACTAATGTATGCAAATGAATATCATCACATGGAATGTAAGAGGCTTGGAACATGCCGAGAAAATGGCGGCAGTGTGATGGTTGTTGATGGATCAGAGGGCGGATTTGGTAATGTTGCAAGAAACAAAAATCACACATGAGTTTGATAGGGTGTGGAAGGATATTGGGGGAACAATGCTGGGAATGTGCAAAGCGATTTGTTCAGAAGGAGCAACTGGAGGCCTAACATCGGGTTGGAATCGGGATAAATTTGATATGGAGGGGGATGAGGTGCGGGGTCAACACTCACTCTAATCTTGCTACAGTGTAAGGCGCATTGAATCAAGATTTTGACTACAAATGTTTATGGACCTTACAACGAGGCCAACTTTGCTCAACTTGTGGAGGATTTGTTCTTGGTTTGGATGGCCTTCCCTAATGTGGCATGGGTCATCGTCGGGGATTTCAATGTGACTTTACGTCCGGAGGATCACCCGAGGAGTTGGGGTGGGAGAGATAGTTGTTCCGCAGAGTTGGCTGGGATGGTGGATGAGCTCGGTCTTCAGGTGGTCGACGCCGTAGGGTGTCTCTACACGCGGCATAACTCGAGATCCAGGTCCTGTCTAAGATAGATTTATGGTGTCTAGCAAGGCGGTGGCAATGTTTCCTTTAGCTGGGGCTCGAGCCCTGCCCATGGCTCATTCTGATCAAACACATTTGCTTTGGTTTTTGGCGGAGGACGTTCGCCCTCGGACCTTTTTCAGATTTGGGAGGGCTTGGATGTTGGCGGATGGCTTCCATCAAACTGTTGCAGAGTTTTGAGAGGGATGCATACCTAGTGGACTGACAACATGTACATTTGTGAGCAAGTTGGCCTCGCTCAGAAGCCATCTGTTGGAGTTCAACAGGACTAACCGGGTGTAGCACCGAGCAAGACGGGAGAGGTCCCAAGAGGAGGTGAGCAGGCTGGGCATGTTATAGGATGAGAGGGCCCTGATGGTCGAGGAGGTGACTGAGAGGAGCTCTCACCTATATGAGATTTTTTGTGAGGACAAAAAGGAGGTGGCTTGGAAGTAAAGATCCAGGCAATGGTGGCTGAGGGAAGGGGATGCGAATACAAGATTCTTCCATGCCATGGCTAGTGGCAGAAGGTGTGTAAATTTTATTTATTCGATTTTAGTTGGTGGGGGAAGTGGTGGAGGCGGATCAGGTGGTGGGAGCGACATTGTGATCATATTGTCAGTCCTTCAGCAGAAGGCATGCTTGGGCAGGCTGGGGATGGTAGGGAAGAGGAGTCTCACATATATTTGAATCGAAGACGAACACATTGGTGAGGGGCTTCACTGAAATTAAGACCAAGCATTTGCTCCTTCAACTGAATGCGGATGGGGCTCCATGCCGGATGGGTTTCTGGTGTTTTTTTATCATGAGTTCTAGGAGGTGGTCAAGCAGGATGTGATGGAGGTGATGAAGGTTGATAGGGGAATCGAGGCTTCGAGAGGTTGAATACCACTCTTATCTTTCTAATGTTGAAGAAAGACATGCCGATCAGGGTCTAAGACTACATACATATTACGTTTCCTAATGCTTTGTACCTGATTGTGTCAGAAACTCTTGCTAATTACCTAAGGGAGATTTTTCATCATATCATTTTGCCAAAGCATACATCATTTGTACCTGAGAGAGCCATGTCTGACGGATTGGTGATAGCTTCTGAAGTGGTGATGGGTTGAAAAAGAAACAAGGCAAAAGATGTGCTATGGAAATTTGATTTTTCCAAAGCATGCGATAACGCCGATTGGAGGTTCATGTGGACTTCATTGGAGAAGAGGGGATTCCCGGAAAAGTGGATTTCATGGGTAAAGCAGTGTGCTATATCTGTATCTCTTGCCATGCTAATCAATGGCAGATCGGAAGGGGGAGGGGGGGGGGTTCTTTCAGCCTTAGAGGGGTATCAGACAGGGTTTCCCGTTGGCTCCACTTCTTTTTGTTATTATGGTTGATGCTTTGGCATTAATGATGATTTTGATGATGAGTGGGTACTAGTATTTTGGGTTTAGGAAGGAGGAGATCCATCCCAATCGTACAATATGCTGACGACGCAGTTATGTTTCTGGGAGCTGACGAGGAGAAGTTGCATCGGACATCACTTATCATGGATATCTTTGGGGACATTTCTGGGCTACAGATCAATAGGGACAAGTCGGTGGTGGTTCCTTTTGGCCCCACTGAGCTGGAGGTGCAGAACGCGACAACGTTGTTGGGTTATCCATATGCTTCATTTCTGATTTCATATTTGAGTCTATCGCTAGTGGCGGGGAGATCGAAGGCTAAGGTCTGGAAAGCTTTACTGGACATACTGAAGGGGAGGTTGGTTGGAAGGCAACAATGCTGTCAAAGGGAGGGAAGTTGGTTCTTCTGAAACATGTTCTTTCGGCCATCTCAATTTTTTTCTGCTCCACGAGGATGCTGTCTATTGAGGTGTGCATGAAGATTGAAGCTCTAATGAGAAGATTTTTCTGGTCAGATGAGAGGCATGCTAAGAGGGGCTTCCACTTGGTCGATTGGGGCAAGGCAACAAAGTCAAAGAGGAACGACAAGTTGAGAGTTCTGTAGATGGAAGAGATGAATACGACTTTTATGACAAACTGGGTGGTGCGATTCTGGGGAAATCTGATGACCTAGCACGTCGCCTATTGAGGAAGATCAACGAGATATCCATGTCATTGGAGGCCATCCCGGACCGTTTACTGTCCTCATTGTGGCAAGGGATTACCAAGATTATCTCAAAAGATGACGATTAAGTTGAGACCAGTACTTGGGAGTGGAGTTGGCTTTCGATTTTGGTTGGATGATTGAACTGTGGATGGGGCGGTGGGAGAGCATTGCCCATGCCTATTGCAGTTGGCATGTGATAGGGAGGAGTTGGTATAGTCCCCTCTCGGGATGCCACCCTCCACTTTTTTTTCAAAAAAAGTTAAAAGATCAATAAGCTCCCAAATTTCACTAAAAAAATTTATGGAAAATTTGGAGAAAGTAGTCGAAGAACTGTCGATGTATTCATCACTTGGGATCTGAGCAAACACATTTATGTTTTTAAATGGGATGAATATGTCTTTTGGAGAATCTTGAAGAGAACAAGTCAGAATTTGAACTTCGGGTTTTGTTGATATCGTTTGAAATCGTGATGAGTCATACTATGAAAATTTGAGAACATGTGATCGAAAGAAGGTTGAGGCAAGTTTGCAAAGTAAAAGAAAACTAATTCGGATTCATGCCAGATTACTCAGCTATTGAAGCTATCCACTTGTTGGGGAGGACAATTGAGATTTACATTGCTAAAAGGAAGAACCTCCGTATAATTTTTATTGATTTGGAGAAGGCTTATTATTCTGTACCATATGAGATATTGTGGAGAGCTTTGGAGAAGAGACAAGTACATGTCTTATACATTAACCTTATAAAGAATATGCATGATGGGTTTTCATCTTGTGCAAAGTTCTGGTATGGGAAGATTGGCTATTTTGACATTAGCAATGGTCTGCATCAATGTTCAGTTTTAAGTCCATTCCTTGTTCACTTTGATAATGGACGGGTTGACTAGTCACATTCATGATGAGATACCTTGGTGTATGTTATTTCTTGATGGTATTTTGTTGATTGATGAGATTAGAGATGGAGCAAATGAAAAGCTTGAGTTTTCTAGACATGCCTTAGAGACTACATGATTTCGTATAAGTAGGGCTAAGACTGAATATATGGAGTGCACATTTGTTGGAAGCAGTGGTAGAGGAATCGAGATGAATATTAGTGATAATAACACTCAGAAGAAAGACTCTTTTAGACACTTGGGATCTGCTTTGCAACTTGATGGAGAAATCTTTGGGGATGTACTCATAAAATAAATGAGGGCTGCCTAAAGCGGAGAGGATCCTTTACTGTTCTATGTGATAAGAAATTCCTTTGAAAATCAAAGAAAGTTTTTACAAAGCAATCATAAGACCTGCTATGCTATATGTATCTTAATGTAACGTGCAGAGAATGACATGAGTAGAAATAAAAATGCTACACGTAAAAATCGGATTCAAAATGATGTGAATAGAAGGAAAGTTGGTATAACTCTGACAGATGACAAGATGAGATAAAACCATTTAGGATGTGGTCTAAAAAACCATTTAGGATGGTTTGGCCATTTGCAATGGAGATTGGCTGATGCACCAATTAGAAGATGCAAGTTTTGGGATATTGAGCCAGCTAAGAGAGGGCGAGGAAGGCTCAAGAAGTGTTGGAATGAGAATATTCGAACAGATCTTAGTTTTTTGGATATAAGCCCGAGAATGACCCACGATAGATTTGAATGGAGGCAAAGAATGTATGTAACCGACCCTACTTAATGTGGGAAAAAGCTTTGTTGTTGTATTTTCGGAAACCATGGAAATGAATCAAAAACTCATTATAATTATGTAGAAATTATAATTTCCAATCAATAAGTAAAATATGTGTTAGAGTTATTATATTTACATTTATGTTCGTAACCCTTAATCCTTTGAGTTTCGTAACCCTTTGAGGGTAATTATGTATTTTCCTCCTGTACTCTCTAGCGTTTTCTCTCTATATAAGAAACCCTATCCCTTTGGAATAAACATCTCATTCATTTCTCTTTTCAACATGGTATTAGAGCGACGGTCCTAGACCGATGCCTAATACCCAAAACCCATCGCTACCATCAACTCTCTCTGCTTGTGCGGACCTTTCTCTCATCGAGGGGTCCCGCGTAAGGCAGTCCGAGCCCCAACGGTACCAACCGCCACCTCCAGCGGCACCTAAAGCGTCGTCCGAGGTTCCGACAGCTCCAACCGCACCTCCTGCGCTGCCAGTACCATCCACCAATCCTTCTGGACTTCGATCTGCTGCGCACAACCCCCTGGATACCATCTTTGGTATCATAAGTACCCTAAAAACCCTCTGATCTGCTGTGAAAGCAATTTTTCAGACCACTATCACACCAAAAGTGAGTTATCACAAGATCTCCTATCTTTTCTAAGACCGCAATGGCATCTTTTTCTACCAAAACAAAGCCCTTGGCCTCGAATGTTATGGTACAAGGCATTACTATCAGCTCCGATCTCGATCTTTTATGGTGTTCATTGGTGGTCAAAGCAAACTCTACATTCTAATAAAGACCCTTTAGATGAAAAGGACAAAGAGTACGACAGCTGGCAGACAAACAACTACTTGGTTATCAACTGCATGACCAGCAGTTTTAAGGCTCAAATTGTCTCAAATCTCCTTTACAAAAATACCGACCAAGGAAATGTGGGAGGATCTCGAGCAAACATACTCCCAGAAGAAGACGAACTCACGCCTTGCAGACATTTACGGGTGAATCTTGTCGGCATCTTAGGGTGATTCCACCATCATCAAGTACTACGGGCATCTCTCCAGCTGTATGTGGAGCTTGCAATATTCCAGCCCTCATGTTGCACCAAACAGATACAAAAACGTTCTGACTGACAGGTATCCTGCTTTCTTGATGGCCTGCATTCTAGATACTAGAGAACGAATGATCAATTTCTTATATCAGAGACATTGCCAATGATAAAGGCCATCTTTGTCCGACTTGAGGAACTCGAGACATCTGCTGCCCGACCTCCTGTCTTACCTTCAACAGAATTTTGCATACATCACCTCATCTTGGCGAGGAGGCAGATATAGCTTTTGAGGAGGACGTAATCGTTATCCGAGTCATGGCCGTGGACGGGAAACTGGATGAGGTCGCGACTTTGGTCGTGGATGAGACTCTACTACCACATGCACTCACTTTGGTCGGTGGAACCACCCGACTGAATGATGCTGGCAGAAGTTTGGCGTACATTCTTATCACGCCAATAATGCCTATGAGGATGCCTATGATGAGGAAGAGGTGTTTCCTGCAACAACCTTTAGTGGCAAGACTGTTTATCTGAATGACACAAATTACTCCGCCTGATGCATATCCTTCAGACTCCAGGGCCTACTACCACTAGTAACACTACCACTGCTGCTCTAGCTACTCCTTCATGTACAGTAGCCAACTCTGTTGTCACTCTTGGTCCGGCTTATATTATTGATTCTGGTGCCTCTACTCATCTGACTGGAGAAGGTAGTCTGCTCACCTCCTCCGTACAATCTATCTACGTGAAGTTAGTTCGAGTCGCTAACGGGACTCAATCATCGATTACTACTGTTGGAACTATGAAATTCTCTTCTAAGCACCGACTTTATGGGGTTCACTGTGATCCTGATTTTCTTCTTAGCTTGCTGTCAGTTCACGAGCTTTATGTTGAGCTTCATTGCTGTGTGATATTTGATGAGTCTTGTTGCTATTTTCAGGACATCCGGACAAGGTGGATTTTTAGTGGGGTTCATGAGAAGAACATCCTATACTAGATTGACGTACCCTCGAATTCCAAGTTTGTTGGTGATGCGTCCATCTCTGAAGACCTGCTCCTATAGCATCTGTGCCTTGGGCATCCCTCTGCCAATGCCATTTCCATGATGTTTCCTGAACTCTCTACTCCGAATCCCTTTCAGTACGAGGCGTGTGAATTCAGGAAACACCATCGAGCTTCGTTTCCGGTTTGTACCGAGTCTCGTAATACTATTGCTTTTCATCTTGTTCACTGTGATGTTTGGGGACCTTGTCCGATCCGCACATTAAGTGGTCATCGCTATTTTATAGTTTTCGTTGATTATTATAGTCGATCTTCTTGGGTATATCTAATAAAGGAGCATTCTGAGATCAATTAAATTGCTAGAAATTGCTTTTAATATGTTAAAAATTTCTTTTCTAACATTAAAGCTCTTGAGTTAACCCAACACGACTTGACCTCTTTCTTTGTGTCCCAAGGAACTGTTCGCTAAACATAATGTCCGTATACCTTACAACAGAATGGTATAACTGAGAGGAAAATCTGGCACTTGCTAAATGTTGCGAGATCTCTACTTAGTCAAATGAGTGTTCCTAAACACTATTGAGGGGATGCTATCCTTGCATCAATTTATCTCATTGATCATATTCCTTCGTCTGTTCTCGTAGAGGGAACTCCATTTTACTTACTTTACCCTATCGAGTCTTCGTCTGCGAATTTTGGGTTGTATTGACTTTGTTCATCACTTTCATGTAGTTGACAAATTATCATCTCATGCCATCAAATACGTCTTTCTTGGGTACTCTTGTACCTAGAAAGGCTATCGCTGCTATGATCTTGTTGGACGTTGATACTATGTGTTTGGTGATGTCACTTTCTTTGAACATACAAGTTATTTCACACAGACTGTGAGTGACCTTCCTCTAGACCTCCATCCTCCACCAATCGTATATACTCGCCAACATACCTCTATACTTTCTATACCAGTGTCTGTATCTTTTCCTGTCCCTTTTATGTAGGATGATATGACCAATTCGAGTGCTCCCACCACTACGGCCTTGGATGTATCTGAGGAGTTTCCTATTGCTCTACACAATAAAAAAGGGCAATGTACTATCACCTCATGTTACATTTTACTTCTAATGATGATTTATATATTCGTGACAAGAGATTTACATATGCTCTGAATGCTATTTCTGTTCCAAGAGATCATTTCAGTGCAATGTAGGATCATGGTTGGCGATAGGCCATGGATGAGGAGTTGAATGCACTTACCTCGTGGGGCACATGGGATCTTGTGCCGTGCCTCACAGGAGTTCGCCATGTGGCTTGTCAATGGGTCTTCACGACCAAAGTGTCACTTGATGGTTCTATTGACACGTTGAAAGCCTTACTTGTTGCCAAAGGTTTCACACAAACATTTAGGGTTGATTATTTTGAGACATTCTCGCTTGTTGCCAGAATGGAGTCGATATATACCATTCTCTTTGTTGCTGCCAACAAGGCTTGTCCCATTTACCAATTTGATGTGAGGAACATTTTTCTTTATGGTGATCTTGAAGAGGAGGTCTACATGATGCAACCACTGGGGTATGTAGTTGAGGGGGAGCATGTATGTCGACTACGCAAGGCCATCTATGGCCTGAAGTAGAGCCCCAAGGCATGGTTTGACATGCTCAATATGAAGATCAACACACTTGATTTTTAGTGGACAACATCTGACTACTCTGTCTTTGTTAGACGCCTGTCTACTAACACGATCATTCTTGCTGTCTATATTGATGATATGGTTGTCACATGAGATGATGTAAACGATATTCAAGAGACCAAGACCTTCCCCCATAAGGTATTTGTCATGAAAGACCACGACCAACTTTGTTTTTTTTGGCATTGAGGCAATACACACTATAGAGGGGCTCCATCTTTCACAAAGGAAGTGTTGCCTTGATATTCTGACTAAGGCAGAACTACTTGGATGTAAGCCATCTGGCATCCCTGTAGAAGCGAGAAAACATTCAACATTTACTGATCCAGCTTTTAAGGATGCAACACAGTACAAAAGCTTAGTGGGAAAATTGCTCTATCTCACTGTTACTAGGCCAGATATTTCATATGATGTTAGCAGAGCCAACCAACATATGGAGAAGCTTGTTTACAATCACTAGCGGGATGTTCTTTTGATGCTTCGATATTTGAAGGAATCTCCTGGACTTGGACTTTTCTATGGGGTGAATGGGCATACTAATATCTCCGCCTATACGTATTCTAACTATACTAGCTCTCCTGAGGACTGCCGATCCACTACAGCATACACCCTATTTATTGGGGATAACCTTGTCACTTGGCAAAGGAAGAAGCAGATGATCTTCAGATCCAGTGTAGAAGCAGAATACAGGGTAATGGCTCAGGCCACCCGTGAAATCACATGGTTTCTCTTTCCTAATAGAACTTGTCATGTCAATCACCACTCCTGTACACTTATACTGCGGTAACAAGTCTGCCACGTACATCTCCACCAATCTAGTTTTCCATGAGCAATTAAAACACAATGAAGTTGATTGCCATTTCATTCATGATGCAGTACGAGGAGGACAAATCAACACTCCACACATCTCCACTGAACTTCAACTTGCACATATCCTTACAAAGGCTCGTCCAAGGAAGTGCCTCATGTACTTAGTATCCAAGTTGGGCATGATAGACAGATATGCTCCAACTTTAGGGGGAGTGCTAACCCTTTCGGTTTCGTAACCCTTAGCCCTTTGGGTTTCGTAACCCTTTGAGGGTATTTATGTATTTTTCCTCCTGTATTCCCCAGGATTTTTTTTCTATATAAGAGACCTTAACATTTTGGAATAAATATCTCATTCATTTCTCTTCCCCACAATAGGAATATATAATTATTTTCTAACATAATAGAGGAATAGAAGGAGAAGTGACAAAACAAGGAACAACATGAAATACGAGGTAGGTCAGAGCATTGATGTTGAATGGGTAAAATGATATTTATGATTCAGGAAGAGAGTCTTCTTGAGTTGGGGGATAGAAGAAAAATAATGTAGGGAGGTGAAACATACAAATGGGTTCCCAACATGAATAGAAGTAATTCAGGATAAGGGAAGGAAGTAGTAGCGACAAAAACACAATGTGCACCATAAACAAAACACAAAACGAGACATGCAAGTTCACCTACTCAAGCCCTATGATGCTATACGAATGTAAAGCTTGTAATGGAATCACCATTATAATCATCGTACATGCTGATATAAAGTAAGATATGTACTATGTAAACTATGAATTAGAAGTTTAGTCCTAGAGAATCAACAACAACAACAAAGCCTTTTTCCCACTTTAAGTAGGGTTGGTTACATGGTTTTTTTGCCTCCATTCATCGGGTCATTCTTGGGCTTGGATCCAAAAAAGTAAGATCCCTTCGTATCGTCTCATTCCAACCCTTCTTAGGCCTTCCACACCCTCTTTTAACTGGATCAACATTCCAAAACTCACATCTCCTCACCGGTGCATTAGCTGACCTCCTTTGCACTTGGACAAACTACCTTAACGATTTTCTCGCATCTTATCTTCAATCGGAGCTTCACCCACTTTCATTCTGATGGCATCATTTCTAATCCGATCTTTACGTGTGTGTCCACACGTCCACCTTACCATTTTCATTTATGCTACTGCCATTCTCTACACTTGTCTGTAGAGATATTTGTTTATGTTATTTCATGTTTTCGTACCGTTTCTTAATTCCCTATACTCTTATAAATGTCTCATGTAATTTACCCATAGGCTACTCTCCTATATAAGAGAGCCTAGGGCTCATGGAATAAAACATCGATTTTGTTTTTCCCAACATGGTATCAGAGCAACGGTCCTAGATCGGAGCTCCAAAACCCTAACCCTAATTTCTAGCCCCTCCCGCTCCTCTCCTCCTCGATGCCGGCCTCGCCAGCCCCCGTCCGGGCTCTGCCGACCCCGCCAGGCCCCTTCCTGGGCTTCCTTGATCCCGTTAGGCCCCTTCCTGTGCTCCGCTCCCCGCCAGGCCCTTACCTGGGCTCCATCGGCCCTTGCCTGGGCACTTCCAGGCCCTCCCCCTTTCGCTTAGGCCTCTGTTGGCTCCCGCACGGCAATAGACCCCCGCCTAGCCGCTTGCGGTTGCCCAACACCACCGCTTAGGCCCCTTAGACGCCTCCTGCGTGACTTTTGTCTCCCACGCCTAGGCACCTTGTAGCTGCTTGGAGGAACCCTAGCATGGGCTGAACGTCCTCGCCGAGGTTCTTTGTCTTCAATGAGACTTGTTGCACGAGTCTACACATGCAAGCAATCTCACTATATCAGTGTAGACAAGCCAGTGTCTAGTCTTCATTCCTAGTCTTCTTGAGTCGTCATGTCAGAAAGCAAGGTCGAGGTTCCCTCCATAGGCGCATTCAGAGGTCCTGCGCCTATAACGAAGATGGATGGGTCAAACTATGAACTGTGAGCTATGCAATTGATGAGTATGATGAAGTCTACCGGTAAGAAACACATTCTTACTGAGGAATAATCGACCGAGAAGACTGGAGTTAACGCCTCATGGGAGGCGGATGATGAATATGCCAAGGTTTGGCTCTCAGGAACATTGGCATTTGAGATTGCCAATGATATACTTCATCATCCCACCCCAAGGCGATGTGGGACATTATTGCTGCCACTTATTCACATGCGAAGAATGATACGAAGATTCTACAGCCTGATGAATGTTGAATTCTGCCTCTTTAATAATGTGAAATTGTTGTAGCATAGGAGGCAAATTCGGTTCAGCAAAGACCACAGTCCTTTGAATGCTGTGGAGTATTTATACTTGGCAAGTCTACTAAGGTCGAACACAAGGACACAACTACCTACTTTATTTATCGAATTTCGATTCGTGAAGCACAAGTGAGAAATAATTTTAGTTTCAGGTCCAGAATATGCACTATGTGAAATACAATGCAATACTACGATGCATGCAATTTTTATTTAATTTTTATGTAATTTAAAAAGGATGCATGAATATGATGCAAGAGAATAGGTATGCTGAACAACAGATTACAATTATACCATAAAAATATGAGCAGTATAATAGAATTAGAAATTAGTGTCATTTTAATCACAACATGAAAAGAGGTCATCAAATCCATGCAAGAACAAGAAGAGCATGGTCTCATTTATCACATAAAAAATCACTTCTTTAAAAATAGTGGCAAATGAGAAAATTAGACATGCTAAGATGTATAGGACAAAACAAGGATCAAAACGACACTAAAATCATGCAATTTGGATTTACGATGCTCAAGTTATGCTAAACACAATACAGGGGCATAATTGTAATAAAAATACAAGAAAATAAAAGGATAAATATTGCATTTAGGTCTCTGGAGGGGCCTAAATGCAAATAAAAGAAACTGCTTGGGCCCCATCATAATTTTTCCACAACGCAGGGGCATTTGTGCAATTTCTGAAACTTTGGAGGGCTTCCATGTAAAATACCCACGCACGCACGTGAGGCACGTGCCTGGGGACCAAAATGCAAATAGCAGATCTTCCGGGGTCTTTCGCGTAAATTACCCAGCACCCCACGTGCTGTGTACGTGAGATACTAGGCTCGGGATGGCCCTCAGGTTCGTGCCACGTGGCAGCAATTGGGGGCTCGGGTCCTGGCTCGTATATCCTGAAGCTGTTGGTTCCTGATGAGGCTTGGAGTGTCTACATGGCAGATTCAAGACCGTCCGATCGAAACAATCGGACGGTATCTGTACTTTCAAACTCTGCCGTGTGTCACCGGAGGAGGCAGGGCTCCGGCGAACAGCTGGTTGCTCCACCGAGCCCCTCCGTGCAAGGAGGAGGTTCAGGGAGCTAGTGGAAGCATTGGCGGAGGTCCTGGAGACCCGGCGAAGCTTCGGGGATGGTTGGAGGTGAAACTCAGTGAAGCTTCGCCGGAGTAGAGGAGCTCGAAGGAACTCCGGCGCAACATCCAGCCAATCAAGGTACCTGCAAGGTTCAGTTATAGCCGAAGCGAGTGTGCGTGAAGTGCGAGTGAAATGGGATGGTCGGAGGCCATGGGGGCGACGGGAAGCGGTGGCCTTGAGTTTCTTCTCTGGCGGAGCAGGGGAAGAAATGGGTCGGAGTGGATGGGGGTGTGGAGATCGGGGAAGGATGAACGGAGGCGTTGGCGTGGATGTGGGTGCATGGGTGAAGCTCAAGGGGTTGTCAGGAGAGGGTGAATCGATCGGAGGTGATTGGCAAAATTCAAAGAAAAGAAGGGGGAAGGAGACCTCGTCGGGGAGGGGAACCCGGTGGAGGAAGAGCTTGGGATGAGCGCCATGGATGCGCTCCGGTCTTCGCCCAACGAGGTCAGCTGGGCCTCAGAGCTCGGCGGAGCCTGGTGGCGTCCGCAGCACGACCATTTGGCAGTGGGTCGACACTGGGCAAAATCCATCTTGCCTCGACGTTCCGCCCCTCCGCTGTCACCGGAGGGGCGGAGGAGGCTAGGATCAAGCCCAATAATGGTGGACCGGTCTTAGTGTTGGCGGAGGAGAGGCTTTTATAGGAGGAGGAGCTCCGACGGTTAGGAGGTGTGGAGGCGTTTTGCAATAGAGGGTTAATGGCGAGGGAGTGACGGCGGGGATTGATGGTGGTCGCACGAGGGAGGCGGTGGAGTGGGCTGTGAGGGAGAGGTATTATGGTGCGGAAAGACGACCAGAGGTGGTGACCAAAAATGGAAGGGGGTGGTGTACGCGCGAGGTGAAAACGGCTGTAAGAGGGGGTTACGGAGGTAGGAGACGAGCTCCCAGCCGTTGGATCTTTTGATCCGACAGTTAGTATTCAATCACAGGTGGATGGCGACGATTAGATTAGGAGATTTGATCGATCTGTTGGTGGATAGGCATGAAGGAGCGGCTGAGATTGGGAGATAGGAGATCCAACGGTGAGATACAGTGGGGTGACGTGGAGTGCAGGGAAGCGTAGGATGAGAGGTGATCGGGCGACTGAAGTGAGGGGCTGACGTGGAAAAGGAAGGGCGTTGGATGGAATGATGATCCGACGGTTGAGGTTAAGGCGCTAGAGAGCGGTTGAGATTTGATCAGAGGTTTAGATCAGACGGTGGACGATGAGGCGGAATTCAACGGATGAGATGGAGGTGGGGGAGGGTAGATCCATTAGTCAGGAAGAGCGCCGGGTGGCGGAAGGAGGAGCCGCCACGTGGAGGGCCCAGAGGGCGCCATGTGGCCCAATCAGAAAATTCAGAATGATAAATACAAAGAAAAATACAAAAGAAATAGTTAGAGGCAAAATTAAGAAAAAGTCAAAACATGAAAGTTGCTCGTCTCGACGAGATCTACAACTTTCATGTTGGTCAAAAAGGTCATATGTACAAAACGTATTTTGGGGGGTATTTTTAAGGGGATAAAAACACCGGCTTTTGTTTTTTATTTGTTTTTGTATACTTTTAGTCTTTTTAAAGGTCAGTGATTTATAGACTATTTATCTACCTAATTTTTAGGGGCTTTTGAAGATAAAATAAATACAAGAAAAATAAAAGAAATTAAATACAATAATTTAATTGTAAATTATACACAATATGATACAGGATAAAAATAAAGAATTAAGGGTGGTTTTTATTGGATTAGTCAAGACAAGGGTTTAATTTATGGCTTTTAGCATGATGAATACGAGATTCATCATACCCCTATACTTAAACCATGCTCGTCCTCGAGCATCTAAAGAATGAAGGAGTCGGATTAATTCCTGACAGTGCACGTGAAATTTTCAAGGCTCGATCTTTCAAAGACCCTTGACCTAAGTGATCCTAAAATTCTTGCTTAATTATGCTCTAGTCAGAAGGAATCCAACTTCTCTAATTATCAGACTCTCTTTTTGTATATATAGTATAAGGATATGAAATTTAGTGTACTGCATTTCATGAGAGTCGAGTCGATGCATCACTCAAAGTTCCAGTCCCAAAGACTCTCCTCTAGACCTAATCCTCAATACTAGGGAATAAGTCTATTCTTGCTTCAGTCAACCGTCTCATTAGTTTGTCAGACTTGAAATGTTGATGGACGGCCAGATGATGGAGGTAATGGGATTGTGTCTATTTTTCTCACCCTCACATTGGAACAAGGGGCCTCTCGAGTGCCTTTTACTCAACACATGTAAATTTTTATAGTGTTGATCAATGTGTCCGTCAAGAGAGTTGGAGTCGTCTCCACTTGTTTTTCTGGGAGTACACCGGGGTGAGTCTTTTCTGAGTATCTAAGATACCTTCGACACCCAGACTTGTATCGCTTACGATGCAGGGCCCTTTTGTGGTGTCAGTCCGACTCCTTGGTCCTAGTTAGCGCTTGGTCCAAGTGGACACTTTGAAAATGTTTGGGAGCGCTCGCCATTGATGGAAGCTCATTTGTAATTTGACTTTGGTATTCAGAGCTTTTTTTTCTTTGACATTTCTTTTCTTTTGTTGGCTAGCTCCACTGCTTTTACCAAAAGTTGGCGCACACTGATCAACAGTTTCCATTAAGTTTCATCACACCCTGGCACATAGGTAAATATTAAGGAGATAGCATATGAATCTTGTTCACATACTGGCTAGGGTTTGCTGACACTCAGGTTTTCTGACGCCTTCATTAACTTAATCCCATCCTCGAATATCATTAGATCGAATCTAAACTAAAATATCTGGTCCTAGTTCCTCAAGTGATATCTCAACTCATCTCATCAATTATGCAGTTGTGGAAGTGACTGTGCTGATCATATTCTTTTGAAAGTAGAGATAAAGAGTGCAATATAGCGCTCAAATCTTTCAAACTAGGGAAGTGTGGAAATTTAAGTTTTAAAACCCTAATGACTAAGGCATGTTAACTCAGACTCTCCAGATCCCAGAAATCCAGTGTCCTCAAAATCTTCAAGCCTTGAGTGAGTGTGAATGTGTCAGGAATACACCAACTCCTTGGTTAGTGATTTTTTGTGTGATTTTGGCTTTTGCAGATTTTTATGGGTTTTAATTTTTTTTTGATTCTTCGGAGAGACAATGACTGGCCCAGGCTCAAATAAAAGTATCCACTCTCAGCCAGTATGGGTGTAAGTACGGGCCAAGACCCGTGTTACTTGAGGACGGGGCCATATGCCATGTCCTCTAAACCACCCACTCTGCTAAGGGAGACCGATGTTCCCTCACTGAAAGTGTCTACTAAGCCTAGTAGTCAGAGTCAAATTCCAAGAAGGGTTTTTAATTTTCAATTTTTTAAGGAAAGGAATATTTACAAAAAATAATCCCTCAATTTTAATAAACATTTTTTACAGGTTTTTACAATACTCAGTTCACAAGTTTACCAAAACCCAGCCCAAAAATAAAATTTAAAAAGTTTTAAAAACGCGAGCTAAGGCTAAAGTAAATATACAGTAATATACGGTATACCCCCCTATACTTATATCTTGCTATGTCCTCATAGCACAAGTGCCATGAAGCCAATGCTCGATTCAAATATAGGGTGGTATAGCGGAACTGAGGAGGAGGATCCTCCAATACTCAGGTCAATATTGACCTAAGTACATAAAGACAGAATGAGGGAGAATGAGCAGGCAGGTCCCCCCTATACTTAGGCTACAAATAGCCTAAGTAAGGTCTGAATGGGGGGGGGGGGGGTTGTTCTATGATACAAGGGTGAGGGTGCGGAGGTTTGTGAAATATACACACACACAGAGAGAGAGAGAGCTTGAGAGAGAGAGAGTGAGAGTGAAATATACAGAGGGGGATGGGGGGTGAGTGTGTATGTGCAAATGTGTGTGTGTGGGGGGGTGGGTGATGGGTCGCTAGATACTAGATTTAATTCGGTCACGTTGTAGCACGTGTACTTAGCGATTCGGTCAGAACCGAGAGAAGATCTCCGTGAAGAGTGTCTCGACTTTAATTTATATCCCGGGCAAGTCCGGGGTCGAACACAGGGAGGCAAAGGAACAACTTCGGGGTTAATTCAAGAAATTAGGTTTAGATTTCAGTGCGGTATTTTTCAGATTTTTTTTAATGCAAAAAGAGAAGCAAATGCAAAATGCGGGTGAATTACAACACTAAGAAAACATACAACAAGGCCAAATTAATTTTAATGGAAAAGAAGTCCAAATTAGCCAATTCGTATTTTTTCTAGAGTCCTAATCCAGAGATGAACACAAAACACATTTTTTTTAAATTTTAGGGGTTAAAATGCAATAAATAAAAATACACACTTTTTATGGGTTTTTTCGCAATTTCTCACACAAACAGTAAGTACAAATTATGAAAAAATTACTCGAATGAAAACATGATGCAAGGAAGCTACAGTAATATTTTTGAAATTTTTTGACAAAATCTGAATTTTTTATGTATTTTTTAGTGGAAACAGAGTGACAGTGAGTAAATAATTTATATTAAATCCACGTTATAAAATTAATCAGAGTGCGATTTATCTCAGAAAGATATTTGTATAAGCAATCCAGGAGATTTGAAATTTTGTAAAAAAGATGTCTGTGGATTTAATTAAAAATCAAATACGAAAATCACTCAATAATTTATTGTAGGCACAAGACAACTCCAATAGATGTGAAATTTGGATTGTAAGTTCATCACACTTCAAGGCATCACATATATTTTTTGTGGATTTTTTAAAGCAATCGTGTATGAGATATAATTTTAGGAGTCCAAATTGGGTAAAATATACAATATTTCAGTTAAACAATTATAATTAATTACCCACGAGTCACAAAAATACCAATAAATATTCAAAACGTACACAATTAGTTGCTCAACACAGTGATATTTTTCATTGAATAAAAAGATGCCAAAAAGAGGTCCAAATTAATGCATGAACACAGGGGTCTTTGTGCAAAATCAGAAAACAACATTCACAAGCAAACTATATACAGGGGCCTTTCTGCAATTATAGAAACTATACATAAAAGAAATATAATTTTTACATAAAAAAATAAAATAATCGGACCTTCTTCTTTCTCCCTTCGTTCTTCAGGAGGAGGAACCCAAAGACTATGGAGGGCGGCGGCCCGCGCGCAGCCGCGGGTGGCGGAGACGGCCGCGCGCGAGGGAGGTCGGTGGGCGGCGCGCTCGCCGGCGCGTGGAGGGGGCGGGTGGACGCTGGCGGCGCGGCCAGGCGGAGAGGAGGCGCGGCGACGGGGCCGCCGTGCGGCGGCTAGGCAGCCCGCCGGCTGTGATGGTGATGCAGGGGGGCGGCAGCGTCGCCGACCGCTGCTGCTTCTGTTTATTTTTTTTTGATTTTTTTTTGTAATTTTTTTTGATTTTTTTTCTGCTGTAATAAAGCAAAAGGTTTTTTTTGTTTTAACTTTTTTTATATTTTTTTTAAATTTTGATTTCTTAAACAGGGAAACAAAAGTGGATGTTTACAAAAAGGAAGGAAAAAATTGGTAGAGGGGAATGGTGGAAAAGATGAAGATGGTGGTAAAAAAATGTGATGGGGAATGTGGTGATGATGAATAAATGATGGTGGGTTGGATGTGGTGTGATAAAAAAATAAAAAATAAAAATGATGAGTCAACAATGAAACAAACTATTAGATAAGATAAAATAACAAGAAAAATAAGAAGAAATACTTACCTGATCTTCGCCGGATTGGCAGAGCAGCTACGCTGGACTCCTGTCGTCGCCTCGATCCGATTGGCGAAATAAAAATCGGAGAAGCTACGCGAGCTCGACGGAGAACTCGTGACGCGAAGCGGAGCTCCGCGGATCTCACCTGAAGGAGGTCGTCGCTTGAGGACGATGCTTCGCCGCTGTCACCAACAAAACACTCCAAGCTCTCTCCTTATTATATAAGAATGGTGGATGGGGAAAAATATGGATGTGGAGATGATTATAAAGAGATGAATAATGGGAGTTAGAGAGGTGGTGGTGTTGAATGAGAAGTTAGATTATTGGTGGAGTTGAATGGGAGTTAGATGAAGAATGTGGGGTGGAATGGGAGTTGAAAGAAGACTTGGAGGTTAATGGAGAAAGGGAAGTTATTGTTGAGAATGTGATTAAATAAAAGAAAATAAAAGTAGGCTACTTCAAATACAATAAAATAAAAAGAGAAGACAAATGGTGGAGAATTTACAAAAGAAGACAAAACACTATGTACAATTTTTGTTTACTTTTCTAATTTGCAATTTTTTGTCTTTTTAATAGTAGCTATGTACAATAGGAAAATACAATAAAATAGTACAATCAAAATACAACACTATAATGATTTTTTTGGATTTTTAGTAATTAAGAAAGATAAAATAAAAAATGAAGAAAGAAAGAATATATACATAATATACAATGTACATCTAGGTCCCAAAACCCAACTTTTGCAAACGAGCTCCGATTTTAATGAAACCACTTCCGTTGGATAGATAATTTTCTAACTTGAACTTTAAAAGTGAGTTTGGTGAATTTGGAGTTCATACGGAGCGGGAATTTAGCTTGGAAGTTAGTCTTTACGGCTTTTTCCCATTGGGATCTAGGAGCATTTATTTGAGATATAATTTGTTTTGTATTTTTGTATTTTTATGTACATTATTATGAATAAGTTAGAGAAAGAATTAGGTAAAAAGGAGTTGAAATGAAATTATTAAAAAACATGAAGTTTTGGGCTATTTACAAGTATAAAACTCCTTATTTTTGCGGCTTTTTATGTGTAATTTATTTTGTACAATCTAATATACAATAATTAATGTATTTTATTTACAAGAGTCATTTTGTTAGTTTATTGATTTTATTGACATTTATATGGGATTTTACTCATGGATTTTGCTAAGATTAAGCTATTAAGATGATGAATCGTGGATTCATCAGTGGGGTAGATCATCACGCGATCTACTTTTTTTTTACAATATGCAAAACTGAAAATAATATGCAAATGCATGTTCTTTTTTTACAGTATGCAATGCAGGCTGTCTGATCTAAAACTCCTAAAATTTCTTCCCGAATTCTTTTGCGGCCTTTTCAGCGGAAGCTCCCAACTTCCGCCTCTATGATGATCAAGCGTCCTCGATGATCATGGGCCCTGCCACAAAAGAGACAAGTTAGAACACACAGAGAAATTAAATCAGCAGATATGATGCAAAAATTGATGCACGAAATGAAGGCCTAAAAATTTTAAAATAATTCAACAAAGAAAATCAAAATTCAAAAATTAAGTTAAGCCGTGTCCCCGGCAACGGCGCCATTTGATGAATGTCGAATTCTGCATCTTTAATAATGTGAAATTGTTGTAGCATAGGAGGCAAATTCGGTTCAGCAAAGACCACAGTCCTTTGAATGCTGTGGAGTATTTATACTTGGCAAGTCTACCAAGGTCGAACGCAAGGACACAGTTACCTAATTTATTTATCGAATTTTGATTCATGAAGCACAAGTGAGAAATAATTTTAGTTTCAGGTCCACAATATGCACTATGTGAAATACAAAGCAATACTACGGTGCATGCAATTTTTAATTAATTTTTATGTAATTTAAAATAGATGCATGAATATGATGCAAGGGAATACGTATGTTGAACAAAAGATTACAATTATACCCTAAAAATATGAGCAACAGAATAGGATTGGAAATTAGTGTCATTTTAATCACAACATGAAAAGCGGTCATCAAATCCATGCAAGAACAAGAAGAGCATGGTCTCATTTATCACATAAAAAATCACTTCTTTAAAAATAGTGGTCAATGAGAAAATTAGACATGCTAAGATGTAGAGGAAAAAACAAGGATCAAAACGACACTAAAATCATGTAATTTGGACCTACGATGCTCAAGTTATGCTAAAAACAATGTAGGGGCATAATTGTAATAAAATGCAAGAAAATAAAAGGATAAATATTGCATTTAGGTCCCTGGATGGGCCTAAATGCAAATAAAAGAAACCGCCTAGGCCCCATCATAATTTTTCCACAGCACGGGGGCATTTGTGCAATTTCTGAAACTTTGGAGGGCTTCCATGTAAAATAACCAGGCACGCACGTGAGGCACGTGCCTGGGGACCAAAATGCAAATAGCAGATCTTCCGGGGTCTTTCGCGTAAATTACCCAGCACCCCACATGCTGTGCACGTGAGATACTAGGCTCGAGATGGCCCTCAGGTTCGAGCCACATGGCAGCAATTAGGGGCTCAGGTCCTGGCTCATATATCCTGAAGCTGCTGGTTCCTGATGAGGCTTGGAGTGTCCACGTGGCAGATTCGAGACCGTCCGATCGAAATGATCGGACGGTATCTGTACTTTCAAACTCCACCGTGTGTTACCGGAGGAGGTGGGGCTCCGACGAACAGCTGGTTGCTCCACCGAGCCCCTCCGTGCAAGGAGGAGGTTCGGGGAGCTAGTGGAAGCGCTGGCGGAGGTCCTGGAGACCCGGCGAAGCTTCGGGGATGGTTGGAGGTGAAACTCGGTGAAGCTTCGCCGGAGTAGAGGAGCTTGAAGGAACTCCAGCGCAACATCAGGCCAATCAAGGTACCTGCAAGGGTCAGTTATAGCCGAAGCGAGTGCGCGTGAAGTGCGAGTGAAATGGGATGGTCGGAGGCCATGGGGGCGACGGGAAGCGGTGGCCTTGAGTTTCTTCTCCGACGGAGCAGGGGAAGAAATGGGTCGGAGTGGATGGGGGTGTGGAGATTGGGGAAGGATGAACGGAGGCGTTGGCGTGGATGGGGGTGCATGGGTGAAGCTCAAGGGGTGGTCAGGCGAGGGTGAATCGATCGGAGGTGATTGGAAAAATTCAAAGAAAAGAAGGGGGAAGGAGACCTCGTCGAGGAGGGGAACCCGGTGGAGGAAGAGCTTGGGATGAGCGCCATGGATGCACTCCGGTCTTCGCCCAGCGAGGTCAGCTGGGCCTCAGAGCTCGGCGGAGCCTGGTGGCGTCCGCAGCACAACCATTTGGCCGTGGGTCGACACCGGGCAAAATCCATCTTCGCCTCGACGTTCCGCCCCTCTGCTGTCACCGGAGGGGCGGAGGAGGATAGGATCAAGACCAATAATGGTGGACCGGTCTTAGTGTTGGCGAAGGAGAGGCTTTTATAGGAGGAGGAGCTCCGGCGGTTATGAGGTGTGGAGGCATTTTGCAATGGAGGGTTAATGGCGAGGGAGTGATGGCGGGGATTGATGGTGGCCGCGCGAGGGTGGCGGTGGAGTGGGCTGTAAGGGAGAGGCGTTATGGTGCAGAAAGATGACTGGAGGTGGCGTACAAAAATGGAAGGGGGTGGTGTGCGCGTAAGGTGAAAACGGCTGGGAGAGGGGGTTACAGAGGTAGGAGACGAGCTCCCAGCCGTTGGATCTTTTGATCCGACGGTTAGGATTCAAGCACAGGTGGATGGCGATGATTAGATTAGGAGATTTGATCGATCGGTTGGTGGATAGGAGCGAAGGAGAGGCTGAGATTGGGAGATAGGAGATCCAACGGTGAGATACAGTGGGGTGACGTGGAGTGCGGGGAAGCGTAGGATAAGAGGGGATCGGGCGGCTGAAGTGAGGGGCTGACGTGGAAAAAGGAAGACGGTTGAGGTTAAGGCGCTAGAGAGCGGTTGAGATTTGATCAGAGGTTTAGATCAGACGGTGGACGATGGGGCGGAATTCAACAGATGAGATGGAGGCGAGGGAGGGTAGATCCAACGGTCAGGAAGAGCGCCGGGTGGAGGAAGGAGGAGCGGCCACGTGGACTGCCCAGAGGGCGCCACGTGGCCCAATCAGAAAATTCGGAATGATAAATACAAAGAAAAATACAAAAGAAATAGTTAGAGGTAAAACTAGGAAAAAGTCAAAACATGAAAGTTGCTCGTCTCAACGAGATCTACAATTTTCATGTTGATCAAAAAGCCAAAAGAGATCATATGTACAAAACATTTTTTGGGGGTATTTTTAAGGGGATAAAAACACCGGCTTTTGTTTTTGATTTGTTTTTGTATATTTTTAGTCTTTTTAAAGGTCAGTGATTTATAGACTATTTATCTGCCTAATTTTTAGGGGCTTTTAAAGATAAAATAAATACAAGAAAAATAAGCGAAATTAAATACAATAATTTAATGGTAAATTATACACAATATGATACAGGATAAAAATAAAGAATTAAGGGTGGTTTTTATTGGATTAGTCAAGACATGGATTTGATTTATGGGTTTTAGCATGATGAATACGAGATTCATCACATCTCCAGCATGATAGAATTACGATCACACAAAATGGACGTCCTCTTTACTCGCTATATACATCCTTGCGTGGGATGTTTGAGAAGCTCTATAGCTTCTTGCCTTTGACATCCACCCCTGAGCAGCAGAAGACCTATCGGAATGCCCTAATGGTTGGTGTGGTTCTGGCAACCCTTGATCCTGAGTATGAGGCAGCATGTTCTCAGATTTTGGCATACTCTACCATTCCTCCAATGGAGGAAGCCTTTCGTAGGCTCTGTCGTATCGCTGTTCCATCTTCCACTGCTAGTCAGACCTCTTCAGCAATGGCTGCCTCTCGAGGATGAGGAGGCTCTTCTCTGTTTCGTGGTCGCAGACCTAGGGGCTGAGGAGGTCGTGTTCGTCAGCTATGTACTTTCTTCCATCGTCCTGGACATACAGAGGATACATGCTACTCCAAGCATGGATTCCTTGCCTTTGCTCGAGTGGATGAACAGATCGAGCCCCCAACAACTTCTTCCTTGGATAAACGCTTTGAGGATCTTGTAGCATGATTGAGGGGCATTATACCTCCTTCCGGTTCTGTGACATCTTCGTCGGCCCTTAGGAACCATTTAGATGTAGCTGCTTCAACCTCCTCCAATACCTCAAAGTAGTACTTATGCACTCACCTGCAATAGTAGACTTGTCACTATATAATGGATTATGGACTCAGGTACCACACATCATTTGTGTGAGATAGGAATCAACTTACAGCCTACAGACAAGTTCCTCCAGGATGAACTGTGCTTATTGCAGATGGGATCCATTCCCCAATTACTGGACAGGGGGAGATTAGTTTGATACTCTCTATGCATCTATACTATAGAATATGTTACATGCATCTGATTTCTCTATGAATTTGTTGTCCATTAGTCAGATTATGAAGGATTTACATTGTCGAGCCATTTTTGACCCATCTTTTGTTTTTCAGGACATCCTTACGAGCAAGGTGATTGGGTGTGGCCGTGAGCAGGGCGATCTCTATCGCCTAGTTCGAACTCCCTATGCCGGAATCTCCTCCCTATCTTCCAGATCTGTCTCACCATTTATGTGGCACATGTGCATTGGTCATCTCCCACTCCAGAAATTGTGTCGTGTTCTGCCTCAGATCTCACCTCACACGTTCGTTCAATGTGAGACATGTCAGTTGGGAAAGCATCATTGCTCTGCCTTTCCCAGTCGTCAGAGTCGGAGTAGTAGCTCCATTTTTGAGTTATTTCATATAGATATTTGAGGTCCTAATCGTGTTCCTGATCACCAGGGGCACATGTTTTATCTAGTCGCTGTTGATGATTTCTCTCGTCTGTCTTAGGTCTTTTTATTAAAGAATAAATCTGAAGCTGGAGATGTTATCAAAAATTTCTTAACCGATGTACAAAATGTCTTTTCTTCTTCTGTGAAAATTATGAGAACTGATAATACCTTGGAATTTTGTACTAATAATCTCTCCAATTATTTTTCAACAAAGGGAATTATTCATCAAACATCATATGCCTATACTTCCCAACAAAATAGTATTGCAGAAAGGAAGCATCATCATTTGCTTGATGTTACTAGGATATTTCTCATTCAGAGTCGTGCTCGTCATTCCTTTTGGGGCGATGTTGTTCTAACGACATGTTATCTTATTAATCGCATGCCCTCGTCAGTCTTGGGTGAGAAAATTCCTTTCTCTCTTGCCTTTCCTGAAAAGGAATTGTTCTCGCTCACTCCTCGTGTGTTTGTCACAGTCGCCTTCGTCCGCCAGTTATCTCCAGGTATTGACAAGCTCTCTCCTAGAGCTGTCAAGTGTGTCTTTGTTTGATACTCCAGGACACAGAAAGGATACATGTGTTATGATCTAATGCGTAGGAAGTATTACATTAGTTCCGATGTCACCTTTTTCGAGTCTGTGTTGTATTTTTCTCCTATAGGTGATCGGTTGACGTCTTCAGATATGATGATGACAAATATATGCCACCACCACCACCACCACCTCCTTCACCACCACCCTCACCACTTTCTTACGCCACCTCCACTTACTACAACGGTCCCAATTCCACCATTGTCACACCACTATACCCGCCGGCATGCTTCTACTCATGGTCACCATTCATCATCTAGCACGCATGAGGTATGTTCTGATAATACAATTTCTAATGATAGGCCTAATGGTCCACCTGAGCAGGATTCGTTACAGGGGACAAATATAGAGGATGCATAATTGGACCTACCTATTGCACTTCAAAAGTAGAGGTGTAGTTGTGCGTCATATCCTATAGCATCTATGGTCTCCTTTGATCGCTTGACTGGAGATTTCAGGAATTTTGCAATTACATTATCGACCGTGGCCATTCTACAGAATTATCAAGAGGCTCTGAAGGACAATTGCTAGCGTTTGGTTATGGACGAAGAGATGGCTGCTCTTCGGTCGAGAGGCACTTGGATCCTCGTCCTAGCTCCTACTGGAGTGTCTACAATAAGCTGTAAATGGGTGTTTACAGTTAAGCAAAATGCAGATGGTAGCATCGACAGATATAAGGCGCGACTGGTTGTACGAGGGTTTACTCAAACATACGGGGTGGATTATCTTGACACATTCTCACCAGTTGCCCGTCATTCCACCTTACGGATTCTTCTTTCTGTTGTCGTAATTCGAGATTGGTCATTGTTTCAGTTAGATGTCAAGAATGCATTTCTGTATGGTGATCTTCAAGAAGTCTACATGCATCAACTGCCCGTATTTGCTGTTGAGGGGGTATGTTCACAGGTGTGTAGACTTCTTAAGGCGATTTATGGCCTCAAGCAGACCCCTAGAGCTTGGTTCCAGAAGCTTTTAGACTTGTTTGAGAAACAAGGGTACAAACGTTCGAATACAGATCATTCCCTTTTTATACAGAAAACATCCAGAGGCATGGTACTATTATGGTGTATGTTGATGATATTCTTATTACAGGAGATGACATACAAGGAATCAAGAGCATGAAAGAACTTCTGGGTCATGAATTTGTCACAAAGGATCTTGGAGCTCTTAGATACTTTATGGACTGGAGTTTGCCAGAAATCAACAAGGGCTTGTGATGACCCAGAGGAAATACGTCACTGATTTGCTAAGCGACACAGGAATGCTTGGATGTCGACCTGCCACCACACCTATGGATCTGAGCATGAAACTATATGATGATGATACTGATGAGGTTGCTAGGAGATACAGAGAGCTGGTAGGAAAGATCCTTTATGTTAGCATTACCAGACCCGATATTTCTTTTGTTGTTAGTCGAGAGAGCCTGTTCATGAAACAACCACGTCAGGTCCATATGGATGCCATACAGATGTTACTCAGGTATCTTAAATCATCTCTAGGTGCATGTCTGCTGTTTAGAAAAGGCAAGGAGATCACCATCTCAACATGCGTAGATGCAGATTATGCAGGGTGTCCAAAGGATAGGAAGTCCACCACTGGATTTGCTGTATATATTGGAGATTCTCTTGTCTCATGGAGGAGCAAGAAACAAACTGTTATAGCCAGGTCTAGTGCTGAATCTGAATATAGGGCGATGGCCCATGTTAGTACATAAATGATGTGGGTTCGTGTTGTTCTTACATATCTATATATAGAGGTTCCCCTTCCTATGGTACTGGAATGTGACAATCAGGCTGCTATATTTATTGCAAATAATCCAGCATTTCATGAGCGCACCAAGTATATTGAGGTTGATTGTCACTATATACGTGATATGATTCAGAAGGGTTTTATTTCCACATCTCATGTTAGCTCAGGAAATTAGACTGCAGATATCTTCACCAAGGCATTACTCAGGGACCTTTTCAGAAGTGTTTGTCCAAGCTGATCATGATCGACATCTATTCTCCATCTTGCGGGGGAGTGTAGAGATATTTGTTTATGTTATTTCCTGTTTCCATACTGTTTCTTAATTCCCTGTACTCTTATGAATGTCTTATGTAATTTACCCATAGGCTACTCTCCTATATAAGAGAGCCTAGGGCTCACGGAATAAAACATCTCTTTTGTTTTTCCCAACAATGTCTATGGTTCACGGGCCAACATTCAGATCCATAGAGCATAGACGGTCTCACAGCTGCTTTGTAAAACTTTCCTTTGATTTTCAAAGGAATTTTCTTATCACAGAGAACAATGGAGGCTCCTCTCCACTTTAGCCAACCTGCGTTTATTCTATTTGTAACGTCTCCGTCAATTTCTCCATCATATTTAACCCTATAGAATGCACAAAGAAAACCATTTTTCTAGTTTTATCCTCATAATTCCATAATATAACAATACTTGCACAATTTTTGCCTAAGAATGGAGATTCATCAAAACTATCTCTTGTCATGTTTGGTGGATTCATATACCTTGCTTGATGTCTTCCCCCATATTATCTCTTGTCATGTCCTTATGCCACATATTTCTCCTATGTCACATAAGGGTACATGTCGTTGTAGTCTATCATATGCTTTTATATTTATGGTCAACCATATGTTGAGAGACGTAGTTCCAAGTTGAGCATGATGGATCTCTATGTTATAGCTTGAGGGAAAGTGTTGAGTATTATATTGTACTCTGATGGCTTTTCTCATTTTAGATTTTTGAGTTCCCTTTTCCTACCGTATTCAAATACGTTTATAATTTTGCATTGCTATTTTTAAGTGAGGACATATGTTAAAGGGTCGTTTATTTTTATTAGAAATTATTGATTAGACATTTAAGGCTACTTTGTTCCTGAGGCGATCTGATCCAATTTTTGGATAAATTTATTTTAATTTTATGCACATTACATGCTCTTAGTTATCCCAGCTTTACTTGTTTTATTCGAGGACTCTCATCTGCTTCACTTGAAATTACGGATAAAGACGCTGCATTGCATGGTAAGTGACATTTTAAGGTCACTGTGTTCCTGAGGCATGATCAGGTCCACTCTTTCAACCTCATTTACATGACAAGATCTTGAGTTTTTCTCTTCTTTCTTTGTTTTATTCCAGGATTCTCATCTGATTCATTGGAAATCACAGATAAAGAAGCTGCATTGCGCGGTAGGTGACATTTCAAGGCTACTTTTGTTCCTGCGCTGTGACCAGATCCAATTTTTGGATAGATTTATTTAATCTTATTCACACTGCAAACTCTGGAGTTATCTCTTCTTTACTCATGCTATTCTAGGACTCCCATCGGCTTCTCTGGAAATCACAGGTAAAGATGCTGCATTGCGAGGTAGGTGACTTTTTACTGATATTTAATAAGGTACACTTATTTATTCATAACATACACTTGTTAATGTTAGAAATGTGTAGCTATACCTAGTTATTTGCTTGCCCCGTAGCAGTATTTACATAGCTATACATGCATATTTGTTTGTCGACCAAGCTATATTCAAGTTCACCTTTTTTTCCCTCCAAAAACATAGATAATTCGTTCATCCCTCTCCCCCAGGAGGGCTAAGAAAAAAAAAATCAAAGGGTGGTAGGACATAGAATAAAGCACATTAAGCCAAAAAAGACACCATAAGTGACAACACTGACACACATGCAAGGTGCAACACTCGTGGTGTAGAAATAATAAAAAAAGCAGATGGGATAAAACAAAGCAGATGGTTTAAAACAATCTTAAAGCTTAGTGGATGAATGAAATATTTTTTATTGACAGATGAGAACATAGTCCTCTTTATGTAGGGAGAGGCTAGGTTTAGGGTTCGAACATAGAAAGAAAAGCAACATAAAGCCATCAAAGAGGTTACACTCATATCATGCAACACTGTTCCTCAAGCTGGGGCATATATATAAACCATACTCAACTTGCTACATCTCTCAAACTGAGTATGGGTAGAAGGCTCGGTGAACATATTGGCTAGGTTGCAGATGTCGGTACTCGGTACTCAGTCGACTGGGACACTGACTAAGGATTAATCAAAAGTCGCAACTAATCGAATTAGTCGGGCTTTAGTCAATTTTGATTTTTTTTTCATTATTTAAATATATAAATATATTTTTATACATATATTCTTATATATTTAGTATTATTTGCATATATTTAGACATTTTCAATACTATTCTTAAAAACATAACAAGAATACTACACCTATTAAACATTCATAAAATAACATAAATATACTAACCAATAACATTAGCATTAACAATACTACAAAATTGAATTGCATAAACTATTGATATGCCTTGAATCCTAATCATATGTTTTCCCGAACCTAGTTGGAGACCCAGTGGGGGTTGGGGGGGGGGACAACACCCCCGTTCCTCTTTTTTTGATTTTGGTATATGATTCCAACTAACATAAACAAAAAATACAACGTGATATCATAAACTAAATACACAAAATTAACAAAACTACTAACCAACAATGAATATTAACTTACTAACAATGATGCAAAATGAGAATACATGAATAAAAAAAGGGCCATTAAAAATTGACTTCATCTGAAGTTACACTAGAGGTGCACAATAAACCCTTTTGTATCAAGTCCCAAGTATAATGACAACAACTTCCACATGATTCATACACTCATGAAATATGGGGTTGTTGGATATATGAATGACTTCTTTTAATTACATATGAGCTCCATAACTTTAGTAGGAGCAACTTGCAAGTGTGCAAGTATTGATCGAAAATCAATACTAAGTCTATTTTTTACGAGCTATTGCTCTTTACTTGCTCTCTGCATTAGAATGAGAAACAACTGCTTGTTTCTTGTTCTACAAATGATTAGATTCCCTATTAAGTAGGTAGAGGAGCAAGTAGTTGGCTTCATATCAAACAAACTTACCTTATAATAAGCATCAAAGTAGGCTATGAGATCGGGAGTGTCCCCCTTGGGTGAACACCAATCCCCTTTGACCAGAGAAAATGGTTGAGCTTGTTAACTGCAAGCGGTATATCTAGCTGAGTGGCGGTCTTATAACAGTTTGTCAACAAACTCCCTGTAATGGTTTGTCTTCAATATCTATATGCTTGTAGATAAGTGTCTTGGAATCTATGGGAATCTGAGTTGAAATGGATCCCAACATCATGTTCTCATACGGAAGATCAATAACATACTTCCTCCTGGACATAAACTTCTCACCAGATTTAGAAAATCTTAATCCTTAGGAAGCATCTCAATGGTTGAAGATCTTTAATCACGAATTGCTGTAGAGATATATTTATGTTCTTGTATTATTAGTTTATTTTTCTTTACCTTTATCAGTCTTATGTAATTTACCCATAGGTCTCTCCTCTATATAAGAGAGCCTAGGGTTCCCATGAATAATAATTCTGATTCATTTCCCAACATGGTATCGGAGCAGCGATCCTAGATCGAAGATCTCGTACCCTAACCCTAACAGCCATCTTCCATCCCTCTCTCTCAGCGTCGTTGCCGCTGCCGCCGAGCCCTCCTCTTGGATCGACCTCCACCCCCGGATCCTCTCTTTCTCTCCGACGTCACCGTCGTCGGCCTCTGTGTGTCGTAGCCACTGCCACCAGCACCCCTAGCCACTGCAGGTGGTCCCTGCGACCCTGTGTTTGGTCCGCGACAGTCATTGACAGTATCCGCAGGCATCCTCTATGGATTTCTCCTCTGCTTGCTCCATGTTGATGGGATTGATTTCATCTTGAGTCTACACATGCAACCAAATCCCTGTATGTTTGTGTAGACATATTTCTATTCTATTGGTCTACAAAATCCTAGTTTTCTTCATCCGGCAATATGTCAGAGAGCAAAGTCGATATCCCCACTATACACACTTTCAAAGGTCCATCATCAAATGTCAAGATGGATGTGACGAATTACAAGTTTTGAGCCATGTAGTTCATGAGACTCACGAAGTCTACAGGTAAGAAATACATTCTTACCAAGGAAGGGCCGACCGAGAAAACTGGGGTCAATGCCTCGTGGGAGGCAGATGATGCTTATGCACATGTCTGGTTATCCGATACATTGACGTCTGAGATTGCTAACAACATGCTACACCAGCCCACTGTCAAGGCGATGTGGGATATTCTTACAGCTACTTATTCACAGACGAGTAATGAGGCAAAAATTCAGTAGCTCCTTCATAACATCTTTACAGTCAGACGGAACAGATGGCCCCTTCATTCTCTATACACATCCCTGCGAGGAATGTTTGAGAAGCTCCACAACTTTATGCCTCTTACATCCACTCATGAGCAACAAAAGACTTATATGAATGCCATGATGGTTGGTGAATTCTTAGCAGCACTTGATCCACAGTACGAGGCTGCTCGTTCACAAATAGTGGCGAATGCTACGATTCCTCCCATGGAGAAAGGTTTTCACAGACTTGGCTGGATTACTGTCTCATTACCTGCCTATGCTCAGCCATCTTCTGCGATGGCAGCCTCCCGTGGTAGAGGAAGCTCTTTAAAGTTCCATGGCCATGAACCTCGTGGTAGAGGGGGTCGTATTCGTCAGCTCTGTACTCGTGGTAGACGAGCCTCTACTGTTTTATGTGATAAGAAAATTCCTTTGAAAATCTGAAGAAAGTTTTACAAAACAGTCGTGAGACCTGCTATGCTCTATGGATCTGAATGTTGGCCCGTGAAGCAGACATGTGCAGAGAATGACAATATAAGAAATGGAAATGCTAAGGTGGATGTGTAGACATACACGTAAAGACCAGATTCAGAATGATGCAATCAGAAGGAAAGTTGGTGTAGCTTCGATTGAGGATAAGATGAGAGAAAACCGCTTAAGGTGGTTTGACCATTTGCAAAGGAGGTCAGCTAATGCACCAACTAGGAGATGTGAGTTTTGGGATGTTGAGCCAGTTAAGAGAGGGTGAGGAAGACGCAAGAAGTGTTGGAATGAGACTATCCGAAGGGATCTTAGTTTTTTAGATGTAAACCCAAGAATGACCCAAGATAGATTTGAATGGATGTGAAGAATCCGTATAAGCGGCCCTACTTAATGTGGGAAAAAGGATTTGTTGTTGTTGCAGTTAGAGTACATCTTTATTTTATCTTTTCCATCAAGTAAAGGAATATTTGTGAGAATCCTGTTCTAAAGAGAAGTGCACATTATGAATTGGAAAGACACAAACATGATTTATTATGTTATCTTTTTTTTTCTCTAAATATATTTTTTCTCAGGGAAACTTTCTATGGACGTGGGCCAGGGATCTAGATGGAGAATGAATCGAAGTGGTTTTTGTGGTATGCGCTCGAAGAAGGTGAGTGTCAAGGTTTAAATTCTTAACATAAATGCGGGGATTTCAAGGATTCTATATTGTTTGTTTCACAGTCCTTATTTTCTTGTATATCCTTGTTTTCCATGTTAAATTACTTGATTTTTTAAACATCCCGTAAATGCTATTTTCTATAACAACTATACCATATTGATCTTGTTATGCTCATTTTTAAGTGAGGCAGGACTTTATGTCCTGCTGATGGATTATGATGTGTGAACTGGATGTTAACCTATTTGCGTCCACTGAGGTGTATTTCATTATGATCTTTCTACTCTGATATTCCAATTGATCCACACAAGGTGCGGTATATTTCTGTGTCCTATGCTAATTAATACTCATTTAGTCACGGGCTTCACTGCTGTCTTGTCAAAATCTCTTCAACTTTGCTGTCATTTCATCTCATTCAATAACGTCGTTGGCTATGTCTACGTACTGGGAGCATTGCCTCAGCAAGGTTTTCAGCTCAAGAAATTCTATAAGCTATCATCATTGAATCTTGACCATCTTCCATATCTCCAATTCCAAATAGGCAACATTGAATCCTTCTTCCATAGCCTTGTATCTTCGTATTGTTTTATGTTCTTTTTTCTAATCATGATTTATGCACTTAGAACTTTGCAAGTCCTTTCTCATGTCCCTTAGATCAGCTTCTATTTTACACTTTCAATTGGAAATGGTGCATATGGATCCTTTAGCAACATCTAAAATAAAAACTTTTTATTCCTTCTCATTCTTGATTCTTACAAAAATGGCCTAAAGCAGAGCCCGTGAACATAGTTTGATAGATTGACCTTGGAGATCAGATCCACTAGCTTTCACATGACTATATGTGACTAATCTCTTTTGTTTGGAGACATGCTTCTTCTATCGTTATCCTCGCCATGTATGTTGACGATATGATTAATACTAGAAATGACATCGCATATCTTCTTGATTACGATGCCTTTCTATCAGTGTTGTAAAAGTAGGCCGACTGGCTCGACTAGTAGGTCCGACTAATCTAGTTAATGGGGTGTCCGACCGAGTACTGACTAGTTCCGACTAGGCCCACTAGTTGACCGATTTTCGCTTGGAGATGCCCCATATTTTTTATTTTTTGCTTTTTTTAAAAATAAACTTATTCTAATACGCTCAATGTTTTATTTAAATTCAGTTATTTCTTTTATTTCATTATGATAGTATAAAGATGTACACAAATTTATGTAAATATATAAGAATATATGTATAAAAATGATTTGTATATTTAAAATAATTAAAAAATAAAGCTGATTAAAGCCCAGCTAAATCCGATTAGTCGCCTGACTGTCGATTACTCATTAGTCAGTGACCCATCTGATCGAGTACCGACTACCGACTTTTTCAACCTTGCTTTCTATAGAAGATATTTATCACCAAGGACCTAGTTATCTACGATACTTACTTGGGATTGAGGTCACTTGTGCCTACTGAGGACTATATCTATCCCAAAGAAAGTAGTATTGCCTTGATATCCTCATAGATGCATGCTATTTGGTTCTAAAACATCCTCCATTTCAGCTTGATCTTAATCATGCCACCGCATATCCCTTTTCCAAGGATACTACGTGATATAGAAGCCTAGTGGGAAAACTTTTGTATCTTACTATCATCAGGCCATATACCACTTATGTTGTGAGAAGAATCATGAGTATATGGAGAAGCCAAGATATAGTCATTGACATGATGCTCTTCTTCTTCTCATTTATATGAAGAGTTCACTAGGTAATGGATTTTTTATGCTTCTAATGGTCACATAGACATTATATCCTATGTTGATGTCGATTATTCCAGTTTTCCTGAGGACAAACATTCCACAACGGGATTCTCCATGTTTATTGATGGAAATCTGGTTACATGGGGTAGTAAGAAGAAGACAATTATTTCTAGATCCATCGCTAGCTCAAGCCATCAATGAAATTATTTGGTTTGTCACCCTTTTACGGGAATTTAGGTTGACCATCAGAACTTTAGTTCTGCTAGAGCGGCAACAAATTGGTCACTTGTATTGCTACTAATCCTATCTTTTATGAATGGACCAAGCGCATTGAAATAGATTATCATTTTATCAGAGATGCTATGTCGAACGGAAAACCACCGCTCGTTTCTTTACAGAGCTACAACTTACATATATTTTCTTAAACTCTTCATAATAAGTGTATTTCAATATTGACCTCCAAGTTGGGTGTGATCAATAGATATGCTCTGATTTGAGGCGGCGTATTGATGTAATCTATTTCTAGCATTTTTTATATTTAGTATTATTTGAGAGGTAACTAATATAATTCTGATTTGGGGTTTCTCTTTATATAAGAAACCATGCCCCCTTAAATAGAATTATCTCATTCTATACGAGTGGTTTTCTCACATTCTAGTTAAGATGTACGTGAAAAGAGCAGCATGTTGTAGGCAATTCTGTACAAGAAAGTGTATAATATGAGTAGAATTCGTGCGTGAGTATGCATTTTTGTGGGCAATTGGACCTCTCCAGGAGATAATTACACTACTTTATATTGTGTCCCACATTGCATGTTAACATGGCTTTTTAGTGTTGATGGGGCCTAATAGCCATTGTAATCCTTGAGAAACCTATTGCAATAACTAGCTCTTTGTGGCTTTCTCTCGTAGTTTATATTGAGATATTAGTTATCTTCTATCCTTTTTATGTATTCTCTTTTCTTTTTGTCTACACTATGTGATTTTCCCAACATATTTCTCCTTTATGTACGAGAACCGTAGGATCTCATGAATAGATAACTTATTGCATTCTCTCTCCACATGGTATTAGAGCAACAATCATAGATCGAGGCTTATATCTAAAACCCACTGCAACCACTAAACTTTATCCTCGTAGAGCATTGCAAGGACCCTTCTTCCTCGTCTAAAGGTCTCGTACGAGGCCTTAGTGGGTTCCCTATGCCTATCCAAGAACTGCCCAGCGCCGCCCAACGCTACCCAGCACCGCTGAGATGCTACTCAGCTTCGCCCAAGCACTACCCTAGCGCGACCGATACCACACATACAAGTTTGCTTAGGGTTGGTTGTGGTATGAGCATACACCCACAACCACCCCTGTAGAAGTCTGTGGAGACATCTTATGTCACATGTCTACAATCCCAATCGTGTATTAATCCGACACTATGTTATAAAACATACTTCATATTCCATCCACAAGTTCCTTTAAAGGTCCGACACCTATTATCAAGATTAATGTCACAAACTATGAGTTGTGGACGATGTGCTTCATGAATCTTTTATAGAGCCATGATATGTATATACTGATGCAAGGTGAGCCGACTGACAAGACTGGGATCGGTGCCTCATGGGAGGTCGATGATGCTTATGCAAAAGTTTGGCTATATGGTATTATTTTTGTGGAAATAGCCAATGATATTTTATGTCAGCCCACAAGGAAGGCAATGCGGGACATCCTCATAGCGATGTACTCTTAAGTGAGGAATGAGCTTTAGATCATACAACTCCAACATGATATTTTTATGACCAAATTGGGTGATCATCCTCTTCATGCATTGTACTCATCACTCTTAGGGTTATGTTCGGCAGACTCCGTAACTACATACCTCTGACGACCTTACTAGAGCAGCGCAAGGCTTATTGCAATTCTATTATGACCGGGTTCTTTTTGGCCGCCCTTAACCCTGAATATGACTCAACTGGCTCTCAGTTACTCAGATGCTACTATACCGTCTATGGAGGAGGCTTACCGCAGGCTGGGCAAACCAGGCATCCCCTCTGCTGCATCTTCTCAGATGTCATTGGTTATGGTAGGTTCCCGTGGTATAGGTGGTTTGCCTCAATTCAAAGGACATGGCACATGTGGTAGAGGAGGCTCGCGCCCATGCCAACCCTATTCACATTGTCACCGATCCAGTCATTTAGAGGACACAAGCTATTCCAAGCATGACTTTCCACTATCAACACATGCTGCTGAGCAGATCCAGATTGTCGTTGGTTCTGCCTGTCATCATTTTATTTACTTTGCTTCTTGACTGAGAGAGATCATGCCCCCAGCTGTTGGATCTTATAATGTTTCTACTGGCCCATCAAATACTGATGCTCTTGCCTCTGCAAACACTTGAGGTATTACTCATGCATTTACTACTCGCACTCGACCAGATCCTTCATAATCTATCATGGACTCTGGAGCTTCTCATCATCTATGTGGAGATCACACATAATTCGATTCTTATAGCTCTATACATCCTAGTAAATCAATGGTCATTGCTGATGAGGCACATTCTCCCATTACCGGACATGGGAAGGTTTATTTGACTCCCTCCATGTGCCTACATAATGTTCTTCATGTACCAGAATTCTCAATAAGTTTATTGTTTATCAGTTACATTTTTTTGAAATCCAGAAGCATGGGGGATACACTCGACGGTGCACGCCCCACAAAATTTATTCAAAAAAGAGAGGGACAACAAACAACGACAATACAAAACTTTTACAACGCCCAATCCCCCACCATGTGTTTAGCAAAAAAACCCACATTCTCCTTATGGAACCTTTGGCCCGTGAACAACAGCTCATTCCTTCCCCGCCAAATCGCCCAAAGCACGGCCACAGGATAAAGCACCTCTTTCACCGGCTTCCCCTTATTAGCCTGGAGCGAAGTCCAAAACGTCTGGAAGTTGTTAGTGCAGCACCAATCCAAACCAGCCCCCTGCCACACCTCCATCACCCTGAGGCATAGAAAGAAGAGATGCTCCACGGATTCAATAGCCGCATTGCAAAGCAGGCACCTGTCAGAAATGGAACCCAAAAGCCTGGCATACCGGTCTCTCGTCATCAGCCTCTGCCTTCTTAGCAGCCACAAGAAGAAGCCAACCCGCTCAGGAAGCTTGAGAGCCCACAGAAAGGCACAATCCCACGCAATAGTCTCCGACTACAACGGCAGAGGCCGAGCAATAGCCCCGAGGGCCTTCCTGATCTAGAACGGGCCCCCGCCAGCATCAGTGGTCCCGCCCCCCCGTGGGGCGACCGACCTCCCTCACAGCATCGAGCAAGGCCAAGAAATCCTCCAACCTCTGATCAGAGAAGTTCGCGGAAAACCTCTGGCACCAATTCCCATCCACCCAGCAGGCCGCAACCGAACACGACTTATCGTCATCCAAAGCAAATAACCGCGGGAAGCGAGAGCAAAAGGCACCCCTCCCGCCCAATCGTCCGTCCAAAAGCATGACTCCCCCCTCCAAGGACCGGCCTGAAGAGCGCAATATTTTTCAAGAACACCTCCACGACCCCCTCCAAAACATCGTGGGGGAAGAAACATGGTAGACCTGCGACGACACACCGCCCCCCACATTATAAATCCTCCGTACCACATTGCAGCACAAATCCTTCCCCAGCCCCCAAATCCCGGTCGTCCACTTAAGGAGAAAGGCCTCGTTCATATGCTCAATCGCCTTGATACCCAGCCCCCCTGATCCTTCTTGCAAGAGATATCTTCCCACCCAACCAAGTGGATCTCCCTCGAACCACCCCCCCGCTTGCTCCACAAGAAGGCGCGCATCCGCCTCTCCAACCGTGACCTGATTCCCTTGGGCATCCGCTGGTTCGAAAAAAAATAGATCGGAATGGCCGAAAGGGCCGCTTTAAGAAGAACAAGCCGGCCCCCTCTCGATAGAATCGCGGACTTCCACCCAGCCAGTCTCGCCTCTACCTTCTCCACAACCTTCAACCAATCTCTCAGCCGCGTCCTCCCCACGTTCTAGGGCATCCCCAGGTAGTCCATCAGCAAGGAAGAACAGGCCGACCCCAATGCCACCGAATACGCGTCACTGTCCAGAACCGCAGGACCAAAAGGCACGAACTTGGACTTGCCCTCATTCTTAACCAACCCGGACAGCTCGCTAAAGATCTCCAGAGCCAAAGCCATACCCCTCGCCTCCTCCACCCCCCTTCCAAAAAAAACAACATATCATCGACGTATTGCAAGATGGGGATCTGCACACCCCCACAAGAGAAGCCCCTCGAGAGGCCGCTGCTAACCATACGTGTCGCAAAGTCCGAAAGAACATCAACCGCCAAAATAAAGAGCATAGGAGCAAGAGGGCACCCCTGGCACACCCCCTTCCTAGGCTAGATCCACCCCCCTCCGGATGACCATTCACCAAGATAGAGAAAGAGGCAGTGGTGATACACCGCCTAACCCACATGATCCACAAGTCCGGGAAACCCTTCCTCCTAAGCACCGACCACAGAAACTTCCAATCAAGGCTATCGTAAGCTTTTTTAAAGTCCACCTTCCAAAGGATACCACAAACGTCCCTCCTCTTCCAATCCGCAATGATCTCCGATGCAAGCGTGAGACAATCAGTAATCTGCCTCCCAGGAATGAACGTCGATTGCAAAGGGGAAACAACACCACCAAGAATGCCTCCCAACCTAGTAGCAAGAACCTTCGCAATAATAAGGTAAATGGTGTTGGAGACCGCAATAGGATGAAAATCGTCGATAGAGGCCGACGCCGACGACTTGGGTAGCAACACAACAAGCGCGCGGTTGATCCTGTCGAAGCCCGCGTTCCCCTGGCAAAACTCCAAAGCCACCTCCAGCACCTCGTGGCCCACGAGATCCCAAAAGTCCCTATAGAACGACACCGGGAACCCATCAGGGCCAGGAGCCGCATTCGTATTAAGCTCCCACACTGCATCTTTGAGCTCCTCCAAAGTCATCTTCTGAACGAGACAGTCTACGTGCGAGGCCGCCAACGCATGCGTGCCCGAGCCCAGCCACCTCCACAAGATAGCCCCTTGAAATAGTCCGCAATAGCTCTCCCCATGTCTCTGTTCCCCTCCACGCACATCCCCCCAATGTCGATGTACCGCAACGCATTCGCCCTGCATCTTCCACTGGCAACACGATGAAAGAAAGAGGTATTCGCATCCCCCTCCCGAAGCTAAACGCTTCTCGACCGCTGCCTCCACTCCGTCACACACTTTTTATCCTCCAAATCGACCTTTAGCTGAGCAGCAGCGCAGACGGCAAGCTCCTTCACCGTGAGCTCCCTGCGGTCCCCAAGCGCGTCAATACGCCGGATAGACTCCTCCGCATCCTTTCGAACATCAACTCTGGCCGCCCTAGACTCCCTCTTGAAAGCCGAAAGGCGAACCCGTAACGAAGATAACTTTTGAGCAAAGCGAGCCGCATCAGACCCCGAAACGACCACCTTCGACCAATGAGACGTCACCAAGTCCCTGAAACCGTCTTCTAGCAACTAGCACTTTTCATATCTGAACAACCCCCTCTACACAGGGGCCTCTCCCGAGCACCAGACAATTGGATTGTGATCCGAACACCCCGCGGCTTAGCCTCCACCGAGTCAAGAGCAAAGGCCTCCAGCAGTTTGTTGGAGGCAAGGAACCGATCAAGACGCGATCGAGAATTTGAGCTCCTCCAGGTATACGCGGTGTCCACTGCATCCATTACCTCCAGGCCCAATGAGTCCACGATGTCCGCAAACGCCCGCGAGCCCGGGTCCTGGCCCCCCTACCCCCAGGCCCTCCCGAAGAGAGAAGGGTAACGTTGAAATCCCCACCGATGAGCCAGGGGACACCATCAACAACCCTACCCACTTCGAGAAGATCCTCCCACAACTCCCCCTCGCCATACCGCAGCAAGGACCATAGACGCAGGAAACAACCAACCGAAGGGAGGAAGCTGAAACAACCAGAATCACAGTCAGCACATGCCTCCCACAAATCACCGAGTCCAAGGACATACCCGAGGACCACCACGCCACCAGCATCCCACCCGAGGAACCCACCGCGTCGAGGGCACATAACTGGTCCAGGGCCCCACCCCAAAAGATCTCCACACGCCATCCGCCACAGACTGCAGCTTTGTCTCCTGAAACATGACTATGTCACAGCCCCACTCAATGCACCTGGATCCCACAATTCGTCGCTTAACCGTGTCACCGAGCCCGCACACATTCCAAGACAGGACCTTCATCTGGAACCTTCAAAGCTCCCAAGGATTCTGGTTACCCCCACGGTCTCCGCAACGAGCAACTTCATGGGCGAGCATGGCCTTTCCTCCGCCCATGCCGGCCTAGATCTAGACCGCCTACTGTACTTCTTTCTGCTTCTCTTGGCGCTCGACTCCTCGCCGCACCCAAGGTCAGCCACCCCCAAGGCAGGGGCAGCCACCTCCAAAGCATGGGCAGCCGCAACATCCCGACCGAGGCCACCGGGTGCCGATGAAGAGGGCACAGATGCCATGTCACTAGCAGGTCGAGCCCGAGCACTCCTCGCCTCTGAGACTTTAGAGAAAGGAGGACAAGGGATCACCTCTGAAGCATCCCCCTGAGCGCGAAGAGCCTCCCAAGACGGACGGAGCCACGTCAAAGAGGTACCGGACGCCACCAGAGGAAAGAACAGCATAGGATCCAAAGAAGCCCACCTGAAGCCCGATCCTCGGAGGCCCCCTGGACCCGTACCTGGAAAAGAACCAAAATCCGGATCCGTAAGAGGGTCTGAGTCATCGACCCACAAACTCTGTCCCACCTCCACAATCGGCAAATTCGGACCCACCACAGTCGCCGAAGAAACTGGGGGACGCCTGCCCACGTCACCATGCAACAGAAAGAAGTTTGGCGGCATATGCAGAGTTGAGGGGGAGTTTACGAAGCGCCGCATGTAAGGACGTGAAAGAGTCCGTCGACTCGGAAGCCCAACCGTCAACACGTTGTCCGATGCGTCCCCGGACTCACCGTCGGTCTCCTCCACCTGCGCCACCGGAGGGGGCGGAGGTTCTTCAAACAACAACTCAACTTTGAAAGTTTAGCAGCCAACCTCCAACTCGACGAACGTGCTTCTCCCCCCAATACAGTCGAGGAATCTCTTTTCACACTCAAACAGGATCCTCGTGTCCTCCACAGGCAACCCAGGATGGAGCCTGTTGTCCAGCACTTCTCTAACCGTACCCCACCGCCGTAAGGCCTTCCTCAGACAACCAAGCGTACGCGACAGGAAGGGAACACCCTTGACCCTAGCAACACACACTTCCAACTCCGAACAGGCACCATCCGCGAAGCGAAAGCATATCTAGCAAACGTTTGCGACATCACCATTGCGAAGAAGACAATCCCTCTTATCAACCGACAAGCCACGCACGCAGCACCTCGTAGCACCAAGCTTTACCACATCTCCAGCGAAACTCGTGCCCAGGAACCCACACAGATGCAAAAGAACCACTTCCAAATCGACATTACCGCTTACAGCAAAACCGATAAGCGCATGCAAATCCGGGCCCCAAACGACCATCCCTTCATTGGTCACGACTACCGTGCGATCACTCCCAACCACAGCCCCCGAACTTGCAAGCTTTGCCGAAGCGGCCCCCTTGTGACCACTACCCACCACCTCTGCGAACGAAGGCCCACCACGTAAAACCTCAATGCCATGCAGATTGCCCCGATCTCCATGCACCCCCTTGAAACACCACAGGAGCAGATGCACGAGCGGTACCACGGACTGCCAAGCAAGTTGCCTGATGGTGTCCCGTCCTCCCGCAAGAGAAGCACCTTGGAGGAGATGGACAAAAAGAGGCCACATGCCCCCTGTCTCCATAGCGAAAGCATCTTCGGCCCGGCTTCCTGTGCGAAATCGTCGTCCACTCCCCTTCACATCCCTCCATAGGACCTTCAATGCCCGCAAACTCTTGCTTCTCCTCCCCTTCCCACTCGAGCACCACCTTCCCCTTCGCACCTGCGCTCGCCCTTGCACTCGCCCTCGCACTCGCCCTCGCACTCGCCCTCGCACTCGCCCTCGCACTCGCCATCCTCGTGATCGCCCTCGCACTCGCCCTATGTTTATCAGCTACATTACAAATGATTTACATTGTCTTATCATATTTAACCTCGCTTCCCTTATTTTTCAGGATATACTCACAAGCAGGGTGATTGGATGTGGCTGTGAGCATGGAGGGCTTTAATGGTTGGTCTCCTTATGCTGGTGCTAGCTCTCTTTCTACTAGATCCATTTCTTCTTACACTTGACATCTTTGATTTGTTCATCTTCCATTGCAAAAGATCTGTTGTCTCATCCTTGGCATTTCTAACAAGTCCATGCTTCAATGGGAACCATGTCAACTTGGAAAGCATTATCAGTCTAGCTTTCCAAGTTGTAAAGTTTGTAGTAGTCATAGTCTTTTTGAGCTTTTTCATTTTGATATGTGGGGTCTAAGTCATGTCCCTGATCATCAGGGGCACATGTATTATTTGGTTGTTGTCGATGACTTTTCCAGACTGACATGGATTTTTTTGTTAAAGAATTAGTCTGATGCTGGTACTATGATACATAATTTTATGATGGAAATGAAGAACTTTTCTCTGCTTCTATTGAATGCATTTGTTTTGATAATGATCTAGAGTTTTATACTATTCAACTATCCCAATTCTTTAGATCATGCTACATTATCCATCAGGCATCGTGCCCTTATACTTCTCAGTAGAATGGTGTTGTTGAATGCAAACACCGTCACTTTCTAAACATCACTAGGACTCTTCTCATACAGAGTCGGGCTCCTCAATCCTTCTGGGGTGATGTTGTGATGACAACATGTTAATCAATTGGATGCCCTACTATTCTGGGTGAAAAGGCAACATTCTCTCTTGCTTTTCCTGAGAAGGACCTTTTCTCTCTTGTGCCACGGGTCTTTGGTTGTGTGACATTTGTCCACCTTGTTAGGAGAAATGTTCCCTTTTCAATCGTGTTACCCGATAAGGACCATGGTTGCAAAAATAGGTAGTCAGTACTTGATTGATTGGGTCACCGACTAAGGATTAACCGACAATCGAGCGATTAATGAGATTTAGTCAGCCTTTAGTCAGTTTTGAAAATTTTAATTATTTTAAATATATAGGTCACTTTTTATACATATATTCTTATATATTTACGAAGATTTGTACATTTTCTACACTATAATATATTCATAAAAACATAACAAGAGTATTACACCTATTAACAAATTTAATATTCATAAAAATGAATAGCATAAATATACTAATCAATAGCATTAACAGCGAATGAATAGCACATCAAAATAAACCAGCCCTATGTAGATGTCCATAATTACCAATAACATTGCATTGACAATAATACAAAACTTAATAGTATAAACTGTTGATATGCCTTGAATCGTAACCATTTGCTCTATTGAACCTAGATGAGTAATCATATGATGTTCTCTCCCGTACCACCATACTCTACCAACGGGGGTTACATGTGGCAACACCCCCGTCTCGAAATTTTCTTTTGATTTTTGTATGCGGCTCCATTTACAACCTAAACTAAATATACAACATTGTAGCATGAACTTAACACATAATATAAATATGAAATACAAAAGAATAACATGAAAGTAAGAGGCAACATAATATACTAAGTTACTTCATTTATAATAAGAGAGGGTACATTACCGTGAAGCCCAAAAATTGTAAGGATCATTACAATGTGACACAACATTCTCCGCATAGAACCTCTGCTTTTTAAAAATCAACATTTCGCCCAGCCATATAGCCCAAAACACGACAAAAGGTTTGGAACAATCAACCGATGAGCCCATGCCCACTGCACGGACCCTCTTTTTAAAAAAATAGTACGTTACTAACTACTAACCAACCATGAAAACTAAGTTACTAGCAGTGATACAAAATGAGAACAGGGATAAAAATTTGATAATAAAAAACTAATCGACTAATTGACTTGATTAATCAGGTCGACCAACTATTGGTCAACTAGGCCTAGTCGAGTCGGCTACCCCTGACTCGACTAATCAGGTCAAATAGTCGATCAATTTTTACAAGGTTGATATGGATCTTTTCTATCTAACACCTCGTGTCTTTGACTTTGTGGATTTTATTCATCGTTTGACTCATGGTCATGGCATGCTCTCTTCTGGAGTTGTCAAGTGTGTCTTTCTGGGCTACTCCCGGACCTAAAAGGGTACCAATGTTTTGATCTTGTCAGATGGAAGTATTATGTTAGTGGTAATGTCACCTTCTTTGAGTCCGCCATGTGCTTTTCTCCTACAGGTGACATGATGACCCCGTATGAGTTTAGTGAGGAGGTTTACATTCCACCTCCCCCTTTTGTTCCTCCACCACCACCACCATCACCTCTAACTTTACCTGTGGTTCCTCCACTGCCTCCTCCTCCTGTGCTTCCTATGCATATATCTCCTACACCACTTCCTCTTGTGGCTCAAACTTTACCTAGATACTACATTTGCAGGCGGCCTACGTTACCCCATGCTTCTAAGCCTTCTCCATTATCCATAGTGCCCCATGTAAATTCTAAGCACTTGGTTTCTATTGTAGCTCCGGTGATTTGTTTGTACATCAGGAGGATTTACACATGTAGCACCTCAAGAGGCTACTCTACAAGACACAGATTGTCCGAAGTATCTTGACTAGTTCATTGCTCTTAGGTAGCAGATGCATACATGTGCTATGTATTCTCTTCCATCCCATATTTCTTTGGGGCGTCTTTCAGAGGATTTCATGAGGTTTGTGGTGGGATAGTAGACCATAGATATCCCACACACATATCAGGAGGACATGCAAGACAATTATTGGCATCTTACTATGGAGGAGGAGATGGTTGCACTCCAGTCACGTGGTACATGGAGTTTAGTTACATACCTAGAAGGGGCTTCTTGTTGGTTGCAAATGGATCTTTACAATGAAGTAGATAGCATATGATAGTATTGATCTTTACAAGGCTAGACTCGTGCCAAGTGGGTTTACCGAGACATATGGGGTAGACTATTATAATACTTTTCCCCTGTGGCTCGTCATTCTACCCTCAAGATCCTCCTATCTATTGCAGTGGTATGAGACTAGTCACTTTCGTAGCTTTATGTCAAGAATGCTTTCTTGTATGGTGACTTGCAAGAGGCAATCTATATGCAACAACCACCTGAGCTTACTGTTGATGGAAAGTGTCAGAAAATTTGCAGAATTCATAAGGCAATTTATGGCCTTAAGCATAGTCCTAGAGCATAATTCTAGAAGCTCCTAGACTTGATAGAGCAGCATGACTTCACGAGACCGATTGCATATCACTTTCTATTTGTATACATGCCGCAGAAAGGTATAGTTGTCATTATGATTTCTGTTGATGGCATTATTGTTACATGAGATGACTTGTGTGACATCAGTGAGGCTTAAGCGTTTGGTCGACAACACTTTGTCACCACGGTCCTTGGCGAACTATGATACTCGAGCTTGAGTTTGCCAGGAACCAGTGAGACCCGGTGATACCATAGAGGAAGTATGCTATTGATCTCCTAGAGACATGGATGGTAGATTACAAGATCTGCTATTACTCCCATGAAAGGTTTGAGATAACAAAAAGCGGAACGAGGCGATTTTCCTGGAATCGAGGCAAGGCGTAGCTTTGAGGCACTTGAGGTGTAAGCCTCATTTTTTTCCAAAAAATTGCAATTTAACCAAAAAAGTATGATATAATATTAAGAAAATTATATTATAACATAGTTCATATACATTAAAGTAATTAAATGATTTTTAGTATAATCCGTTAATGTCAAATCCGAATAATGGTTGGATATTATAGTTTGGGGATCTTCTTCTATGACATTTTAATCTCTCATGTAAAAAATGTCCAATGCTTTTCTCAAATTCTTAAAAATATGTGTACGATCAATTTTGTGCTTGAGTGGAATCCTTAAAGTTTACTTTTCAATAATTATATCTTCTCATAGCATATCGTATTTCATATTTGATACCTAGAAGAAGCTAATAATTTGATATTCAAATCTGTTTCTTTACAATTTATTAGTTCAATTAGAAATTTATGCAAAGTTTTTGCCTAAAGAGCTACAATTGCATCTTTCTTTTTGTGAGAAACACTAAACAGGTAAAATGTAATGGTAAGATGGCTCAATTTTTTGAGGAGGAAGAGGAAAAACATGATAAAACATATTGCATCCGCGATGCACATCACGTTTTCCTCTCACCGCCTCAGGACTGCCTCAGTTCCTCGAGCGTCTGCCTTGCTAGATCTACCTGAGGCATCTGCCTCAAGGCTAAAAGGGCTCACCTTACCTCAAGGCATATGCCTCGACAAATTGCAGCTTTCTTTTTGGTGAGAAACACTAAACAAGAACATGTAATGGCAAGATGGCTCAATTTTTTGAGGTGGAAGAGGAAAAAGGATAAAACATATTGCATCCGCGATGCGCACCACGTTTTCCCCTCACCGCCTCAAGACTGCCTCAGTCCCTTGAGCGTATGCCTTGCCAGATCTGCCTGAGGCATATGCCTCAAGGCTAAAAGGGCTCGCCTTACCTCGAGGCGTATGCCTCGACTGCCTCTTGGCTTGTCTTTTCAAATAATACAAGACCTTGGCGTGAAGTTGTATGATGATACACATGAGGTGGATAAGAGGAGGTACATGGAGCTTGTTGGGAAGCTCCTTTATATGACTATAATCGAGACATGTCTCCTTTGTAGTTAACAAAGTCAGCCTACTTATGGAGCATCCACTACTTACTCACATGGATACTGTTCATATGATCCTAAGGTATCTGGTGTCTTCTTCAGGTACATAGTTGCTTTTTAGAAGAGGGACTTCTCTTGCCATCATGGTCTATGTAGATGCTGATTATGCAATATGCCCTAAAGATAGGAAGTCTACCTTTGGTTTTGCGGTTTTCATGTGGAGTTCTTTGGTCTCATGGAAAAATAAGAAGCAGAATGTGATTTTTTATTCTATTGCTGAGTCAGAATACATAATTATGGTGCAGGGAGTACTGAGATGATGTGGGTCAAATCCATTCTGACAGACTTAGCTATTGACGCGCTTCTTCCCATGCAGTTGCTTTGCAACAACCAGGCTTCTCTATTCATTGTCAACAATCTCTCTTTCCATGAGAGGACTAAACACATTGAGGTAGACTGCCATTAAACACATGATATGATACTTAAGGGATTTATCTCTACTTCCTACGTCAGATCTGGAGAACAAATAACATGTGTTCACTAAGGCCCTAGCCATGGGGTCATTCTAGAGGTGTTCTAAGCTGAGAATGATTGATATATATATGCTCGATCTCGAGGGGGAGTGTTGAGAGTTATTTTGTATTTGATTATTTATTATATCTCCATTATATAATTTGTCCTTTGGAGTTCCTCCTCTCTATGACCCTCTGAATAATGAAGCTATTATTCTTTTCAAAGAATAAATATCAAGATGGTGAGTATAATGAAGCTATTATTATGACCCTCCGAATAATGAAGAGATCCCTATGACCCTCTGAATAATGAAGCTATTATTTTCTTTCCACACCATCTCCATCTTGATATTTATTCTTTGAAAAGAAGACAAATTGATATAATTGCAAGCATTAATAACAACCGAATAATACATGTATCTCTGCAGATCAACACCACAACTAGGATCCTCTACATTAAACAAAATTATGAACCAATTTGAGAGCATATGAGCTACTCTTGGTAGGTTTGCGAGGAAAAGATAAGCGCTAATGTTTCCCTAGCTCACCAATTTCAAAATGAATGGTTGACTGTTGCAAAAAAATTGAGGAAGAACATGATGAAGATTCTAGAATGAGTGATGACTAATGAGAGATGCTAGAGATAGATAAAAAAGAGCTTTCGGATGAGATGCGGAGTTATTGGCAGAAGGAGACTACATCCTATAAAAACCTATCTTCTCAAGTTTACAACCAATCACATGTCAAGTAATATATCTTGAAATACAATAAACAAATGGAAAAAGATGGCCTGCCAATTAAGTTCCTTTTGTTATTTTATTAATGACCAATAAAATGGGAGAAAAAATTGGAACTAGCCACACACATGGGAATGTCATGGGTGGGGATAAATAAACCTCCATTGGTATGTCACTATGAAATATCTACTATATGCAAGGATCATAAATCTACCTGAAGAAACATGCTTTAGGACCTTGAATTGTCCATTATCTCCATACAAATGTCAAGTTGCTTGAGAATAAAGAATTGAGATAGTACATCCATTATAATGCATGATTTATACGTGATGAGCTGGCTACAATGACAGTGCTATAGCAGAAGTCTGAACACGGCCTAGGGCTAATAATCTCTCTTAACTTTGTAAGGATATCATCCACTTGTGGATTAGGTAAAGAAGATGTCTTTGAAGAACAATCGACTTGATCTATAACACAATGAGTAGTGGTATGACAACTATACTTCTTGAAGCATGTATCCTTAGTGTGATCAAGTCTGGTAATAGGAGAAATGAAAAGAAGTACCACAACCATCTCCATGACCTTGACCACCGTGTCCCCTCGAACCTCCCTGATCTTGTGAAGTAGCCATGGTAGTGGTAGTATAAGTTGTTTGAGCCATGAGCATCACAATCCAACTGAGATGACTATATACCTCTTTAATTGGAGGGATCATTGCCATAGAGTAGGTTGCGACACCATGGGTTAGGCCTTAACAACATCCTGGTGCGACAGAGGTTGCATTGGTGACATGGAAATAAGAGAAAGCAAGGGTTAGGATTTGTGACGTGGCTAGAGATTCAAGAGGTTCACAACTACAGTTTAGGATCGATGTGTTGATATAATATAAAAAATTGCAATCAAAGTACTATTCAACTATATACAAAGACCGAAGGGAAAAATTATATCGGGTACCATAATAATTACATGTAAACATGTAACGAAAACAATAATAACTCTCAACAAGAGCTAAAGCTATTAATTCTTATTAGAGTACGCGTCATCATAGATAGGTAATTGGATTCCTCCTGGTCCCATTACCACATCCATAGGTTTAGTCCCACATCATATGTGAGTGGGACTTGGTCTTACTGGCGGGGCTATATAAGAAGCCTCGCACCACTTATATCAATTGAGAGAGAGAGAGATCAATACCGAATATTCATCCCATTGAGAGGCCTTCTCCCGTGGTTTCATCCCGCTCTATATGGAGTAGGGTTTCACGTAAAAGCTTGGTGTTCTTCACTATTTATACTTCTTGATCTATGATACGCTTCTGCATTCATCATTTTCTACATGGTATACTAGCGGGTTTGATTATCGGGGATTTATTATATGTTCATAATTTATTCGAGATTCGATTAACAGAGCATATTCGTTTCTTAGTTATTTTAGAGATTATTCTGATTATATTTTTGAAGATTATGTTATTCATATTCTATGTTATGTTCATGTTCAAAGGTGTGTTCAAAGTTCTAAGGAGTATGTCGTCATTGAGGTTGTTGAATGCAACTAGGGTTTTCTGAAACTCTAACTTTGCTCAATTCAGTAATCCGATCGGGATCGATTCTTCGTTGTTATTGAAGATCGATTCTTGGAGATTATTTATGTTCATCTATTATTCGAAGATCTATTCATGGTCGAGATTACTCAAGTTCAAGTAAATTCTAGTGTTTTTCAAAATCCTAATTCAAATGAGTGTTATGAAGATCAATGTTCTGCGCCTACGCAAATTCTAGTGTGTGCATATCATGCCACATTTCTGCCATCCTTGCGAATTCGAAGAAAAAATAGGGTTCCGTCTCTGGAACCCCAGATCTGGGATGACAGCATCGCTTCTGCCTCTTCACATGTGAGTTGAAGGAGATATCTAGTCATCTTCTTTCCCTTCTGTGCCAGTTGGAGCCCCATCACCACCGCAACCTCCAGGTGCGTGAGCCACATCGGCGACATCCCCAGGAGGTGATCCCAAGCGGTGGGACTTCTCCAGGCACCGTACCATCAACGTATGCAGATAACAATCTCCAATCTCTAGTACGTAAGCATCGACCCATCTTCGATGATCGACGACAACATAACCTCCCTCGCGTGAGGGTCTCACACGTTGCGCCTTTCCAGACTTCACCTCCTTTCTCTCAGTGCACGATTGCACTCTTGAGGCAAAGATGGAAGCGATGATTCCAACACTAGGTGGCGGCAACACCTCCCTTCTTCCATCTTCTTCGCCATATCGGGTATTTGGCTATGCAATTAGAAGATCCATAAAGGCATATATGTGTGCCATAAGTATATGAGAGGTCCCCATCTTGATTTGGACTTGGTGTTTTCATGTGGATTCCAGAGCAGAGATTCCATTCTCTAAGCCAGTGTGGACTCAGGGTTTCCGTGCAGATTCACAGGGACTCTAGAGTAGAGATCCCATTCTCTGAGCTAGTGTGGGAGAGACCATGTTTTCTGACAAGGAGGCTCTTTTTCAGACTCCATTCTCCAACATCCATGGACTTCGACGAGGATGTTTCCACAACTTTATCCAGTTTGGCCCTTCTTAGAGATGGAGTAGTTACGTGCTAGAGTTCTCCAGGTGGAGGCTCATTTCAATTTTAATGACTCCGCACTGTACATAGCACACGTTCTTCGGTGAGGAGACTTATTCTAGATTCGATGACTCTGACAAACACAGTACAAAGCTCATGTTCTCTGACGAGGAGATTGGGATCACACTTCAGCCCTTTAATTCTTCGTCACCAACACGACTTGAGAATCGACGTCCTCAACATACAACTAGTAGAGTATGCATTGAGTTGATATTGTATGTAGTGTCTCGTATTGTATGCGAGAGAGATTTCTTTTGTCTAAGCTGAGCATGTGATCCTTTTATAATATATTAATAAATAACAACACAATAAAGCCTTTTTCCACATTAAGTATGATTGACTACATGGATTATTTGCTTCCATTTGGATCTATCCTGGGTCATTCTCGTTCTTAAATCCAAATAACTAAGATCTCTTAGGATAGTCTCATTCCAACACTTATTGCACCTTCTTCACCCTCTCGTAGCCGGCTCAACATCCCAAATCTCCCATCTTCTAACTGATGCATCAATCGATCTCCTTTGCAAATGGCCAAACCATCTTAAGTTGTTTTCTTTCCATCTTATCCTATATCAGAGATACACCGACTTTTCTTTGATCACATCATTCCAAATCCGATCTTTTCGAGTATAACCACATATTCACCTTAGCATTTTTTTATTTATAATACTGTCATTCTTTGCACATATCTATGGTTTACAAGCCAACATTCATATCCATAGAGTAGAGCAAGTCTCACGGTTGCTTCGTAATATTTTTCTTAGATTTTCAAAGGAATTTTCTTATCATATAGAATAATAGAGGCTCTTCTACACTTTAGCCAACCTGCATTTATTGTATGAATAACACCTTCGTTGATTTCCCTATCATGTTGCAAAATAGTAACAAAATCTCCCATGGGACTTGTTGGAAGAAATGAGAATAAGAACTTATTTATTGCAGGGAACCCCATGCTCTCTTATATATAGGAAGCTTATGGGTAAATTACATAAGATGGAATAAAAAAATAAATATAACAGATGAGTACATAAATACTAGAAATATCTCTACACTCCCCCTCAAGATGGAGCATAGATGTCAATCATGCTCAGCTTGGAAGAGCATTTCTGAAACGGCCCTCTGAGCAACGGCTTAGTAAAGATATCTGCAGTCTACTCTCCTGAACTGACATGGGAAGTAGAAATCAAACCCTTCTGAATCATATCCCTGGTATAGTGGTAGTCTACCTCAATATGCTTCGTCCTTTCATGAAATGCAGGATTATTAGCAATAAATAATGCTGCTTGATTGTCACATTGTAATTGCATGGGTAAAGGTACATCTATCTGCAGATCTTCTAATACGACTTGAACCTACATCATCTCCGAACTTGCATGTGCCATGGCTTTGTATTCAGACTCAGCACTAGATCTAGCCATCGCTGTCTGTTTCTTGCTTTTCCAAGAAACTAAGGAACTACCAACAAACACTGCAAAACCTGAGGTAGATTTCCGGTCTCTAGGACATCCTGTATAATCTGCATCAGCACATGCAGAGATAGAGAGATTTGTTTCTTTTTTGAACAATAATCCTGCCCCTGGAGATGACTTTAGATATCTTAGTATCATATATACCGCATCCATGTGCACCTGTCTGGGATGTTCCATGAACTGACTCACCCGACTAACCGCAAAGGCAATGTCAGGTCCAATCAGGGTATAAAAAACCGGACCGGACCGGCCGGTCGGACCGGTTGGACCGGGAACCGGCTCCGACCCGGTCGGTTCGGCCGGTTCTTTGAAATTAATTTCAAAAAAAATAAAAAATAAAAAACCGGGTCCGACCAGTGGTCGGACCGGGTTGACCCGGATGGTCGGACCGGGTTGACCCGGATTGACTCAGTTTTGATGGTTTGGTAATTTTCAAAAAATAAAGGTTTATATAATGAAATAATGGGGTTTTTATCATATATGCCCTTCTTAACTTCTGCGATATAAGGTATGTCCCTCTCTTTTTTGGAATATACATTATGCCAATACTTTCTTAGAGTAATTTTCTTGAAACAAGTATAAATAAATGATTACAATATTATACTCATATATAATTCTAGAAAATGCGACTAACTTTCTATAGTTTTACTCGAAAGAGGCAACCATGTTATTCTATTTAAAGATTTGAAATTTCTAACGATTATTTCATTGGTATATAAATATATACTTACATATATGTATCCGGTTTTATTGGTTCAAAAAACCGGTTCAACCGGTCTGACCAGTAAATCAAGCCCGGTCCGATTTTTCTGAGTCGATGAGAATGATGACGTCATGCTGACGTCATCACCGGTCAGACCGGTTTGGACCGACGGTTCGACCCGGTTGGACCAAACCGAAGACTGACCGGTTCAATGTCCGGTCCGGTTTTTAAAACCTTGGGTCCAATGATAGTAATATAGAGAAGCTTTCCCACCATTTCTCTATATCTTCTTTTGTCAACTTCCTCCGTATCATCTCCATATAACTTCATACTAGGATCCATGGGAGTAGTGGAGGGTCGACACCCAATCATACCTGTCTCAACAAGCACATCTGTAATATATTTTCTTTGGGTCATAAAAAGACCCTGTACATTCCTCGCAATTTCGAATCCCAGAAAGTATCATAGAGTACCAAATCCTTAGTCACAAATTGATGGCCTAAAAATTCTTTTGCCATCTTTATCCCCTGCATGTCATCTCCCGTAACAAGTATATCATCAACATATAACATAATAACAACAATACCTCTGGGAGTCTTCTGGACAAACAAAGAGTGGTCAACATTTGATCTTATGAACCGTTGCTTCTGAATTAGATCTGAAAGCTTCTAAAACCATGCCCACGGACTTTGTTTAAGATCATATATGTCCTTGTGAAGTCTACACATCTCCTGACACTCCCCCTCAACAGCGAACCCCGGAGGTTGATGCATGTAGACTTCTTCCTGCAGATTCCCATATAAAAAGGCATTTTTAACATCAAGCTAGAACAAAGGCCAATCACGTACCACAACGACTGACAGAAGAACATGTAGAGTGGAATGACGTGCAACCGGAGAAAATGTGTCCATATAGTCCACACCATAGATCTGAGTGAATCCACGTGCCACTAGCCTTGATTTGTAGCGATTAAGGCTTCCATCCGCCTTATATTTGACAGTAAAATCCATTTACAACTGGCCACAGGAGCTCCTGGGGGAGAATCAACCAAGCTCCAGGTACCATGAGACCGCAGAACAACCATTTCCTCCTCCATGGCTAACCGTCAGCTGCTTTCTTTCAAGGCATCCTGATAATTCCGTGGTATCTCCACAGTAGATAAGGCAACAAAAAATCTCTGAAAATCACCAGTGAGGCGATTGAATGAAACCTGTGAAGCAAGTGGATAAGACACACACGTCCGCTTAGACTTCCTCAAGGCAATATGTACATCCAAATCATCAGCACTGTCCACTTGTATGTCATTCTTCTGCACTTGTGTATTGTCAGTCCCATCGTTACTAATATCATTTGGACATACCTGGGGTGTGGTGGATGAATGACGGCCTCCATGAGCATGATTTGGACGACGGGTATAAAATTTCGGTAAAGGTGGGACTGGTGGTTGCAGAGGTGGTGGTGGTGGTGATGGTGGTGACACAGTAGGAGCTGGTATGTTATCAGACTGACGCAGAGGAGGAGGTGGCACATTAATGTCATCATCATTAGTGTAAGGAGTCAACCTATCACTTGTAGGCGAAAAATACATCACAATCTCAAAGAAGGGGACATCGGCACTAACATAATATTTATTGTTCACAGGATCATAGTATCGGTAACCCTTTTGAGTGTGAGACTACCCAAGAAATACGTACTTGACAACCCTAAGTGAGAGCTTGTCCATCCCCGGAGTGAGTTGATGGACAAAAGCAACTGAGCCAAAAACACGAGGAGTTAGGGAGAACAATTCCTTGTCAAGAAAGACAACCGAAAGTAGAATTTTATCACCCAATACAGATGATGGCATACGATTGACCAAATAACATGCCATAAGAACATCATCACCCCAAAAAGAGAGAGGAGCACAACTATGAATGCGTAAAGTCTGAGTTATATCAAGTAGATGACGATGTTTTCATTCTGCAACACCGTTCTGTTGAGACGTGTAGGCACAAGTTGTTTGATGAATAATGCCACGAGACAAGAAGAAATGTGATAATACAGAAGTGCAAAATTCTAAGGCATTATCTGTGCGTACAATCTTCACATTAGAAGCAAAAACATTCTGAACTTCATTGATAAGGTTTTTTATTACATCCCCCACTTCAGATTTATTTTTCAATAAAAAAACCAAGACAATCTAGAGAAATCATCGACCACTAGGTAAAACTTGTGTCCTTGGTGATCAAGAACATGACTCGGACCCCAAATGTCAACATGCAATATAGCTCAAAAGGTGAGCTACTACTCCGAGACTCACGACGAGGAAAAGTAGATATGTGATGCTTCCGTAACTAACACACTTCACATTGAAAAGAAGACTTGGGTGAAATCTGGGGCAAGATATGTCGCAACTTTTGAAGAGGGAGATGACCAAAACGCAAATGCCAGGTAAAGGGAGAACCAATTCCACTGGACTGAGAGGAGACACCAGCATAGGAGGTGCGAACCAACCGATAGAGACTATCTTGCTCACAGCCACAACCAATCATCCTGTCCATTAGAATGTCCTGAAAAATAAGAGACGATGGGTCAAACACAGCCCGACAATGCAACTCCTTAATAAGCTAACTAATAGAGAGTAAGTTCATTGAAAAATCTGGAGCATCCAAAACATTATGTAGTCGTATGGAGGGTGTCAAACTGATCTCCCCCTATCTAATGATGGGGAATGAGTCCCATCTTCTACTACCACCAATCTCCCTGGTGGAACCTCCCTGTATGATGTAAACTTATCTCTGTCTCAACAGAGATGATGTGTCACACCGGAGTCCATAAACCATTCTGAAACATCAGAACTATGACAGGATGCAAATGCATAAATGCTACTTGATGTGCTAGCTGTGGCTGACGTGTTGGCAGAGGCTGAAGCTGCTATGTCTGAGTGACCTCCTAGCGAGTCAGTAGTGGCAGGAGGCATGATATCTCGTAGTCTGGCTACAAGATCCTCAAACCGCTGATCTGAAGTAGATGTGGGCGTAGGCACAACGTGCTCGGCTACACGGGCTGATGCCGGAAAATCATGCTTAGAATATCATGTATCCTCCGCATGACCCGGGCGATGACAGAAGGTGCATGGCTGACGGAATCGGCCACCCCGACCACGAGGTCCACGACCACGAAAAGAAGATGCACCTCTGCCTCTGGAAGCTTCCATCGTTGAAGGAGGTGGAGTATTGGCAGGAGAAGGAACTGTGGTTCTGCTGTGCCGTCGATACACTTCCTCCACTAGAGGAATAGTAGCATCCGCCAAGATATGCGAGCGAGCCGCATCATACTCCAGGTCAAGTGCAGCTAGTAAGACCTCCACCATTGTAGCATTCCGGAACGTCTTCTGCTGCTCAGGGGTCGTCGTCAGGGGAATGATACTGTAAAGCTTCTCAAACATCCCTCGTAGGGATGTATACAACGAATGCAACGGCCGACCATTTTGTTTCACCGTAAATATGTCATGCTGAAGCTGGAGGATCTTGGCCTCGTTCCGCATCTATGAGTACGCCGCAGCTAGAATATCCCACATGGCCTTAGCCATGGGCTGCTGAAGGACATCATTAGCAATCTCCATCATCAGAGGGCCTGAAAGCCAGACCTTGGCATACGGATCATCAGCCTCCCATGAGGCATAAACCCCAGTCTTCTCTGTCAGCTCATCTTCGGTAAGAATGTGCTTCTTACCCTTGGACTTCATGAGACTCATGAACTGCATCGCTCAGAGCTCGTAATTTGTCCCATCCATTTTGACTATGGGCGCTGGACCTTTGAAAGCGCTGATGGAGGGCACGTCGACTTTGTTTTCTGACATCGTTGCCAGAGACAAAGAACTAGGGTTTGTAGACCAATGAATATCTGTCTACATAAACATGTATGGAGTTGAGTCCATATGTAGACTTGTGCACTCAAATCCATGAATATCGAGAAAGAGAAGGGAACAACGCCGACTTAAGAGGGTGGGGGGGTCGACGCCGAGAATAGAAGGGCGATGGGCAGTGCGCTGGCAGACTGGGAGGTACGACGGCGGGTTGGGAGGGGCAGCGGGCTGTGCGAGGGGCGGTAGGCTGTGGTGGAGAGGGGCGGTGGGCTGTGGGAGAGGCGGCGGGCTGGGAGGGGCGTCGAGAATAGAGGGCGACAGCAGTGGGGGCTAGGTTAGGGTTTTAGGGTGGAGGCTCTGATACCATGTTGGAAGAAATGAGAATAAGAACTTATTTATTCCAGGGAACCCTAGGCTCTCTTATATAGAGGAAGCTTATGGGTAAATTACATAAGGTGGAACAAGAAAAATAAATATAACAGACAAGTACATAAACACTAGAAATATCTCTACATGATTGAATCGTAAACCTTCTACAAATTAATAAAAATCATATGGAGGTTCTTCCTTTTAGCTTTATAAATCTCCAGTCTTCTCCTCAACATGTTGATAGCTTCAATAGTTGTGTGACATGGTATGAATCCGAATTGATTTTCTGTTACTTCAGGAACCTTCCTCAAACCTTCTTTCGATCACACGTTCCCAAATTTTCATACTAAGACCCATCTGTTTGATACATCTGTAATTCGAACAATTTTGAATACCTTCTTATTTCTTATAAAGATGCATCTCGATGCTTCTCCTCCATTCTTCAGGTATTTTTTGTTTCACAAATAACATTGAATACATTTACGTGCCAAGTCAAACCATGTTCACCTAGAAATCTCATACCTATGTAAGAATGTCTTCAGGTCCTACACCTTTCTCAGGTTTCATAACCTCTAAAGCATCATATACTTCCTTCCTTTATATTCATTTATAGCATGTGTTGGAGTATATACATCATATGTAAGATGGGTAAATGGATCCTTCCAAAATCCATTTACCACATCCATTGTTTAGTCCCACATCTACCAGTGGTGGGGCTTGGAGAGTCTGTGGAGGCTATATAAGAAGCCCCAGACCTCCTGTAACAGATGAGAAAGTTCAATGCATCATCAGCCCTTTGAGGCGTTCTCCCGTGGTTTCATCCCGCTCCTTAGGGAGTAAGGTTACACGTAAAATCCCATGTTCTTCATGTTCTTATTTCTATTTCTTTGATTCTGCTTCTGCATTCTTTATTTTATAACATGGTACTAGAGCGGGTTTGATTCTCGAGAAGTTTTTTTATTATTTGTTCAAGATTCGATTTTGATATTTTTACTATTATTCATTTAAGTTCAAGATCAAGTTCTAGGGTCTGAAACTCTAATTCTAGAGTCATAATATTTATTTTGCATGTGAGAGCTTCATCCCCAAGTGCAACAAGGTCCCGCCGGTGCATATCCCAACACTTTCCAAGGGTTTTTTTTGAAACCCCACTATTCTAGCATGTGTAGGAGGTGCATGGAACCCTCTCAAGCAGCAACAAAAGCGGAGGAGGATTCCTTGACTGGAACCCTAGTTCTAAAAAAAGGCATGCTCTCGTTGCGTACTTCTACGCTTATCCATCAGCATGTGCAACTCCTTGTGCACTTCCATAATGCATCGCCACGCATTGATACGACTTGCAAGCATCTTTTGATGCTCTGGGAGGAGCATCTCCCCTCCAAGCAACACCCCTCCTGTTGCTGCACCTCTTTTCAACTCGCGCATGCAACACGAGCCCTCATGTAAGTGCATCGCCATCGTGCTCATCTCCTACAGGCAGAGGGCGATAGGCTTCCCTCATCTCCTTCAAGCGACGACAAGACTTCTGCCCTCCTCCTCTTCCTATTTCCAGATAAGCGACACACGATTCATGCGACAGTGGTGCCACATGCTACTCCAGGCGACGTTGGCGGTGCCTCTCCAAGCCGCATCTCCTGCTGTGTACATCGATGGCGCAGCTCCGCCCAGGCCCCATCTCCAGCGGGGGCGACGATCTTTCGAAGAAAGGGTTCCCATGTGGGAACCCTAAATAGGGGCACACGTTTTCTTTTAAAAAAATTATGCTGTTGTAAAGGCCCATGTGGACCGAGATTGAAGAGAGAGAGAGAGAAAGGGGGTTGCTGCATGTTTAGGCCAAAGTTGGGCTGTGTGTTGTTTAAAAAAGAGAGGAAAATGTGCGTATAATAAAAAAACCGTACGTTGAAAAAAACAAAGGAGAAGACAGCTGGAAAAAGAAATAGCTGTTAAAAAAGAATGATCATACAAAAAATCGTACAAAAAAATCAAAAAAATGAATTGAGGATTTTTAAAGAATAATAGATGAGAAAATGATTTGAAAAAATGTTTAAAGAAAAGCAAGGGGGAGCGACATAAAAAAAAGAATAGACGGGAAAAAATGATTTGAAAAAGAAGCTGGGAAAAAAATTCGAGATCGACTTTTTGGTTTTTTGTCCTCCCCATCCCCATGTCTTCTCTCAACTTTATCGATGTCATTATGTTCCGACAAGTATGAGAGAAAGGAGGAGTATTGTCTAGAATCACATGTTTGTTCCATATTCAGATGTCAGATTCCAGACCGACACAATGTTCAGACTCTACAGTTCGGTTTCAAACTCTACGGATTAGTTCAAAGCCTAAGTTTGAGGCACTCCACATTTGAGTGACCCATTTTTCGAGTCCTCTAGAGAGAGACTCCTTTTCAGACGCACATGTTATCCATAGGGTTCCCATCTTTTATTATTTTAGTCAGAGTTTTCATGTGATCCATAGGGACTCCAGAGCAGAGATCCCATTGCCTATGCCAGGTTTTTATGTGGTTTCATATGTACTCCAATGCCGAGTTCCCCTTCTCTGAGCCAGTATGGGAGAGACCTAGTTCACCGATAAGGAGACTTTTCAGACTCCATTCTCCAACGACCGTGAACTCTGATGAGGATATCTCTATGGATTTTTCATTTCGATCCTTTCAGAGATGGAGAAGTTGTCCACATGATGTGGCGGGATAGAGTTCTCCAGGCGGAGACTCATTTTCAGTTGCAGTGACTCTGACAGGCGCAGTGCAGAGCACATGCTCTCCGACGAGGAGATTCAGTTTGACTCACACTCCAGCTCGTTTGTTCCTCCTCACCTGTAGGACATGAGAAGCAACGTCCTCGACAACAGTCGACAGTTGTGTACGTTGAGTTGATATTGTCTGTAGTGTCTTGTATTGTGAGTTTGAGATTTCCTTTTGTTTGTCCAAGCTGAGCATTGCATGCTCCAGCTTGAGGGGGAGTGTTGGAATGTCTACGTCATATGTAAGATGGGTAAATGGATCCTTCCAAGATCTATTTGATTTCCACATCCATTGTTTAGTCCCACATCTACCAGTGGTGGGACTTGGAGAGTCTGTAGTGGCTAGACAAGAAGCCCTATACCTCCTGTAACATATGAGGAAGTTCAATGCAACATCAACCCTTTAAGGCACACTCTCGTGGTTTCCTCCCACTCCTTAGGGAGTAGGGTTCCACGTAAAATCCCGTGTTCTTCATGTTCTTATTTCTATTTCTCTGATTCTGCTTCCGCATTCTTTATTTTTCAACTGCTTGCATGATTCATATAACTTTCACTACTAGCTAGATCTCCCAAAATGATCTCTATATTCTCTTCCCCTATGAAACACTTATGGAAATATTGCTTCCATCTAGTCTTTATACCCTTCTGAGTAATAGACACATGTCCTTCCTCATCCTTAATGCATCTCACTTGAGAAAGATCTTTGGTCTTTCTTTCTCTTTCTTTGGCACATCTGAATATATTCTTCAAGCCCTCCTTAGAGTCAAGATTTTTGTGCAAAACTTCATAAGCTTTTGACTTAGCTTCAGTTATATCTTTCTTTGCTTCATTCTTTGCTATTTTTGTAGTTTACGACAATGTCATTTGTTCTATCCTTATATATAACTTTAAAGAAAGCTCTTTTAATTTTAAGCTTTTCTTGCACCCCTTCACTCCATAATAAAGCCTCGTTTTGGCCTGGTCCTTTTGGCCTGGAAGTCCTCCCTTAGACTCTCCTAACATCTCTTTGGCTATCCTTAGGATAGAAGATGCTACTGCTTCCCTTGATCTTGGGAACCATCTTTTTATTTACCAACCCTTTTACTTGCGCATACATGACTAGCAAGCGATGTTGAAATGTCAAGCTCTCTCCTGGAACTCCTTCCCTTAGATTCACCTAGCATTTCTTTGGCTATCTTTTGGATACAAGATGCTATCGCCATCCACATCTCCTTGGCGCTTCTGTTACAATCCCAAGATAGTCTTCTAAAACCTTCTCTTTGAAACTTGATTGCTTCAATTGAAGATTCCACCGTCTAATTCTAATGATCTTGGGAACCATCTTTTTCTTTACCAACCCTTTTATCTAGACATCCATGACTAGCAAATGACGTTGACATGTGAAGGTCTCTTCTAGGATTACTTTACAACATTTTAATAAATAAGATACATAAAAAATGAAGTCTGCCAGCATAACATTCATTATCTATTGAAGTTTTTTCTCCTAAAGCAGAGTTCTTTCTTATGAAAACCGTTTTACAGGTAGACAGAGATGACACTTCGAATAATAGGAGATTTTTGGTCAAGTTTTAAAGTTTAGAGGCTTGCTATTTGCCTCTCTAAGTAATTCTGATGGATTGGAATTGACCATTTCGATGATAATTTCCCCCAAGTATTTCCTTGAAATGTAATTAGTCACATCAAAGTTTAAATAACTGACCTCGAACAACATCTTCTATTTTAGAATGTGATAAACTAGAATTGATGATTATCTTCTAGAGAATAAAGCTAACCGTTCATATCTTTCTCAACAAGGGACAATATTATTTCTTTTCTGGTCACATCTTGAGGCAATAGTTAAATATCTAAAAATTGCAAGGGGTAAATATAAATGATTGCATGCAATCCTATTGGGTTTGAGTTGGATGCTCTCATTCTAACTAAAGTTCAAGGTGCATGCGTGAGTCATTGTTGCTTTCCACAATTTCAACAACCTAATGGTTTCAAGTTCAACACGGTGCAGACCACTCCATATATATAGAGTGATGCACTTTGAAACAATGTATATCGATGTAGCATAGTCCACTTCATATAAGAAAAAGATTAGTTTTAGTTTTAATTTTGGTTTACCACCATTTATTGTCTGGTCAGGCCCAACACGGTTGATTGCCATATCCATGTCCTGAATGTTGTGGTCTGTTAGGTAGAACAGTTCCGTCACTCTTGCATGCATACCTCTGATTGCCATCATATGCAAACATTCAGACTCAGGCTTTAGCATGCCATATGTTTCTAAAGAATACTTTCAGAAGGAAGAGAGAAACATGAATTTTCGTATATAAAGCTAGAAATCATGCATTTTTTGTTGGTCATGTTTCATGTAACTTCTCATGCGCAGTTCAATGGGTTCATTGACTTGGATGCCTATGATACAATAGCTATGAAGCTCAGAGGGGATGGAAGATGCTACATATCCACTGTAAGTGGGTGCTGTTTGCTTGAGTGCCAAATTATGTTGTGTTTTTTAGAATTAACCTCTCCCTAAAGGTAGCACTTATCCAGTAATATAATCTAGAAAGCATGCTGGTGCAATCTGATAATCCTAAGCTGCAATTACAAGTCTATTCCTGACTTGGAATCATGATTCTACAAAACACTAGCAACCCATTATCCCATCAGACCAAACTGTAAAAAGTGATCCAAATGAAACTTCGGAAGGATACCACTTCCAAATGAATCAAGAATACAGTTTCCCCTAGCTCCTCCCCTTTTGAGATGAATGTTTGGCTCCCTCGGATCATTGCCTTCGAGGTCGCATCGGCCTCATAGTCACCTCCTGAAATACAAGCTTAGTCTGAAATTAAAGAAGCTTCACGATCTCCTCAGAGAAATTTCGTCAGTTCAAATTGTTTTACATGTTTCGGGGTTGAGAACTGTGCTGAATTTGTGATATTATATTGGATAACACAGATTTACACAGAAAATTGGGTCAATTCACCAGGGCAAGCAGAAGATAATTCGTGGCAAGCTTTCATTCATGTGCCCAGTGGAGAGTGGCACATATCACAGGCAAGTTGTTGGCTATTCCAAAAGTCCTGTACATCACTTTAAGTCAAATTCCTATCTATTGATTGATTTCAATGACAAGGGAAGACTCGATTTCAGATCCCGTTGAGCCAGTACGTGCCAACATGGAGGGGAAACGTAATTGATGCAAATATGGAAATGAACCCAGCATGCATTGTTGGGATGTCTCTGTCTGTTAATGCAGAGGGAGGTGTCCCTGGTGCTAAAACTGGGCCTGGTGTTTTCCAGCTTGAGATTGATTGGATCAAGGCACTGCGGTCATAGGTATCTTTCCAAACTAGTCCCACAACCTGTTGCTTTTATTTGGTTCTCCAATTCATTATTGAAGAATAGTGTTCAGCTGAGTCTTTATGTATATATATTTCCCTACTATGGGTTGGTTAACATGCAGCATTCTCTTTTATATCCCGAGCCGTTATCATGCAGGGATGCATGTTCCCTGTTCATGTTCACTAAATTGAATTAATCTCATCCTGATATTTTATAATTTCTGTTTATTGGGTCCCTTTTCTACATGCAGGATATGGTGGATTGGATATTGTTTATGTGCAGAGTACAAAGAGCAACAGTTTTTCGAATGGGTGGGGCAGTAATAAATATCCAACTGTTATTATTGAAAGAGCGAATGCCGCTATTGAAGTGACTAATTGCGTGTATGAAGCTCAAGAATGCTGTCATGGAGAGGTTTGCCAGCAATTATCTTTCTGCCTAATCTTCATTGTTGGATGCTGTATATGGGCTACCAAAACCAACATGAGTTATGGAAATCAACAGGGTCAACAAACTTGACGAACAATGTTAAATAAATATGTTATGGTACATGCTATAAATTAAGTAGTTCCAATTGCGTTATCTTTTTTCTGAGTTGTTTATTAGTAATATTTACATATATACTTTTGCAAAGCAATGTAATTCTCTAACACTTATATACTTTGTAATTATATCATAACTCCTCTAAAGTTACTATGCTTACATATACCTTTATCATTATTTTTATAGTACTAATTGAACTAGTCTTGAGTTAATTTTAATCATATATACATCTTAAAACAATTAGATGATAGTGATCATTCTTCTTTCTACCCCTCTATTTTCTCTCCCTCTATCCGCTCTCTAAATCCAACTCATACTCTCACCGGATGACTGCGGTGAGCTAAGAAAGGGTTGAGCTTGGGTGATGGGAGGTTGCATCATGTCAAGTTCAATATGGTAGAGAAAAGATGTTACTGGAAATGGTTAACAGTGTGGTAGTGGATGAGCTTTGTGTGGTAGCTGAGGAGCTTTTTGTAGTAGGTGTGGGGAGCTTGCAAATTGGATGGAGGGTGATGTTATGAATAAATTTAAAAGTTTTTATTATTTGAATTTTAAAGCACATCAAATCATCTCAATTAATTCCCAAAAAATCACAAATGTATAGCAACTGAAGAGCAATCTAAGGTGTTTTTATTTCTTAAATAATTGCAAAATGGACTTAGAACAGGTTTCCACACAATAAAATACATAGAGATGAATATTGAGCGGTTTTCAATGCGCCATATGCCAACAACTTCTTTGCGTAAATGCCCATAAAATGGCTATTTTTTTCATAATTTTCTGATGAATACTGGAATGAATGTTGAATTAACAAGTCCAGAATGCTGATTTCTATCATAAAATCTTAATAATATTAGTTTAGTTACAAACATGCGCCACACTAACTCAACTGAAAGGTAATTAAAAATTTTCTTAATTGCAACAAGTTTCATAGTTTTTGGACTTATGTTTTTGAAAAATATTAAGACTCAAATCTAGGGATTAAACTGGAATTAAGAAATAAAATAAAACCAGTGAAAAAGGCACTGCGAGGGATTATCTGGGAAGCTCATTAGGTGGATGCGGTCTCATGAAAAAAGTCCATGATGGGTACACGTGACTGACGAGGACTAAGGACCAGTATCAGATTCCTCTAACGGCGTTCTTGTAAAAAGTACACCCACGTGAGAAACTCACGTGAGGTGTGATTGGATTGTACGGTTGAGATCATGTCGATTTGCCTTGTTCTGATGGTGGTAAGTTTAACGTATGTGTTCCTCATGTGAATCCAACGAGGGCCAATTTGTGAGTCCGATACTTGAGGGGATTGTGAAATATACAATATTCTAATAACAATATCTCAATAAAAAATAATCACAAATCACAGATATAGAGATAGAAAAATTCAAACCGCAATGCACAATGATTTTTACGTGGAAATCCAAGCGGGTGAGCCTGAACCCTGTTCTAGGATTATCCCTCACTCTTTCGACGAAGCATGTTTCCACTATTCCAATACTACTTTACCGTGATGGTAGCACTTCTCGTACAACATGTACCCTTCTTTGGACAATCTCAAAAGAAGATTTTATCTCTTACGTCGGAGAAAGGAATCCACAACCTGGATACTTAAACAAAAACACTGAATAGAAAATAGTTAAGCAATGAAACTTTAATACACAAGCTTACAGACTTTTAGCCTAGAATATTGTCGAGAATGATTATGATGATGATGATTGTAGTAGAGCACAAAGAGAACAATCAACTTCTGTAGTTAGACTGTCACGACCCGTTCCGCTAACTAGAACGTGCCGCGACAGAGATCTTTCTTCTTCTTTTTCCTCAAAGTAAACATGTGGCAATCTCATCAAACATAACATCTTTCTATTTCAAGTTTACATTTCAAAGAAGTGTCTTACACAAGTTCTATCTATTACAACTCCATACAAGACAACAGACAATACAAAAAACAACGAAAATCAAAAGCCACCTCCTCCTAGTGTATAAGCAGTCCTTTCCCCTGCTGGTCGTGATTCTGCTGGTCTGTTCATAATTATAATATAAAAGGATGAGTCTAAACCCATTTATGAGCTTAGACCCAGTGAAAGGATCTCAAGCTTTTTACATATACCTAAAATCTGAAATATGAGTATCATGACAAAAATTTATGCTGAATACTGTGAAATAGCTTGAAAGAGACTTTGTGACAGAAATTACATATAACAACATGCTAGTTTTGCAATTGAACGCTGAAATCACTTCAAAAGCAGATAAACTGAAACATAATCATCACTATCAATCTGTTTGTACTAATCACCACTGTGGCTAATTTATTGACTCATGAATGCTGAAACAAAGCTAAGTCATATGCGTAGACGGTCCCAAAGATCAAAAACACCCTGCATACGGCCCAAAGCCTATATGTATACAGAATGCGGACCCAAAGTCCTCTTGATACCATATCTAATGGTTTGCCATATCTAATGGCGGTTTCAGGGTCATATCTAATGACATCACCATATCTAATGGCTAGTTCACGAATTGTATAAAATAACTACTGTGGTGCTTACTTTCTGATTCTGATTCTTTTCTTGCCACTAGTAAACCGTACTCTTGCTAATTCATGCTCATAACAGCTAATTCATGATAATAAAACAATATGTCATAACATGCATATTCTGACAACTGGAAACTATTTAGAACTTGAAAACCGATCCATATTAAATAGTAACTGCACAAAACATATTTCTTATATAAAAAGCTCAAATCTAAGTAGTGAAACTTACGATTCGTATTCCACAAAGAACGAAATGCTAAAAAAACGTGCTATCATGATAAAACACCTGAAACGACGTCTGAAATACGTTTTAAAGCCCTGATTTCATATTAACTGTATGGTACTTGTAATTCATGCGTAAAAGCTTTAGAAAACACGATTTCATACTTGCTATTCAAAACCATGCATAAAAGCTAAAGACTAGTGCTTTAAAATAGCGCTTGACAATCCCTCATATGATTGTTATCTAACTTGAGTCGGAATCGTCTTCTTTAGTGAAAACCTCCTATGTCCGTCTTAGATCGAGTACTACAACTTGATGACAGACAAATCTTCGTTACGGCTTCTACTGCGCTCTCGGTCGCCGACAGAGCTTCGCCGTACTCCTATCATGCTCCTCCAGCAACTTCGACGGCCTTGTGGCGGAGTGGTGAGAGGGGTGTGGAATGAAGTGAATGGAATGGGGAGGTCTTGGGTATATATAGGCCTCCACCCCCTTTACATGTGTGACATGTGTCAACATGTAAGTGAGGCTCCAAGACACATGTTGCCTCTCATCCATGTATGAAGACACATGGCAACACTTGCCATTCATACACCACGGGACATGTCTTATTCATGAGAAAACTTGTTGCCCAAGCAAGAGGTTTGGCTTATGCATGAGATAACTTGTTGCCCAAGCAAGAGGCTACACCATGACACGTGTTAGTCTTAGAATGATGACACATGGTACTATTGAGTTTTTGACACTTGTCCGGACTATATAACGATACGTGTCCCATGATTTCCTCTCCATGTGTCCTACTTTTGCTAATGATACTTAATTATCAGTAATGACGGGTAATTAGCACTAATCATGCTTAATTAGTCTTAATGATATGATTATGGGCTAATGAGTATAAATCTATAACATTATGGGCCCTATGCTAGTAGTGGCTTCTACTACTTATAAGGTACTACCAAAATTCCTGATTACTAGATGTGGTACTATGTTTTGATGTGCTACACAATTCAGAGAACCTTTTGAAGTCCATTTTTATACAAGATGGTCTTTGATATAAACACAACAAGTTCAATGAAATCATTGCATCAAGGCGAATCTATTGACTATGGTATCCGTAAAGTGTGAATACTATCAATACAATATTTCCTTGAAATAACACTTGATAACATTCAAAAGCATGGTGTACAAAACGCGTATTACAATTCTCCCCTACTTGTAATAAATTTCATCCTCGAAATTTAAGTACCTTTGCTAGCTTGAAAATAAGTGGGGATATTGAGATCTCATTTCTTCCTCTCGTTCCCATGTAGCTTCTTCTATTGCGTGACTCCTACATAAAACTTTAACTAAGGTAGTCTTCTTTGAAAGAAGCTCTTGTACTTAATAATCTAGAATTTCCACAGGAACCTCCTCGTATGATAGATCTTCCTTCAATTGAATATCTTGGGGTTGTATCATATGGGTTGGATCTGGAATATACTTTCGAAGTGTGGAGACATGAAAGATATCATGTATCCTTGCTAGTTCAGATGGAAGTCGAAGACGATAGACCACACTTCCAATTCTCTCTGTGATCTCGTAAGGGCCAATGTATCTAGGGCTTAGTTTCCCTTTCTTCCCAAATCTGATTAGGCCTTTCCATGGAGATACTTTCAAAAACACATGGTCTCCCACTTGAAATTCTAAGTCTCTCATTCGCTTGTCTGCATAACTTTTCTGTCTGCTTTGTGCTACCTTCAAGAATCTCTTGATTTCCTCAACTTTTTCTACTGTGCTTTGTATTAATTCAGGTTGAACCAATTTTCGTTCTCCCACCTCACTCCAACAGATAGGTGTTCTACATGGTCTACCATACAAGGCTTCATAAGGTGCCATCCCAATACTAGCATGATAGCTGTTATTGTATGCAAACTCTATAAGTGAGAGATGTTCATCCCAACTTTCCTTAAAGCTCAGTGCACAAGCTCTAAGCATGTCTTCTAGAGTCTGGATAGTCCATTCTGATTGGCCATCTGTTTGAGGATGAAAGGATGTACTAAATGCTAACTTTGTTCCCATAGCTTTATGTAAGCTTGGCCAAAGCTTGGAAGTGAATCGTGGATCTCTATCAGAAACAATTGACACAGGAGCCCCATGACGGCTAACTATCTCATTTACAAAGATCTTTCCCAAGCGTTCTAGACTGTATGTCATGTTAATGGCTAAGAAATGTGCAGATTTAGTTAATCTGTCTACTATGACCCAAATTGCATCGTGACCTCGACGGGTCCTTGGAAATCCCGTAACAAAATCCATAGTGATGTGTTCCCATTTCCATTCTGGTATTGGAAGTGGTTGTAATGTCCCCGCGGGTCTCAAATGCTCCGGTTTAGTTTGTTGACATACAAGACATCTAGAAACATACTCTGCAATCTCTCTCTCCATGCCAGATCACCAACAGTAACTCTTAAGTGTTCTATACATCTTAGTACTTCCTGGGCGCATGGTATATATGGAGTTATGTGCCTCCTCCATAATCTCAGTCTTTATATCAGATTTCTTCGGAACACATAATCTCCCTTTAAAGAATAAGACCTCTTGACCATCTATTGTATATCAAGCTTCATCACCTCCCTTAATCTTCTCAATCATTCTAATGATTTCAGAATCATGGACTCGTGCCTCCTTAATTTTATCATATAATATGGGTCTCACTTGTAAGGATGCAAATAAGGCTCCAGAGCTATTTATGGTTAACTTTGCACGTAACTCTTTCAATTGTAAATACACTGCTTTTAAGTGAGATAGCTGACCATTAGACTTTCTACTGAGAGCATCATCTACGACATTGGCTTTTCCCGGGTGATATTCTATGGAACAGTCATAATCCTTGATTAACTCTAACCATTTTCTTTGCCTTAGATTCAACTCTTTCTCAAAGATCTCCCAAGTAATCTGAGATGGGTTTGGATATTTCATTTTCACCGATGTCCACCAATCATCAGCGCTATCTTTCAAAAGAAATATGGTATACTTCAACTTCCGTTCATCCGTACAGTCCATTAGAGCAAATATTTTCTCCGTATTCGTGAACCATTCCCTTGCCTTCTTTGGATCAGTGTCTCCTACAAATGGTTCTCCTCCCAGCTTCTTTACATGTTCAAATGGCAACTGGTGCTCAAATTCATGTCTTTTAACGGACTGGGCAGCCATGCCTCCTAGTGTTTGAGCTATCAAGGTCAACGTGTCATACACTTTGTTATTATTCTCCTAACTAGGGCCTTAGGTGGTCGCATGTGGCTGCTCTACTGCCATTGTTTCCTAAATAAAATCTCAATTAGATCATCCATCAACATAAATCCTCCAATAATGATTCTAGATTTCCTCAAGATTATAACATTAATTTCTTCTAAGTTCAAATAAAACTATGATAACTAAATTATCTTCCAATACTTATAGGTCAACTCCTAATATAATTCTTGCTCAAGGTCCTAAAACCTTCGCTCTGATACCACAAGTTGTCACGACCTGTCCTGCTAACCAGGACGTGCCGCGACATAGATCTTTCTGCACCTTTTTCCTCAAAGTAAACATGTGGTAATCTCATCAAACATAACATCTTTCTATTTCAAGTTTACATTTCAAAGAAGTGTCTTACACAAATTCTATCTATTACAACTCCATACAAAACAACAGACAGTACAAAAAACAACGAAAACCAAAAGCCACCTCCTCCTAGTGTATAAGCAGTCCTTTCCCATGCTGGTCGTGATTCTGCTAGTCTGTACATAATTATAATATAAAGGGATGAGTCTAAACCCATTTATGCGCTTAGACCCAGTGAAAGGATCTCAAGCTTTTTACATATAGCTAAAATCTGAAATATGAGCATCATGACAAAAATTTATGCTGAATACTGTGAAATAGCTTGAAAGAGACTTTATGACAGAAATTACATATAACAACATGCTAGTTTTGCAATTAAACGCTGAAATCACTTCAAAAGCAGATAAACTGAAACATAATCATCACTATCAATCTGTTTGTACTAATCACCACTGTGGCTAATTTATTGACTCACGAACGCTGAAACAAAGCTAAGTCATACGCGCAGACGGTCCCAAAGACCAAAAACACCCTGCATACGACCCAAAGCCTATATGTATACAGAATGCGGACCCAAAGTCCTCTTGATACCATATCTAATGGTTTGCCATATCTAATGGCGGTTTCAGGGTCATATATAATGACATCACCATATGTAATGGCTAGTTCACGAATTACATAAAATAGCTACTGTGGTGCTTACTTTCTGATTCTGATTCTTTTCTTGCCACTAGTAAACCACACTCTTGCTAATTTATGCTCATAACAACTAATCATGATAATAAAACAATCTGTCATAACATGCATATTCTGACAACTGGAAACTATTAAGAACTTAAAAACCGATCCATATTACATAGTAACTACACAAAACATATTTCTTATATAAAAAGCTCAAATCTAAGTAGTGAAACTTACAATTCGTATTCCACAAAGAGCGAAATGCTAAAAAAACGTGCTATCATGATAAAACACCTGAAACGACGTCTGAAATACGTTTTAAAGTCCTGATTTCATATCAATTGTATGGTACTTGTAATTCATGCGTAAAAGCTTTAGAAAACACGATTTCATACTTGCTATTCAAAACCATGCATAAAAGCTAAAGACTAGTGCTTTAAAATAGCGCTTGAGAATCCCTCACCTGATTGTTATCTAACTTGAGTCGGAATCGTCTTCTTTAGTGGAAACCTCCTATGTCCATCTTAGATCGAGTACTACAGCTTGATGACGGACAGAACTTCGTTACGGCTTCTACTGCGCTCTCGGTCACTGACAGAGCTTCGCCGTACTCCTATCGTGCTCCTCCAGCAACTTCGACGGCCTTGTGGCGGAGTGGTGAGAGGGGTGTGGAATGAAGTGAATGGAATGGGGAGGTCTTGGGTATATATAGGCCTCCACCACCTTTACATGTACGACATGTGTCAACATGTAAGTGAGGCTCCAAGACACATGTTGCCTCTCATCCATGTATGAAGACACATGGCAACACTTGCCATTCATACACCATGGCACATGTCTTATTCATGAGAAAACTTGTTGCCCAAGTAAGAGGTTTGGCTTATGCATGAGATAACTTGTTGCCCAAGCAAGAGGCTACACCATGACACGTGTTAGTCTTAGAATGATAACACATGGTACTATTGAGTTTTTGACACTTGTCCTGACTATATAACGACACGTGTCCCATGATTTCCTCTCCATGTGTCCTACTTTTGCTAATGATACTTAATTATCACTAATGATGGGTAATTAGCACTAATCATGCTTAATTAGTCTTAATGATGTGATTATGGGCTAATGAGTATAAATCTATAACATTATGGGCCCTATGCTAGTAGTGCCTTCTACTACTTATAAGGTACTACAAAAATTCCTGATTACTAGATGTGGTACTATGTTTTGATGTGCTACACAATTCAGAGAACCTTTTGAAGTCCATTTTTATACAAGATGGTCTTTGATATAAACACAACAAGTTCAATGAAATCATTGCATCAAGGCGAATCTATTGACTATGATATCCGTAAAGTGTGAATACTATCAATCCAATATTTCCTTGAAATAACACTTGATAACATTCAAAAGCATGGCTTACAAAACGCGTATTACATAGACAGTTGTTGAACTACGAAAGATTGTGGTGCCTAACATCCAATCTTGGAGGGCTTGCAGTGTCCGACAAATCGGATTCGGTAATTGTTGTCTTGACTGCTCTCAGGGCACTCGATGCCCAGTCAATGTGACGTCAACAACAATCAACCCATAATATATGACAAATCAATGCAAAAAAGTTAATGCAGGAAGCGAAAATGGATCTGTACAGAATTACCACATGTTTGAATATGTGTGAATATTTTTTTACTTGGCAAGCATACCAAGGCTTAATATAGGGACACAAGTCTCCTCAAAGATTAATCTGAAATCAATGTTTAAATGAGCGATTGATTTTCTTAACCTAGGTCTCCATGTAGACAAATGCACAAAATACCACAAAATGATGCATAGATGAACAATGCATAAAATGCAAATAGTGCACAAAAATGGCGCAAAAATAATGCAAGGCAATTATGCATTGCTGGTGATGCATGAAAAGAAGCATTTTTTTATTTTAAGCACTTTAAATGTGATGTCATATGCAACATAATGCCATGCTATGCAAACAGAATGATGCGAGCAATTATCTCCTTAAATTAATCAAATAATTGAGCATTAAAAGAGAGAATCATTTTCATTAGTAATTGATGCATAAAATGATTCATAGTTCAATTCATGGCATTTAATTAGAAAGCAATGGATACTTGAAATATTTAAATTTAGCATGTGGTTTAAGGTGCCAAAACATTTAATAAATGTAGCCATGAGGAAAAGCGTAAAATTCGCAACAAAATAAAATTGAAATCAACTTAATTGGAGATCATATGCTTAAGATATTAACAATATAGTACATGGGTATATTGTAAGAAAAATATGGAAAATAAAGAGATAATTATTGCAAATAGGGTCATGGAAGGTTTTTTTTGTAATATACAAGTTGGTGAGGCCATCTTTTAATTTTCCTAGGTACGGTATGTGAGGTATGCGCACATGGGTAGCACCTAATTGTAAATTGATAAAATTGGCGAGGGTGGACTGCAAACTAACCACCCTGCACGTGCTAGGCATGCGTGCGAGCTAGGCTCGGGGTGAGGTCGGAAGCCAATGTAGGTGCCTCAGGCTACGTAGCAGCCCGAGGTGCTTCAGGCGGGGCTCGATCCCACCAAGCCTCCATGCTCTGGAGTATGTGACGTGGTCGCTCTTTAGCCGTTGGATGGTCGCCGGAGGGACACCATCCAACGGTAACTGTACGCCTTGGGCCTTTCTCCTCCGCCATCTGGTGGCAGTGCGTTTGGAGCTCCAACGAGGCTACTAGAGCTCAACCGCGCTCCTCCTTTCTCTCTGAAGCTCTTGAAAATTTGCTAGAGGGAATGCTGTGAAGTTCGAGCATCGGTGGAGGAGCGAAGCCTACTGAAGTTGACTACCAACGTACCACACCGGAGGCAGATCTCTACAATGAAGCTTCGCCTGAAGTTCGACGAATGAAGAAGACTTGCATGATGGCTAGTATGGGGGAATAACCAAAGTGAAAAGGGAAGATATGGTGGGTTGTCGGACAGAGATTGAGGATCCCTTAATGGGTTTTCGTCTACCTCTGATGAAGGAAAAAGCTTGGGATGGGGGAGTGATGAATCTGTGATTCATCACTCTTAAAGTTGAAAATAGAGCTTTGTCCCCGGGTATTTAGCTTCATATTTCCCTTTATCTTGCATAAATAGCATTCATGCATCAATCTACAAAATATGCATCTTAGCATTCATCTTTGCATTTAATAAAAAGCCAATTCCATGTGTAAAATCCACCTGTAAAATATCCACCTATTCTCTTGTATTTTATCCCCTCCAAAATAAAATAACACCTTCCTTGTAATATGTACACCATTAGTTAATAATATAGGGAAGAAGGCCAAGGATCACTTTTGTAAAATACCCAATAAAGCCCCCAAACCCCTGGACCTTAGAATGCCCATATCTCTCTCTTACAAACTCCGAATTAGGTCTACTCACATCCAGATGAATACACTTCCAGAGACCTTTAAAATGAGACTAATTTCATTCAATTCAGAGCTCGTAGGCAAAAGTTGGGTTTTTGGGCCTCCTTGTATACTATACATCTGTATATTTGTATTCTTGTATTTTTGTATCATATTTGACCTCATATCCATTTTTGTACATGAAACTTGTAGATCTCATCGAGATCTACAACTTTCATGTTTTGAGTTTTTTCAAATTCAGCCTCTTTCTCCCTCTATTCTTATTTTTCTCTTCAGCCACTCACAGCTGGCCATGTGGCACCCTCTGATTGCGCCATGCGGCCCACTCCCTTTGACCTATCCGCTCGCGCTCTGGACCATTGGATCTTCATCTAGATCCAACGACCCAATGATTCCCACATCCGCCTTTATTCCGCACCGTTGGATCAATCCCAGGAGTCCATCCTAGCCGCCCGCTCACGCCTCATCAGGTCTTTGCCATGTGGCATCACCGCAACCATCTGATGCACCCCATATCCAATGGCTAAAAGATTTCGCTCCCTCCACCATTCGATCAAATGTTGGAGTCCATCCCAGTCGCACGTCAGCGCCGCATCATCAGCATGCCACGTGGTGCGGTGCGGGCCCTCCGATGTTGCAGCTTCGATCAGATCTCAGCTCTCGCCTCACGCCTCCATCTGGACCGTTGGATCACGGGATCTAACGGTCGAGACATCGTCGTCAACCTCCGCATGCCCCGCACCCACGTTCTGCACCGTACGTAAGGGGGCCGCCCCCTTTCTATTTTTGGCTTCGCGCCGGCCACCTTCTCCGACCACTGACACCACCACGATGGTGCCCACTCATCCCTCATCCTCGCCAGCTCCCTCGATCTCCCTGACAACCCCCTAGAGTCGCTCCATGACACCCACAAACACCAGCTCCCAGCCATCCCTATCGTCACCCTCGTCCTATAAATCAGCCACCTCTGGCCACTTTCACCCCTATCCGCCATTGCGAGAGGTATCCTCGAGCTCAGAACTACCTATTGGTAACAATAATTGAGTGAAAATCCGAGCTAAGACATGCCTTCACCTCCGGCGAGATCCACGACGTCGCCACGTCGTGTTGCAGCTCCTCCGACGAGTTGCGTGAGCTCAGGCCCTCTACCGTCCTTCGAGCGAAGACCTGGAAGCTTCCCCGGAGCTTCTAACCCCAGGTAGAATCCTCCATCTCTCCCCCGATCTTCTTCTTATTTTTCCTTTATTTTCTCTGATTAAATTCACCCTCCTCGAGCATCTTCTTACTCCGCCGTCCATCCTCCGAGCTCCGCGACGGAGCTCTGATCTTCGTGCTACCCCTAGCTTCATCAAACGACGCACTTCACCTTAACCCGATGCCAGCTCCGCCACCTGAGCGAAGCTTGACCACCGGTCACCTTCATCGCTCCACCGGCCTCGCATCACACTCCATTCGACTCCACAGTCAAAACGTGTGCTTCGGCTATCCTCTAATCCCCTGCAGGTACCATCTCTTTATTGGTCGGAGACTTCACCGACGCTTCTTCGAGCTCCATCGCCAATGGCCTCCAGGTCACTTCAATCTCAGTAAAAATCATCGGATGCTTCGCCGCCCCTCCACGCATCTTCCGAGCTACTCTAGATCCTCCAGCTCCCTTCGCCGACGATAGGAGGACGGGGAGGAGCTACGCCAGTTTCGCCGGAGCCCAGCTCTCTCCGCCGCAAGAGGCGGAGGGCCGTTGGGGGAAGACAGCCAGCAGCCGTTCGATCCTCCTGATCGAACGACCAGGAGCCATCCACGTTGCCCTTTTCTGCTGCCGTTGGATCATCCTCGATCCTACGGTCAGGATCACTCCACGTCGCCAACAACCTGAGCATCCGAGGGCTGTTGGATTCATCCTGATCCAGCAGTGCTCGATCGTCCATGTCGCCCTCTACATCGAGCTTCAAGGACCGTTGGATCTTCACTCGATCCCACGGTCCAGATCCATCCACGTTGCCCGATCCGAGCCTCTTCCCCGACCGCTAGGCTCGGATCACCCGAAGCTTCTCCGAGCCAAAGCCGAACCTCCAGACAAGCCGAACCTTGCTCCAAACCTCCAGACCAGCCGAGCCTTGCTCCGAGCCTTCGAAGTCCTCCGAGTCTAGGACCCCCCACGTGACCCGCATGTGTGGCCTGGGGAAATTGCATCGAGGCCCCTGAAGGTTTTCAAAATTACAGTTTAGTCCCTACCAGACGACCCCACGTGAGGAGCACATGTCTCGTGAAGAAATTGCATCCACCCCTTCTGCATTATAGGTAATTGCATAATAGTCCCTGTCTGCACGTTTTATTTTCAGAAATTTTAATTCCTGTAATTGCATTTATACCCTTGTCTTTGCACGCATCTTTAGGTATTCATATTAATTCATTTTTGAGTTTGGAAAATTGCATTGTGTAGCTTGCATTGTCCTCTTCATTATGTGACACGTGGCATATTTTTGTAATATCAGTAGAATTTTCTATTAATTAATTGGTTCATTTTTGCTATATTTTGCCCAATTCCACCTCTTAATTGATAGTAATTTCTCTGTGACTCCAAAAATTCCCCAAAAATCATTAGATCTAGGATAATTAGCGCTACCTTGCATAAAAATTTCATTCCAATTGCATGCATCTCGAGGCCTAAATAATTCATTTGGTGAATTTCTTAATTAATTTTTAATAAGTTCATTTCACATCAAAATTAAGGTTTGATAATTTTCCTAGATTCCTCACCTTCAGACTTATCTAGGATAATTTTTATTTCCAAAAAATATTGTGATTTGATATTTATTAAAATTAAATTAGTTAAAATCACTTTGCATTCATATTTAATTCACAGTAATTTAATTTAGTGTCAGAAAATTTCAAAAAAATTAGGGTAATCTAATTTCATCCCATTTCATCATCTGGCCAAGTTTCATAATTTTTGGATCTATTTTGACCATCTTTCTGAATTAACTTGTAAACTGGCTAGATCTTGCATGTGTCTTGCATAAAAAACCCGAAAAAGACCAAAAAAATTATTCCCCGAAAATCAAATCTTGGACTTTGCTAATAATTTACCTAAGGAGACAACTGCCTCCCTGAGTTCGACCTTGGGCTTGCCCAAGTAAAAAAAATTACCGCTCGAGATTAACTTGTTTAATTAAAAGTGGTTTTTGAACTGCTCTCATTATTTGACTGCAACGGACATTCTAAATTAATTTGAGCATTAATTTGACCAAATTAACTAGGGTGGTGGGACGCGTATCAGGGAGCTTGCGGAGGAGCAAAGGAGATGGTCTCGACCCCCTGCAAAGATCGGGGGTGTCTGGCAATGCTCAAGGCGTGCTCAATCGATGGTGGCAGGGGAGTGTAGTTTTGTGATTAAATAAAATAAAACAAGCACAAAATAAGGAGGAGCTTACCTGGGATCTAAGGTTGACAGAGATGGAGTGGGGTGGCATGAATTGATACGGTGAGGACCCTAGTCTTCGCTGAACTCTGGTGGCCACTCAGAGTAGCTCAATGGTTGGGTCAGTGTCGTATCATGGTCAGTTGACCATGGGTCAACATCAGGGGTTTCGTTGTCATTGCTCATCCCTGATCCGATCTCTCTTTATCACAGGGAGGCGGAGGGGAGCTGGGCTTAAGCCCGCGTGAAGGATGATGAGGTGGTATACGAGCGGTAGATAGCTACAGTACTTGATCGAGCCGAGGAGGGAGATACACATGATGAGGAGTGACAATCCATACATGAGTCACCACATTTTGATGTTGCGGAGCACCACGATGATATCATACATGATGATGCCAGAGATGGGTGCGATGCTAAGATGATAGACATGGACAAAGGTGATTCTGATGATGATAACATGCTAGCCCATGCAGATACTCATGAAGGTTTTTCTTCTCCTATTTTTGAATGTTTCATACATGATTATGATATTCTTAATGTACATGCTAATTCTAATGATATGAATAAAAATGAGAACTTTGTTGTTATAGAAAGTGTTCTTTTTCCTGATGCTTTATTTGATAAACAACAACAACAACAAAGCCTTTTCCCACAATTAAGTAGGGTCGGCTACATGGATTCTTCGCCTCCATTCAGATCTATCTTGGGTCAATCCCGGGCTTATATCCGCAAAACTAAGATCCCTTCGTATGGTCTCTTTCCAACACTTCTTGGGCCGTCCTCGTCCTAAAATTAAAAAATCAGAAACTGAAAGAATGCTGAAAGATCAGATATTTTTGAAGATACCACTCCATGATGCCTTGGATCATTTTCCTACACTCAAGCAACAATTGAAGAACAAATGTACAACATGTAGGAAAAAGAACTCACGTATGGGGAAACACATTTTGATAAAGGCCGCGTCTTGTGTTATATAGAACAAGTTACAAAGAAGAAGAGATATTCATGTACTCATTATGTCATATGCGGGATTTCCAATGCCACATTTGATCGTACTCTCTTAGATAATGGTTCCTCCATTAATTTGTTACCATCTTCTTTACTCAATAAACTCGAGTTAGGTCCTCTTTAGAAATCATGCACAATCCTTCATTTTGTCGATTGATCATTAAAGAGACCTAGGAGCTTGTTGAGGAACATTATCGTGACTGTGCAGGGTCTGCAATTCCCGGTAGACTTCACTGTCATGGACATGGATTGCCCTATACAGTTACACCTTACCCCAATCATTCTCGGGAGGCCTTTCTTACATATTGCGAAGGCTCTCTTTGATTATGATACTGGGAAGGTATCTTTTCGCACCAAGGGTGAGAAGGTACACATTGAGATGACGAGAAAATCATCCACTTCTAGTGTTGTGTCTACACACAGTTCAGATATCTTGCGTTCTCTAGCCAATTGTGATTACATGGATGAGGTTCATTATGATGAACTTGAGAAGTATCAGATTGGGACCTACGATATCCTAGTAGAGGACAGGTCATGCATAACAGTTAGTAGTTCTTCTAAGGACAACTTGTACAATTCTATAAGCACTAATAAGATGGCGCAACAGATTGATGAGCTTATTGCATACATTTTAGAGAGCTTGATTGATTTCTTGACTTCAGATGATCTAGAGCCAGACTATCACTTATCTAAGCTATTTAGCGCTATTCATTCTGATGATGAGCATAACACAAAGTCATATGATGTTATTACAGATTTCATAGACATATTATGTAGTCCGACTTCAGAGCACATTGGGATGGTGGATAACCATATTGCAGATACATTTACCACCAGCACAGTTCCTAGTCCAGATCCAGATGATCCAACAAAGCCAGATTCTATCTTACCTGAACTGAAGACAATACATCCAAATGTGAAGTATGCTTTCCTCGTAAGTACACACCAAAGGTTTCTGGCCATTATCAGTTCTTCTTTGATCAAAGAGTAAGATTCTTGTTTGATGGAGATTCTTGAAAGAAGCCGCAATGTCGTTGGTTGGATTATGTCTGATCTCTGCGAGACAAATCCAGCTTTGTGTTCTCATCACATCTATCTCGATCATGATAGCAAGCCATCCAGAGAGTTTCAGCGCAGGATGAATCCCATTTTACGAGATGTTTGTTGGACATGCGAGCCCACAGTGAGCCATTATGCAATAAATGTTATTGCAATTCACTCCTTGATCTGAAATAAAGAGTACATAGTTTGCATAATAGGTCCCTTAGTGCAATTAGGGTTATGTACCATGGCCATCTTAATGATCATACAGCTGTTGATTCAATTATTGAATCATAGAGGCTGGTGCTTAGATGAATATCTAATGAGTTAGATTGAGGACTCATCAAGCACCGTCAAATGATTATTAAGAGATGATCTCCAGCCTGAGTAGGAGATGGCAATCCTTTCTCAGTTGGGCTGATATCTGACCGACTTCTTGATGCAGGTCCTCTACATAGGAATAGAGATTCGGAGGTGTCAGATTAGTTAGGTCAAAGAGTTGACTTAACGAGATCGAGATAACCAAAGTCCTATATCATATGCTGTCATGATATAGGCACACATCCTCTCACCAGAGACAGATGTGTTACTATATGTCTGAGTATGTACATTTGGCAGACCAATAGGTTGATGACCTAATCAAGGTCTATACACCGGCGCGCTGGTGTGCATATAAGGGCATATGAGTAATACGATCTCTCAAAGGGATCATACAGGTTCACTACTGAACCGGAAGACATGAGCTCACTCATGAGATATTGGGAAGAATCAAATTTCGTACGCACGGTCGTCCCGCTTTGGAAGCTTGACTGAATTTGTTGGTTTGATATATACTTTTGGAAAGTATATGATCAAGACCTAGGTATGATATATGCTTTTGGAAAGTATATGATCAATACTGACTCCCAATAATCGAATGAGAAACTTACTGATAAAACCATGAAGTAGACAGTATAAAGTTGATCCAATACTTCGGGTTTAATCTGAATCTTCCAGTATGCAGGATGTACATGTATTAGGAATACCTGAGGGTGATGTGATCATAAACGGTTGTATAACCATGACACTTCCATTCCTAGGGAGTGATGAAACGGTTCTGGATTTTAGTGACTCCTCTCAGTAGAGAAGTAATTTGATCTTAGTCCAAATGTTGAATATTGATCTGAATGTGATTCAGATTCAATGAGAAGATTAGATTTGCAGTCTTGATTTAATCAAGCATCTATGGGAGGCCCGAGATCTGGATTTGAGATGTGATCTCAATATCCATGTCACTATACATGGAACAATACAATCGCCCTGTCCTTATCTCCAAGTATTCGCGGAGAAAGCGCATTATCCTTGAAAGAGTTCATGGATAATTCTATTGTTGATATATGTATCCGAGCATTGAGAAAAAGGATAATTAAATATGATTTAATTATCATGAATAATATGAATTTGATTCATATTATAAGGAGAGTTGTCTTAGATAATTAAATGTGATTTGATTATCAAAGATGTAAATAATGTGAATGTGATTCATATTATTTGAGCACAAGAGAATAAGTTATCCAATATAATTAAATATGATTTAATTATTATGGATAAGAATAATGTGGATAGTAATATCCAATTATTCATAATATATTATAAATGTGATTTATAATGTATTAGAGAGAGCTAATTATAATTTATATGTGTTGATTAATTATTATGTGTATTGGATACACAATGTGTAATTAATTGACAATGTAAATTATATGTTGTTTTGGGCTGTGAACATGATTCACAATTTTCCAATATCAAGATTGCAATATTCTCAAATATAATTGTGAATTATTTTTGAAGAATAAAATCCCAACAAATAGTTGTTGGAAATAAGTAGAGAGAAAAATAAGGAGATATGCAATCTCATGGAATCCATGAGATTGCACTCCCCAATAGGAATAGAAGGGGCGACACCCAATTCCCTTGGGGAATTGGTGGCCGTCCCCTCTTCTTTATGGGGAAAGTATCTCCTTTGTATTTTTCTCTCCTTATTTGATTGATTTAGTTTGGTATTAATATTTATTTGATTTATCAAATATATTTAATCAAAATTAAATCACAAGTTGTTGGCTTTTACCAACAACAATCTTGACCATTGGATTGACATAAAACAATCTCATCCATTGATTTTACATGTCACATGGATTGAGATCCATGGATCCCAAAACCCTATAAATAGAGAGGCATACCATGCTCTCTATTTTACACACAATGCTTGAGAAGCATCTCTCTCTCTCTCTCTCTCTCTTTCTCTCAAGAGACGTCAGCCCTCTCTCTCCCTCTCATGGCCGTCCACCATGGATGCCACGAAGAGGTTCTCCATCGTCGCGACATCGTCGTTATGCTGCCCGTTCTTCTGCTCGTGGATCTCCGTCTCCTTCGGTGTGCCTCGCTCGTGAAGAAGACGTCGGATCTCGTGTGTCGAGATCAAGAGATCCGCCGCTTGGATCATCAACATGGATTACGAGAAGCACGCGGTTCATCCCCGCCCTCGCAAGCGTCTCCTCCGTCGGATCGGACTTGAGACAGGAGGTCTCTTCGTTTAGAGACTCGATCGCAACCACTCTTCAAGAGGTAATCCTATTACTTGTTTGTGGTTTAGACGAAACGATCCGAGAAGTGTTCTTGGATCATGTTGTTTCGTCGTATAAATTTTTTTAAATTCCGCTGCATCGAGCAACTAGTCCGACTAGTCGCTCCTTGTCGTATTCGATACGATGCTCACACTTCCGTGATGCGCTTGAGGATATAACCATATCCTTCAATGTTGTCAAGAAAGAGATTACGAAGTGGTATGACACAAGGTTTATTTTTCCCATCTCCAACTCTAAATGGTTTATCCCATTACATGTTGCGTCAAAGAAGTCGGGAATTCAGATGGTTAGGAAAGATAATAGAGAGGACATTCCAAAGAGAGTAACCACGTCATGGCGAGTTCGTGTTGATTACAAATGATTGAATGCTGCAACAAAGAACGACCACTTTCCTCTACCTTTTATAGACCAGGTCATAGAGATTTTGGTTGGGAAAGAGTCTTCTGCTTCCTAAATGGTTAATCCGAATACAATCAGGTCATCATTGCTCATGAGGACCAGGATAAGACTACCTTGCATGTGCTTTTAGCATGTATGCTTTTAGATGAATGCCCTTTGGTTTGTGCAATGCCCTTGCAACTTTCCAAAGGTGCATACTTGACATTTTTTCAGACATGGTAGGTGATTTTCTCGAGGTCTTTATGTATGATTTGTAGTCAATGGCGAGTCATTTGACGATTTTTTAGCGTACTTAGATATGATACTTAAGAAATGTTGTGAGGTGAATCTCATTCTATCGTGTGAAAAGAGCCATTTTATGGTTATAAATGGGAATGTTTTGGAGCATGTTATCTCCAAGCGAGGTATGGAGGTTGACCATACCAAAGTGGATGTCATCAATCTTCTTGAGCCACCAACCAACATCAAGCAGTTACGGTCTTTTCTAAGGCACGTTGGTTTTTACCGACCATTCATTCAGAACTTCTCCAAGATTGCTCGACCATTAACTGAGTTGTTAGGCCAAGATATTGAGTTTTTTTATAGATGACAAATGTCTTTATGCCTTCCTCACATTGAAGAACATGATTATCAATGCTCATGTCCTACAGTCACCCGATTGGTCTCTTCCATTCGTGATCATTATGGATGCTTCAATTGGGGTTGTATTAGGATAGACGAGGAATGGGCTTCTAGTTGCTATTCATTATGCCAGATGGACTTTAGATGACGCGCATCGTAACTATATCGTGACATAGAAATAGATGCTAGCAATGATGTTTACATTAGATAAATTCAGATCTTATCTCCTTGGTTCCAAGATTACATTTTTTACGGACCATTCAACTATCCGATACTTGATGTAAAATAAGGATGCCAAGGCATGCCTTCTTAGATGGATTATCTTACTTCAGCAATTCGATTTGGATATTAAGGACAAACTTGGGGTAAATAACATGGTAGTTGATCAACTCTCCCATTTACAGTTTGAGAAGTCTCCATATCTGTACTTGCCAGATACTGTAGAGAGATTTCTAAATGAAAGCATCTTTGCAGTTTTAGAGCTTCCGTGGTAGGCTGATATAGTGAACGTTCTGGTCACAAAGAAGACTCACAGGGTTGGCTGAAGGACTGAGTTGACATACTAGCTTCTGAGGCATAATAGTACTACTGGGAGGATCCGATTCTTTTTCGTGAGGGACTATATTGTGTTTACAGGAGATTTATTCCTCAGGAGGAATACAATAGTGTCCTCACCTTGTGCAATTCTCTAGAGGCAAGAGGACGTCATTCATGTAAGAGGACATCACAAAAGGTACTCCAAAGCGGTTTTTGGTGGCCAACTCTGACGAGAGATGCTTGCACATCTGTAAAGAGTTTCCTAGTTTATCAGAAGCTGGAGGGATAATCAGTGCGAAAGATGCAACGCTGATGCGACCCGTTATTATTTGTGAGATTTTTTATGCACGAGACATCAATTTTATGGGACTGTTTCCTTCTAGCAGTGGCTTTGATTACATACTTTTGGTTGTAGATTATGTTAGCAGATGGATGGAGGCTATACTTTTGGCTGTAGATTATGTTAGCAGATGGATGGATGCTATACCCGCACGAACCGATGATAGCAAGGCAGTGTGTAAGTTCCTAAGGGAACACATTATTTCACAGTTCGTGATCCCATGTATTCTTATATCTGATGGAGGTAGCCATTTTATCAACAAAGATGTGAAGAAGTGAAGGATTATGCCATATATCACAGAGTATCTTCTCCATACCACCCACAGATGAACATCATGGCTGAAGTTTCAAATAGGGAGGTGAAATCCATTCTTAGAAGTTGATACTTTCAGACATGAAGAATTGGTCACAGCTTCTAGACCAAGTTCTTTGGACATATCATACCGTATATAAGATCTTCCTAGGTACTTCTCTATTCAGGTTTGTTTATGGGAAGCCATGCCATTTGCCGATAGAGATCATGCACAAATTCGAATTAAAGAGATATTACTTTATTTGCAGAAAGCTGGAACCAAGAGGAAGATAGATATGAATGAGTGAGTTGAGATTAGAAACCAAGCATATGATAACACTCTCATCTAGTATAAGGACAAGTTGAATAGGTGGCATGACAAACACATTCGCCACAAGAACTTTATTCCTGGCCAGAAGGTTTAGCTATCTAATGCACAATTGAAAATCTTTCCTGGAGAATTAAAGAGAGAATGGGAAGGTTCATACATAGTCAGAATGGTGCACGACAACGAAAGCATAGGCATACCAGATGTGTCACCTGGTGTAGAGCCATTCGTGGTGAATGTGCATATGTTGAAGCACTTTGTGGAACCTATAGATCATTTAGCCAGAGTTGAGGTGATCTACTTTATACAGGGCTTGTGACTACTCAACTTCGTCATTTTGTCTTGTACAGAGACCATGATACCATTCTTTTCTGGAGCACGCACCACTTGTACATTCTTCTTAGATCCCAATCGTCACCATTTTTGCTCGTCTTTATACTTAGGATACCGGATCTAGAGTATAAGGGGACTGATTTTTTCATTGATTTTCCATTTTCTAATTTTATTTTTTTTTTCTTTTTTTGTTGTACATTCTTTTACACCTATCACTCGTCTCTAATTTTGACCACATTCTTTATTATACTTAGGATACCTTATCCTAAGTATAGGGTGACGAATGATTTCATTTCCTTTCTTTCTTCTTTCATTCATTTATTTCTGGCATTTAGTCACCTCATTTTTATTTTCCACTATACTTACATGACCATATCATAAGTATAGGGGGTGACTATGAGGATATAACACAAGCTAAGTATAGGGAGTGTGTATTTATTGTATACATACTTTTATCCATGACTCATACTTTTATGTATTTTCTATATATATAATCGATAAAAAGTGGATGCAGGTAAAATCTATTTAATATCTATTTATTAAGTATTATAAAATCCTGGTAAATAAATGAATATATGTAGAATTCTTATTTCAAATCTTTATTTAAAATTGGCATTTAAAAAGTGTATGATACTTATATTAAATCTTATTTGTTAAAATTTATAAAAATAACTTAATATTTAAATATTTTTATTAAAATTTGTAAAATACATTAATTATTTAATCTAAGATAAAATGTTGCTAACTTATCTTTTGTAAAATATGCATATTTATAAAAACTGAAAAAATTACAAAATTCATAAAAAATATAATGCCCTAAAATCCATAAAAATTACAAAATCCTTAAAACACATAAAATGAGTAAAATTCAGAAAATTCACTTCTGGGACTTGGATCTCTTTCTTGGGCGAGACACCAAATTCATGTATCTTTACCGATTAACCAATTTCTTGACACTGGAGTGGACCCTAAAGAGATACCACTTCCTCATGAATTTATCTTAAATCAGGATCTTTTGGCTCAACTTTATCCTAGTTTTCTAAGGGAGCAACCCCATTTTTTACCTTGAATTGGTCAAAATACGTGGATTTTCTTAGTTTTCGCGGAGGGTCGTTATTATCATTACTAAACCTATTGAAGAGATGAAATAGAACCAAGGTCTATCTTTTTTATCAGAGGTTGAATCAATCACCAGAAGAAGAATTAGGCCAAAAATTAGGATACATTCTGGGGAAATGAAACTTCCATGGAAGAGAAGCAAATGATACACTTTCATAAAAATTCATTTGCATTTTTAGAATAAGTTTGAGTTCTCGAATTAAAGATTGGAAGTAATTCAAAGTATGGAGCTTTATCATGGCCTTTGACCTTAAATTCTAAGGATCCTAGTTAGGAGCTATAATTCAAACTTTTTCCATGTCTTTGACTTAAATATTTGAATTCCATAAGACTATGTTCAGAATTCAACTAAAACTTGCCTAAATAGGACACTTTGTGTCATCCATTTAACTCTTCAACATTGAACCATTTTTGGACACATGTACTCTGCATTTAGCTCACCTTGCATGGGGTTGTGAATGACAGTTCATTTTAGTAGTGCATTTTCATCCTTGTCTAGTGGCACAAATGCCTAAAGATGAGAGTTGTTGGGTTAAAATAAAGCTTCAGATGAGGGATGGTCTGCTGACATAATTTTTATAAGACCCCAAAACATGGGCGGGACAAAATATTTTATATCTATCAGGGCACACAAGAATGCAGTGCAAATTTTTCTATTACACTAAAATATGGGTGGAACAAAAGATTCTATATCTGTCGAGTAAAATTTCATATAAAGTACATTATTGACCAAAATGGTCTAAGCTTCATAAAGCATGCATATCTTGGTAAAGACTTGGTTACACTGACCAAGCTTCACAAAGAATTGTGACTACACTAGTCACACTACAGTTCTCTTCTCTTTCTTCTAGATTCTTACCCCTCTCGATTGTGGACACAACACATACCTGAACTTAGAAGGGAATACCCCCCTCCTTGAGGATCGAGTTGTTGGATGAGGAAGCCATGGGATGTGTATTACTAGGGTGGTTGATTTCTCATTTCCTTAAGAAGGAAGATCAAACATAATTCACACACGGTAAAAATTGATTTCAAGGTTGAAAGCATTAACGTGATGGATGAGTGGATCTCAGCTGGCTGTTGAGGTGAACCTGAATAAGGATTTGTGGAACTTGAGGACTGTTAAGACTAAAATCCTAATTCTAGGTAAGGATCCGATAAAAGGCTTATTCTAAATCTCGATCATGCTCTGTCCTTTGTCTATTTTCATGATTTGGTTTAGGCAAATGAATTCATTTTAACTTTCTTTCTTTCTTATTCTTCAAATAAGTGTTTGCTAAGGGATTAACAAAGTTTAAGCATAATGGGTTGATGAATCAATGATTCATTAACGTTTCTATCGTATTATATCTCAAAACCCTTAACAAATACAAGTAAATATGCATAATATTCCCTTTTTAACAAAAACATATTCTTAAAAAAATGCATTTTTGTGCATTAAAAAGACATAGAAAAAGAAATATAAAAATATAAAAAAGAAAAGGCAGACTGTAAATACGTATATATTATACAGAATGACTTATAAAATATAAATATAGATGTAAGACATATTTATATAACCTAACCTCTGAAACCAAGTCAGCATGACTTGGTCGACAAACAATAAATTAGTGGGAGATAAAAAGAAAATGAAAAAAATAACTAACTATGCATATAACACATTAGTTCCATTTATATATTGTATATATACAATCTTCATCTAATTTTGTTTAATTCATATGTACATATTTTTTTTACTAAACTCTTCATCAATGTTCATATAAAAATATGTATAAAATGCAATCATTAATGATAAAAATTCCAACATGTAAACATGTTAAGTGAACATGCTTCCAAATTGTCAATTTTCCAACTTCCAAAACTAAACTTCGTCATTTGAACTCCAATTTCACTTTACTCACCATTAAAATTCAAGATATAAAATTCTCTAATTAATGAAGTAGATTTCATCGAAAACGGATTTTTCCTGCAAAAAGTCAGTTTTTGGACCTAGTGCAACTAGGTTTCTGAGTTGTTATTTTATTATGTATATACTATTTATAGTACAATTGATTTAGCAGTTTTTGATTATTTTCTTAATCTTGTAGTCTATGTATAAAAAAAATACAAAAAATCCTTATTAAATATTTTAAATAAATAAAAAACCTCAAAAATAGGTAAAAATGAACTACATTGTAAATACTTCTATTTATTTATCTATTTAAATTAACTTATTAAAATCCACAAAAATTCCTATAACTCTAATTTATCATTATATAAATGAATAAGATATAAAAAAGGTGTCTTATTTATTAAAATATTGAATGAAAAATGTAAATATTATTTATCAAATATAATAAATATATAATTATTAATATTTTATTTATATAACATAATATAAACTTTTTATATGTTTACAATATATCATAATTTAGATAAATTCATTTTTTGTTTTGACATATTTTAAAATAAACTTATTTACTATTTATTACCTAATTTATAAAGTATTTATACTTCTAGATTATGTGGTTCTGACACTTATTAGCACCATAAGTTTCCTCTTCAAGAACCCAAGTTATTGCAGCTTGTTTCAACAACCGAACTTCATCTACTTCTACTGTTAGCCATGTGAGCCCGAGGCGAAGCATTTCAGTAATAAATGTTATTGTAATCTTTGATATATCAATAAAAGGTATTGATTTATGGCACTCCCTATTTGAGATTAAATGAATGAATGCACTATAAGGTCCCTTAGTACAATTAAGGTTATGTATCATGGACATCTTGATGATCATACAAATGTTGATTCAATGGTTAAATCATAGAGGCAAGTTCTTGGATGAATATCTAAAGAGTTGGATTGAGGACTCATCAAGCACCGCCAAATGATTATTAAGAGATGATCACCTTCCTGAGAAGGAGATGGCAATCCTTCTTTAAAGGTTGATATCTGGCCGGCCTCTAGATGCAGGTCCTCTTCATATCAATAGAGATTCGGAGGTGTCCTATAAGTTAGGTCAAAGAGTTGACTTAGGGAGATCGAGATAACCAAGACCTATATCGTATACTGTCATGATATAGGCATGCATCGTCTGACCAGAGACAAATTTATAGTTATATATCTGAGTATGTACATTTAGCAGACCGATAGGTTGATGGCTTAATCAAGGTCTATACACTGACGAGCTAGTGTGCATACAAGGGCATATGAGTAATACGATCTCTCAAAGGGATCATATATGTTCATTTATGAACAGGAAGATATAAGCTCGCTCATGAGGTATTGTGAGCAATCAAATTCAATGCATCGTTGTCTTACTTTAGAAGAAGGACAAGAATTTGTATGTATGATATATGCTTTTGGAAAGCATATGATCGATACCAACTCCTAATGACCAAATGAGAAGCTTAATTTTAAGACCCTGAAGAAGATAGTATTAAATTGATATAAATCTTCTAGTTTATTCTAGGTCTTCCAATATGCAATATATACGGGTATTATGAATACTTGAGGGTGATGTGATCATAAATGATTGTATAACCATGACACTTCCATTCCGAGGGAGTGATGAAACAAGTATGGATTTTAGTGACTCCTCTCAGTCGAGAAATCTGATCTTAGTCCAAGTGTTGGGTATTGATATGAATGCGATTCAGATGTAATGAGAAGATTAATATCTTTAAGAGGTCCCCAAGATCTGGTTTTAAGATGTGATTTCAATATCCAAGTTGCTATACATGGAACGTACAATCGCCATGTCCTTATCTCCGAGTATCCACGAAGAAAACACATTATTCTTGAAAGAATTCAAAAATAATTCCATTGACGTATTGCATAACTAAGCATTGAGAAATTGATAACTAAATTTGATTTAATTATGATAAATAATGTGAATGTGATTCATATTATTTAGATGCATGACAATGATGATCTAAGATAATTAAATGTGATTTAATTATCATGGATATGAATAATGTGGATAGCACTACAGATGAGAGCGAAATCCACCTCTTTAATAATCGATAATTGTAGTATAGGAGGCAAAAATCAGTCGATCAAAAAACCACAATCTTTGAATGTTGTGGAAAAGTTTTCTTGGCAAGTCTATCAAGGTCGAACACAGGGAACAATGATTCTCAATTGTGTGGTTTTAAATTAAATTAAATAAATAATTAATGGTTGATTAATTTATGTGGTGGAATAATATAATACAATGCAATGATGAAGATGCTATAAACAGAGAAGATTATGCTCAGGATATGTGATTTGAAATGTGTTAACTCCTCAAATAATATGATCAATAAATCCTTAAAATCAATCACAGATCAAAAAGAAATTCAATTGTAATTTATCTAATCAAATTCAAGTTGCAAGGAGGGTAATGAATTACCCTATCAGGACTCATTGCAATTTGCTCCTCAAAAATCACTATTTAATCAGAGAAATGATAAGGAAATTAAATTCTTCCTTGATTTAACCCCCTACACAGATTAGTTTATTGAGAATAATCCACAATGATATCAAGGGGTTAATCCAATTAAATTCCTCAACTGAACTCCTGTAGAAGATATCGTTAATTTCTTAATGAAAATGTAGCACATATATGTCAAACTTAGCCTGCATTAGTCAATAGAGATCCTCAAATAATAATCATCAATAAACAACCTCAGATCTTTCCACAAAATATGCTAAATGATAGAGCATGAAAATAGGTTTAAAATGACATTATATGCTTAAATCAGAATTCGGATGAAAAGATATGATGAAATGAAATTACAGGGACTAAAATGTAATTAAAATAAAGTTCTTCCTTCAAACAGGTTCCTGGAGGGGATTATCTCTAATTTCGCAAAGTTGGGGGGGGGGGGGCTCTGCCATTTACCCCTAGCAGGGGTATATTTGTAAATTCAAGAACTTGTAGGGGGTGTCGATGCAATTTTCCCACAACGCACATGCGTCACATGTGCGCCTGGAGGCTCGGGAACAGGGAGGAGGATCGGGTGCCCGGGGCTCCACGTGGCGGCTGTTGGAGGTTCTGGCGACCAAAGCGGAGGCTCGGGAACCCGTGCCTGTGGTTCAGGGGTCGAGGCGCACGCTCGGGGGGCCCAAGCCTAGGTGGCGGCGGGTGGAGGCTCGGAGACCCCGAGGCTGAGGTGCGATCCTGAGCCTCCACGTGGCATGTGATGCGAGGCTTGGAGAAGGTTGGGTTGACCTGAGCCTTGAGGCTGGGGCCGAGGCTCGGGAATGGCATGTGGTGGAGTTTGAACCGTTGGATCAAGGGTTGCCCTTTGATCCAACAGTTGATGGTTGTTGAGGCATGTTGGACGTCGGTCGGGTCAGCCACGGTGGGGGCGAACGACGAAGTGGAGGCGGTGGGCGAGGCCGGCCGAAGCGGAGGCGGTGGAGGAGGCCGGCCAAAGCGGAGGCGGTGGAGGCCTTGATGCACGACGAGGCACGGTGGCGAGGCGGACTCGGCCGGTCGACACACGACCGGAGGGGCTCAGGGGCATGGGCAGAGGATCTCCACGGAGGATGAGGGGAGCTGCTGGGCGGAGAACCAGGCAGCGGAGGAGGTGCTCGGTTGTGAGATGGTGTGGTCGAGCAGGGTCAGGCCGGAAGGCGTTCGTTGGCGGAGCTCGAGGGTGGCGAGGCAGAGGTCGCGCGGGGCAGTGGAGCTCGACGGGTGGAGCAATCTTCACCTGCTAAAATCTACAATTATTTAAAAATATATAGAAGGTAAAAATCTAAAGAATAAAATAATCGACCTATCTGTACAGATGCCCATGTACCATTGTACCCGAAAAGTTAGCTTTTGTATATTAGCTTCATTTTCAATGAATCCATATTCATTGATAGATAATTTAATTTGAAATGTAATAGAGGTGAGTTTGGTTAAATATTAGTTCATATGGAGTAGATATTGATCAATAGAATTCGGTTTGTGGCTTTTTCATCTGTATGTCCATGTGCATTGTGCGTTATTTTATTGACTATTATTTCTATATTTTTTATATATTATTACATGCAAGTTTTGTGTTAAACATTTCATTATTTGAGGAGTGTATATTAAAGAATAAAATAGTGCTATTATTTTCTCTCTCTCTCTCTCTATATATATAGTATAAAATTAGGGCTTCTGTGTGTATTTTAACACAATGCGTGGTCCTTATCTCCCCCTACTTTATTCCTAGTCGACCTAGTCAATATTTGACTTGGTCTCAGGGTTTAGGATAATTCAGTATCTTTGATTCTTGATTTAGTTTTCTTTCTTTTTATTCTTTAATTTTGAGTTTAATTACCGGTATTTACACACTAACTATAGATGATTGTTAGATGTTAATTTATCCAAGTTAGTTGCATTTACATGTATTTTACTAGGGTTTTAATGACAAAATGGGGTGAATAAAGGTATATGAATGTATATTCATCAGGTGTACAAAAGCTTCACGTGGCGTCATTTGGACACAGGATTATGAAGGCTTGAAGCTAGGATGCTTCGATATAAAATATGTGGCACACTAATAGGTGTTGAATGAGCTAATGACTAAATACATGCATTCTTTCATTGATTGAGATGAAATGCTCTTGAATTAATTAAACAAATGAATTTCTCCGTAGCATCAATATATGAGATGAAGCTTGAACACCGATCAAACGACTAGCGACTAAAGACTGCTCCAATGGATGAGATGAAGGCTAACACCCTGATCGAATGGTGGTTGGTCCATTCGAAATCACTTTCTTTTGCATGGAGAGGCGAGATGGAGGGAAGTGTCTACTGTGGTGGTGTGTATAACATGGCTAAGACGGTGCTTAGAGAAAATGAAAGTAAGCCCATAATGTGACTACTTCATTGTGTAGAAGGAGCAAGATGGAGCTTGATTGCTGTGTAATTAGATTCTTCATAGATCCTCGCCAGCCTAGAACATATGATGCTAAAAGAGAACCGAATGATGCTTGTGTGGAGGTGGAGGACTATGGGTGTGGTTGGATGTTGATGGTATGTTTAGTGATGATTAAATGCTTGATTCATGGTCGAAGACCTGTAAGCGATGGTGGTGTTGGAGACCTTGGTTATTGAACTTAAGCTCAGACGAATTAGAGCTCCATCAAGGAGTTGCCCTGATCGAAATCTCTGATGGTGATGTTGCGTGCCTCGTTCTCATTGCTCAACAAGGATTAGTATTCCTAAAGATCAATAGAAAAATATTCATTTGAGCTTTAGTTCGAGTATGGAGTCAAATGGGTCTTTAATCAAGGACATTGAGTGGTTTGATTCTAAGTGCTGGAAATGGACATGGATCGATGCTCTTCCAACTTTGAGTTGATTAGAGGTTGGGACATCATGTGAGAAGAAGATGAGAAAGCAGAGGGGAATGAATGTCAGTGTAGTTTGACATGAGATCATTCAAGGATATGTATTAAAGAAGGTCAAAGACATGGAATGACGAGACATGAAGGAACATATGATGGCTAGGAAGAAGGA